>CM062292.1:452722872-453922872 GCA_031216915.1 Pictodentalium vernedei | reverse complement strand
CCACTTCACCCCGACTGTCCACCTGGGAGCACAATATACTAAGGCATACTGCACTTCGATGGTGCACATGTCTTCAACCAATCTAACCCTGCCTGAGCTGCAGTGCAGAGTTCTGATGTTGGGGAGCTGACAGCTGCTTGTCGTTGCTCTGTGGTTCTCTCCGGGTACTCTGGCTTCCTCTACCCTTAAAACCGTCACCGACATGATATGACCTTGGCTGTTGAAGTGTCATTAAACCCTAATAAATAAATACATAATCTGATTCCTGAAAGCCTGCAACATTTTGGTGATGACTGTAAATGTAGGTAAATTATTTAAAAACTATATTTGAATGTGGTTTAGATATCCAAGCACAAGGCTAAGACATTGACAAGTCAACTTGGCTGAAGGTTCCATGTTTGAATAGAGAATTTAAATTGTTTTTGTTTGGTTTAAGTTAGATGCCGTTGCTCTGTGTTGTCATAATTTGAGGTCACAAGTATCCCATATTTGGACAATCAACAGGAAAGCACATAGACACATACTCATTCAAAAATTGAAACATGAAATTACTGGAGGGATCATCATGTAAAATGCCTACTACTGTCGAACAAATTGTGTAAAAAAAAATTTCCAATAAAAATTTGTTTTTTTGTAATTTTTTTTTAGAATTTTTTGGTTAAATTTCATGTGAACAAACATTTTGTTATGTGATCATCACATGCTCTTTGTTTGACATCTTTTCTTGTGTTTCAATGGTGTTGTGTTGCCATCATTTTCAAAGTATAGAAAGCATGGGAGTCTAGGTGTTAGTAGTCAAAGTGGGCAGCAGAGGTAGAAACAATTGGCTAAACTTTACTTTATTCGGTACCTGTGTTGCAGTCAAATTGTAGCCTTAGATGCTGAGCAAGCCTGAATATAAGCAACCTGTCATTTGCAAAATGAGGTCCCCAGAGGGTGAAGTTATTGATGCTATCCCATACAATGGGCCAATTTATCTTCTAGGTACATCTTTCCATTTTAGCTTGAGGCCTTGATTCAGACTTATGTTCACAGAGGGTAAATTTTGTGATACAGCAGGGTAGCATCACCAAATTCACCCTCTGAGGACCTCATTTTTCAGATGACAGTCTGCTTATATTCAGTCTTGGTGCCAACATGTGTAGTGTGTAAGCAATAGTTGTTATTCTCATATCTCAGTCAACCAATTGTTGATTTCGAAAATAGGAAGCAAATGAATAGAAATGCATTTTTCCAAGTCATAGAAGTTACTCATAGTTAACCGTATATTCATTTTAGCCTCCCACTTCTGTTCCTTGGACATTTATCTCTATTTTAGTGTAAAAGTTAACTCTCTAAGTGTTTTAGTTTGTTTTTCAACAGAATTCAATATGAAGGTTTATTTTCTGTTGTGTTATCTTGATATAGCAATGTCTTTAAAAAGTTTGATTGCCACCATCATTCAATGAAACTTGCAGGAGTTATTCCCCATTGTCAAATTTGTCCAGAACTTTAATTGTTTTTGAAATAAAATTTAGTCAACTTAATTAAAAAACCTTTCTGTTGAGGCCAAATGATTGTAGCGTGTTGAGGGTGAAGATCCAATGGACTTCACTCAGGCGATGCTGTTCCGTAGTGGTAGGTAGTTCTGGATCGGAGTATAGTACCTGTATAATACGGTAGTAATGTCTCAAAAATGAGATTACGCCACTAAACATTCCAGAGAACCATACCATGCATCTGCCAAAATTACATCATCACACTGCATCCGCCACTTAATTTGAAATAGGATATAAAGCTCAGCCACAAGTAGCCATTCTGCCTCTGATGAAGTTATCATCATATAACGAAACCGGTCAGGCACACTTCACCGATTATAACGGGATAATTATTCACAGGTCCCCTCGAACTCTTTTGAGTTGGTTATTATTATATTATTTATGAAATAACTTGGAAAGTAGATCTCAAGTTTCAATAAAATTTTATTGACTACTTTATTTTAATGTTGTCTTGGACCAGTTTGAAAACTACAGTGATTTCTCAAAAAAATTTGAGTTATTGTCATTTACTCGAAATTTTATATGCGATAATTTGAACAGTAAACATCTGATTTCAATAAATTTTAACATCATGCTTTGTATTCATAATGTCAAGTCCTAATTTTTCTTCCACAGGATCTGCTGAAGGATTCACTTTGGCTGACAAGGCCATAAATTCTGCAAGTAAATCTGGACGATGGGTTATGCTGAAAAATGTTCACCTTGCACCTCAGTGGTTGGTACAGCTGGAAAAGAAGATTCATTCTCTCAATCCTAATCCAAACTTCAGACTATTCCTCACAATGGAAATTAACCCAAAGGTATTATTTTTCAGTTTTTGTTTTTTTATACATGTTTTTGTGGGAAGAAAATTAGTTTTAAAATGTGTGATACAGTGGAGCCAGGCCTAGCATTTTCATGAGAGCGTTTTATTCACTCGCCTACTGCTCGCCTTAAAAAAATTAACGAAGGCGAAAACTAGCCCTCCTGGTCTTAGAAAACAATGATTACCATAACCGCCTATGCCTAAAACCCACACCTTTTAAGATCTCTGCTACATGTATGTCAGTGGTCTCTGTGAGACGGCCACACTGCCCCTCCCACATCTCTGGGCCTTGCTAAGGCCCAGAGGTATGGGAGGGGCAGTGTAGCCATCTCACAGAAACTACCTTGTTAGCAGCACCAAATAAAATGTACAAAGCCCATTTGGCAGACTTCATTAACAGTAAAACTTCATTTTGCAATTTTAGCTTTTGTAAGCTTGAGGAGAGCTAATCGCTTGCCTAGGGCATGCAAGGGGCACAAGTTTTAGCCCTCCTGCATTTAAAGGATGCCAGACCTGTGGAGCTCTCTTAACTAAATCTCACTTAATTTAATAACCCTCTTAGTTGCATGTAAATTCCAAACACCAAACCATTCACCATGCCTTCAGTACAAATTTGGCCCATTGATTGCAAATGTGGTATTCAGTAAAATTCTGTTAATTGAATAAAAATTAATTTGTAATGTATCAAAGCATTAGACTTGACAAACACGGAATTCTCCGTGTCTGTTTTCCTATTTGGCCACATATATCCAATAGACACTTTCCATCTTTTATATCTTGTTTGATGGAGACAAATGAGCCCTGTCAAACAAGATATAATAGAATAAATGCTCAATTTATCTTTGGAAAACAGGTTTTATTGAATACTAATGTTAATAGAATATTTTTCATAGCATGGTTCCACTGTATTGATCTTTCTTTTGTATGGTCTTTACCTCTTAAATATTGTAAACAAAACATAATTATGAGATCTCAGACATACTCATGAACTAAATGAAAATAAAAATGCATATCTCCTGATCAGATTTTATGATGTGACAAGCTTCTCCATACGTGGCAATGTGACATATGAGTTTTTAATCTCAGTAACATTTAAAATACTTCGTAAAATGGCATCATATTATTTGGCATGCAAGTGTATCTTATTGATGTTTATCCCATGTACACTGTAAGCATTATTTAGAGTATTTCTGTTAAGAGTTATTGCCCTTGACAGACTTGGAATTTGTTTCATTTTGATCAGACATTGCAGCTTAAGTGCAAACTCGTTTTTATATACAGAGCTTTAACCCTTACCCAGTGCAGACGATATCAAAAGTTATTATTTTAATTACAATTTTTTAAAATGTATAAAAACATTTCAACAAAACTGTATCATGTGACCCTTCATTGGAACGAGCCCGATGAGCTCATTTCAATGAGGGGTCACATGATATAGTTTTGTTGAATATTTTCATTCTTTCAACTGCTCAATTGGCAAATTATGCGGGTGATTCATAAGGTAAAGAGTGAACTTGTCGACTTGTTTGGCTATGTGTATTTACCCATTGGAAACTCTTGCAAAATCTCTTAAAATTTTCAGAGGACAATTAACCCATTTGAGTGCAGAGATGTGATCTTGGATTATTTTTTCTTCACCACCAGTTCTCAACACAAGTTGAGAAGTTGAAAAAGGGGTGTGATTATAAAAGTCTGAAAATCTCAAAATTTCTCCATCATGACATCCTGAAGATTTCTTGGTTTGGAAATGATCTCTAAGTCTTGGCTGCCCTTTTAGGCTTGACTAGAAACCACCACCAGGATAACTTTATCTTTGCCTAGAAGACTTCTACCAGCACTCCATGTAGAAGCACCCGTTCTGTGGTGTGAAAAATTACTAAAGTTGGAATGAGGCATTTAAGGGTGAAGCTGTCATGACAGTCATCAAGCAGAGTAAGTGAAAAGGTAGCTTTGAGTAACATGTCATAAATTGACAGAATTCGCAATTTCTTCCCATTGACGATAATTTCCCCATTTGGTGGGCAGGGCAGAGACCCATTCCCAAAGTAGTCTGGAAAATCCCTGAATTTTATCTGTTGAACAGGCCCCACCTGTGTTTTTCTGAGTGTGATAGAATTATGATGCAGAAAATACAGTTACGAAAGATGAAAGTGAAAGTAATCTATTCAGC
Source organism: Pictodentalium vernedei (assembly GCA_031216915.1). Taxonomy (NCBI): domain Eukaryota; kingdom Metazoa; phylum Mollusca; class Scaphopoda; order Dentaliida; family Dentaliidae; genus Pictodentalium; species Pictodentalium vernedei. Next base: position 453,918,359 of record CM062292.1, on the reverse strand, counting down.
CAATGTACAGACCACATCACCTTTGTGAGGAGGATCTGTATGCTTTGATTTAAATAATCTTAGCAACATAGAACACACTGGGTTTGAAGTTCAGTGACAAGAATCAAAGACCTGAGTTGGTGTTTTACAAGTGTATATATAGGCAAACTCCAACAAGGCTTGTTGATTCCTATACCCTGTACAGTGAAGATATAGAAATTTTCACTTTCACGGCATCAAACAAAATGGCAGCTTTTCAAGGCATCACTTCAAGGTGAATACGAGTCAAATTATCACTGGAAATGATCAGTTTGTTCTAAAAATGTATAATGAAATGTAAATCTAGCATTTTGGAGTGGATACCGATCATTTCCAACAATAATTCAACACTTATTCACCTTGAATTGATGGATGAAACCTGCTAGTCCAAACATGGCCTGAAGTTCGTAATATAAGTTTTTGGTTTGCTACGTCCTTTCAAAGGACATATCAAACCAAAAACTTACATAACAGACTTTCAGGCCATGTTTAGACTGGAAACCCCCCTGCTGAATCAGATTGCAAGATGCTGTCTGTTCTGAGTATCAATCAAATCACTTGCACATATCAGTGATCAATGCGCTGTTTACTTTCATACATCAATTCAAGGTTGAAACGAGTGGAATTTATCAGATTCTTATAAAAAGCGTGTAATAAAAAGAAAATCTAGAATTTTTGAGTGGATACCGAAAATTATCTCGCTTGTGATAATAAACGTATCAGGGAGTCGGATACATGCACGTCCCTTTCGCGTGAGTTCCATTTTCTTTTTGTTCATCCATACGAATAAATAGTTTTATATACATTCGTCTACATTCTTGACTTATCCCCATTATATATTATATTGTAAGATAAAATGATTATTACCATTATGTGGATGTACAAAATATATATCTGAGTCTCAACTCATCGTGATCTGCCCTTAGAACCTGGAGCTCGACTCGGATACATATTTTGTACACCTGTATAATGGTAAAAATATAGAAGTTTTTGAGGTAGGTTCACAATTTGCTGATAACAGAAGAACAAAGGGACACATGAATAAGAGATGGGTTCATTATAAAGCTACTAATTGACTTTTCATGTATAGTGATGAACTTACCAAAGCTGCAGATGTTTTCTTTTAAATGGAGATGTTTGATAGAAATAGAAATTTTTTTTTGACAGCTGCCATCAAATCTGCTTAGAGCTGGCCGTGTGTTTGTGTTTGAACCACCACCAGGTGTCTCGGCTAATCTTTCAAGAACATTCAGCACTGTTCCAGCAGCAAGAATGTGCAAGGTAACTTTTAAAAACTTATTCTCTTAAAAAGTCTGTTGATGCTTTTGCTGGTAGAGTAACATTGCTGTATGTTTTGAAGGTGCAGAAACATGTCATTTCAATCATTCCAAGGTTTTAGATACTGTCAAAAAAAACTTGCAAACAACAGGGCACAGATGTTTGCAGCTGACGTTAACACACAGTCAGGGTTATGTGAATGAGATATTGCTACAAAGGCATTTAGGTGACCTAAATCAATCATGCTTTGGATTTTTAAACAAGGATCTGAACTGGACTAGTAGCTAACACAGAAGGCTCTGTTTAACCCTTTACCTTATGCAGACGATATCAAAATTTATTATTTTAAATATCATTTTTTCAAATTTTTAAAAAAATGTCAACAAAACCATATCATGTGACCCCTCGTTGGAACGAGCTCGACGAGCGCATTCCAAAGTGGGGTCACATGATATGGTTTTAGTGAATTGTTTTTGAAAAATAATATTTTTTCAACTGCTGAATTTGCATATTACGCAGGCGGTTGCGGCCGATTTGTTTGGTAAAGGGTTAAACTGAAAAACATGATACAATGTTTGCAATCTGAATCTAAGGCAAAGAATGCACATAACACCAGCAAAGCTGCTTTAATGATAGGATCTATTCTAGCAAGAAAGCAACATCATCGTGTTGCTTTAATATTGTTTAGGGAATAATATTGGACTTGAGAGACCTTTCCAACAGTGTATCACACACTTACATATCATTAGTTAATGGAACCCCCGTGGGGACCCTGGGACATGGAGCAGTGCTTGTTTACTGTGGTTAACAAATTCTGCTCTACTATTAAAATAGGACCTGGACATCATTGCCTGATGGAAGTCCTCAAAAGTGGGTAGCTCAGATATAATTTGACTTTATTTTGACTTTATGCCTAATCGACGGTCATGCTATAGCTATAGATTCTGAAAGTGACATTAAACTCCAATAAATAATTTGACAAGATATTCAAGGTTGACCTTGTTTAGTATCAAGATGCTGTTCAAATGAGTGTTGACATGATGTATCCAGAGGTATTGAGTGTAAACTCATTTTGGATAACACATCAGCTTGAAGTTTGACAACTGGTCTTCTGTTTACATTAATTTAAATTTTACATAACCACAGGAACAATTCGAGCATTCTCGTGAAATATTGTGTCCTGGATCCAAATGTTATCTTTATACCTATGTTTGAGAACTGGTCAAGCTGTTTTAATCTTTAACCCTTTGAACTCTAGTGGATTATTCCATGCCAGTTCAATGGCAGCAATTAGAAGAGTCCTTATTCATTATTTGGGATAGTCCAATCAATATTTTCAACGTGCAGCCTCAGAGCTGCATATTGAAAATATTGATTGGTCTATCCACACATTTATTGAACAGACGTCCCATATAATGACGTTATGACGTATCATGTTCCTGGACGAAAAAACGTCCGCCAGGGTTCAAAGGGTTAAGGAAAACACACATCCAGAATTTATTAATGCTTTATATTGTAGATAAATTAGTTGCACAAGAACATATTCAGCAAGCTTCAAGTTACACAATGAATATCTTTGCACATGTAAATATATTTGAAAAATCCTGACACTTATTTATATCCTTGTTTGCCAGGGGCCAAGGAATGATGCATTTGTAGTTTGATTGGAAACAGACCCAAACATATGTAAATGGCATAGCAGGGTTAAAACCCCTGCTAAGAAAGTTTCTTTTCAAACCTCTGTCAGCAGCAGACCCTGATAAATTAATTATGGTCTCTTGGATGTTAAGTAGTGGATTTGGTTTAGTATAGTTTTGCTAGGCAGATTGTGTGAAGGAAAAGTACTTGTCAGGGGTTTGAACCCTGTTATGCCACTTATAATGCTTCCTTTCTTGATTCTGCAGCACTCTGGGCAATTTTCCTGATTTGTACTGATTTCCACTGAAGTGCTGTACAGTGGAGCCCACTAAATTGTATACCTCTTAACTGTATATCCCTGTTAATTGAATATAACTTCCAAACACAAAACCATTTCCCATACCTTCAGTACAAATTTAACCTGTTAATTGGATATGGATTATAGAGTATATTCCTGTTAATTGAATAAAAAATCTTGTAATATGTCGAGAAATTACCTTGACAATCATCAAATTCACATTGTTTATAGATCTTTTTGGCATTGATACATCCAACACAGGCCTTTAATCTATTATATCTTGTTTGACAGAGCTCACTGAGCTCTGTCAAACAAGCTATAATAGAATAAATGCTCAGTTTATGTCTAGAACAAAGAAAAAGGACCAAATCCCCATTAATTGACTACTCCTGTTCATTCAATAATTTTCACTGGCAAAGTGGCTATTCAGTTAACAGGGTTCCATTGTATTTAGAGACATGATACAGTTGAACTCACTTAATTGGATATCTCATTATTGAATAACCCTCTTAATTGGATATAATTTGTAAACACTAATTTTACCATCCAGTACAAATTTGATCTGTTAATTGCATATAGGTTAAACTCCTGTAAATTAAATAAAAAATCTTGAGATCTATTGAAAATAGGGCCCTACGTTTACTCAAATTTTGAGTCGAATCTCGAGTCAGAATGCAAAATCGACTTGACTTGTCTCCGATTCGCGGATGTCCTTTTTCTCGAGTCGATTTACTCCCAATAAATGACAGAGTTTTCATTGTGAGTTCTTTTATTAAACAATGCAATAATCCAGTTTGGCCTTGAAAGAAATAGGAAAATATGTTACAAAACCCTGTTCATATCACTGTTAAATGATACCATCACGATTTATGCCTCATCGCAGCCTTAGTAAAGTTGCATTATACATAAATCGTAATGGGATTCTAAACAGTTGTTTCTCACATGATTTATGCAATGAAAGAACATTAAATCCCTGTCTGTTGAGAAGAAATCTGGCCGTCAGTTTTATAAGAATCGACTCGAAAAATGACTCGACTCGTGAGTTTTAAACTAGAATTGAATCAAGAATTGATTCGAACTAATATATTTAATCTATTTTATCTTCTTTGACAGTTCTCTATGTGCTCTGTCTAACAAGATATATATAGAATATACCCATAGTAGCTTGGTGTACCAAATGTTCACCACAAGTGGTGAACATTTGGTACACCAAGCTACTTAGGGTATATTTTATTTATACAGTTATCGTCACATTAATAAGAATTTAAATGTTGAATAATTCAGTATTCAAATGTGCGAATCTGTTTTTGTTTACATGAGCACCAGTGGGTGGTACTTCCGCTGGCAATTTTATCGCCGAAACGAAATAGAAAACGAAACCACAAATTACGTGGTCCTTTTTCATTGTAATAATGTAATAACAGACTATTTTTAGTTATGGATGCTTTATTAACATGAGACAATGTCTGTTAATTTTTGGTACTTTATGAGGTAAACTTATTCAAAAACGTACTAAAAAATTGCTGGTTTCATTTCATTCTTGACGAGTGATAAATTTACACAAGTTTGCATTCGGAGTGCGGTCACCAAATGTCAACTTGGATGTAATTGCACTGTAGTTATAAATGTTACTATTGAAATCCCATTGCTGGCGTGTTCACCACGGTTGGTGTGTAAAGCTAAAATTTATGTCATAGGCTTTTTATATACAGTAGAATAGGTAATCATGGTATAAAATGTAATTAACCCTTTACCCAACGCAGACAATATCAAAATTTATTATTTTAAATATCATTTTTTAAATTTTTAAAAAAAATTTCAACAAAACCATATCATGTGACCCCTCTTTGGAACAAGCTCATTCCAAAGAGGGAGCTTGTTCCAAAGAGGGGTCACATGATATGGTTTTGTTGAAATATTTTTCGAAAAAAATATTTTTTCAGCTGCTGAATTTGCATATTACGTGGGCGGATGCGAGCGATTCATTGGGTAAAGGGTTAACACACAGTTTATTTATACTGCATTTTATGTGTGCAAGGTCATCCTCATAGAAAGTCAGCTTTTCATCCAGTGGCATTACTCAGACCAGTTTCATTTCAAGGTTCTCTGGGTATAATTCAGGTTTGACTTGTAAAGTTGGTGTGTCTATCAGTCAGTGTTTTTATGGTTCTGATAGGGATGCATCATAAATCTGGGTTATCTATCAGTCTATCCATGCATCCGTCCGTCCGACTTTATTGTCCATCCAGAGCCATAACTCTATAATGCTTTGGTGGATTTCCATGAATCTTTACACCAGGGTAAAGACCAATGGAAGGTCTTTTGCACAGCAGCACCGTACTCAAGTGACAAAGGTCATGGTCACAGGAAAAACTTAATTCTCTGACTATGTTTGTCCGGCCAGAGCCATAATTCTATAATGCTTGGCTGACGAAGTGGTCATCTGCTTTCGCACTTTTGTCATTTACAATCCCTGTGTGCAGGGTTTTATTGTTTAAAAGGTTAATCTATATCAGTCAACTCTTTATCCAAGAAAGTTTTTTTTAAAACAACTAAATCCCACTTGTGGGAGAAAAATTTTATCTGTGTATTCCAATAAAACCATTCAGATATCGCATATTACAGTACAAGTCGAAATAAGTTGTAACGTAACTGCAAAAAAATAAGTATATTGCTTTAGGAAGAGAAAGATAAATAGTTTATAGCGGTTATCCTTCAACTTTATTTTGACTTGTACTGTGGGCCAATTCCAGTGACATCCATATGTGTATGGTTCTGTTGAGAAAGTTCTAACATATTAGTGGCTGTATTGACCTTATGGAAATAAGGTCAGTATAGCTTTTGGTGCTATTTTTATTATTATTAAACCTTACAGACTATATTGAGCTCCAAATCTTTCACTCCAGTATTACAGGTCATTTGGCCATACTGCGGGGCATCCATGGTGAGGGTCACCGTTTTTCTTGTTTAACCCTTTACCCAATGCAGACGATATAAAAATTTATTATTTAAAATATCATTTTTTCAAATTTTTCAAAAAATTTCAACAATATAAATCATGATATGGTTTTGTTGAAATTTTTTGAAAAATAATATTTTTTCAGCTGCTGAATTTGCATATTACACGGGTGGATGCAGGCGATTCGTTGGGTAAAGAGTTAAAAATTGATTGTTCTATTTACCTTTCAGTTATAAATAAAAATCTTTCGGTAAAAAAATTATCGCATAATTATTTGTCTGAAATTTTATCATTTCTCTAATATTTAATGCTTTTAAATAGACTCGAGTTCACTTTGTTTCAATTTACAGGCACCAAATGAAAGAGCCAGATTGTATTTCCTACTTGCATGGTTGCATGCCATTGTACTTGAACGAATGAGGTATACCCCACTTGGATGGTCTAAGAAATATGAATTTACAGAATCGGATTTGAAAGTGGCTTGTGACATGTTGGATGTTTGGGTGGAAACAGTTGCTATGGTGAGGACTTATTTTCTAAATCATTGTTTGAATACCTAATTCATGTCAGCAGAGACAGGTTTTCTTTCTGCATGATAATTCTGACAGTTTAGTTATTTCTGCGACAGTAAAAAAAATGGGAGATGGTATATCACATCAGTATTTTACCCTTTTTTTTTCAACAAATCCAACACATTTTGCCAGTGCGATGAACTGAAAGTTTTTGATAGTTAGGTCTACAAAAGTTAAAAATCTATTCCTCACGCCTTCCTGAATGGTCCTTTTGGCTGCCGCATGCTCTCTTTTAAAAACCAGTGCAAACTTAAAAAAATAAAAATTCAATGATTTTTGTCTGATATTTTACCCAAGTTACTAAAATTGCTAAATTTGTCCCTTGATTGCAACAAGGCTTTGCAATGCTTTAGTACTGCAAAGCCTTCTTGCACTCAAGGGATGAAATACACCACATCACCCATGCTATTCTGTACATTATGAGGCCTAAAACCTAAAACAAACCAAGAACATGAACTTTTGATGGCTAAGAAATAATTACAAAAATAAAATAAAAAACCACCCGCCCACATGCAATTTAACAAAAGATCTTTGTGGATCCTTTTTTTCTTGAAAATCAAAGCTTATGACTCTGCAATGTAACTGAACTTTGAAGTGAAGTACTTTTTTCACAAAGGACTGCCAGCTATGATTTTGAACAAAAAGTGAAATTGTTTCATCAATCAGAAAAAAAAATGTGCCTTTGATTGCTTCTTATATTACATTTAAAGTTTGTGGCCCAGAAGACTACATCATAAAAATCTGTTGGCAAGAGAAAATATCTGATGATTTTTAACTAAAATGGAAATTATATATTTTGTCTTAAAATCATAGATTATGATTCTTTTGGAACAGGCTTAATGAGCTCATTACACTTATGGTTCAAAGCTTTGTTTTGAAGGCGAAAAGTGAAAAATGATAAAATTTTGATAATGCCCTTTTTAGTTAATAGCACTGGCCATTTATGACAATTAATTTTGGAACAGATTAAAACCAGATATTGAAAAATGTTCTCAGAATAAACTACAAAACACCAGGTTATTACCTCTACATTTATAGGACACTTTAGCTCTTAACTCTCAGCTGAATTTGGTTTCACTAACAATTAAGAGTATTTGGTTTCACTAACAATTAAGAGTATTATTTGTGTGCTCGTAATTGGTGGTGTGATAAACAGAAAGAGGGTGGCGTACATTTAGGAGATAAATGTCTCTTGTTGAGTTAGACATTTGGGAATTTGACTATGGAAAACCATTTAACGAGCCCTGAAGCGGCGAGTTAACAAAAGGTCTTCCATAGTCAAATTCCCAAATGTCTGATGAAATCAGAGACATTTATCTCCATTGTAGTTCTTGTCATTGTTAGAAATGAAAAAATTCACCAAACCCGTTTTATTTGAACAACAATAAAAAAAAACTCATTTTCGATCTCTGTCTATTTGCCATGATTGAATTTACAGAAAACAACTCTGGGGTGTGTTTGATCTGTAATAGGAGCAGTTTAGTGCCATTATTCACATGAAGTGTGGATACAGACATGTTCTAATTGACCCGCTTTCAGCAATTAGAGCACAGTAAGAGTGCATTTACCTGAGATTAGAACACAGAGCCAACCAACTCTTAGGAAATCATATTACGTGTTTAGAAAGACAACAACGTCAATTTTAACTGATGATTTACAATCATATATGAACCTGAGGATTTGCAAGCAGTTAAAGTACATTGAGTCTCACAAAAGTACATTTAGTTTTCCCACTTTTTGTACTAGTTAATAGAAAAACATTTATAACTGCATATGCATGTTATACATTGAACTCTCAATACCTTGTTTTGCAAAAATTTGATCTCTTAGCCAGTCTTTTGATTTTGAGGTGCATCATCACGCTTGGGCGCCACCGTGCACGCAATTTTGAAAAACTATGCACCACTAATGCCGCACCTTGCAAAATGCAGCACGCTATATGATCGCCTATTTGAATGCTCAAATTATCTTAACACAAGTGGGGTTAATGCTCATAAGCGTTGATTGCATGTGCGCATGGCCTTATGCAGTAATAAACAACTACATGATAGAGTCACGGTGTAGATTTCACTTTCAAAAGAAGTCTGGAAACTATGTCACAACTTCAAAAAAGCTGACACATCAACAGTTGATGCCACAGTGCATCCCAATTTAAACATGATGAAATTTGTTCATCAGAAAAACTGTAGACGTACCAGTCACAATTCCATATTATTCTAGTTACTGTTCCCGGTTCCGTTTTTTCCTTATTCAAACTGTGTATTCTACTTTCGATTCTGTGCGTGCATTTCAGTTTAGTTTACAGATTTATTTTTTGAAAAAGAATGTTCGAAATAATGTACATGTATTGTGAGTACATGTATGTGATCTTTATTTTATTGTTATGACCCAAAAACGTGACATAACGTCACTATGAAAACGAGGATGTTTTTTTAATAGAATACAGCGTGTGTATGAAAGATGGTCTGTTACTATCATACACACGCTGTATTCTATTAAAGCATCACCGTTTCCGCAACTTTTTCTCAATATCTGAGCGTTTTGTGAGTCAGGAAAATGGCTCTTGCAAATTAGAAATGGCCCAAGCCACACTTGGCACACCTGCATTTTACAAAATTGAAAGACTGCTCTTAGCTGGTAGAGTGCTTAATTATTTTTGGTCCTTAAAATTTCTTTGTTTATCTTCGCCAGTAGGCACTCTCCCGTAAATGATAACAAGGCAAATCCTGGCAGAGAAAATAATATCACTTCAAAGATGATATGAAGCACTTCCACAGAATATAAAGCCTTTAAATTGCGGTGCTGACACTGAAGAATAAAGCCCAAATATGGGCTTCCAGCACTCTACCAGTTAACTGAAAGCCATCCACAAGACTTATATGTCATCGTCTAATTGAAATTCTGTTAGCTCTTTTCCTAGCCTGAATAGCAGACAGTGCTTGCAAAAACATTTCTTGAATAACTCAAAATTTCCACGTTTTTGAGGCCAAAAATAATGAAATTTGAATGGTAATTTTTGTGAATAGCTCCGGCCCATTTGGGTCATTACTTTGGGTAAAGGTTTGAATGAGTTTGGGTATTTGAGTAAATTCTGTTTATTTGAATAAAAATAAGATTTCTGATAAGGAATTTTCTCAGTTGACTCAAAATTTATCATGTTTTCAGTATATCTATGCCTTCAGTTTTTTGGATTTGGGTTGGTTGGGGTTTTTTACAATAAGGCAAGGTAAAGATTTATGATGCTACAGGTCTAAACATTAAAAAATGCTCTATTTTTGCAGGGACGCACAAATCTTCCTCCACAAAAAGTTCCATGGGATGCTATCAGAACATTGCTCTCACAGTGTATCTATGGTGGAAAGATTGACAATGAGTTTGATCAGGTAAATTTGATTTCACATTTTCCATTTTTGTTGTCTTAATTTTATGAAGTTTTTTTGTTCTTCTGTTCTTCAAGTGAATTGCTTCCCATTTTAGTTTACCTGATCTGAAAGATCAGTTTATTGTTCACTGATGTGACCTGTTGTAAAATGTTGATCGGAGAAAGGAATAAAAAACCTAAAGTGCTTAAATACAGTGGAACCCTGTTAATTGAATAGCCTCTTTGCTAATGAAAATTATTCAATTAACAGGAGTATTCAATTAACAGGGCTTGGGTCACTTTCCTGTATTCTAGATATAATCTTAGCATTTATTATATTATATCTTGTTTGACAGCGCTCCATGAGCTCTGTCAAACAAGATATAATAGATTAAATAACTGTATTGGATGCACTGAGGCCAAATAGGTCTATAAACAAAGGAAAACGGTCTAGTCAGGGTATTTTTTTAACAGGTTACATGATTTTTTATTCAATTAACAGGAGTTTACTCTGTAGCCTGTATTCATTTAACAGGTCAAATTTTCACTGAAGGTATGGTAAATGGTTTTGTGTTGGGAAATTATATTCAATTAACAGGGTTATTCAGTTAAAAGATATCCAATTAAGTGGGCTCCACTGTAGTAACCTTTTCAAGCAATAAATTTTCTGTCTTGTGTAGCTAGAATATTTTTTTGATATCGGTTAATAAAACAGACACAAAAGACCACCATCCAGAATGACCCTCAGTACATTCATGTCTGAATATTAAAATTTTCGAGATACAATTGTTTTCCAGTGAAGCAATTGGGGAATTTAACCAATTCAGTTTTGAATTGGTTAAGTTGCATTTGGGGAAAATTTTCCTGCTTGAAAATTTGGTATTTTGATATCTTTGAACAGACGGTTAACCCTTTACCCAACGAATCAGCCGAATCCGCCCACGTAATATGCAAATTCAGCAGCTGAAAAAATATTATATTTCAAAATATTTCAACAAAACCATATCATGTGACCCCTCGTTGGAACGAGCTCATCGAGCTCATTCCAACGAGGGGTCACATGATATGGTTTTGTTGAAATGTTTTGAAAAATTTGAAAAATTTATATTTAAAATAATAAATTTTGATATCGTCCGCATTGGGTAAAGGGTTAATAAAAAATGCCATGATGATCATGAGGTAAAAGCGTTGACCAACAACAGACATGGGAGAAAAGTAAATAACAGGTGATAGAGAAGTTTGTGTCACCATTTGTAGGGAAGAAGAGGCAAGATTTGTCTGTTGTGGTAGGTAGGAAATTGTATATAGTTTGGGTTTCCAAAGTTGTGACAAATTGGTAAGGCAGTTAGCACAAACTGTATTTTCAAGAAGGTGGGGGTGGGAGGAGGGACTAAACAAGGTTTTGTCCATTTGCACAAATTGACACAATGTCACTATTCTTTAGTCATGCAATCCTGCTGTGAAATTGCCAGAACAGTTGATGTCATTGTTCTTAACATTATTTTTCAGTCAGATTGTAAGTGAAACGGCAACTTTGTAACGCGACGCAAACTTTCAGGCATTTTATAAATTTTGGTCTTTGTCTTTTGCATATATAGATAGATTAATCATATTCTGATATCAGATTCTGTGAAATTTGTTGGAAGAAAGAGATAATCAATCCTCAGTCCAACAGTTTTGAGGGTTTTTTTTGGGTTTACAGTGTAGTACAAAAGAAACATTTTCCACAGATTTGTGATTGGTTTGAAAGGTTGTAGTTGGAAGAATTTTCTTGAAAAAGACAAATATATTTAAATTTTCTTTCTTTTTTTCAGAGGCTTTTGAATGCTTTTGTGAACAAGTTATTCACTGCAAAGAGCTTTGAAGGAGATTTTGTTCTTGTTAGTGGTGTTGATGGAAAAGATAAGAATATCCTTCTACCTGATGGAGTGAGGTAATTGGTTTATCAGGTCTTATGAAGTTAAATTGTCTTATAGATATTAACCCAGTTATCTGTTCATCTTTCGATTTAGCTATCAGATGCTAGCAAACCAGCTATCTATATGTCAAAGATGTTGTTAATGTAGCATTCTCATCTTTTAAACTTGATCTGGAGACTATTATCAGGGGATGTACAAGGAAAGAGCATATAAAAACCCATGTATATTTTCAAAAGTTATGACCTCTGACACATAAATTACTGTGATGAGTTGACGGTAACATGGACTGAGGTTTGCAGCTCGGAGCTTATGTTCAACCAAGATGGAAAGCATCGATATTGAACATACACTCCGAGCCGCAAGCCTCAGACCATGTTACCGTCAATTCATCACAATAATGTACATATTCCAGTAAGACACTACCTACAGCCTAAAACCTACATTGTGAAACACAAGAGGCTTATTTACTAAACTTGTGATCATTAAAAGTTGTCTTGTTCAAGACAACTTTTAACGATCACAGGTTTAGTAAATAAACCTCTCATTTATCCACGACGGCACTGGATAAATAATCAATAAACCTGATAACTCATTCTATCTTAGTTCAAATCAATAAATCGGTTTGTAATTTAAACAACACTTCATCCGGAACACCATCTGCTGCACACATGAAACATCCAGAAAAATGAAGTGGCTTGCTAGTCACTCTGTTGATGAAGCAGTTATGTAACGGGCGACGTAATTTCAAATATTTTGTGTTGTGACATCAGACGGTAACACTTGCCAGTTGAGCTGTAAACATAGAATATACTAAGCATGCTCTCATCCAATCAGAGGAGGAAGTTTTTAGTCTTATTGGAACATATCCTGAAGGTTTTATCTTCACATTTGTCTCATTTTTAGCCAGTTTTATTCAAATTGTTTACTTAACTAGTATTATTGGTTGATGGGCATAGAGACAGATGATGTCAAACATCCAGACAAGATTGAATTACTTTGATTGGTAAAGTTTAACAATTGAAATATTAATCTACAGAGTACAGTGGAGCCCACTTAATTGAATTTGTAACTAAAAAACCCTGTTAATTGAATATAACTTCTAAACAAAACCATTTACCTTACCTTCAGTACAAATTTCACCTGTTAATTGCTTATAGATTATTGAGTAAACTAATTTTAATTGCATAAAAAAATATACAATATGTCGAGAAATTAACCCGGCAATCACCAAATTCTGCTTGTTTATTGACCTATGTTGCCTAAGTACATCCAAAACAGGCATTTAATCTATTTTATCTTGTTTGAAAGGGCACCATAAGCTCTGTCAAACATGAAAAAAATTATGATTACTTTATGTCTAGAATACAGGAAAATGATCAAATCCCTGTTAATTGCATAATTATACCCCCACAAAACGAAGTTTCTACGTGGGAGGGGTATATAGGAGTCAACTTGTCGATCTGTCGTCATTGTCGTTCCGTTGACCATGTAAACTAGTGGAGTGAACTACCTCCACAGTTTTAGCCACATTTTCATGAAACTTCACAAAAATGATTAACATTAAGAAGTGCATGACATGATTCTTTTCCTGCTCGGTTTCAAGATGGCCGACTGGTGGCCATATTGGATTTTTTTTTTACTTAGAAAAATTGAATGCCCCTTTTCAGTCACCCACACTAGGCGGTATGCCACGGTGGGGTTATAGCGGGAGACAGACCATCTCTAGTTTCCAATGGCAAAGAGGCTATTCATTTAACAGGGTTCCACTGTACAGTGTGTGTGTATGGAGGGGTCAAGAGGCATGCATGGGTTGTTGGTGGGTGGGTATTTGCTTAGAATTTATCCACTGCCCTCTGAAAGAATTCAAACTTGTAGATACATGTGAATAAAGCATAATCTTTCCTTTTTTTCAGGCGGGAACAGTTTGTACAGTTTTCAGAAAGCCTTGGAGATGGACAAACTCCTGCATGGCTTGGGCTTCCCAACAATGCTGAAAAAGTTCTGCTGTCCAACCAAGGTTTGTTTGTTTTCTGTTTTTGATGACTTGTGATGTCAAACTTGATGTAGAGTTTAGTGAAGGACGATGGACAGATGTAAACTTTTGGTTCCTATTAATAATTTGTGTTCTATTCTTGAATTATAATAAATACCTACCTGACAGGTTATACAGTGGAACCCTGTTAATTGAATAACCACTTTGGCAATGAAAATTATTCAGTTAACAGGAGTATTCAATTAATAGGGATTGTGTCATTTTCCTGTATTCTAGATATAAACTTAGCATTTATTCTACTATATCTTGTTTGACAGAGCTCCAGGAGCTCTATCAAACAAGATATAATAGATTAAATGCCTGTATTGGATGTACTGAGGCCAAATAGGGCTATAAACAAAGGAAAACTGGGGATAGTCGGTAATTTCTTGACAGGGTACAAGATTTTTTATTCAGTTAACTGGAGTTTACTCTATGACCTGTATTCAATTAACAGGCTAAATTTGTTTTGGAGTTATGGTAAATGGTTTTGTGTTGGGAAATTATATTCAGTTAACAGGGTTATTCAGTTGAGATATTCAATTAAGTTGGCTTCACTGTTTTGTCAAAAGGTCAAGGTCACTGTTACAGAAAAGAGCACTTTTCTATATTTTTATACTGTACCAATGACCCAGACATAGCTGGTGCTAACTCTTAAAATATAGGGCCAAACACAAATTTTGCCCCCCAATCCCCAAAATTTGCATCTAAAACTAAAGAAAACATGTCCTGAAAGGCCCTCCACACTTCGCCCCTACTGCGCATGCACAGTGTCAAGGACGTTCCGAAATTGGCGCCATTAATCATTCTAAGTTTGGCCCTTCATCAGTTAACATCTGACTGATCTTTGCGCTTATAAATCTCAGTTTAAATGATGCCAGACACATAAATATTAGTGAAATGGTGATTCTAAGGAGGATAGAGAAGGAGGAGAGGAAAAGAATGTGTGACAGAATATTATCAGGGCTGTAACTTAAAATTTTTTAATGAAATTATGTTAAGTTACCTATTTTCAAGGCAGCAGCCATTTTGTTGTCATTCTGATTATTTAGTTACACTGTTTTTTAAGTGTTTTCCTCTCTCCCTGTCCTTTAAGTTCCCCCTTGCTATTCTCCCATGCATTTGGCATAGTTTTTGTAATTATTATTACTAAATTTTCTTGGGAGTTTTAGCTGAATAACAGAATGAATTCTGTTCTTTCCCCATGTTTACGTCTTCACCTACGGGTGGTTAGGCGTTGTGTTCTGCATCTACCATCTGATGTTCTGCAGTTTCTTCCCTGGAAGTCTCTGTTTTGCATCAGATGGTGTATTTTTGGTAACTGATTTCGGGCCTGGGTGCCTGGAGTCTTATTTTAGTGTTTTTACACTCATTGTTTACATTTACAACAGCCCTCTGTGTGAGGGGGGGATTTCTAAAAAATAATATCTTGATGTTATTTTAATCATAACTAGATACATTATTATTGTTCGTAAGTTTTGAATAAATTGTTTAAAATATTTTTAAAATTTTTGTCCACACTTAGGCTTGGGATCCATTGGGGCTCAACGTTACTTTTCAGAAACTTGGGCTGTTCTGAAAAAATATTTTTTCAAAATATTTTGATTTCAATTATTTTTTCTATATTAATGGATCATATTATTATTATGTATTTTGATTGCCAGGGGTTAGTGCGAGTACCAGGACTTGTTTTCTTTTCACATTGAAAGGATATTGATCAATTGTTTTAAGAGGAAGTCTTCCTCTGACTTATTATCATTCTATATGTGGTCAGTGTACTCGCATTAACTCCTGTTCTGTATCGTATGATTTCGATGACAATATGGGAAGCGTATGTCAGGGTATGTTATTGGGGATTTGGACACTCCGGTCCTTTCCCCGCAGGGTCACTCTACTTTATCAATTTCTATTTCAGACGATCAAGATTAGGGTGATGTATCTGTGATGTCTTCCAACAGTGTGCCTCCGTCGTCACAATTAATGAAGGGCTAGCGGAAAAGTGCTCATGTAAATACGCCAATTGCCTAAGAGGACCCTAGTAGGTTCGACGGCCTTTGACGTCCGCTAACTCGCCCGGTGTAGCGTCCATTCACCGAATGGTTCGGCAGCCGGGTTCGTCCGTTGCGGTCTAGAAGGAATTTTGGGGTGATGCGAGCACTATAAATTAACCTAATGCACACCCAGTGACGGCGGATCGGAGGGAGAACACAGGAAGCCTTTTAGTCCGGTTCATAGCTCGTTCCGGTCCATCCGGACGGCAAGCGAGAGAGGCCCCTCTCTCGTTCAACAACATTTGGCCCCAGATGTTGTGGTACAAAATGTGTCGCAAGCGGAGCATACGTCCGTCGCTCGGGACGCTCCGTTGTATAGGCAGTCCGCTGAGACTGCTAAGGCTTCCTCTTCTCGTCAGCGCACACGACCGCACCTTGGCTGCGTGACCGCCGATATATTACCAGCTTCGCCGATCAAGGATTCTTCGGCGACCAGGTCACACCATCCGGTAGCCAGGGACACGAGGCCTGCAGACTCCGGACGTTCGCATAGGAAGTGTGCGGGAGTCAACGTACACGGAGCTTCCGGCGGCAATGCATCGTAAGACCGCTACTGCACAGGCCTCGGGAACGGACGTGCTTTCCTTAATAGCACAGTTTATCGCAGCATCCCAGCATCAACTGAATCTGTCGCATATATTTTATCCGACGATGCTGGGTCGGGACGCTCCGCGGAAGCGGGTACGGACGTCCGAAAGTTTCATCCGGTCCGACGGGATAACGAAAGGGATTCGGAGGATTTCGAGCTTTCCCTTTCGGAACAACATATGCTGTTGTGTATGTCATCTGACTTGGTCTTCTACAGCTTCTTTCGTCGGACCAGAATGCTGCGATGCCGGATAAGAAACTGATAGCGTCGGTGGACTTTGAAATTTTTGGTTCAGTTCAGGGACATCGTCCCTCAGTTCCGACATAGTCCAATAATGTCACACAAACTTTCGAATTATTGAACGACGCTATATATATTATTATTTTATGCTTGCTAACCAAGCATTTCTGGTTTCTTGTTCGAAGAGTTATGGAGATGTCTTTCAAAAGTGTGCCTCTGTCGTCATAGTTAATGAAGAGTTAGCGGCAATAAGTGCTCATGGAATATGTCTATCGCCTACGGAGTGACATTCGCTAGCTCACCCGGTGTAGCGTACATTCATCGAATGGTTCGGCTGCCGGGTTCGTCCGTTGCGGTCTAGGAAGGAGATTTGAGTGATGCGAGCACTTTAATTACTTTAGTACTCACCCAGTGACGGCAGATTGAGGACAGATCGGAGGAAGCCTGTTAGTCCGGTTCCTGGCTTGTCCAGGTCCGTCCGCGCTGTGAGCGAGAGAGGTCCCTCTCTCGCCCAACAACATAGGGGACCGCATGTTGTGGTTCAGATATTTTACATTCGGAGCATATGTCCGTTGGTCGGGACGCTCCGTTATATTGACAGTCCGAGAGACTGTCTTTAATGCTTCCTCATCCTCACAGCAGGGCACACGACCGCACATAGGCTACGTGACCTCGAGTATCCGATCAGTTTCGGCATTCAGTGATTCCACGGCGAATAGGTCGTGCCATCCGGTAGCCAAGGGACACGAGGCCTATACACTCCGTTCGCTCGCATATTGGTAGTATGCACGGGGTAACGATCACGGAGCTTCCAGCGGCAATGCATCGTAAGACCGCTTCTCCTCAGGCCTCAGTGACGGACGTGCTATCCGAGTTAGCACAGTTGTTTCGCAGCATCCCAGCAATTGACAGTTTCTCGGTCGAATCAGGAATTATCCGACGGCGCTGGGTCGGTGCGGTCCGCGGTTGCATCAGGTACGGACGACCGAACGCTTTATAGGGTCCGACAGTATGGCGAAAGGGATTCGAAAGATTTCGAGTTTTCCCCCTAGTAGTATCGGAAGATGCCTTTCATATCTTCTGGCATTATCTTCCAGTGATTATTATTTCGGACTTCATTGCTGCGATCTTGGATAAGAGACTTATAGCGTCATTGGACTCGGATTTTTCGATCGGTTCAGGGACATTGTCCCTGACTTACCGACGCAGTCCAATATTGTCATTACAACATGTGTTTTATTTTTCGACGCTATATATATATATATACAAGCCTGCTACTAAGCATGATAGTTTAGTTTCTTGTCCGCGTTGCTCATTTCTGCCATTTTATCATTTATACATATAGTTTATTTTGGCAGAGCAGGGCATACCGAGAGTTCATATGCGTCTAGACGGTGTGATTAAAGACTGCATATTTTCTTTTTCGCCGTTTATGTCTTTTCCAATTTCAATGTTGGGAACGACATTATGTATAGTAGACTTAACTTAGACGCTTTATTATACGTAATCCGCCTTACTGAGGCGTTATCATTACGTCTTCAAGAAAAGATTTACGGGATATTATTCTCAATGTAATTTCTTTTGAGGGCAGTAGTTTGTTCACGTATAACTCCGCCCTTCAGTGGCTGATTGGAGTTAGTTAGACGTGACGCAGCCCTAGCTACATCCTCACGCGTGGATAGTAAGGTTAAGAACTCTCTCAGAGTCGCTTCGTTCTCTGAGGAGCTTCTCTTCGACGGCAACTTTTCGGCAATCCATGAATTGCTCGATTTACACGTTCTCTTGTCTATCTAGTGTTACAAGAGATTCAGACTGGGGCAAACATTCGGTGGTTAACTCAGAGAGTGCCGCCGCAGTTGCCGGACCCGAGTGTGGCTGTTATGACGGTTGCCAGTCAAACAGATTGGGATATAATATTGATCCCTACGGATTCGAAGTGCCAGGGTCTTTGGGTTCCGCAGTCTTTTAGCAATCAGTTTTCTTCCGCGGAATAATGTTTTTTAGGCTTGCTTTATGTCATTGCATGAACATTATTCAGAAACGCATGCCCAAATTCCTGTCCTTTAATTCGACAGTAGTGGCGTATCTCCGGAACCAGGGAGGCACTCTTTCGTTTCCGTTATTCAATTTAATGGAAAGAATCCGTCTGTTGGTTATAGTACACCAAGTTCAGTTTTGGTCCGTCATATTCCGGGTCGTCTGATTGTTTTATCGGACTCCCGTTCTCTTACGGGTCGCTTGTTGCTGTCAGAATGGACTCTCAACAAACAAGTATTCAACCAGATTTGCTATCTATGGGAGCGCCCAATGATGATTTATTTATGACACAGCTTGCTAATCAATTGCAGACGTATGTGTTGGCTTGTCCAGATCTCTGAGCTAATATTGTTAACGCTCTATTGATCTATAGGACGGAATGATAGGATACGCGTATCCTCCGGCGCTGTTGTTTTAGCAGGTATTGCTAAGATAAACAACCACAATACATTTCTGTTGATAGCATCTCTATCTTCACAGAGATCATGAGTAATTTACTCTCTTGTCTACTGTGGGTCTTAACATGAAATCTTCCTCTATGTGAGGATCTTTTTCACTGGGTAAATCGTGTCATCTTTATCACAACCAGCAAGGTCGCAACCTTCATGTATTCCGTTGTGTGGTCCGTATTGCATTGTAAGCACTGTACTGGACGAGCTTTGGACGCGATTTCTTACTATAGGAGATCCTCTTCTTCGCTATTCTATGCGGCTAAAGTGGAGGCTCTTCCGTCATGGTGTAGGGATCATTATGTTCATATTGTTGATCCCTCCATACTACTCATTGCTATTTTTTAGTATACTTGTTTCACAAGATCTACTGCAGCCTGTTATTATTTAGGTTATAGGTTTATGTTACCTCATACCTATGCACTCTACGATAGTTTACAATTGAGTCTTTTGTCTGTTTATCTAAGTCAGTTAGTAACTTTTTGATAAATAGACTTAGAATCTTTAGATTAAATTCCTATACGGATTTTAACTTCGGTTCTTATTTAGCTAAGTAATCATTTGAGCCTCTGGAAACAGTAGTTTTCAAATTCTGACCTTTTAGACAGTAATTCTGTTGGTTTCTCTTTTACTGTAGAGTCAGTGAGTTTCATGCACTATCGATGGATGATTTTCACTTTCGTAGTTTCGGAATCAATACTTCCGTTACTATTTAGGTTGGATTGTTGCATAAGAGTTAGGCTCCTGTTATCCGGAACCTATTATTTTAAGGTCCTTCCGTCTTCGTATGGGCATAGGCCTTTACTCTTTCCGGGTACAGTTTATGTATTTATAAACAGATATCTGTTTATTACTATGGGCGTAAGCTTCTTCTGTCTTTGATGTCTAGTAGAAGGTCGTTACGTTCCATTTTATTGTGAATGGATTCTATTAACTATCGGTACTGCTTATGGTATATCATTGACTTAGCAGTTGTGCTTAAGATTTCGGCTCATGAAGTAAGAGTTCTTCTACTTCTTGGGCTTACATTAATAGTGTCGCTATTATAGATTTTTGAAGGCCGCTCATTGCGCTCAGCCATCCACATTCATGAATTTTATCTCAGAAATATCGAGTCCATTTCTGGAGGCCTCTATTGTTAGGTCTATTATCTACTGCTCAGAATGTCATTCACTTAACAGTTGCTACTATAGCTAGGTAGGCTGTCTGTTTCGGCAGTGTCTCCGTTCGGCTGCCCTCTTCGCTCTGGGCTATTTGACCCAGGGCAAGAAAAAGGGGGGGGGGGGGGATGGTGTTCCCTTGGGTCACCTGTTTTACTATGAAAACAAGGGGATACCTCCTCCGGAGTTAGTAATTCTGAGCTGTTATTGGGATGGTTGTTTAGTGAGAAGTTTAGGTTTTTAAAATTCATTCAAGTCTTAGTTTTTAAAGTATAGCTTTTGAATATTGCATATGTCAACGGACATGATTATGCAATCCTCAGACACTTTTAGGAGTATAAGAGTCTCTATTCTCTAGACTTACTTTACTTATTGGCTTACTTTAAAAATTATTAGTATAAGGATTATATTGGATATTAATAGAGTACATGGATGTATGAAGCTCAATTTTGGAAGGTGTTGTATCTTTCTAATTTATCATAAATAAGAAAGATACATGTAAGGCCTATTACTTCTTTTTCCCTACAGGGGATGACTCTATTTTATTTTATTGAGCGTATTCCATTTTGCTCTATGTCCTTGGCCCTCCAGCCTTTTTACTATTCAGCTATGTCTGGGTCATTGATACAGTATAAAAATGTTAAAAAATTTATAGTAATTTATATATTTTTTATACTTACCAATGACCCAGACGGGGATGGCCCTCCCAGGAGTTGGGAACTCTTGCCTCCCCGCTGAGTACATAGCGCTTACCAGGCACTGGTTATTAGAATGATTAATGGCGCCAATTTCGGAACGTCCTTGACACTGCGCATGCGCAGTAGGGGCGAAGTGTGGAGGGCCTTTCAGGACATGTTTTCTTTAGTTTTAGATGCAAATTTTGGGGATTGGGGGGCAAAATTTGTGTTTGGCCCTATATTTTAAGAGTTAGCACCAGCTATGTCTGGGTCATTGGTAAGTATAAAAAATATATAAATTACTATAAATTTTTTAACTTTCAGGGCAATAAAATTTAATTTTTTTTTTTAAATAATATTTCAGCCAAACTTGCAGAAAGTGTTTGCATACGGAAAGCAAAGAACTTTATCATTTTTTAAGTCTGTGCCAGTAAAGTTAACAGTCATAGGATTGTTATCTGAAACTTTGTCAAAAATTAGTTTCCACGCAATTTGTTTATTTATTTATTAGGGTTTAATGACACCTTAACAGCCAGGGTCATATGTCGGTGACAGTTTTACGGGTGGAAAAAGCCAGAGTACCTGGAGAGAACCACCTAGCAACGATGAGCAGCTGTCAGCTCGCCAATATTGTAACTCTGCACCGCGGCACAGGCAGGGTTAGATTGGTTGAAAACATGCGCATCATCGACATGCAGTATGCCTTAGTACACAGAGTCATTGTGCCCCCATGTAGGCAATCAGGGTTAAGTGCTTTACCCAAGGACACAACGCGGGAGCACGAATCAGTTGCTGAAATGGTCGCCCATCCAACTACTAACCATGCTCAGCATTGCTTAACTTTGGTGATCTGACAAGAACCGGTTACCGCGATGTCACCACACAAACACACCCCCCTCCCCCCTCTCCTTCCAGGCAATAACTTTACTTCTATTTTAAAGGAACTTTTTAGCACAATCGGTAGTTTGCATACATGCACAAACTACCCCCACATTCAGGTTTTGGACAATTGTAACTGTATTGCCTTGTAATTGATTTTTATATGAAATTCAGTGTAATGTTAATGGCATGTTCACATTGATCTTGGCAAATATTTATTATGTTTTGTTCTTGAATATCTTTTGGAAATGCAGTTCCATTCAAATCTGGTGACCTCACAATTGAGTTTGTGTGAAGCTTGAATCCTTTCCCAAGAAATTTTTTTATAAATTTTTTATTACATGCCTGTTCTATGAAATACCCATCTACAGCAATTGTAAACCATGCGGAAAATTAAAATCTGTTCTGAACACATGTGCAGAACGGAAATGATGACATTATTTTTATAAAGAAGAGAAATTTCAGTGGAATTTTCTACAAATCGTACCTTACAATTACAATTTAAATCATTAACGCTAGCTAAATATCGGCTCCTGAGTACCAATGTGTTCTATGTGCCAGTGGGCACATAAAACACATTGGAACTCAGGGGACGAAATAGTAACATGGCTTCCCCTCACAAATTTGGTTGCCGATAAAATGTGTTCGTTTTGTTGATAGTTGTCAAATGAATTGCTGAATGTCCTTCTAATAATTGTTTTTATAGATGTGAAGGAGTGTAATCAACACAGAACGACACACACATGTGAATGGGTTAAGCGATATGGCTCTTGTGCCATCGCAGAAGAATAAAACTTGAAGGTCTGCGGCCTTTCGTGCCATATGCATTCACATGCGTGTGTCGTTCTATGTTTTTCCCTAGAAATTTTTTTTATAGTTTTTTCTCTGTTTTTGTAGGCTCGGACATGATTGCCAAATTACTGAAAATGCAGATTCTTGAAGATGATGATCTAGCTTACTCACCAACATCAGAAGAGGGAAGAAAACAAGTTGATGGAAGACCTGCTTGGATGCGAACTCTACACACATCAGTTGCTACTTGGCTGAAGAGAGTACCAAATGTATGTTTTAAAATTACGAAATTATGAGACAATGTCTAACATGATATATATAACCAATAACTGGAAGCATTGTAAATCGCAAGGTAACAACTGGGAAGACAGTAGAATCCAAAAGCAATTAACCAAGTTATCGTTTTCAGTCACAAAACATTTAACATTTATTACACACTCAGTCTTATTAATATTTCCCTCTAAAACACATTTAGAAGACAACACTTGGAAGAAAACTTCTTGAATGGCTGAACATTTTAAATTTAGCCTAAATTAGCTTATGACCCCTCATTTGAACAAGCTCATTCCAATAAAGGGTCATAAGCTATGTTTTTAAAGGAGAAAAATATAACTGGCATTTTTAGCTCATCTTGACAAAGTAAGCTGAGCTAATCTAATCGCTTCCCATCCGTCGTCCGTCAACACCATGTTTTGGTCTTCTCCTCCAAAGCCACTGGGCCAATTCAAGTGAAAGTTTGTGTGAGTGATGGTCCCAAAGGGGCATTTCATTTTTGTTCAACCCAGTATGCCCGGCCCCATAGGGAGGGAGTGGGGGAAAATGCTCCAAAATATTTTTAAAATCTTCTTCTCAAGAACCAGTGTGTGCAATGACTTGATATTTGCTATGGAGCTTCCATATGAGGTGTAAAATCAAGTTTGTTCAAACGAAGTTCGTGAAGTAATATTTGGCTTTGTAATAGGAGGGGTAAGATTTTTGGCCCCGCCCAAAATTTCTATTTTCTGAACCGATGGTCCGGTATGAACCAAATTTGGTTTGTGGTAGTATTGGGTCATAAGTACTTGACCCATGCAAAAAAAAAAATTCCCGCATCCCCATGGGAACCCTGGGAGCTAAAAATAGAAATAATTTCAAACGCCCATATTTCCCAAACCCCACGGAGCAGAGAGCTTTTATTTGGTATGAAATATCCTTATGACCAGTAGAATTGAAAGGTAAAAAAAAATTGCCATCGGTTATGTTAGGGTGTTCTGTAATGGGCATCGAAAAAATGCTGAGTCAGCATATTTGCAAAAATTAAAAAAAATCTTTTCTCCAGAACCAATCATCAGAATCTATTGATATTTGGTATACAGCATTCATAGGGGGGGGGTCAGATAAAAGTTTGTTCAAATAAAGCTCGTTGGTTCTTATTTGGGCTCTCTACAGGAGGCCGAAGTTTTAACATAGGGTGATATAGGGAATATTCTTTAAAAATCTTCTTCTTCAGAACCACCAGTCAGAATCTTTTAATATTTGGTATACATCATTGTTATGAGGGTCAGATTCTAGATTGTTCAAACCAAGTCCCTAGGTTAATATTTGGGCTTCCTACGGAAGCCCAAATTTTATCTTTGTTCAATATGGAGGGTAATTTAAAAAAATCTTCTTCTTCAGATCCATCAGTCAGAATGCTTTGATATTTGGTATGCAACATCTCTATGGGGTCAGATTCAAGTTTGTTCAAATCAAATCCCTAGGTATATATTTGGGCTCACTATGGTAGCCCAAATTTTTACTTAGTGCAATATGAGAAAATTTCTTTAAAAATCTTCTTCTTCAGATCCACCAGTCGGAATGCTTTTATATTTGGTATACATCATCTCTAGGGGGGTGAGATTCCAGGTTGTTCAATTCGAGTGCCTAGGTTAATATTTGGGCTCCATATGGGAACATGAAATTTAACTTAGTACAATATGAGGGAATTTCTTCAAAAATCTTCTTCTTCAGATTCACTTGTCAGAATGCTTTCACATTTGGTATACAACATCTCTAGGGGGGTCAGATTCAAGTTTGTTCAAATCGGATCCATAGGATAATATTTGGGCTCACTATGGTAGCCCAAATTTGAACTTAGTGCAATTCGAAGAAATTTCTTTACAATTTCTCTTCTTCAGATCCAACAGTCAGAATGCTTTCATATTCGGTACACAACATCTCTAGGGAAGTCAGATTTAACTGTGTTCAAATCAAGAGCCTGGGTTAATATTTGGTCTCTCTATGGGAGCCGGAATTGGTCATTTTGCTGAAGAATTAAAAATTTTGTATTCAGTACCCTCTAGAGGTACTAAGATTAATCCACATAGGTTGTATCAAGGGGTTTCATAGGGGAGCTTTACATTTTACTTATGATCAACTGAAGAAAAGGCATGATGCCCAGATTATTTTTGTCACTCCTGAGGGACTCAAGGATTGACAGTGTTGCCTATGGAGATGGCTTGCTTAATGTAGACTCATTCTTGGACTCTGTTTAAATTGTGTTCTGTACAAGATGAGCGCTTCAGGCCCCGTGGGGCCTCTTGTTGATGAATAGTGCTGGCTAGTTAACCCTTTTACCCAACGAATCGGCCGCATCTGCCCACGTAATATGCAAATTCAGCAGCCGAAAAAATATTAGTTTTCAAAAAATTTCAACAAAACCATATCATTTGTCCCCTCTTTGGAACGAGCTCACAGAGCTCGTCCCAATGAGAGGTCACATAATATGGTTTTGTTGAAATTGTTGGAAAAAAAATAAAAAATGATATTTAAAATAATTAATTTTGATATCGTCTGCATTGGGTAAAGGGTTAGATAAGGTAAGGAGTTGAGATTTGTAGTACTATGGATGAATGTTTGAATGTAACATCTGAGTTTAAGAAAAACTTATGATAGCACTGTTGTTGCATGAGTTCAGAAAATATTGATGCAAAGCTTTGTGTCAGTGTGTTGATGTTATTGAAAACTTGGTAACACTACATTACACAGTTATAAAAAGTATTAACATCTTTTTACACTGACTGTAAAAAAACACCTTTTTTCAAAACAGCTTCTCTGCTTACTGGAAGTGAAGGCATGTATTCCGTCGATGATTTATAAACTGTATTTTGGAATGAAAGAAAAATCTTTTACATTTTTATTATTCCCCCGAAAAAAATTCGGGGGAATCTAGCCGTGACGTCGTCCATCTGTCCGTCTGTGTGTCTGTCCATCTGGGCGTAGACGGAATTCGTGTCCGCTCCATAACTTCTTACAGCCTTCAAGGATATTAATGATACTTGGTATTATTATTGCCCACAACCAGAGGGTGTGTCGCGAATAAGGTTGGAATGGCTATCAAGGCTTTTTTCGGGGGAATCAGCCACCCTTTGGTGGCCATCTTCTAGTTTATCAGCAAATTGTTTTCTCTTTACTTATTGAATCGGAAAAATCTGCTCAACAATATGAACAAAAATTAATATTCTTTGTTAAATTTCTTTATTTTTTTTTCTTCCCACATCGTTCAATGCCTTTCTGGGAACATGATCAAGTGGAAATATTTTGAAACTTTGAAAGCTCTACTTCAGTTGTGTCATAGGACAGGGTGGCTAATACCTGGGTTGTGGATCTTGTGACATGGCAACACAGGTATAGACAATAGACTATATCTGATTTTACACTTGCAATATAGGCATAGGTGCTGGATGAGACCTTATATCCCAATAATCTATAAACTCTAGCTGATGACCCTTCTGGAACTAGTCAGTCACCTTTTTCCAGTCATGAGCTGTGGTTTGGAAAGATACAAATGTTATTTTCTTGTTACGAGTGGTGGGAGAATTATTGGTCATTGTGCTCTTTACAAATGATTGAGTAGCAAAGGGCCTTTTTCATAAAAATGATTGGCTGCATATTGAACAAGTGTCATAACTCTTATATTGTCTTGAATTGAACATTACAATTTGCTTTTATAGGAGAAGTACATTGAGGTGAGTAATGAACTTGGACAACTTAAGGTGGATAAGATACACTGTTAGTGGTGGCGAATATATTTTTTCAAACTATTACCAAATATGTTTATTGTTGATGCATATTTTATTCAGTATTGTTCTGGGATTTTTTCTTCTATATTTCTTATTTTTTATTTTGTAGTGTTTTATTTTTCTTAGTTCTATGATTTTTTTTATGTTTTATTTTTCTTAGATATAGAAGAAATTTTAGTTTTTGTAAATTATAAATTATATGTCCGGAGCCTTTTGCATTCAGTCAGAATCATCATTCCCCCAACCCCCCTCCCCCCCCCCCCCTCGGCAATCTCATAAAATTTAGAAGTATTTGTCTTTGGAAGACTACCATCTTTATTGGTTCAAATGGATTGCTGTAATGTTCATTGGTTACCAACAAAAAAGTGTCTGTCATCTTGATGGGGGATTTGTTACTATGGGGGGGGGGGGGGAGGGAGGGGGGGGGGGGCTCAGGTAGAGGTACAGGCCGCAAGCCAAGGGGGCCTCGGTTTGAAGCCCACCTGTGGCAACTGCATTATGTCCTTGGGCAAAACAATTCACACCATTGCCCGTATGGGGGGATGGTGTCGTTGTGTACTGAAGCATACTGCTCGTCGACGGTACACTTGTTTTCAACCAATGCTAACCCTTCTTATGTGCAGTTAGTATGTTGGGGAGCTGACAGTTGCTCAACGTTGCTCGGTGGTTCTCGTTGCTCCGGGTACGCCGGCTTCCTCCACCTGTAAAACTGTCATGGAAATGATTAGCCAGTGTGCAGAAATATGTGGCCTTAAACACCAATAAATATATAAATAAATATTTATTCCTATAAATAAACGATGCTCAATAAAAACTTTTTTTCTCAATAATGTTCGATTTGCCGACACATCGCAATTGCTTTTCAAAGAACAGAGTTTGATGTCTGCGAAAAATATCAGTTTACTAAGTCCACATTTTTTAAGGCAATGAGTTATTGACAAAAAAAACAAGTACTGATGTTGGAAAGTTGATTCCATATGCGTTTTCGTGGTAGTAAACATTAGGATGCTTGAGGATTGTTATTTATTGTATTACAGTTTAACGGCACTTTAACAGCCAAGGTCATATAGTGTCGGTAACGGTTTTACAGATGGAGGAAGCCAAAGTACCCAGAGAGAACCACCAAGCAACGATGAGCAGCTGTCAGCTCCTCAACATCGTAACCCTGCACTGCAGCACAGGCAGGGTTAGAATGGGTGAAGACATGTGCACCATCAACATGCAGTATGCCCTAGTACATGGCATCATTGTGCCCCCATGTGGACAGTCGGGGTGAAGTGCCTTGCCCAAGGACACAATGCGGGTGTCCGAATAGCTCGCTCAAATGGTCAACCATCCAAGGACTAACCAGGCTTGATGCTTAACTTCGGTGATCTGACAAGAACTGGTTACCGCAACGCCACCGTGTCCCCGATGCTTGAGGATGTGAAAGCTGTTATGCTGTGACTGCTGTCACAGCATAACAGCTTTCACATCCTCAAAAATCACAAGTGGGAAAAGTTATGCATGTTGATTACATTTATGCAATCTTGTGAGATGTAGATTGAGTGGACGCTTTTCACTGACATTCCACCAATCCAGCTGCGTAGAGATTAGTGGTGGAAACCTTAAAAAAAATTTAAATACCTCTCATTTATTGGGTACATTTGATGATTTCCCAGTGACTGGGTGCTGCTGATGATTTCTCAATGATTAGCTCCATTAAATTGATGTACCATTCCGAGCGTGGTGGCTCAGTTGTAGACTGTTGGACTTGTATGCTAGAGGTCCCGAGTTTGATCCCCACGTTGTGTCCTTTGGCAAGGCACTTTATCCCGGTTGCAGACATGGGGGCACGATGATGCATTGTAAGGCATACTGCACGTCGATGGTACACATGTCTTCAACCGCTGTAACCATGCTTGAGCGAAGCTTGAACAGAGTTAGAATGTTGAGGAGCTGACAATTGCTTGTCAATGCTCAGTGGTTCTCTCTGGATACTCCAGCTTCCTCCACCCGTAAAACTCGCGGTCACGATTAGCCATTGTGCATAAGTATATGACCTTAAACACCAATAAATAAATAGATATACGATTCCTTTACCAATAACAGTTTTCATTACAATTGATAACTATCATATTTTGTGATTGTCAGTCAATTTTGCAGACAGACTAGATCAGCTGTAAAATTGATATGATTTGAAGATGCATTGAGCTCTGTCAAACAAGATTGAAGTGGTTAAATTCCTAGTAACATTGTGGGGAAAACTTTGAGGCTGCCATTTTCGGATTTCAAGCTGACACTCATCACTTGAGTGAACACGGTTGTATCTCAATTGCTAGGGCAGTGGGATCAAAGTGAAACTGAAAACGCACGGTCCCATCACATGACCTCCCCCACTCCTAGTGTTTACAAGTACAGGAGTCCAAACAAAGGCTATCCTTCCACCTTTAATGCTCGTTTATTCCCAAAAATTTAACATTGCTAGTCACAAGTATTTACTCTGTCGGCAAAATTTGATGAGATCAAACAGAACTACGAATCACTTTAGAGTCATCTCAGTAAAAACTTCTTCAATCTGGATGATGAATCAAGGAAATCTCAACAATTTTTTTAAGCGTGTCCATCGGCGAGGGGTGACCTCACACCACCGACTACTGATTGTCAACCGATGGGTGCTTATCAACCAATGGCTGATTAATTACTAATTAATCGCCCCATCACTAGTTGTCTGCTTGTTGAAGGTAAAGGGTTTAATTACAGTTTACTTAACCCTCTGCATACATGTCAAAATATCAATTTCAAATCGAATGTCTTTCCCATCAGGCAACTAGGAATTGAACCAGGTGAGTCTGTCAAACAAGGTTAAATTCTTAGTTCGATTTAGGAAGAAAATTGCAGCTTGAAATTTGGATATTTTAGCGTGGAGAGGCTTAAAAGTTTTTGTTGTAGTCGTAGAATTTTCTTGTTTATATTTCCAGAATTGAATGTGTTTCTTGGGTCTTGGGTTTGTTTTTTTCTTTTTTGTCATAAACTATGTTTTTCAACTGTTTACCCATGGGAAGTCCAAAAGTGGAGTAATGCTTGTTTACTCTGATGAACAAGTCCTGTTTTACTGGTAAAATGTGACCTGGTTACCATCATCTGAAGTGGACACCATTTAATAAATTTTTAGAATAGGTATACATGAGTGGTTAAACTTGACATTACAGTAGAACCTGTCTTGAGAGACCGCCCTTTGGGCCACACAAAAGTGGTCTCTCAAGACAGGTGGTCTCTCATAACAGGTTTCAAGTTTTCTCAAGTCAGTGAATAACCAACTATAAAATTCAGAAATGGAGAAGAATGGATTTTTGTAATTACTTTGTAGTTCTTTTTTATGAAGTTTTTGTAACAAATTGAAATGGACTGTTATAAAAATTATAAAAATAAATTAGTGTTGAAAATCTTCAATGAAGATTTTCAACACTAATTTATTTTTATAATTTTTATAACAGTCCATTTCAATTTGTTACAAAAAGATTTTCAACACAAATTTATTGTATGTATGAAATTGTTTATTCAGCAATAATCCTGATCTTTTCACAGGGGTCTTATAAAAACATCTCAATCTGTAATGAGTTAGCAATTGAAACCCAATTAAGAGCTTTTAATACTTTTAATTATGTTAGTATAACCACAATGGATTTTCCAATTCCAGAACAGGTAAAAAGTTTTTGTCATGGTTTCAGTCTTCGAAGGGGCGGTCTCTCAAGACAGGTCCATTTTGGCATAAAAATACAAGTTGGTACCAGGTCACAGTGGTCTCTCAAGACAGGTGGTCTCCTATAGCAGGTCCATTATAGAGTAAAACCAATCGGGGCCTGGTAGATGTGGTCTCTCAAGACAGGTGGTCTCTCAAGACAGTGGTCTCTCAAGACAGGTTTTACTGTATACTTATGTTGTGGCCATGAGAGCCAGGAATGCTGAATGTGTCTATAAACACTAATGAATAAATTAATTAATTTCAGCTGTCAAATGGAAGTTTATACTGCAGAATTTCATGTCATAAATTGCTACCAAATCAACAGTTTGTCTGGAATTAAGTGACTTCACAGGCCATTTTGTAGTTTCTAATGCAATCACCTTAGTTTAGAAAAGCATAAGTGTGATTTACTATAAGCTGGTGACTACACATCACTGGCATTGAAACGTTTTTTGATTTTAGTTGATTTCTTGCCTTATTTCTTCTACAGTCTTTGTGTATATTTGCTTTTACTGATGAAATGCTGCTATATGACAAAGTGTTGGAACATATATGGCAGAGTGTTGGAAAGGGATATGAGAGCCTTTTCCAGTAATTTTCAGTTATAACATTTTATCAGCTTGGTGAAAGAAGGCAGGGAGTTAGCAGAAATAATGTGGGCCAATTAATCTAGCAGTGGTGCTGTTTAATGCTCTATCTGTTCTTACTAAATGGAGGCAAATATACATTGGCATATAGAAAATTGTTTTTATCAACTGATTTAATGCTGTGATTATCCTTGGAATTGCCTTTTGGAACTATGAAAGGTAGAGTGGAGCTTGTTTACTGTGGTAAACAAGTTCTCTTTTTCTTTTTTAATAGGATTGATAACCAGTGCCAGGGACGGTCCTCTGAAATGAAATGAAATTTTATTTTGCAACATACTCATGTACAGTTTACATAAATACAAAATGACAATAAAAAGTGTACACTGCATGGAAATTGCATTGCCAGAAAGGCTGTCTTCCTGCCATTCCCAGACATGATTTATTTTGTCCTGACATCAGAGTCGTTTAGTTCTTTGTCCTCCCCGATTCACAATAAGTGAACCCTCAGAGAGGCTTTTTGTGAAGCTTTCCCCATGTTTGGAGGTAATCAGAAAAAACAAGTGGTGATTTGAAAAGTCTTAGATTTAGGATTAATTGTAGAAATAGCGATAGTTGGGAGGATGAGATCACTTTATGCTGGGCCACAATCCGGACAAAATGGATTAGTGCAAGTAATGTCAGAAGAATATCCATTCAAGAGTGAACTAATTATTTTCTTTTTAAACTGCTGACGTGGACAGAACAATTGTGAAAGATTGGCTTGGCATGATTTAATACTGGTGCTGTGGTTGTGATATACCCAGAGACACTTAAAGTGGCCTTAAACTCATATGAATAAACAATCTATACCCTTAACAACATTGTATCATAGGATGGCTTCATAAAAAAAAAAATTCGGGGATAGTCTGATTTGATCAGGCTGGACTTGATGTTAAGATCTTGGTGCTATTTCTGTTCTTGAATGGGAACATCTTTGTGTATACATTTGCTTTCATTGATGGCGTGCTGCCGTGTGATACAGAGTATTGCCAATAGGCTGCTTCTCCACCTTATGGAGCTGTGCTTGTTTACTGTGGTAAACAAGTTCAGCTTTACTGATAAAATAGTTGTTATGAATTGATACAAGACAAAGAGCCTTTTCCTGGTTATCGAGTGGAAATACTCAAAAAATAATCAGAGGTTTTTACTGGTATTTTTATTTAATTATTGAACCACAACAAATAATAAAATGTTCTCAGATCTTTTAAAATTTCTGACAGTGTGGGTGTTTCTCATTCTTTTCAGAAGTTTGAAGTTTTATCATCTCCTAGTTCACTGTCTAAATGTTGCAGCTTCCCTATTGGTTTTTTGCATTGAACGTTATGTCCAACTCTTTTCTTTTCTCACTTTATCCACGCAATCCTCACTTGTTGCCATCATTCAATTCCTCACCATACAAAAACTACACCCTTTTGCCTGGTGAGGCCTAAAAAAAGTTAAAAATCTTTCTCAGACCCTCCCACATGTCCTTTTGGTTGCTGCATGCTCTCTTTTTATAACCAGTGCAAACTTGAAAAAAATATAATTACATAAACCACTTACTAAAAGTCCTCTCTGTTCAAACCGAGTGATTGTAGCATTCTTAAGGGTGAATAGCCAGTGTATTTCATGTGAACAGCGCTGTTCCAATTTCTGATGTACGCTACCTCATTATACAGGAATTGAACCTGTTCCTACAGGTTCAGGTTCAATTCCTGTATAATGAGGTAGCGTACATCAGAAATTTTATGATCATTTTGATTAAAATGTTTGGCGATTGGTGCGTCCTGTGTATGCTTAATGTCCGCCAGATGTTCACATATGCAGATGTGGAACTGGCGTTTCGTTTCCCCAACATATTGTTTGCCACATTGTTAGCAATGTAATAGGTAAGCACAGTTCCTGGCTGCTTTCTTGTTCTAGCGTATCCTGTAGACGGTTTTTGGTTATGTCACTCCATTGACTTCGAGCCTTTGGTATAGTCGGTTGAAGACGATTTGGGAAAAGACTATTGTCCATACATTTCTCCAGGAATAGGCCCTGGAGCTCCAATTTTGCTGCTTAATACATAAATTCCATATGATGCGGCAAGCAGGTTTGAATTCATTCTGAATTGGAATCAGTGTTGCTGTATTGGTGCTGTGGCATTGTCTTTTAGGGCGCCGTTCCTCTGTGTCTGATGTTAAAATAACTGTACTGGCACTGGAACCTAGGCTAATGTTGCTAACGGCTAGTATATCTGCCATTGCCTTTGAACAAGTTTAGAGGTAAATATAGTTTCCAAACAACTCAAAGAGTTCGAGGGTACTTGTTCTCTGGTTGTCCCATATATTGTCTTGCCTAACTAGTTTTGTGCTATTGTGCACTTTGTCAGAGGCAAAGGGGCCACTTGTTGCTCAGCTCTCTCAAGTTTTGGCGGATGCATATTGGTGGATGCAATAGGGCAGGTTTTCAAATTTCTGGGGTCCAGTCTGTTGCGCCTCACTCTACATGTGAGGGTTATGGAGGGCCCGGATCAAGTTGAGTGATCTCATAATAACGTAATTTTATGAGGAGCTGGTTCTAGCCTAATATCGAATCTGTTTCTTTTGTTGGTTAGAAAGCCAAAATTGAGATATGTCAAGGCTCAAGTAGTCTGCCAGGGTGACTGTTCAATCATGATGTTTGGTTTGGTTTGGTTGAGACGAGAAGGAAAAAAATATAATTAAATGGTTTATGTCTGATATTTTACCCAAGTTATTAAATTGATAAATTTGTTCCTTGAGTGCAACAAACCTTTGCAATGCAAAGCCTTCTTGTATTCAAGGGACGAAATACAACACCACCCATACTATTCTTTAGATTATGAGGCCTAAAACATAAAACAAACATGTACTTTTAATGGCAATGAAATAATTACCAAAATAAAATATAAAATAAAAAACCACCCACCCACATGCAATTTTACAAATAATGCCCTGACAAACAGAAGATCTACTTCGTGGGGCCTAACACTTATTTTACTGATTGATTGCTTTTGATGAATAATGGTGAACTATTTCACTTTGTGTCCAGTGATCCATTGGGGGGAGGGGGGGGGGGGGGACAACTCTAGCTTGGTTCATATCAGCCGAGGTTGATGAGGTGCATATGGGAAATAAAATCATATCTGATAAATAATTCTCTATTCATTTCTCTACTGTTGTGTTCTTGAACAAACAAAAGTTTTTTTTTCATAATTATGATTTTCTATTATTTCTTAAATTAATGCCTTGAGGATATTATGTTTTACAGACTCTCTCTGCCATGAAAAGAACTGTTGAAAATATCAAAGATCCATTATTCCGTTTCTTTGAACGTGAAGTCAATCTTGGTATAAAACTGTTACAGAACGTAAGACAGGACTTGTCGGATATGATGATGGTGTGTCAAGGAGAAAAGAAACCAACCAATCATCACAGATCAATGATGGCTGATTTAGTAAAAGGTATGAAGCAAATCTCCATTTTCTGTGATTGCTACTATGAAATAATATCAAGCAGAAGAATATTATAATCTTTCTAGCAGGGTTTGAAAAAGCACATGATGGCAACTTACTTTATTTCACATCCATTAAACTTTAAACTCTTATATTTAATGGACTCGCCGCTATGACATAAAGGTTTCAGTATTCAACCTGCTGATGTACAAGCCAGAACTTTTTTCCCAGCACTGTTCATGCTAGTTCCTTTCCCATCGAGTCATTAGTTACGCTTTGAAAAGTTTCCAAATTTCATTATACAGTTATCGATCGTCAGTCACATAGTGTGAAAATGAAAACGTCCAAAGCAAAATGAAGTCGGTTCACAAAAATTACTTAACCAAAAATGAGATAATATTAAAAACAGTTCCAACCACAACATTAGTCCAGTTGTGTGGCTGTCTTGTTTGCAGGTCTCATTATATCTAAATTTGTCAACTTCATTTCGGTAAATTTTCAGACATCCTGACATGCTTCAAACATCTTTTGAAAAAGTTTATAAGTCTTGGAAAATACATGTATCTTTGTTCTTATCTGGGTTGTATATTACTCATGCATAGTTAATTTTTCATGTCATGTTCAAGAGTACCACGTTGGAAAATTTCAGGTCCCCTTTCAACTGCTGTATTTTCTATGGAGATTCTGACAGCAGTGTTTTGGGGCCATCCTCACCCACTCACTTGAAAAAGAAAGAATATATAACAGTCATCATGTCTCTTCAACCATCCATCTATCCATCTCTCTATCTGACCCTCCCACCCCCAGGCAATAACTTAACTTTCCTTGCATGTGCAACACTCAAACTTAAAATACAGGCTGATTATAAGGCATTAAAGCATGGGGTTTTTATGGACGTGTTTGATATACTACAGTAGACTAAGTCGATTATCAAATTTACAGATAACAGGCAGTATGAGTGTCAGTGTATTTTTGCCTCTTTTTTGTTGGAACATATATTACAGTTCCCTGATCAACTAGTTGGGTGCTGGAAGCCCTTATTTAGGCTTTATCTCGAAATACTACAACTTAGTGGCTTCATTTTCTGGGGATATTATCTTGGAAGTGAAAGTATTTTGTACATTGGAATTTGCCTTGTTACAATTTATAGGAAATTGCCTCTGGCCAAAGACATGAGAACACAATTTGATGACCAAAAATAATTTATCACTCCACCAGTTAACCCTTTACCTAATGAATCGGCCGCATCTGCCCATGTAATATGCAAATTCAACAGTTGAAAAAATATTATATTTTTATACTGTACCAATGACCCAGACATAGCTGGTGCTAACTCTTAAAATATAGGGCCAAACACAAATTTTGCCCCCCAATCCCCAAAATTTGCATCTAAAACTAAAGAAAACATGTCCTGAAAGGCCCTCCACACTTCGCCCCTACTGCGCATGCGCAGTGTCAAGGACGTTCCGAAATTGGCGCCATTAATCATTCTAAGTTTGGCCCTTCATCAGTTAACATCTGACTGATCTTTGTGCTTTTAAATCTCAGTTTAAATGATGCCAGACACATAAATATTAGTGAAATGGTGATTCTAAGGAGGATAGAGAAGGAGGAGAGGAAAAGAATGTGTGACAGAATATTATCAGGGCAGTAACTTAAAATTTTTTAATGAAATTATGTTAAGTTACCTATTTTCAAGGCAGCAGCCATTTTGTTGTCATTCTGATTATTTAGTTACACTGTTTTTTTAAGTGTTTTCCTCTCTCCCTGTCCTTTAAGTTCCCCCTTGCTATTCTCCCATGCTTTTGACATAGTTTCTGTAATTATTATTACTAAAATTTCTTGGGAGTTTTAGCTGAATAACAGAATGAATTCTGTTCTTTCCCCATGTTTACGTCTTCACCTACGGGTGGTTAGGCGTTGTGTTCTGCATCTACCATCTGATGTTCTGCAGTTTCTTCCCTGGAAGTCTCTGTTTTGCATCAGATAGTGTATTTTTGGTAACTGATTTCGGGCCTGGGTGCCTGGAGTCTTATTTTAGTGTTTTTACACTCATTGTTTACATTTACAACAGCCCTCTGTGTTAGGGGGGGATTTCTAAAAAATAATATCTTTATGTTATTTTAATCATAACTAGATACATTATTATTGTTCGTAAGTGTTGAATAAATTGTTTAAAATATTTTTAAAATTTTTGTCCACACTTAGGCTTGGGATCCATTGGGGCTCAACGTTACTTTTCAGAAACTTGGGCTGTTCTGAAAAAATATTTTTTCAAAATATTTTGATTTCAATTATTTTTTCTATATTAATGGATCATATTATTATTATGTATTTTGATTGCCAGGGGTTAGTGCGAGTACCAGGACTTGTTTTCTTTTCACATTGAAAGGATATTGATCAATTGTTTTAAGAGGAAGTCTTCCTCTGACTTTATTATCATTCTATATGTGGTCAGTGTACTCGCATTAACTCCTGTTCTGTATCGTATGATTTCGATGACAATATGGGAAGCGTATGTCACGGTATGTTGTTGGGGATTTGGACACTCCGGTCCTTTCCCCGCAGGGTCACTCTACTTTATCAATTTCTATTTCAGACGATCAAGATTAGGGTGATGTATCTGTGATGTCTTCCAACAGTGTGCCTCCGTCGTCACAATTAATGAAGGGCTAGCGGAAAAGTGCTCATGTAAATACGCCAATTGCCTAAGAGGACCCTAGTAGGTTCGACGGCCTTTGACGTCCGCTAGCTCGCCCGGTGTAGCGTCCATTCACCGAATGGTTCGGCAGCCGGGTTTGTCCGTTGCGGTCTAGAAGGAATTTTGGGGTGATGCGACCACTATAAATTAACTTAATGCACACCCAGTGACGGCGGATCGGAGGGAGAACGCAGGAAGCCTTTTAGTCCGGTTCATAGCTCGTTCCGGTCCATCCGGACGGCAAGCGAGAGAGGCCCCTCTCTCGTTCAACAACATCTGGCCCCAGATGTTGTGGTACAAATGTGTCGCAAGCGGAGCATACGTCCGTCGCTCGGGACGCTCCGTTGTATAGGCAGTCCGCTGAGACTGCTAAGGCTTCCTCTTCTCGTCAGCGCACACGACCGCACCTTGGCTGCGTGACCGCCGATATATTACCAGCTTCGCCGATCAAGGATTCTTCGGCGACCAGGTCACACCATCCGGTAGCCAGGGACACGAGGCCTGCAGACTTCGGACGTTCGCATAGGAAGTGTGCGGGAGTCAACGTACACGGAGCTTCCGGCGGCAATGCATCGTAAGACCGCTACTGCACAGGCCTCGGGAACGGACGTGCTTTCCTTAATAGCACAGTTTATCGCAGCATCCCAGCATCAACTGAATCTGTCGCATATATTTTATCCGACGATGCTGGGTCGGGACGCTCCGCAGAAACGGGTACGGACGTCCGAATGTTTCATCCGGTCCGACGGGATACCGAAAGGGATTCGGAGGATTTCGAGCTTTCCCTTTCGGAACAACATATGCTGTTGTGTATGTCATCTGACTTGGTCTTCTACAGCTTCTTTCGTCGGACCAGAATGCTGCGATGCCGGATAAGAAACTGATAGCGTCGGTGGACTTAGAAATTTTTGGTTCGGTTCAGGGACATCGTCCCTCAGTTCCGACTAAGGCTTCCACGTTTAGACAAAATTGTAAACGTTTAAACGACTGTCTGTAAACGAAACGTAAACGTTTACACGTACTAAAAGTAACAATGCAAGTAGTCAATATTTGATAGAAGTGTGTAATAATACACAGTAAGTTCATCATATCTTTGCGTACAGGGCATACAATTTTTGTTATTGAGACAGCCGGTTTACAGTTCGTCCAAAAACGACGTAGACGAACGATCACAGCATGCAGATGGCTGATGCTGAAGTCAAAGTCACTCGGTCTGGGGGGGGGGGGGGGGGGATTCTCCCCCAGGTAAATTTTGAAATTTATGGGGGTCTCTGAGCTCATTCTGGTGGGTTCGGGGTGAAATTCCTTGTATTTTTTCAAACAGTAATGTTGGAGCGAGTTGCCATGGCACACAATAGTGACAATACCGGACTTTAGAGTGGAATGCAATGTCGCAAAAATAAACGAAGTCTACAAACCATGCAGGGGAATCCAAATTTTCAAACACCGCAAGTGCCAGTCTGTCTGTCAAACTCCATAAATCGATCCTAAGATCATCCCATGTGTGAATAATAAATTAATAATCCATGTCAGGTGAACGAAATCATCGAGAACAACTGTGTATCACTTTGGGAATATACATGTAAATCCGAATAAACTAAAACATTCCACACATGTTTCGAAGGAAACACCAAAGATTAGCACGTGCCATGCGGCTCACGTGACTGTGTCACATATGATATCACATGATTTGAAGATGACTTCGTTCAGTTACTGTGGCGGCGGTGCCAGTCGGAACCAGTACACAGTTTTTCTGAAGCATTACCAAAATATTGCATTACAAAGTTGGAAATTATTTTTTGGTTTCTTTGACTTTCTGCATTAATCTGCAATTCTGAAATTACTCTATTAAAACTTCATTCCGTGTACACGTTTACCAGAACTGTAAACGTTTAATGCCCATAAACGAAACGTTCACGTTTACATGTGTAAACGTGGAAGCCTTAGTTCCGACATAGTCCAATAATGTCACACAAACTTTCGAATTATTGAACGACGCTATATATATTATTATTTTATGCTTGCTATCCAAGCATTTCTGGTTTCTTGTTCGAAGAGTTATGGAGATGTCTTTCAAAAGTGTGCCTCTGTCGTCATAGTTAATGAAGAGTTAGCGGCAATAAGTGCTCATGGAATATGTCTATCGCCTACGGAGTGACATTCGCTAGCTCACCCGGTGTAGCGTACATTCATCGAATGGTTCGGCTGCCGGGTTCGTCCGTTGCGGTCTAGGAAGGAGATTTGGGTGATGCGAGCACTTTAATTACTTTAGTACTCACCCAGTGACGGCAGATTGAGGACAGATCGGAGGAAGCCTGTTAGTCCGGTTCCTGGCTTGTCCAGGTCCGTCCGGGCTGTGAGCGAGAGAGGTCCCTCTCTCGCCCAACAACATAGGGGACCGCATGTTGTGGTTCAGATATTTTACATTCGGAGCATATGTCCGTTGGTCGGGACGCTCCGTTATATTGACAGTCCGAGAGACTGTCTTTAATGCTTCCTCATCCTCACAGCAGGGCACACGACCGCATATTGGCTACGTGACCTCGAGTATCCGATCAGTTTCGGCATTCAGTGATTCCACGGCGAATAGGTCGCGCCATCCGGTAGCCAAGGGACACGAGGCCTATACACTCCGTTCGCTCGCATATTGGAAGTATGCACGGGGTAACGATCACGGAGCTTCCAGCGGCAATGCATCGTAAGACCGCTTCTCCTCAGGCCTCAGTGACGGACGTGCTATCCGAGTTAGCACAGTTGTTTCGCAGCATCCCAGCAATTGAAGTTTCTCGGTCGAATCAGGAATTATCCGACGGCGCTGGGTCGGTGCGGTCCGCGGTTGCATCAGCTACGGACGACCGAACGCTTTATAGGGTCCGACAGGATGGCGAAAGGGATTCGAAAGATTTCGAGTTTTCCCTTTAGTAGTATCGGAAGATGCCTTTCATATCTTCTGGCATTATCTTCCAGTGATTATTATTTCGGACTTCATTGCTGCGATCTTGGATAAGAGACTTATAGCGTCATTGGACTCAGATTTTTCGATCGGTTCAGGGACATTGTCCCTGACTTACCGACGCAGTCCAATATTGTCATTACAACATGTGTTTTATTTTTCGACGCTATATATATATATATATACAAGCCTGCTACTAAGCATGATAGTTTAGTTTCTTGTCGCGTTGCTCATTTCTGCCATTTTATCATTTATACAAATAGTTTATTTTGGCAGAGCAGGGCATACCGAGAGTTCATATGCGTCTAGACGGTGTGATTAAAGACTGCATATATTCTTTTTCGCCGTTTATGTCTTTTCCAATTTCAATGTTGGGAACGACATTATGTATAGTAGACTTAACTTAGACGCTTTATTATACGTAATCCGCCTTACTGAGGCGTTATCATTACGTCTTCAAGAAAAGATTTACGGGATATTATTCTCAATGTAATTTCTTTTGAGGGCAGTAGTTTGTTCACGTATAACTCCGCCCTTCAGTGGCTGATTGGAGTTAGTTAGACGTGACGCAGCCCTAGCTACATCCACACGCGTGGATAGTAAGGTTAAGAACTCTCTCAGAGTCGCTTCGTTCTCGGTGGAGCTTCTCTTCGACGGCAACTTTTCGGCAATCCATGAATTGCTCGATTTATACGTTCTCTTGTCTATCTAGTGTTACAAGAGATTCAGACTGGGGCAAACATTCGGTGGTTGACTCAGAGAGTGCCGCCGCAGTTGCCGGACCCGAGTGTGGCTGTTATGACGGTTGCTAGTCAAAC
The DNA here is from genome assembly GCA_031216915.1 of Pictodentalium vernedei. Lineage (NCBI taxonomy): Eukaryota > Metazoa > Mollusca > Scaphopoda > Dentaliida > Dentaliidae > Pictodentalium > Pictodentalium vernedei. The sequence goes on along the minus strand of CM062292.1, from coordinate 453,877,112 downwards.
AGATTGGGATATAATACTGATCCCTACGGATTCGAAGTGCCAGGGTCTTTGGGTTCCGCAGTCTTTTAGCAATCAGTTTAACTTCCGCGGAATAATGTTTTTTAGGCTTGCTTTATGTCATTGCATGAACATTATTCAGAAACGCATGCCCAAATTCCTGTCCTTTAATTCGACAGTAGTGGCGTATCTCCGGAACCAGGGAGGCACTCTTTCGTTTCCGTTATTCAATTTAATGGAAAGAATCCGTCTGTTGGTTATAGTACACCAAGTTCAGTTTTGGTCCGTCATATTCCGGGTCATCTGATTGTTTTATCGGACTCCCGTTCTCTTACGGGTCGCTTGTTGCTGTCAGAATGGACTCTCAGCAAACAAGTATTCAATCAGATTTGCTATCTATGGGAGCGCCCAATGATGATTTATTTATGACACAGCTTGCTAATCAATTGCAGACGTATGTGTTGGCTTGTCCAGATCTCTGAGCTAATATTGTTAACGCTCTATTGATCTATAGGACGGAATGATAGGATACGCGTATCCTCCGGCGCTGTTGTTTTAGCAGGTATTGCTAAGATAAACAACCACAATACATTTCTGTTGATAGCATCTCTATCTTCACAGAGATCATGAGTAATTTACTCTCTTGTCTACTGTGGGTCTTAACGTGAAATCTTCCTCTATGTGAGGATCTTTTTCACTGGGTAAATCGTGTCATCTTTATCACAACCAGCAAGGTCGCAACCTTCATGTATTCCGTTGTGTGGTCCGTATTGCATTGTAAGCACTGTACTGGACGAGCTTTGGACGCGATTTCTTACTATAGGAGATCCTCTTCTTCGCTATTCTATGCGGCTAAAGTGGAGGCTCTTCCGTCGTGGTGTAGGGATCATTATGTTCACATTGTTGATCCCTCCATACTACTCATTGCTATTTTTTAGTATACTTGTTTCACAAGATTTACTGCAGCCTGTTATTATTTAGGTTATAGGTTTATGTTACCTCATACCTATGCACTCTACGATAGTTTACAATTGAGTCTTTTGTCTCTTTATCTAAGTCAGTTAGTAACTTTTTGATAAATAGACTTAGAATCTTTAGATTAAATTCCTATACGGATTTTAACTTCGGTTCTTATTTAGCTAAGTAATCATTTGAGCCTCTGGAAACAGTAGTTTTCAAATTCTGACCTTTTAGACAGTAATTCTGTTGGTTTCTCTGTTACTGTAGAGTCAGTGAGTTTCATGCACTATCGATGGATGATTTTCACTTTCATAGTTTCGGAATCAATACTTCCGTTACTATTTAGGTTGGATTGTTGCATAAGAGTTAGGCTCCTATTATCCGGAACCTATTATTTTAAGGTCCTTCCGTCTTCGTATGGGCATAGGCCTTTACTCTTTCCGGGTACAGTTTATGTATTTATAAACAGATATCTGTTTATTACAAAGGGCGTAAGCTTCTTCTGTCTTTGATGTCTAGTAGAAGGACGTTATGCTCCATTTTATTGTTAATGGATTCTATTAACTATCGGTACTGCTTATGGTATATCATTGACTTAGCAGTTGTGCTTAAGATTTCGGCTCATGAAGTAAGAGTTCTTCTACTTCTTGGGCTTACATTAATAGTGTCGCTATTATAGATTTTTGAAGGCCGCTCATTGCGCTCAGCCATCCACATTCATGAATTTTATCTTAGAAATATCGAGTCCATTTCTGGAGGCCTCTATTGTTAGGTCTATTATCTACTGCTCAGAATGTCATTCACTTAACAGTTGCTACTATAGCTAGGTAGGCTGTCTGTTTCGGCAGTGTCTCCGTTCGGCTGCCCTCTTCGCTCTGGGCTATTTGACCCAGGGCAAGAAAAAGGGGGGGGGGGAGGAGGGTGTTCCCTTGGGTCACCTGTTTTACTATGAAAACAAGGGGATACCTCCTCCGGAGTTAGTAATTCTGAGCTGTTATTGGGATGGTTGTTTAGTGAGAAGTTTAGGTTTTTAAAATTCATTCAAGTCTTAGTTTTTAAAGTATAGCTTTTGAATATTGCATATGTCAACGGACATGATTATGCAATCCTCAGACACTTTTAGGAGTATAAGAGTCTCTATTCTCTAGACTTACTTTATTTATTGGCTTACTTTAAAAATTATTAGTATAAGGATTATATTGGATATTAATAGAGTACATGGATGTATGAAGCTCAATTTTGGAAGGTGTTGTATCTTTCTAATTTATCAAAAATAAGAAAGATACATGTAAGGCCTATTACTTCTTTTTCCCTACAGGGGATGACTCTATTTTATTTTATTGAGCGTATTCCATTTTGCTCTATGTCCTTGGCCCTCCAGCCTTTTTACTATTCAGCTATGTCTGGGTCATTGGTACAGTATAAAAATGTTAAAAAATTTATAGTAATTTATATATTTTTTATACTTACCAATGACCCAGACGGGGATGGCCCTCCCAGGAGTTGGGAACTCTTGCCTCCCCGCTGAGTACATAGCGCTTACCAGGCACTGGTTATTAGAATGATTAATGGCGCCAATTTCGGAACGTCCTTGACACTGCGCATGCGCAGTAGGGGCGAAGTGTGGAGGGCCTTTCAGGACATGTTTTCTTTAGTTTTAGATGCAAATTTTGGGGATTGGGGGGCAAAATTTGTGTTTGGCCCTATATTTTAAGAGTTAGCACCAGCTATGTCTGGGTCATTGGTAAGTATAAAAAATATATAAATTACTATAAATTTTTTAACTTTTCAAAAAATTTCAACAGAACCATACCATATGACCCCATGTTGGAACAAGCTCGTTCCAATGAGGGGTCACATGATATGGTTTTGTTGAAATTTTTTGAAAAATTTGAAAAAATGATATTTAAAATAATAAATTTTGATATCGTCTGCATTGGGTAAAGGGCTAAACTCGATACAATTAGAGGTCAATACCTTGATGGAAAATTAAAATAAAAATATTTAAAATTGAAGATTGGTTTTATTTTATGATATTCTTGCAGGAAATGGAAAGCTACAATGGTCTGTAGTTATCTTTGAAAAGCGAGTGTGTTTTGAAAATTAGCCTTCTGTTTATGTTTACATGTGTTCTGTTTTTATATAATTTTCTTCTCCCCACGGGAACCCCGGGATGTGAAGCAGTGCCTGTTCACTGCGGTAAACAGGCTCTGTTTTACTGGTAAAATAGGACCCAGTCACCAATGCTTGGGAGGTACAAATCCTCTCTAAAATGGGCAACATGGCTTATTAACGCTCACTCCTGGTCTTGAGTTGATACTCCTGTTGTGGTTATGATTAGCCATTGTGCAAAAATATGTGACCTTAAACACCAATAAATAAATAAATATAATTTTCTTCACAACTTCTTTGTATTGACTGATGTCCTAGATAATAAAGCTCTTCCTGTATCTTTTATTTTTCTTCTAGGAATCATTCCACAGTTCTGGAGACGTTACAGTGTACCTAGTGGTCTTACAGTGATACAGTGGATTACAGATTTTAGTTCTAGAGTTCAGCAATTACAGAAAATTGTTTCTGCAACTCAGTCAGGTGGTGCAAAGGAACTTAAAGTAAGAATAATTGTTGAGAAGATAAAATTGGACAATTATGTGTGTAATTCAAGTCTGTAATTGAAGAAACGTCTTTTTTCATTAAATTACATAAAAGTACATTAGGTCTCACAAAGTAGATCTGTTTCTCATGCCATTTTTTGTAAAATTGCATGCGGGTGGGCGCTTTTTTTATTTTATTTTTGTAATTATTCTCTCACCGAAGGGAGCTTAACTTATCACTTGCCGTCCGGTGTCCATCGTGAACTTTACATTATCGACTACTCCTCACAAACTACTGGATCAAATTGAACCAAATTTGGTGTGCATGTTCCCTATCATATGGCAATTCAAACTTGTACAAATAAACTTGCCGCACCCACAGGGGGTACCACAAGGGGCATAACTCTGACAGCACTCATGAATTTCTTTCCAAAATTCAAAAAAATCTTCTTCTTCAGATCCACCAGGCAGAATTCTTTCCTTTTTGGTATACATTATCTCTAGGGGGGTCAGATTCAAGTTTGTTCAAATCGCCCCCCTGGATTCATATTTGGGCTCACTATAGAAGCTCGAATTCGAACTTAGTGCATTTCAGGCAAATTTCTTCAAAAATTTTCTTCTCCAGATCCAGCAGGAAGAATCTTTTGATATTTGGTATACAACTTTGAGGGGTGGATCTGATTCAAGTTTGTTCAAATTGGCCCCCTGGATTCACATTTGGGCTCAGTATAGAAGCCTGAATTCGAACTTAGTGCATTTCAGGTAAATTTCTTAAAAAAATCTTCTTCTCCAGATCCAGCAGGCAGAATCTTTTGATATTTGGTATGTAACATTGTGGGGTGGATCTGATTCAAGTTTGTTCAAATCAACCCCCTGGGTTCATATTTGGGCTCAGTATAGGAGCCCAAGTTTGAACTTAGTGCATTTCTGGCAAATTTCTTTAAAAATCTTCTTCTCAAGATACAGCAGGCAGAATCTTTTGATATTGGGTATGCAGCATGCTTAAGGGGGTGAGATTCAAGTTTGTTCAAGCAAAGTCCCTGGGTTCATATTTGGGCTCACTGTGGTAGCCCAAATTATAACTTAGTTCAAAATGAGGAATTTTCTTTAAAAATCTTCTTCTTCAGATCCAGCAGTCGGAATGTTTTCATATTTGGTATGCAGCATCCTTGGGGGTGAGATTCAAGTTTGTTAAAGCCATGTTCCTAGGTCCATATTTGGGCTCACTGTGGTAGCCCGAATGATAACTTAGTTCAAAATGAGGAATTTTCTTTAAAAATCTTCTTCTTCAGATCCAGCAGATGAATGCTTTTGATAATTGGTATGCAGCATCCTTGGGGGCTAAGATTCAAAGATTCAAGTTTGTTTAAGCCATGTCCCTAGTTCCATAAGATTTGTCTCTCATGACTTCATTCCTTTGTAGAGTTGATGAACCATGTCTAACTGAATGTGACCCCAAATACTTCTTTGAACCACTTTAGCCGGTGAGCGATTAAGGCTCTTTGGGGCCTCTTGTTTCTTTGCCAGTAAAAATTAATGTTCTTGGTTTGTTTTATGTTTTAGGCCCCATAATCTACAGAATAGCATGGATGGTGGTGTATTGCGTCGCTTGAGTGGAAGAAGGCTTTGCAATGCTATAGCATTGCAAAGCCTTGTTGCACTCAAGGGACAATTTTATTAACTCGGGTAAAATATCAGGCATAAACCATTTGATTTTTATTTTTAGCTTAACTTGTCGAAGTCAAGATAAGCTATTGCCATCAAGCGTGTGGATGTCTGTTAGACTCTTCGCATATTTTTATACTGTACCAATGACCCAGACATAGCTGGTGCTAACTCTTAAAATATAGGGCCAAACACAAATTTTGCCCCCCAATCTCCAAAATTTGCATCTAAAACTAAAGAAAACATGTCCTGAAAGGCCCTCCACACTTCGCCCCCACTGCGCATGCGCAGTGTCAAGGACGTTCCGAAATTGGCGCCATTAATCATTCTAAGTTTGGCCCTTCATCAGTTAACATCTGACTGATCTTTGTGCTTATAAATCTCAGTTTAAATGATGCCAGACACATAAATATTAGTGAAATGGTGATTCTAAGGAGGATAGAGACGGAGGAGAGGAAAAGAATGTGTGACAGAATATTATCAGGGCTGTAACTTAAAATTTTTTAATGAAATTACGTTAAGTTACCTATTTTCAAGGCAGCAGCCATTTTGTTCTCATTCTGATTATTTAGTTACACTGTTTTTTAAGTGTTTTCCTCTCTCCCTGTCCTTTAAGTTCCCCCTTGCTATTCTCCCATGCTTTTGGCATAGTTTTTGTAATTATTATTACTAAATTTTCTTGGGAGTTTTAGCTGAATAACAGAATGAATTCTGTTCTTTCCCCATGTTTACGTCTTCACCTACGGGTGGTTAGGCGTTGTGTTCTGCATCTTCCATCTGATGTTCTGCAGTTTCTTCCCTGGAAGTCTCTGTTTTGCATCAGATAGTGTATTTTTGGTAACTGATTTCGGGCCTGGGTGCCTGGAGTCTTATTTTAGTGTTTTTACACTCATTGTTTACATTTACAACAGCCCTCTGTGTTAGGGGGGGATTTCTAAAAAATAATATCTTGATGTTATTTTAATCATAACTAGATACATTATTATTGTTCGTAAGTGTTGAATAAATTGTTTAAAATATTTTTAAAATTTTTGTCCACACTTAGGCTTGGGATCCATTGGGGCTCAACGTTACTTTTCAGAAACTTGGGCTGTTCTGAAAAAATATTTTTTCAAAATATTTTGATTTCAATTATTTTTTCTATATTAATGGATCATATTATTATTATGTATTTTGATTGCCAGGGGTTAGTGCGAGTACCAGGACTTGTTTTCTTTTCACATTGAAAGGATATTGATCAATTGTTTTAAGAGGAAGTCTTCCTCTGACTTTATTATCATTCTATATGTGGTCAGTGTACTCGCATTAGCTCCTGTTCTGTATCGTATGATTTCGATGACAATATGGGAAGCGTATGTCACGGTATGTTGTTGGGGATTTGGACACTCCGGTCCTTTCCCCGCAGGGTCACTCTACTTTATCAATTTCTATTTCAGACGATCAAGATTAGGGTGATGTATCTGTGATGTCTTCCAACAGTGTGCCTCCGTCGTCACAATTAATGAAGGGCTAGCGGAAAAGTGCTCATGTAAATACGCCAATTGCCTAAGAGGACCCTAGTAGGTTTGACGTCCGCTAGCTCGCCCGGTGTAGCGTCCATTCACTGAATGGTTCGGCAGCCGGGTTCGTCCGTTGCGGTCTAGAAGGAATTTTGGGGTGATGCGAGCACTATAAATTAACCTAATGCACACCCAGTGACGGCGGATCGGAGGGAGAACGCAGGAAGCCTTTTAGTCCGGTTCATAGCTCATTCCGGTCCATCCGGACGGCAAGCGAGAGAGGCCCCTCTCTCGTTCAACAACATCTGGCCCCAGATGTTGTGGTACAAAATGTGTCGCAAGCGGAGCATACGTCCGTCGCTCGGGACGCTCCGTTGTATAGGCAGTCCGCTGAGACTGCTAAGGCTTCCTCTTCTCGTCAGCGCACACGACCGCACCTTGGCTGCGTGACCGCCGATATATTACCAGCTTCGCCGATCAAGGATTCTTCGGCGACCAGGTCACACCATCCGGTAGCCAGGGACACGAGGCCTGCAGACTCCGGACGTTCGCATAGGAAGTGTGCGGGAGTCAACGTACACGGAGCTTCCGGCGGCAATGCATCGTAAGACCGCTACTGCACAGGCCTCGGGAGCGGACGTGCTTTCCTTAATAGCACAGTTTATCGCAGCATCCCAGCATCAACTGAATCTGTCGCATATATTTTATCCGACGATGCTGGGTCGGGACGCTCCGCGGAAGCGGGTACGGACGTCCGAAAGTTTCATTCGGTCCGACGGGATACCGAAAGGGATTCGGAGGATTTCGAGCTTTCCCTTTCGGAACAACATATGCTGTTGTGTATGTCATCTGACTTGGTCTTCTACAGCTTCTTTCGTCGGACCAGAATGCTGCGATGCCGGATAAGAAACTGATAGCGTCGGTGGACTTAGAAATTTTTGGTTTGGTTCAGGGACATCGTCCCTCAGTTCCGACATAGTCCAATAATGTCACACAAACTTTCAAATTATTGAACGACGCTATATATATTATTATTTTATGCTTGCTAACCAAGCATTTCTGGTTTCTTGTTCGAAGAGTTAAGGAGATGTCTTTCAAAAGTGTGCCTCTGTCGTCATAGTTAATGAAGAGTTAGCGGCAATAAGTGCTCATGGAATATGTCTATCGCCTACGGAGTGACATTCACTAGCTCACCCGGTGTAGCGTACATTCATCGAATGGTTCGGCTGCCGGGTTCGTCCGTTGCGGTCTAGGAAGGAGATTTGGGTGATGCGAGCACTTTAATTCTTTAGTACTCACCCAGTGACGGCAGATTGAGGACAGATCGGAGGAAGCCTGTTAGTCCGGTTCCTGGCTTGTCCAGGTCCGTCCGGGCTGTGAGCGAGAGAGGTCCCTCTCTCGCCCAACAACATAGGGGACCGCATGTTGTGGTTCAGATATTTTACATTCGGAGCATATGTCCGTTGGTCGGGACGCTCCGTTATATTGACAGTCCGAGAGACTGTCTTTAATGCTTCCTCATCCTCACAGCAGGGCACACGACCGCACATTGGCTACGTGACCTCGAGTATCCGATCAGTTTCGGCATTCAGTGATTCCACGGCGAATAGGTCGCGCCATCCGGTAGCCAAGGGACACGAGGCCTATACACTCCGTTCGCTCGCATATTGGTAGTATGCACGGGGTAACGATCACGGAGCTTCCAGCGGCAATGCATCGTAAGACCGCTTCTCCTCAGGCCTCAGTGACGGACGTGCTATCCGAGTTAGCACAGTTGTTTCGCAGCATCCCAGCAATTGACAGTTTCTCGGTCGAATCAGGAATTATCCGACGGCGCTGGGTCGGTGCGGTCCGCGGTTGCATCAGGTACGGACGACCGAACGCTTTATAGGGTCCGACAGGATGGCGAAAGGGATTCGAAAGATTTCGAGTTTTCCCTTTAGTAGTATCGGAAGATGCCTTTCATATCTTCTGGCATTATCTTCCAGTGATTATTATTTCGGACTTCATTGCTGCGATCTTGGATAAGAGACTTATAGCGTCATTGGACTCGGATTTTTCGATCGGTTCAGGGACATTGTCCCTGACTTACCGACGCAGTCCAATATTGTCATTACAACATGTGTTTTATTTTTCGACGCTATATATATATATATACAAGCCTGCTACTAAGCATGATAGTTTAGTTTCTTGTCCGCGTTGCTCATTTCTGCCATTTTATCATTTATACAAATAGTTTTTTTTGGCAGAGCAGGGCATACCGAGAGTTCATATGCGTCTAGACGGTGTGATTAAAGACTGCATATATTCTTTTTCGCCGTTTATGTCTTTTCCAATTTCAATGTTGGGAACGACATTATGTATAGTAGACTTAACTTAGACGCTTTATTATACGTAATCCGCCTTACTGAGGCGTTATCATTACGTCTTCAAGAAAAGATTTACGGGATATTATTCTCAATGTAATTTCTTTTGAGGGCAGTAGTTTGTTCACGTATAACTCCGCCCTTCAGTGGCTGATTGGAGTTAGTTAGACGTGACGCAGCCCTAGCTACATCCACACGCGTGGATAGTAAGGTTAAGAACTCTCTCAGAGTCGCTTCGTTCTCGGAGGAGCTTCTCTTCGACGGCAACTTTTCGGCAATCCATGAATTGCTCGATTTACACGTTCTCTTGTCTATCTAGTGTTACAAGAGATTCAGACTGGGGCAAACATTCGGTGGTTGACTCAGAGAGTGCCGCCGCAGTTGCCAGACCCGAGTGTGGCTGTTATGACGGTTGCCAGTCAAACAGATTGGGATATAATACTGATCCCTACGGATTCGAAGTGCCAGGGTCTTTGGGTTCCGCAGTCTTTTAGCAATCAGTTTTCTTCCGCGGAATAATGTTTTTTAGGCTTGCTTTATGTCATTGCATGAACATTATTCAGAAACGCATGCCCAAATTCCTGTCCTTTAATTCGACAGTAGTGGCGTATCTCCGGAACCAGGGAGGCACTCTTTCGTTTCCGTTATTCAATTTAATGGAAAGAATCCGTCTGTTGGTTATAGTACACCAAGTTCAGTTTTGGTCCGTCATATTCCGGGTCATCTGATTGTTTTATCGGACTCCCGTTCTCTTACGGGTCGCTTGTTGCTGTCAGAATGGACTCTCAACAAACAAGTATTCAATCAGATTTGCTATCTATGGGAGCGCCCAATGATGATTTATTTATGACACAGCTTGCTAATCAATTGCAGACGTATGTGTTGGCTTGTCCAGATCTCTGAGCTAATATTGTTAACGCTCTATTGATCTTTAGGACGGAATGATAGGATACGCGTATCCTCCGGCGCTGTTGTTTTAGCAGGTATTGCTAAGATAAACAACCACAATACATTTCTGTTGATAGCATCTCTATCTTCACAGAGATCATGAGTAATTTACTCTCTTGTCTACTGTGGGTCTTAACGTGAAATCTTCCTCTATGTGAGGATCTTTTTCACTGGGTAAATCGTGTCATCTTTATCACAACCAGCAAGGTCGCAACCTTCATGTATTCCGTTGTGTGGTCCGTATTGCATTGTAAGCACTGTACTGGACGAGCTTTGGACGCGATTTCTTACTATAGGAGATCCTCTTCTTCGCTATTCTATGCGGCTAAAGTGGAGGCTCTTCCGTTGTGGTGTAGGGATCATTATGTTCATATTGTTGATCCCTCCATACTACTCATTGCTATTTTTTAGTATACTTGTTTCACAAGATCTACTGCAGCCTGTTATTATTTAGGTTATAGGTTTATGTTACCTCATACCTATGCACTCTACGATAGTTTACAATTGAGTCTTTTGTCTCTTTATCTAAGTCAGTTAGTAACTTTTTGATAAATAGACTTAGAATCTTTAGATTAAATTCCTATACGGATTTTAACTTCGGTTCTTATTTAGCTAAGTAATCATTTGAGCCTCTGGAAACAGTAGTTTTCAAATTCTGACCTTTTAGACAGTAATTCTGTTGGTTTCTCTTTTACTGTAGAGTCAGTGAGTTTCATGCACTATCGATGGATGATTTTCACTTTCATAGTTTCGGAATCAATACTTCCGTTACTATTTAGGTTGGATTGTTGCATAAGAGGCTCCTATTATCCGGAACCTATTATTTTAAGGTCCTTCCGTCTTCGTATGGGCATAGGCCTTTACTCTTTCCGGGTACAGTTTATGTATTTATAAACAGATATCTGTTTATTACAAGGGCGTAAGCTTCTTCTGTCTTTGATGTCTAGTAGAAGGACGTTACGCTCCATTTTATTGTTAATGGATTCTATTAACTATCGGTACTGCTTATGGTATATCATTGACTTAGCAGTTGTGCTTAAGATTTCGGCTCATGAAGTAAGAGTTCTTCTACTTCTTGGGCTTACATTAATAGTGTCGCTATTATAGATTTTTGAAGGCCGCTCATTGCGCTCAGCCATCCACATTCATGAATTTTATCTCAGAAATATCGAGTCCATTTCTGGAGGCCTCTATTGTTAGGTCTATTATCTACTGCTCAGAATGTCATTCACTTAACAGTTGCTACTATAGCTAGGTAGGCTGTCTGTTTCGGCAGTGTCTCCATTCGGCTGCCCTCTTCGCTCTGGGCTATTTGACCCAGGGCAAGAAAAAGGGGGGGGGGGGGGGGGAGGGTGTTCCCTTGGGTCACCTGTTTTACTATGAAAACAAGGGGATACCTCCTCCGGAGTTAGTAATTCTGAGCTGTTATTGGGATGGTTGTTTAGTGAGAAGTTTAGGTTTTTAAAATTCATTCAAGTCTTAGTTTTTAAAGTATAGCTTTTGAATATTGCATATGTCAACGGACATGATTATGCAATCCTCAGACACTTTTAGGAGTATAAGAGTCTCTATTCTCTAGACTTACTTTATTTATTGGCTTACTTTAAAAATTATTAGTATAAGGATTATATTGGATATTAATAGAGTACATGGATGTATGAAGCTCAATTTTGGAAGGTGTTGTATCTTTCTAATTTATCATAAATAAGAAAGATACATGTAAGGCCTATTACTTCTTTTTCCCTACAGGGGATGACTCTATTTTATTTTATTGAGCGTATTCCATTTTGCTCTATGTCCTTGGCCCTCCAGCCTTTTTACTATTCAGCTATGTCTGGGTCATTGGTACAGTATAAAAATGTTAAAAAATTTATAGTAATTTATATATTTTTTATACTTACCAATGACCCAGACGGGGATGGCCCTCCCAGGAGTTGGGAACTCTTGCCTCCCCGCTGAGTACATAGCGCTTACCAGGCACTGGTTATTAGAATGATTAATGGCGCCAATTTCGGAACGTCCTTGACACTGCGCATGCGCAGTGGGGGCGAAGTGTGGAGGGCCTTTCAGGACATGTTTTCTTTAGTTTTAGATGCAAATTTTGGGGATTGGGGGGCAAAATTTGTGTTTGGCTCTATATTTTAAGAGTTAGCACCAGCTATGTCTGGGTCATTGGTAAGTATAAAAAATATATAAATTACTATAAATTTTTTAACTTTCCTTTAACACAGCCTACACCCCGTAGTTCTTGTCCGATCGTCACGTAATTTTATATGCAGGTTTGAGGTCATGTCTAGATGAGAACGTCCCCTTTTGGTCACGATCAGTCAACCATGATGCCTGGCTGAGCCCAAAACCCGAAAACCTTTAGCACAGTCTACAGGTCATATTTAATGTGGATGGATTTCATTGTAACTTGGTTTCTGGCTCTGTATGATGTCTAGATGAGAACTTTCCCCATTTGGTCATGATCTGTCAGCTGTAAGAGCTGCTCGAGCCCAAAACCCAAAAACCTTTAGCACAGTCTACAAGTCATATTTATGGAGGGATTTCATTGTAATTTAGTAGGATGACTCCATGTAATGTCCAGTTGAGAATGTCCCCTTTTGGTCATGATCGGTCAACTGTGACAGCTACAGGGGCCCAAAGCCCGAAAACCTTTAGCACAGTCTACAGGTCGTATTTATGAAAGGATTTCATTCTAACTTGTTAGGATGACTCCTGATGATGTCTAGATGAAAATGTCCCCTTTTGGTCTAACTTGTTAGGATGACTCCTGATGATGTCTAGATGAAAATGTCCCCTTTTGGTCACGATCATTCAACCGCGGCGACTGCCCGAGGCCAACACCCAATAACCTTTATCACAGACTACAGGTTGTATTTATGAAGGGATTTCATTCTAACTTTGTATAATGTCTACATGAGGACGTCCCCTTTTGGTTGTGATTGGTCAACTGTGATGGCTACACAGTCCTGAAGCCTGAAATCTTTAGCACAGTCTACAGGCCATATTTATGAAGGGATTTCATTGTAACTTGATAGGATGACTCGTTTTGAAATAATTTCAATGTAACTTGATAACTTGGTTGACATACATTAACTGTGAGGGCCACATTAACCCACCCCTCAGTTCTTTAGTACAGTCTACACCTCAAATTATTTTTATTGAAAACATAGCATACAGGGAACAGAAATTAACATATTCACAATTATCAAAATTTGTGTCGTAGTTAATAATCCTTTCATAAACATTGAACATTATCCTGTTCATCAAACACAACACACAGTCAAGTTACGCTACAGTGTCATTGACACTTTCATTTTAAGTTTGGATTGGTTATAAAAAGAGAGCATGCGGTACTCCTAAAGACCATGCGAGAGGGCCTGAGAAACAGATTTTTAATTTTTTTAGGCCTTATGAAAAAAATCCTTCTTAAGCAATGATTGATGTGTAGTTGATCTCCTTTGATTTACAGCCAATGTGTCAGAATATATGCAATTAACAGGAATATCCAAATAACTGAATGTGCCAAAATCTGGTGATAAATTGAGTATTCTGTTAGTTCTGTCTGTTAAACAGGATTATAGTGGAATAATGCTTAAAGACCTGCAGATTTTATACATTTTTGATCTGTTTTGACAGTCATGTCCTATGGTTTTGTAGTTATTTCTATGATAGTCTTAGCTGCCTATAAAGAACAACCAAGGTAATATAACTTGTGAGTTTACCCACAGACACCATGTTGGGGCACTTATTTTGTTGCCGTAAAAGTGATCCAAGTCAGATGTATACCCTCAAGGGTTAAATGTTAATGTTAATTTAACTGTAATTGCACAAAAGGTAAAGTAAATAGGTTGTTTTTGAGTTAACAGCCTGATTCCGACTTTGACAAACTGTTGCCACAGAACAAGTGCCTCCACATGTTATAAGGAGGTCTTAAGACAATAATCAGCCAATGAGCCCTCTAAAGGTAATAAAACATGACAAGTTTTCATGTCCAATCTATAAAGTGTAACAACTTGATTTAAGTTTAGATTCAATAGAAGTTGTGAACCCAAAACTTTAATAATGTACACAAACAAAAAAAAGTTTAAATGTTCTCAGATTGAACCACTATTATGACTTTGTTCACGCCTTGGGACATGTTTTGAAAGTTTTTAGCAGTGCTGTATATGAGTTGAATTTTTTAATTTATTACTTTCCAAAGTATGATTTACTGGGATTTCCGGGTTTGGTTATAAACGATAACTTCACAAGTAAATTATGCAATCAACAATTGTGTCATGTATCCGTGTGCGCAAACAAAGACGCTTTGCTGTGGATGTAATGGGGACTCTATTGTGTTTTTTTTTTTTTTAAGCCTTTACCTAATATGAAAAGCAAACACCACTTGCAAAAAAAAATTCTTGAAAAGCTATTATTTTCATTTTTTGTCTCAAAAACATAGGTTATGACCCCTCATTGGAACGAGCTCGACAAGCTCATTCCAATGAGGGATTATAACCTTTGTTTTAGAGATGAAAAAATAATGAAAATTAATTGGCGATTTTTGAGAATAGCGCTGGCCGTTACGTTAGGTAAAGGGTTAAATAATATAATTTTTGTTAGTAATGAAAAGTAATAAACAGAGTAATCGCTTAACTGGACTGGTTACGTGAAATAATTCATTCGAGGCGAGGGACTATATTGTAAAACACTCGTGCACATTCGCGCACTCGTGTTTGTACAACGTCCCTCAACTCTCATGAATTATTTCACGTAACCAGTCCAGTCAAACGATTACTCTCTATATATTCAAGAACCGGTTTTTGAGATCCTCTGATATATTACAACTTATATAATCAAAAGTGTTGATTGAAATTTTCATTTTCATTGACTTTACAGAATCTTAATGTTTGGCTTGGTGGCTTGTTTATACCAGAAGCATACATCACAGCTACCAGGCAGTATGTGGCACAGGCTAACAACTGGTCTCTGGAAGAACTTCATTTGGACGTAAGTAAACATTTTCACTTCAAACCCATCCCCCAGCCCTTTCAGTTTTGTACAGTAGCTTAACATTAATTTTCTCAACTATCCCTATTACTTGTTTGAAGAGTAGTTTTTTTTCACAACCAAGCTTTGTATCATTCCTTTGAGGTAATCATCTTAGTTTATTTTCTGGCAGAGAAAATAATACTACTTTTGTTACTTCAGGGGTGCGGTGGTGTTGGGGTAACTGGTTCTCATCAGATCACTGAAGTTAAGCATCGTTGAACCCGCTTAGTCTTTGGATGGGTGACTGTCTGAGCATCGATTCGGACTCCCATGTTGTGTCCTTGGACAAGGCACTTCACCCCGATTGTCCACATGGAGGCACGATGATGCCATGTACTAAGGCGTACTGCACGATAGTGCGCATGTCTTCAACCAATCTAACTCTGCCTGTGCTGCAGGGTGGAATTACAATGTTGGGGAGCTGGCAGCTGCTTCTTGTTGCTCTGTGGTTCTCACCGGGTACACTGGCTTTCTCCACCCGTAAAACTGTCTCTGTCACGATATGACCTTGGCTGTTAATGTGTCGTTCAACCCTAATAAAATAAATTTGTTACTTCAGTTTTAGATACTGGAATGTAAAGACCACATTCATGGGCAGTCAAGAGTTGCCTTAACAACCATTACAAATATTTTAATCTGTCAAACAGAACAACAGGTGGTGCTGTCCGTATTTTGCAGAATAGTGTACAGTGAAAGTTTCATGGGTTACTTCAGTGTGAGCTAATTCACATTTTGGACATAAGTGTGGTGTATTTTCAAATTCCATTTTCTGCATGTTGGGTATTTCCCCTTTAATTCTATCTTCACATGCGTGTTAAATTGTTTTCTACCGTTGGTTATCATTATGTTAAGTTATTTTCTCTTAATTCTTTATTTACATTGGACCACACAAAGTAGATCTTTTTTATTTTTATATTTCTGTAATTGTTTCTTTGCCATCAACAGTTCATGTTCTTGGTTTGTGTTTTAGGCCTCATAATCTATGAAATCGCATGGTGGTTGGTTGGTGGTTGGGGGGGCCTCAGATCACCGAAGTTAAGCAACGTCGAGCGCGGTTAGTAGTTGGATGGGTGACCATTTCAGCGACTGATTCGTGCTTCCGTGTTGTGTCCTTGGGCAAGGCACTTAACCCCAATTGCCTACATGGGGACACGATGATGCTGTGTACTAAGGCGTACAACAAAGTGAATCCACAGCATGTAAAGAACACCCAATATTTTCTCTTCTATTTCAAACCATACATTTAGGGAACTTGAATAGAACTGGCTCAGTAAATATGTTCTAATAAGGAGGCATAGGTTGTTTAGTTCAGATCACTGAAGTTAAGCAACGTTGAGCGTGATTAGTAGTTGGATGGGTGACCATTTCAGCGACTGATTCGCGCTCCCACGTTGTGCCCTTGGGTAAGGCACTTAACCCCAATTGTCTACATGGGGACACAATGATGCTATGTACTAAGGCTTACTGCACGTCTAGTGCACATGTCTTCAACCAATCTAACCCTGCCTGTGCTGCAGTGCAGAGTTCAGAGTTGCGATGTTGAAGAGCTGACAGCTGCTTGTCGTTGCTCAGTGGTTCTCTCCGGGTCCTCTGGCTTCCTCCACCCATAAAACGGTCACGGTCACAATTAGCCATTGTGCATAACTATGTGACCTTAAACACAAATAAATAGCATGGGTAGTGGTGTATTTCGTCCCTTGAGAGCAAGAAGGCTTTGCTTGACTTCAGTGATCTGGCAAGAACCGGTTACCACAATGCCACCGTGCCCCCTCCCCCCCCCCCCCCCCTGTGTCCAGCAACTACCAGAGTTAAAAGGATTAATACAGAGTAGAAATGGATTAATACCACTCATCTCTATATAAATGGATTGCTGAAAAAAGCAAAAAAATGTAGCGGCTTGATCTGCCCCCTCATCCACTCTGCAAGATGCCTGCAAGTCACTGTGTTAACTCCTCCCAAATGATGACATTTGATGAAGTGAAAGCTATTATGCTGTGACCATAGTCACAGCATAAACCAGCAAAATGAATATTGAACCGTAGTCACAGTGTAACCACATTCACATCATCAAATATCAAAGGAAAGTCAAGCAGAAAAACCAATAAAAACACGCATTGCAAAGCCTTCTTGCAGTTAAGGGACAAACTTATAAATTTGTTTAACTTGGGTAAAATATCAGACATAAACCATTTAATTTTTATTTTGTTAAGTTGCATTGGTTATAAAAAGAGAGCGTGCAGCAGCCAAAAGGATCATGCGGGGAATTAAGGGGAGGCCTGACAAACAGATTTTTTAAGTTTTTTAGGCCTTATTATTAAGCTGTATTGGGCATAAGACACAGATGTTTTAAGTTAGTTCACTTTAATTCTTAAACTGCTGCCGGCAGATTTTCCAGCCCAGAAGAAAAAGATGTTATTACCAAGTGGAGGTTATGTTATTGGCTTCCGAATTAGTAGTACTCTTTAAAAGGACTTCTCTATGCCATACTGTTTTGAATTTTGTATCAAATCAAGGCATGCTTTACATCAGCCATCACTTGATTTTATGAGATATTCAAGAAAATATTGCATATTATCCCTTTCGCGATTGATTTCACAATTACCTCCAACCCATCAGTATTGCATCTATCGAGACCAGTACAGTACTGACATTAATACCATGCTACTGACATGCGTCCAGTATTTATTTATTAAGGTTTAATGACACTTTAACAGCCAAGGTCATATTGTGTCAGTGACAGTTTTACAGGTGGAGGAAGCCGGAGTACCCAGATAGAACCACCGAGCAACAGTGAGCAACATTGTAACTCCGCACTGAACACAGGCAGGGATAGATTGGCTGAAGACATACGCACCATCGACGTGCAGTATGCCTTAGTACACGGCGTCATCATGCCCCATATGGGCAATCAGGATTAAGTGCCATGCCCAAGGACACAACACAGGATTCCGAATCGTTCGCTCAGACGGTCACCCATCCAAGGACTAACTGGGTTCGACGTTGCTTGACTTCAGTGATCTGCCGAGAACCGGTTACCGCAATGCCACCATGGCCCCTCCCCACCCCCCCCCCCCCCTGTGTCCAGCAACTACAAGAGTTAAAAGGATTAATACAGAGTAGAAATGGATTAATACCACTCATCTCTATACAAATGGATTGCTGAAAAAAGCAAAAAAATATAGCGGCTTGATCTGCCCCCTCATCCACCCTGCAAGATGCCTGCAAGTCAGTGTGTTAACTCCTCCCAATGATGACATTTGATGAAGTGAAAGCTATTATGCTGTGAGCATAGTCGCAGCATAAACCAGCAAAATGAATATTGAACCGTAGCCACAGTGTAACCACATTCACATCATCAAATATCAAAGGAAAGTCAAGCAGAAAAACCAATAAAAACACAGTAGTACCAACTTTACAATCTCTTCACTTGTTGGGGTTTTTTGTCAATAGTATGTTGTAAATATTCAATTTGTTTTGCTGCAAAAATTGACCAAATCATTAACATATTTATTTTGCTGGGTTTTTTGTTTCATAGACATCAAAAAATACAACTTCAAAAGTAATCGATGATGGCGAGGCATCAGAAAATTGTAAACCTTGGGTAATTTGGGAGGGGAGGGACACCCCCCCATTGAAATTTTATGGCAACACTTTATAAAATTTGATAATGACAGTAACAACATAATTCCAAGGACTTCACCAGTTCCCACTCAAGTTGAGATATGCTTCATTGTATATGATACTAAAATTGGCAAAGAGACCTGCAAAAGGTTGATATGTGTGATATTCTCTCGAAAATGTACTGTTAACTTCTAGTACAGAGAACCATTGATACCATTGAAGTAGAACTGGTACCACAAAAAGTGCAAAGTACCATCGGTTCCAGTACGGGTAGCAGTTGTGGAAAGAAAAAAGAAAGCCTAGAATAGATCTTGATTTTGATCAAGAATTGGAGTTACTGTTTATTCATGATTACTGTTCAATACTTTTTGCAGGTTACTGTGACAGAAGGAAAGACCGCAGCATTAGATGCTTGTAGTTTTGGAGTTGAAGGTAACATTGTTTAGTTTATTTTCTCAAATACTAATTGACTAAATTATTTTTGTGTGAGGGTCTGATCTATAATGATTCATAGATCTTTTGTCATTTGAGTCGGTGCTTGAGAAAACCACTCCACGCAGGAGTTTGATCTAAAATGATTCATCTATCTTTTGTCATTTGAGTCAGTGCTTGAGAAAACCACTCATCCAGTTATCCATGATGGGTGGAAATCATGAGCTCTGTCGGACAAGATTTAGTTGGTTAAATTTTAGACATACATATGCAAAATAGTACAGTGGAATTGAATAGCCACGTTACCAATGAAAATTATGCAATTAATAGGAGTATTCAATTAACAGGGATTGTGTCACTTTCCTGTATTCTAGAGATAAACTTAGCATTTATTATATTATATCTTGTTTGACAGAGCTCCATGAGCTCTGTCAAACAAGATATAATAGATGAAATGCTTGTATTGGATGTACTGAGGCCAAATAGGTCTATAAACAAAGGAAAACGGAGGAGAGTCCGGGTAATATCTCAACAGGTTGCAAGAGTTTTTATTCAATTACTCTATAACCAATATTCAGTTAACAGGTCAAATTTGTATTGGAGGTATGGTAAATGGTTTTGTGTTGGGGAAATTATATTCAATTAATAGGGTTATTCAGTTAAGAGATATACAATTAAGTGGGCTCCACTGTATCATTGAAGAAAATTTCCAGGTTGAAAAATGAACGATGAGGATTTTTTCAATGATGTGGGGTGGTACCTGAGAAACAAGTTTTTTTTTACTAATAGCCTAATGTATTTTATTTTGTTCTCACAGGTTTGAAATTACAAGGAGCTATATGTCAGAAGAATAAACTGCAGCTTTCTGCCACTATATCAACTGATCTGCCATTAACATTACTAAAATGGATTAGGTATGTGTGTTTATTACTTTCCAAAGTGTGATTTAGTGGGATTTCCAGGTTTCATTATAAACGATAACTTCGCAAATGAACTATGCAATCAACAATTGGGTCATGTATCCGTGTGCACAAGCAAAGACGCTTTGCCATGGATGTAATGTGGATTTCATTGTTTGAGAGGAGGGGGGGGGGGGGGTTTAACCCATTACCTAACATGAAAAGCAGACGGCACTTGCAAAAGAAATTCTTGAATAACTATTATTTTCATTTTTTGTCTCAAAAACATAGGTTATGACCCCTCATTGGAACGAGCTCATTCCAATGAGGGGTCATAACCTATGTTTTAGTGACAAAAAATGAAAATTAATTGCCGATTTTTGAGAATGGCGCTGGCCGTTACGTTAAGTAAAGGGTTAAATCATATAATTATCGTTTATAATGAAAAGTAATAAACAGAGTAATCGCTTGACTGGACTGGTTACGTGAAATAATTCATTCGAGGCAAGGGACTATATTGTAAAACACTCGTGTGCATTCGCGCACTCATGTTTGTATAACGTCCCTCACCTCTCATGAATTATTTCACATAACCAGTCCAGTCAAGCGATTACTCTCTATTTTCTTGTTTTCTCCCACCTGCTGAGGTTTAGGTATTGAGTGAGATACCTAGGGTAGACAGATGTTTCTGACCCACCAGTATAATAAAACATCAGGTCATTTAAATGCTAAAGCCATGAGCTCGGTCATGATGCATGTCCACATTTTTTTTTTCCTCATAACTGCATTTCCTCTCTTTTGCTTCATGCAAATTGTCTTTTGTTTTACATATATTTACCTTTGATATATACTTAAACTTTTTGGAACTGAGAATTTATAATTAGGTTTTGTCAACATACTACCTGTCTTCTGGTAGATCAGGTGGCACATGACAAGTCTTCAAATCCAGATGATGTTACATTCACATTTGGGTGGAATAATAGTTGTCTACAATGGAGTTTTGTGTGTCTGGGTCAAAAATCTTGCCTTTCAAGTTAAATTTCCCCATCCCACACCCACACACCCATCGTGGACAATAATAATCTTGTATTATCTTCACTGTGTGTTTTGTAAGGAAAATTGAAAATTTCTATTTTTACATAGCCACTGATCTGCCGAGTGTTTCTGTAAGAAAACCTGATAGTTGAGTAAATGGTAATCTTAAACAAAAAAGTCCATGTAATAGGTATACATACCTTCATATGAAGAGTTGAAAAGGAAATAGTTGTTGAATCTATCACTGTGTTTATGTGTAATCCTTCTTTCACTGGCAAAAATGTCCATCTGATTTAGTTGCCGAGGACCTTTCCCCCCCCCCCCCCCCCCCCCCCAAAAAAAAAAGAAGGGGAGTTATAAGCTTTCTTGTAGATGCCAGTATTTCTTGAAGGATGGTTTGTGTGTGTAGCCCATGACAAGGTTGTCCATTCTGTTAGGAGCTGAGTTAAAGTATTGTTGTTTCAAATTCAACATGTCATTAAAAAATCATGAAATTGTATTACTGAAAATGTGTATGAACCTTTTTTGCAATAAACATTGTTAAACCAGTCTTTCTGTGTTCAAATAATTTCAGATAGGTCAGCTCCACTGAAATGTTAGCATATATTACTTTTGTTGCCACTGGAGATTGGTAGTTTGGCCATATTTGTTGATAGCTGGAAAAAATTACAACCAGCGTGGGCTATATTGTGGTGATAAGTCGACTGTATGGTAGACTTCCACCATATTTTCACCAACTCTCATGACTGGTTGTTCAACCTAAGTAACATGCTAATTTGGTTTGGTAATTGTAGAAAACAAAATTTCTGTGACATGAAAATAGCTAAGTATACTTCTGAGTAAAGAAAATCATCCGCTCAATCATGATATCATTTCCAACAATTCCAGCATGCACATGGCCATGAAGCAGCTCTCTCATCACTGAAAAGCTGCCTCATCACTCCTTTTTTGTCAGCTGGAAATCTCTTCACTATATTGTACCTGTAGGATAAAGATTTGACCAAACTATATCTTGGTTGACAGAGCTCGCTGAGTTCTATCAAACAAGATATAGTTGGTTTCCATCCATTTCTCTCAATTTCTTTTCCCCCAAGCAATAATTACAAACTTGTTGCAAAGCATAACAATCACAAGCAAAGTTTCAGCCGATGCACCTCTGGGTTAAAGCCGGATGTCCATTGACTGAAACATTGTGTATTTTTGTCCATGTTTACAGATTTGAAAGTGATACTTTGGGTGATAACTCCACTCCATGAGTGATTTAGTTACAATCCACTCTCCACATAGTTACAGAAGAATTGTATTCTTAGATATCGTCATGGTGCAAAAAGTTTGGTATCAAAGAATTGAGACAGGTTTAACCCTTTACCCAACGTAACGGCCAAAACCGGCCAGCGCTATTCTCAGAAGTCGCCAATTAATTTTCAAAATATTTTCATTTTTTGTCACAAAAACATAGGTTATGACCCCTCGTTGGAACGAGCTCGTCGAGCTCGTTCCAATGAAGGGTCATAACCTATGTTTTTGAGACAAAAAATGAAAAAAAATAATTATTCAAGAATTTTTTTTTGCAAGTGTCGTCTGCTTTTCATTTAGGTAAAGGGTTAATGAGTAGCAGGATGTTCAATATTGACACTATTTTCAATGTTTGTTTTAGAACTGATGGCCAGGCTACAAAACCAAATAAAGTTACACTCCCAGTTTACTTGAATGCTACCAGAGGACAACTGTTGTTCACACTTGACTTTGAGACAGAAGGAATGGGCTCTGGCAAAGATCACAGTTTCTATGAGCGTGGTGTTGCATTAATCACATCAGATCTTCATTAGATGTATTGCACTGTTCTTTGACTTTCTGTAGAAAATTCCTTATGTAGTGTGTTGTATTTACGGTTATTTTGACAATGAATTGCAAATTGGACTTTATAAAATTTTCTTTGATGTACAATGGATGTTATGTTGGTGAATACACTGATAAATGCATAAACTGAATATAGTGAAATATGTACTCGGATCATAGTGAAATATGTACTTTATTGTGTGTGGGGGGGGGAGGGGGGGGGGGTCTTTATTTTTTCAGCCTTTTTTCCAAGATTTACCACATTTTCACAAAATTCCCGAGCCACAGTGGGAATCCCATGGAAATTTAGCTGTGCTTCTTTACTTTGGCAGCCAGGGCACAGGGTGGTACTGTGTACTAAAGCATACTGCACATTGATGAGGTACAGTAACTAGTGCCTTGATGGAAATCTTCCAGAGTGGCAGCATGGGTATTAATGGGGTGCAGTGGCTCAGTAGATAAAGCTGCAAGCTGAGAGGTCTTTAGTTCGAATCCTTCCTACAGCAACCTAAGGCACTTCACCCTCACTGTCCACATGGGGGCACGGTAACGTTGTGTACTAAGGCATATTGCACATTGATGGTGCACCTGTCTTCAACTAATGCTAACCCTGCTTGTGTGGAGTTAGTATGTTGTGGAGCTGACAGTTGCTTGCCGTTGCTCGGTGATTGTCTCCGGATACTCTTGCTTCCTCATTCCATAAAACTATGGAGGTCATGAGTAGCCATTGTGCAGAAATATGTGACCTTAAACACCAATAATAAATAAATAAATGGGTATTAACGATTGACTTATCTTAACTTTTATCACTTGTATTGTAGTCATAATATAACAGTAGAACTTAACTGGTAGAGTGCTAAATTATTTTTGGCCATCAAAATTTGTTCACACGTCTTTGCCTCGTTAAAGTTTTTAGGAGAGCGCCTGTGGGCACTCCCCCATAAATTGTAATAAGGCAGATCCTAATAGACTTAATAATATCAGTTCAAAGATAATATGAAGCATAGCCACTGGATTTGAAGCCATTCAGTTGCAGTGCCTGCACTTCAGAATAAACTCCAAGTATGGTCTTCCAGCACTCTACCAGTTAAACACTAATATAGTGAAACCCTGTTAATTAAATTTTTCTCTGTTCAAGTGATAAACTGAGCATTTATTCTATTATATCTTCTTTGACTTAGCTCATAGAGCCCCGTAAAACAAGATATTATAGATAAATTCTTATTGGATGCATGGAGGCCAAATAAGTGTTTAAACGTGAATTCTGTGGCTGTAAGATTAATTCGTGAATACAAGATTTTTTTTATTCAGTTAACTGAAATTTATTCCATAACCCATATGCAATTAACATGTCAAAATTGGACTGATGGTATATGAAATTTTTTGGCATTTGGCTGCATTCAGTTAACCCTTTACCCAACGCAGACGATATCAAAATTTATTACTTCAAATATCTTTATTTTTATACTGTACCAATGACCCAGACTTAGCTGGTGCTAACTCCACAAAAACCAGGGCCAAACACAAATTTTGCCCCCCAATCCCCAAAATTTGCATCCAAAACAAAAAGAAATCATGTCCTAAAGGACCTCCATAGTACGACTCTACTGCGCATGCGCAGTGACGCAGTCGTCCCGAAATTGGCGCCAAATATCATTCTCTGTTTGGCCCTTCATCAGTCAACATCTCACTGATCTTTGTGCTTGTAAATCTCAGTTTAAAGGATGCCAGACACGTAATTCTTGGAGAAAATGTGATTCTAAGGAGGATAGAAGGAGGAGAGGAAAAAAGAAGTGGCAAAAAATAATCAGGGCTGTACTTAAAATTTTTTGTTAAAATTATGTTAAGTTGCCTATTTTCGAGGCAAACGCCTCTTGTTGTCATTCTTGCTAATTGTTGCACTGCTTATTCAGTGTTTCCTCTCCCCTAACCTTCTAAAGTCCCCCCTTGCAATTCTCCCATGCTTTTGGCATATTTTTGAGAAGTTTCATTTCTAAAATTTCCCTGGGAGAGTTGCTTGGTTACAGAATGTTTTCTGTTATTTTCCCCATAGTTACGTTTTCACCCATGGGTGTATAACGTTTGTGTTCTGCATCTTCCATCTGATGTTCTGCAGATTCTCCCCTGGGAGTCTCTGTTTTGCATCAGATAGAGTGTAATTGAGGACTGATTCCGGGCCAGTTTTTTCAGTGCCTGGAGTCATGTTTTCTTCTGTGTTTACACTGTTTGTTTTCATTGGCAACAGCCTTTTTTGAGGGGGGCTGTTTGCCTTTGAGGTAGTTTATCTCATTATAAGATACATTTATATTATCCGAAAGTGTCTCATTAATTATTTTATATAATTTTAAAATTTTTGACCACACTTTGCCATCGGATCCATCGGGGCTCAATGTTACTTTTCAGCAACTTGGGCTTCTCTGAAAAAATATTTTTTCAAAATTATTTTGTTTTGCAATTGTTTTTTCATTTATTAATGGATCATGTTATTATGTATCTTTGTGTCAGGGGTTTTTGCGAGTAACTAGGACTTATTGTTGTTCCTTCACAATGAAAGGAACTTGTTCAAATTGTAATAGGAAGAAATCTTCCTCTGACTTTCATGATTATTGCATAAATTGTAGTCAGTGTTCTCGCATTAATCCCTGTCCTGTATGTGAACATTGGGATGAGAAACATTGGAAACGTGTGTCACGATATGTTGTTTCTGGAGAAAGAGCGATGCCGGCTCTTTCTCCACAAGGTCACTCTACTCTCTCAGTTTCTATTTCAGAGGAACCAGAACAGGGTGATGTTTCCATGTTATCTTCTTCAAGTGTGCGTCCGTCGTCACAATTAAATACAGAGCTAGCGGCAAAAGTGCTCATGGAGATTAGACAAATGTCGTCCGCTAGCTCGCCCGGTGTAGCGTCCATTCACCGAATGGTTCGGCAGCCGGGTTCGTCCGATGCGGTCCAAGAGGAAATTTTGGGTGATGCGAGCACTATAAAAATAATAGATGCACACCCAGTGACGGCGGATAGTGAACGAGAACGGAGGAAGCCTTTTAGTCCGGTTCCTAGCTCGTCCAGGTCCAGCCGGGCCACGAGCGAGAGAGGCCCCTCTCTCGTACAACAACATCTGGGACCAGATGTTGTGGTACAAAATGTGTCTTTAGCGGAGCATACGTCCGTCGCTCGGGACGCTCCGTTGTATAAGCAGTCCGCAGAGACTGTTAAGGCTTCCTCTTCTCGCCGGCGCACACGACCGCACCTTGGCTGCGTGACCTCCGATATCTTGCCAGCTTCGCCGATGAAGGATTATTCGGCGACCAGGTCACACCATCCGGCAGCCAGGGACTCGAGACCGATGGACTCCGGACGTTCGCATAGGAAAAGTATGCGGGAGCCATCTGATGCGGAGCTGCCCTCGGCAAAGCAGCGAAAGACCGCTCCTCCGCAGGTCTCGACGTCGGACATTCTAGTGCAGATAGCACAGCTTATCGCAGCATCCCAGCAGCCGACAGAGACGGTGTCGGATCGAGAATTATCCGACGGCGCTGGGTCGGTACGCTCCGCCGAAGCATCGGGGGCGGACGACCGGGAACATCGGGAGGTCCGACCGGATGGTGAAAGGGATACGGATGAATTGGAGCTATCCCTTTCGGAACAACACAAAGCTGCCGTAGACTTCATCCGGCACTTTCTTCCTCAAGTTGTTCCGTCGGGCCAGACTGCTGCGCTTCCGGACAGGAGAATTATAGCGTCATTGGACTCTGATTTTTTCGAGCGGTTCAGGGACATCGCTCCCGAGTTTCCGTCGCAGTCCAATAATGTTGCAAGAACATTTGAATTATTGAATGACGCTATTTTTAAACTTGCTTCCAGGACAGGGAAAGCAGGCTTCTTGTCCGCAAATACTCTCAACCTGCCTTTCATTAATGCAAGGAATAAATTCGACACGGCAGGTCAGGGTATACCGAGAGTTCCTCTGCGTATGGACGACGAGGCGGAAGACTTAGAGCTATCATTACCGTCGTCAGCTTCTATTCCAACCGCAGTGTTGGAAACAGCTATTGCGTCTAACAGAGCCAATTTAGATGCCTTATCTTACGCAGATCACCTTACGAAGGCGTTATCACTGCGTCTTCAAGGGGAAGAGTTTCAGGATATACAATCCTCCTTAAGACTTCTTTCAAGGGCAGTAGCTTATTCCACGTGTAACTCCGCCCTTTCAGTGGCTAATCTGGAGTTGGTTAGACGTGACGCAGCCCTGTCTACATCCACACTAGTGGATTCTAAGGTGAAGAACTCTCTTAGAGTCGCTTCGGTCTCAGGAGATCTTCTCTTTGACGGCAAGCTTTCCGCTATTTATGATAATATTAAAAAGAAAGCTAGTGATTCTCTGTTGTTTAGATCCGCTCCTAAAAGGTCGGATTCAGCAGACACGAATAAGGCGGGCACTTCTGGGTCTTATCCGCCCAAGAGAGGTTCCTATAGAGGTTCCGGTGCGTCCTCTAGCTCTTATTCGAGAGACCGTCAGGATAGCGACTCTCGTTCGGGACGTCCTTCAGGCCGGGACAATCGGTCGGACGCCCCGAGGTCGACGAGGCGAGGTGCGGGTCGTGGAAGACGTGGTTTCTCCTACCGCAGGCCTCGCAGATCCAGGAGGTGATGGCTCAAACCTCTATCGCGTTCCGGTTGGCGGAAGGTTGTCGAGTTTTTCTCAAGAGTGGGCGTCGATTACGGACGACCCTTGGGTGAGAGGAGTGACTTCGGAAGGTCTAAAGATATCCTTCAAACGAAAGCCTCCATTAACTCGAAGTCCAAAGTGGACTCATCTTCCGTCAAACCCTCAGAAAAGAGACGCTCTGCTATCAGAGGTGCAGTCTCTTTTAATGAAGAACGCGGTAGAGGTCGTAGAAAACCAGGAATCGCTGGGATTCTACAGCCATCTGTTTCTGGTTCCGAAACCAGACGGCTCGTTCCGTCCAGTCATAGATTTGAGCTGGATAAACAAGCTGATCATCGCTCCGAAGTTTTATATGGAGACGATTCGATCGGTCAGAGCGAGTATTCGGGTGAACGATTATGCAACGAGCATAGATCTCAAAGATGCGTACTTTCACGTCATGGTACATCCGACATTCCGAAAGTATCTACGCTTCGCAGTCCTAGGAGTGGTGTATCAGTTCCGGGCCATGTGCTTCGGATTGAATCTAGCACCCTGGGCTTTCACTCGAGTAATGAACTCGGTAATGATTTACTTCCGAGCTCATTCGTCTATTGCTCCGACGTCTCGGTTTCATAGTAAACGAGGAGAAGTCGGATCTGGTGCCGTCCAAGTCATTCACTCATCTGGGAATGAGCTTCGAGACGCACAACAATCTCGTTCGTCTGCCGTTAACCAGAGCGAAATTAGTCAGTTGTTACGCTCGCTATTGTCTAAATACAGACAAAGTCACAGCGAGAGAATTTATGAGACTGATAGGTCTGTGCGGAGCCGCTGCGGATCTCATTCCGATGGGACGGCTACGCACACGGCCTCTTCAAATTTTCTTGACTCAGAATTGGAGTGTGAAAATTCATTCGCTCGATGTAGACGTTCTCTTGTCAGATCAAGTGAAACAAGAGATTCAGACTTGGGCAAACATTCAGTGGTTAACTCAAGGAGTTCCGCTGCAGTTGCCGGATCCGAGTTTTACCATTATGACGGATGCCAGTCAAACAGGTTGGGGTGCATCATTAATCCCAACGGATTCGAGATGCCAGGGTCTTTGGGATCCGCAATTCCTGTGCAAGCACATAAACATCAAGGAAATGATGTCAATTTGGCTTGCGTTACGTCACTGGATGGACATTATTCACGATGCTCATGTCCAAATCCTATCCGACAATACGACAGTAGTGGCGTATATACGGAATCAGGGAGGCACTCATTCAGTTCCGTTGTTCAATCTAACGGAAAGAATCCTTCTGTTTGCGTTGGAACATCACGTTCTTCTTTCGGTCCGTCACATACCGGGTCGTCAGAATGTGCTAGCAGACTCCCTTTCTCGAAAGGGTCGCTTGTTGCCGTCGGAGTGGACTCTCAACAAACAAGTATTCAATCAGATTTGCTACCAATGGGAACGGCCAATGATAGACTTATTTGCGACACATCTCAACAATCAGTTGCAGACGTATGTGTCCCCGTGTCCGGATCCAAGAGCATTTGCTGTAGACGCTCTATCGATCCCTTGGGACGGAATGATAGGATATGCGTATCCTCCAGCGCCGTTAATTCAACAAGTATTGCTAAAGATAAAACATTCTCAATGCAAGATTCTGTTGGTAGCATCTCTGTCGCCACAGAGACCGTGGATAAATCTACTCAGGTGTCTGTTGTGGGACCTACCGCGGAAGCTCCCTCCACGAGAGGATCTTCTTTGGCAGGGGAAATCGCGCCAACTGCATCACAACCCGCAAGGTCTCAACCTTCACGTTTTTCCGTTGTGCGGTCCTTCTTGCATGGCAAGCACTTTACAGGACGAGCAGTGGACGCGATTTCTAACTGTAGGAGGACCTCCTCTTCGCTAAACTATGCGGCTAAGTGGAAGGTTTTCCGTCGTTGGTGTAGGGATCATTCTGTTGATATATTTGATCCCTCTATACCAGACATTGCTAACTTTCTAGTATACTTGTTTGACGAAATCAAACTGCAACCGGTTACTATAAAGGGTTATAGATCTATGTTATCTGATACCTATGCACATCATGATAGTTTACAAATTGGATCTAATGTCTCTTTATCGAAATTGGTTAGAAACTTTTCGATAAATAGACCCAGAACTCTTAGATTAATTCCTAAGTGGAATTTAGCTTGGGTTCTCCTTAAATTGAAGGAAAAGCCATTTGAACCTCTTGGGACAGTAGATTTCAAATTCTTATCTTATAAGACAGCTTTTCTCTTAGCTTTCTCTTCTGCCAGAAGAGTCAGTGAGCTTCATGCACTATCGGTGGATGATTCTCATTATCGTAGTGTTGGGAACACTATCACCTTCACTACTAACGTCGGTTTTTTAGCTAAGAATCAGGCTCCTAATAAATATCCGGAACCTATTGTTATTAAGGCTCTTCCGTCTTCAGACGGGCGTAGGCCTTTACTCTGTCCTGTTAGAGCACTACGTATCTATAAACAGAGATCTCAGTTCATCAGAAAGGGACGGAAACGTTTCTTTCTGTCTTTGATGCCTAATAGAAAGGACATTTCAGTCCATTCTATTGCTAGATGGATTCAGTTAACTATCCGTACTGCGTATGAAGATTTATCTTCTTCTCAGCAGTCTGTGCTTAAGATTTCTGCTCATGAAGTAAGAGCTCTTTCTACTTCCTGGGCTTATGCTAATAGTGTTGCTATTACAGATTTAATGAAGGCTGCTTATTGGTCTCAGCCATCCACATTTACTAATTTTTATCTCAGAAATATTGAGTCCATTTCTGGAGACCTGCATTGTTTAGGTCCGTTATCTGTTGCTCAGAATGTCGTCCACTAAACAGTTGCAACTATAGTTATGCAGGCTTTCTGTTCCGGCAGTGACTCCGTCCGGCTGCCCTCTTCGCTCTGGGCTATTTGACCCAGGGCAAGGGGAAGGGGGGGGGGCGGGTGTTCCCTTAGGTCACCTGCTTTATAGTGAAAAGCAAGGGAATGCCTCCTCCAAGACAGTATTTCTGAGTCGCTTCCGGGATGGTTTTAAAGTGTAATATTAATGTTTAATTTCATTCATGTCTTATTTTTAAAGTGTAGCTCGGTGTGAAGCATTTGTATATGTCAAGTGTCAAACGGGCTTTAATATACAATACTCGGACACTTTTAAATGATTATAAAGAGTCTCAATTCTCTGGACTACTTTATTTATTGGCTTGTTTTAAAAATAATTAGTATAAAGGTTATACTGGATATTAATAGAGAACATGAATGTTATTGTGCTCAATTATTAAGGGTAGTGTATCTTTCTAATTTAAATATTAAATAAGAAAGATACATGTAAAGCCTAATACTCCTTTTCTCCTTAAGGGGTTACCTCTTTATTTTATAATTGAGCTTATTGGATTTTCCTCTATGTCCTAGGCCCTCCAGCCTGTTTACTATTCAGCTAAGTCTGGGTCATTGGTACAGTATAAAAATGTTAAAAAATTTATAGTAATTTATATATTTTTTATACTTACCAATGACCCAGACGGGGATGGCCCTCCCTGAGTTGGGAACTCTTGCCTCCCCGCTGAGTACATAGCGCTGACCAGGCACTGCCAGTAAGAATGATATTTGGCGCCAATTTCGGGACGACTGCGTCACTGCGCATGCGCAGTAGAGTCGTACTATGGAGGTCCTTTAGGACATGATTTCTTTTTGTTTTGGATGCAAATTTTGGGGATTGGGGGGCAAAATTTGTGTTTGGCCCTGGTTTTTGTGGAGTTAGCACCAGCTAAGTCTGGGTCATTGGTAAGTATAAAAAATATATAAATTACTATAAATTTTTTAACTTTTTTTTATTTTTCAAAAAATTTTAACAAAACCATATCATGTGACTGCTCATTGGTACTAGCTCGTTCCAAAAAGGGGTCACATGATATGATTTTGTTGAAATCTTTTAAAAAGCAATATTTTTTCAGCTGCTCAATCTGCATATTTACGTAGGCGGTTGTGGCCGATTCTGTGGGTAAAGGATTAACAAGGTTATTCAATTAGACTCCCATGTTGAAGATTAATTTTCGTCCCCCGTTAAATATAATCCTGTCTTATATTGAACTGCAGGATTATATTTAACGTCTGCGTTGGGTAAAGGGTTAACTGAATGTAGCCAAATCCAGCACAAGATGAAATGAAGAGAGAGAAAATATGAACCTGTAAAATATTTTGTCCCCATGCTCTTCATTTAGCCTGATAATCAGGCTAAATGAAGAGCATGGGGACAAAATATTTTACAGGTTCATATTTTCTCTCTCTTCATTTCATCTTGTGCTGGATTAAGATTGTTTATCCCATAAATGGCCGTTGATTCGGACCATAAAAGCCTTACATAAATTTTTGCTTTATTCACCTAGTAGGGTGATAAATTTTCCCCGCAGGTTTAACACTGAAAGAATTTATTCCTGTAGTAGTGATGGACTTGTTGAGCTCTGGCCTCTACTACATTCATGAAGCATAATTAATAGTTCAATTGTTGTTTGCTTTAAACGTTTTTGAAAGTATTACACAATGCCAGCAGAAAACACCACACACTGTTCATTTAATAAGTATTTTTGCAAGTGTAGCTGAAGTTTGTAGGGGAATTATTTTTATTTTTTGCTTGTCGATCAAATTGGACCAATGTGCTCCTCACTTCTCTCTGTGTTTTGTAGCAAGTAACAGCACAATACCACCACGACTTCCCTCTAAAAGAATTTATGGGATAAACAAGATAAACGTATAGTGTTTTCAAGTAAAAAATACATACTACCCGTAGAATTAAGAAAGAAACCAACTCGCCAGTGGCTCAACGGTTTCATTCTTAATTCGACTAGTAGAATAAATTTTTTACTTGAAAACACTAGACGTTTATTCTGTATGTACCCATATAGGTGAAGGGTCTTCCCCGGGGAGAAACACTAACTTTTCATTCCAATTGGAGCACCCTGAGTACTGATGGCTCAAGTGTGAATGAATAACTAAATCAAGATCACCAAAGAAATATTTGGGTGAGAGTACATGAATCAGTTTAATATACTATTCATGCTTCAAAAGGTTAAATTCAGAAATTGTGATATTGTATCGTTCTTTGAAGGTATATGCGAGAGGTACTGATTTAAAGCTCCATTTAAAAGTAGGCTTCATCAAGTTTATTAAGCCTTGTATTTATTGGTACACTGTCCCAGGTGTAAAACAATACCAGATGAAATAAGCTGCTGGATAACCTCAAGAAAATCACTTTCTTGTAAAACCAGCATCTCACATTGATTCTTGGAAGGCTCTCGAAGACGGATTTCCATGAATTAATGTTTGATGTTAGTACATTGTAATAGCAGATAAGGAGAAAGGAGAGAAATATTTTCCTGCAAATGTCCAACAACTTCATTCCACAGGTACTGTATAAATTTATTACTTAGGCCACACAAAATAAATTAATTGATTCTCAGGCAATTTTTTTATCTAATCAGTTTGGGAGGGAGAGAGGGTATTATTTTTCTTTTACGAAAAGTGAGCAAACATGGAGAGGATTTTGGCTGTCTTTTTACACAGAAATAAAGAAAGTGCATCTTTATACAAATAAATTCATTTTTTTAATTTGAAAATAAAAACATTCCTCTAAAAACAAACTGCAGGTACTGC
The DNA here is from genome assembly GCA_031216915.1 of Pictodentalium vernedei. NCBI lineage: Eukaryota > Metazoa > Mollusca > Scaphopoda > Dentaliida > Dentaliidae > Pictodentalium > Pictodentalium vernedei. Next base: position 453,843,894 of record CM062292.1, on the reverse strand, counting down.
TATTCAAAGGCTTCTTATTCTTTCGTTGCTCTTCATCTTATTCTTGAAGTAAAAGTATTTAATCATGATTTGCCTCATTCTAATTTATGGGAGAGTGCATAGGCACTCTCCCATAAATTGTAATAAGGCAAACATATTGGATATGCAACTAAATAAGTATGCATCAATCAAAAAATGTAAAAAGTTTGGGGACTCCCTGAGTTTATACTAATATTGGAAGACACTGAAGGGCAATAAAAATGTCCAATGAGGGGGTTCAAATTCAGTGAGGGATTGCCTGAGAATCAAAACACTTTTTTTAGCCTTTCTATTTTTTTTTTTTTTTTTGTGTTCTTTGCATTGATCCAGTTGGTTTCGGTCGCAGTTCTCTATCCACGTTTGTTTTGTTTGTTTATTTGGGTTTCACAACACTTTCAACAGTCAGGGTCACATCATGTCTTCTACCGCTGTTACCCTGCTTGAACAGAGCATGAGCAGTGTTAGAATGTTGAGCTGACAGTTTGCTCATCGATGCTCGGTGGTTCTCTCCGGGTACTCAATCTTCCGCCACCCATAAAACTGTCACAATTAGCCATTGTGCATAAGTATGTGACCTTAAACACCAATAAATAATAAATAAATATGGTATGTTGCAAGAAAGTAAGGAGCAGCAAAACAAATTGGTTAGAGAAAAAAGTTTGAAAATGAATAGTAACTATAAAATTAAATCAATGAAGAAGAATTGAAGAGTGGTTGAATAAGAAATTTTTTGTTTTGCTCTATTTCACTTTGTTTCTTTTTTTTCTTCAAATAAAAAGCACCAGACAAGCTTGTTTTGTCTTTTTTTATGTTAACCACAAATACCCTGGTACTGCAACAGAAATTTCTCCAGTAACTGTTTTTCTCTTGTTTAACTATGAATTTAACCAATTATATCTTGTTTGACAGCGCTCATTAAGCTCTGCCAAATAAGGTATATTTGGTTAAATTTCAAACTGCATTATGGGAAATATTTGCTGAAGAGGGTTAATGACAGTAGTTGGTAATGTTCAGCTCTTGTTGAAATGAGTTGTAGAGGAGTTTTGTTATTGTTAATATGTTCTTTACAATAATTGGCAAGCAAATTGATTCATTTTTCAGCTGTTTGATAGTTTTTCTGTATTCAAGTGATAAACTGATAATCTTCCCCATGGGAACTCCCAAAAAGGGAACAGTACTTGATTACAATGCACCCAACCTCCATAGGAGCTTCAGGCCTTTAAATTCTTCCCAAATAACGATGGTAAACACTGTGCCCAAATAAGATAATTGCATCCAAATTATGCGGAGTTTGAAACTTTTTCCAAAGTTTTGCAGTCTTTTGGAACTATATAGTTTGGCCAGGTTTCCCTGATGCTTGCAGTATAGCTCAGACCTTGCCTTCAAATCAAACAATGCAACTGATAAATATTTTTTGCTCAACTTGACAAAGTCAAGCTGAGCTATTGCCATCACTGTCCGTACGTACGTCCACAATTTCCTTTGGCACACCTCACAGGTCGCATTTATGAACAGATCACTTTGAAACTGGGTATGCTTGTTTGGGGTGACCTCTAGATGGGAGCTATCGATTTTCTTCAATTTCCGTCAAAAAATGTTGCCGCGGCCAATGTTCTTAGAACTTAGTTTAGTCAAACATCAATATTTCCCTTTGGCACACCCTACAGGGCACATTTATGATTGGATCGCTTTGAAATTTGGTATGCTTGATTGGGGTGACCTCTAGATGGGAGCTATCGATTTTCTTCAATTTCCGTCAAAAAATGTTGCCGCGGCCAATGTTCTTACTACTTAGTTTAGTCAAACCTCAATATTTCCCTTTGGCATACCCTACAGGGCACATTTATGATTGGATCCCTTTGAAACTTGGTATGCTTGTTTGGGGTGACCTTTAGATGGGAGCTATCGATTTTCTTCAATTTCCGTCAAAAAATGTTGTTGCGGCCAACGTTTTAGAACTTAGTTTAGTCAGAAGACCTCAATATTTCCCTTTGGCACACCCTACAGGACACATTTATGATCAGATTGCTTTGAAACCTGGCATGCTTGTTTAGGGTGACTTCTGGATGGGAGCTATCGATTTTCTTCAATTTCTGTCAAAAAATGTTGCAGCGGCCAACGTTCTAAGAACTTAGTTTAGTCAGACCACAATGTTTCCCTTTGGCACACCCTACAGGGCACATTTATGATTGGATTGCTTTGAAACCTGGTATGCTTGTTTCGGGTGACATCTAGATGGGAGCTATCGATTTTCTTCAATTTCCATCAAAAAATGTTGCCACGGACAACGTTCTTAGAACTTAGTTTAGTCAGACCACAATATTTCTCTTTGGCACACCCTACAGGGCACATATATAATTGGATTGCTTTGAAACCTGGCATGCTTGTTTGGGGTGACCTCTAGATGGGAGCTATTGATTTTCTTCCATTTCCGTCCGTCAAAGTATGTTGCCACTGGCAACGATCTTTGAACTTAGTTTAGTCAGGCATCAATATATTCCTTTGGCATGCCATAAAGGGCACATTTATGATCAGATCGGTTTGAAACTTTGTATGCTTGTTTGGGGTTACCTCTAGATGGCAGCTATCGATTTTCGTCAAAAAATGTTGCCACTGACCTTTGAACATAGTTTAGTCAGACCTCAATATTTCCCTTTAACACACCCTTTAGGGCACATTTATGATCGGATCACTTTGAAACTTGGTATGTGTGTTCGGGGTGACCTCTATATGTGAGCTATTGCTCTTTTTTCATTTCCATAAAAAATCATTGTCGTTATCACCAGCCTTTGAACTTACTGCATTTGTGCATCAACTTATCTCTTTTGCACTCTCTGCAAGGTATATTTATGAATTTCCATAAAAAAACCATTGCCACAAGCAATGACCTTCTGCATAAACATCTTCCTTTGGCATGCCTCCGAGGGCACATTCATTATCAGGTTGTTTTGAAACTTTGTAAGCTTATGCAGGGTGACAAAGATAGGAGCTATTGATTTTCTTTTCATTTCCACCAAAAACTGTTGCTGTTAGCAACAATCTTTGAATTTATTGCATTTGTGCATCAACATTCTTTGACATGGCCTGCAGGTCACATTTATCATAGGATTGTTTTTGAACTTGGTGTGCTCATTAGGCAAGACCTTTAGATAAGAGCTATTCATTAGCATTCATTTCTGTGAAAAAAAGTTGCCATTTACATAACCTCTGAATATACTGCATTTGTGTATCAACATTCTTCCTTTAGCCAGTCTTACAGTTTACATTTAAAAATGCATGGATTACTCTGACATTGTACACACACAATGATGTTATGTTGAAATTTCATCAAATAACATTGGTACCAATGATCTTCAATTTTGCCATTTCATTTATAACTTAACAAGTTCAAGTATGTTAAGTTGAGCTACAGTGTCATTGACACTTTCATTTAAAAACCCCCCACAGAGGCCGCCATACAAAAGCAATTGGCATCGACAGTGTTGCATACAACACTGTAGACGCCGATTGCTTTTCTTTGACAAATTCTATATGATCATGCACTTAAAGCTGGAGATTTATTATATTCATGTTTGCGGCATTTCCTATTAAACGTCATGCATAATTTACATTCAAATAGGACTTTGGCTCGACACTGGGAAACTAAGAAGCCTTCTCGAGTAAACTTACATCAAGGGGTGGTGAGAACCAGTGATAATTGTGAAAACCTATAACAAGGGGTTGTAAACTATCATTTTAAGAGGAGGACCTGAAACCTAAAATAGATGCCAAGAAGAAGAAAATACCGACGCTTTTTCTCCAATCATGCAGGCCACAATACGAAGCTGACTGATCTAAAAGTCTGAGGAGGTTTTTCATGGGTATTTAGTTGAATGCTGCATCCAGCTGTACTTCTGTACATTTCATGTTATAACTCAAGAATCACTTGTTAGATTTTGATGTCCTTTGGTATGGTGACAGACCAGTATAGGGGAAAGGACATCCACATATTGTGGATTTCGTCCATGCATACTTAACCCTTTCAACATTGGTGGTATCTTCCATGTCAGTTCCATGGTAGCAATAGGAAGAGTCCATATTGTTTTTTTGGACGTAGACCAATTAAAATTTTTAAAGTATAGCCTAAGGGATGCACGATGAAAATATTGATTGGTCTACACCACACATTTATCTTGCAGTCATCCCCCTTAATGACATGATGTAGCTTATGACCCAGCTGGAAAAACAGCCTCTGGCATTCAAAGGGTTAACATAGTTATGCACCTTTTTAGACTTGGAAAACTTTTTATCCAAACTTTTCTCATTGTAACTCAAATAGTGGTTGTTAAATTTTGATATCCTTTGGTATGGTGAGAAAGCAGCAGGATAACCACATATTGCGTGTTTCATCCATGCACACATTACTGGAGTTATGTCGTCCCTTTTTATACTTACAAAAGTGTCCCTCTGGATGTTATCCCAAACCTCTGACCTGATTCCAATGAAATTTTATGTAAGTGATAATTGGAGAGGGACGTTTCAATTTATTAAATTCAGTGTGCTGCCATCCATGGGAGGTGGTAGGGTGATGACATCCAGATTGTTTTAAGAAATCCTCTCACGAGCCAATAGATGCAATGACTTAGAATTTGGTCTTAACAGTGGTGTCATGCCAATGGTGCGTGGAGTGCCCCCCCCCCCCCCCCCCTCCAATATTTTCGGTGAAGTCTTGGGAAGTGCCATTTCTGGCAATCTGGGAGGCATTTTTTGCAAAACTTTTTGGGCATGCTATGCGCTAGCCGATTATGGCGCTCTGCTTAGGTGTTACCGACCCCGCTTCCCCCCCCCCCCCCCTACCCTCCGATTTTTCCCTAGCATGACGCCCCTGGGTATTAAACTTCTCTTTCATATGTCCAATAAAGTTTGGCCAAAGTTTGAGGGGTAATATTTGTATTTTGTGATGGAAAGGGATAGATTTTTCACCCAAATGCTATATTTTTGGAACCCTTGGGCTGATCTGAACAAAATTCCAAAGAGGGATCACATGATATGGTTTTGTTGAAATCTTTTAAAAAATAATATTTTTTCAGCTGCTGAACTTGTATATTATGCGGGTGGATTTTGCCAATTCGTTGGGTAAAGGGTTAATGTTCCCCATGGGAACTCCGGGAAGTAAGCAGCACTTGTTTACTGTGGTAAACCAGTTCCGCTTTACTAGTAAAATAGGACCCAGACACCAATGCTTGGGGTGAAAGTCCTCTAAAATGGGCAACATGTTGATCAGCAATTGACTAAACTTGACTTCATCTCCATGTTGTGTCACGATTAGCCATGGTGCATAAATGTGTGATGTTAACCACCAACAAACAACAAAGGGTTAATGTGGTGTGTATTGGAGAAACATTTTAAAAATTCTTCTCACAAAACCTCCATCTAAATGCTTCCAAACCTTGTCATGAAACATCTGTGTGAGCATGATTCACATGTTTGTTCAAATTAAGTCCCTCGGGCCATATTTAGACTGTCAGATTGTTGTAATGGACAAACAGTTAAAAATGTTTTTCCCTTATACAGCTGCTCCAAACTCTTTCATAATATCTGATGTCTTGATTTTCAAATTTGCACCTGGGGTCATATTTAGGAGAAGGGTGTCCTGGGCATTCCTTTGAATTCTTTCATGTTTGGCATGAGGGGTATCTGTTTGGTCGTTTATTAGTTGTGAGTGCTGGAAGTGGGGCTTCAGTGAAAAGTGGTTGTTTAATATCCAGATGAGGGATGAGATAATACTTCATTGAGGTATTTCCTTGTGGTCTCATACAATGAAAAATGGGCGTTGAAGGCTGGAAGTGCTTCAAAATTTTCCAAAAATGTCCATACCTTGTTCCAAAGAGGAGTCACATGATATGGGTTTGTTGAAATGTTTTCAAAAATAATATTTTTTCAGCTGCTGAATTTGCATATTACGTGGGCGGATGTTTCTGATTCATTGGGTAAAGGGTTAAGCATAGGAACACATAAAAATATAGTTCCCTTTAATGTGAAAGAGGAAATGGGAGGTCTTTGTTAAGGGGTAAATTAGGGACCTTTACTAAAAATAGATCAGTAGGTGTAGGAACACATAAAAATATAGTTTCCTTGATCAGGGGATCAGTTAAGAATGTGACTAAACATTGATCACTAAGTGTAGAAACTTCTAAAAAGATATTTCTGTCCTGATAAGAAGAAGAAGGAGAAATCAGGTTGTTTGCAATGCTCGCTGGACTGTTTGTGATAATTAAATATACTCTAAATTGATGCATTGTATTTGGGGATTTTAGATGGGATTTTAGATGGGTGTCTGGTCGATTTTGGGAATCCTGAACTGTTGGAAGATTTCCAGGCTCATATGAACCAAGTTTCATGAAAGATTGTGGTCTGGTTAAGTCCATTTTTTGTTATTTTGGGTTAGTTTTTTATAATGTTGGTGATTGTCAGGTCTTTTGGGGTAATTAGGATTTACTCAGTTCAATCAAACACATCCTCTGAATGACAACCTTACTTCTAAGTCCGAGATCTCCGGTGAGTATAGTTCTTTATTAACTCCCTCACTTGGACTGTCCACCTTGCATTTGTATCTGAATTCCAAATATTCTGTGACATTACTTTACACCATCGGCTGTCGGGGGGATTTACCAAATAGTTAAGATTTTCAATAAGTTTATCCTACCCTTGATCCTCACCCACCCAAGCTCACCCGATTGCTTCTAGACCCACCATTTCCCAAATGGTTTTCCCCACTAAGACCTTATTGAAACTTTCTCCCTTCAAGTTTCATTTGGTTAAGGATTCGCTTCCCCTTCACAATCACTGAATCAGTCTATTTGTGTGGATTCGGTAGATTCCTGTTCCCGTTATGTTTATATTTACCCCAAAATACTCGTAGTTACCTGTCTTTCCTATATACGTTGCTGCTACCTTCCGGAATACAGAACCCCCACATTCGAGTAGGATCCACTTTACGGCCCATGGGAAAACTTTGCTTTCATTTAGTAGTTTGAGTCTCCATTTGTTCCCATATTTCCCAACAATTGCCAGCATTTTCGCTGGCACCTCTTCGCTTTCTGACACTAGCACCATGTCGCCTTTGGAGGTCCGCTCTGCGTAGCCGAACCCGGAGGATGTCAGGAAAATTTGTGAAATATGAACTACTGAGAGCTCATTTCCTCGCTTCTCAAGTGGAAAAAATCAAGGTATCGTTGCTGTTAATTTTTGGTGTTATCCCTTTACCTAACGTGAAAAGCAGTTGACACTTGCAAAAACGAAATCCTGAATAACTATTTTTTTCATTTTTTTTGTCTCCAAAACATAGGTTATGACCCCTCATTGAAACGAGCTCATTCCAGTGAGGGGTCATAACCTATGTTTTGGAGACAAAAAATGGAAAAAAATCATGAAAATTAATTAACGATTTTTGAGAATAGCGCTGTCCGGTTTTTGCCATTATGTTGGGTAAAGGGTTAAAGGAGGATGTATGTCAGAGAGAAAGATGTTAACCTGTTGAGCGTCAGATCAGTCAGTGACATCGGGCACCAACTTTTCTATGCACTGCAAATACAGTTTTTATGTGCGCCTGTATAATGTAGAATATGCAGATTATGTGGTTATTTCGTGTAGCTACTAGATATGATTTACAAAGTTTCGGATTTTTTTTTTGGGGGGGGGGGGGTAAGTACCCCACTCCCCCCCCCCCCCCGGTTCCTACGCCACTGGGTGAGACTACTTACCAAGAACAAAAAAAATAAGGCAAAAATAAATATTCGTTGTACTCTATTTATATAAAAGCTGGAAAAAACAACTTTAAACCGATCAAGTCTATGGTGAAGGGGGTTATTCATTAATCCTCCGCCTTCGGCGCCGAACCGAGAAGAGACTACTTGCCGAGAACAAAACGAAATAATATATAAAGATCGAAATAAAAGTTTATTGTTAGCGTATAAAGCATGTACGTACTCTATACTATGTAAAAATTAATAACAAATCAATTTTAAACCAGCCAAGTCTATGGTGAATGAGATTATTTATTAATTCCCACACAGGACTTTACAGAAAACTTTTCCAAGGTTGTTACTGGCAGAAATCCCTCGATAATTGTCCAAAACGTCCTTTCCCCCTTTTTGTGAATAAATGTCACTTGCTTTCTCTCCACTCTTTTGTGACCTCTTGTTTTTCTATGACTAAATTCAATAGAGCCGTTAAGCTTTTACAGCGTTCCTCTCCCCCATTTTTTAAGAACTGGTTAGGAATTTCGTCCACCCCTCCCGCTTTTTCACTCCTTCATTCTGAGACCTCCCCGCGGGAACCCCGGGAAGTGAAGCAGAACGACTGTGCCTGTTCACTGCGGTAAACAGGCACTGTTTTACTGGTAAAATAGGACCAAGTCACCAATGCTTGGGAGGTGCAAACCCTCTCTAAAATGGCCAACATGGCTTATTAACGCTCACCCCTGGTCTCCATGTTGTGGTCATGATCAGCCATTGTGCAAAAATATGTGACCTAAACACCAATAAAATAAATTATTTTGAGACCACTGTTCGAACCTCCTCAACTTTAATTTCGCTGCACTCGAAGTTCAATAGATTTTTCACGACCGCATTCTGCCACTCCGGTGGGTTCCACATGCCCCATCGCTTATCATTTACCTTTTCCCAGTGCTTGACTAACTCTGCATCTCTGCAATCTACTTTAATACTCTATAGGCTACCCCCCTTTTTACATTTATTTACCCATTTCCAAAATACGTTCCAACTCGACCCCACCTGTCATTCTAATAGTACTGGTAAGATTGTTGTTTCGCACTCTCCGATTATCGTCTTTAATCTTATTTACTTTATTTCGGGCTTGTTGGTATTCTCCCTTTGCTACCCTGACCTCGTTGCTTCCCGCCCCTTGCGTTTTCTACTCCTCCTGTATGCAGTACATTTAACTTTAATGCCCTTTATGGCCTTTTTCAGATCTTCATTCACTCTGCACTCAAGTTCCCGTGTTGGCACCCAAATATTTCATATACTTTCCTTCCCTGCGAACATTACGTCCCCTGAGTTCTAATGTGTTCTATGTGCCAGTAGGCACATAGAACACATTGGAAACAAGAGACGTCTAGGCACGCATCTATGGCATCGGCGATTTTATGGACATTGGCCTCCCTGGGTACATTCGCATGCTTTTGTTTCAATTTTTCTTCGAACTTCGCCCAGTCGGCACCCTTTTTGGGCTCCCAAATCTTCTAAAAGCTTCCTCTGCTTATTACTGAGTTTTTGTCCCTGATCGTCACTGTAATCAAGTTGTGATCACTATCCAACTCCCTTTCACCCTCATCGTCTAGGGATCTCCAGTCATTGCCCCCCTCCCCCCCCCCCCTTACACACACACATACTCCCGGCTTCAGGAGCGAAAATTGTTTTCAAAGTATCCTTCCATCAACTCTGAAACACGGTAAAAAATTAATTCAACGCCCTGTTACAACCTATACTGTTACAACTCCGCATAATATTACACCAACGCCTATTGTTGCAAAATAATAATAATTTATGACTTTCCAAAGTGTGATTTACTGGGATTTCCGGGTTTGATTATAAACGATAACTTCACAAGTGAATTATGCAATCAACAATTTTGTCACGTATCCGTGCTCGCAAACGAAGACGCTTTGCCGTGGATGTAATGGGGACTTCATTGTTTTGGGGGTTTTTTTTTAACCCTTTACCTAATATGAAAAGCAGACGACACTTGCACACACAAAAATTCTTGAATAGCTATTAATTTCATTTTTTTTGTCTCAAAAACATAGGTTATGACCCCTCATTGGAACGAGCTCGACGAGCTCGTTCCAATGAGGGATCATAACCTGTGTTTTAGAGGCAAGAAATGAAAAAAATAATGAAAATTAATTGGCGATTTTTGAGAATAGCGCTGGCCGTTACGTTAGGTAAAGGGTTAAATAATATAATTATCGTTTGTGATGAAAAGTAATAAACCGAGTAATCGCTTGACAGGACTGGTTACGTGAAATAATTCTTTCGAGGCAAGGGACAATATTGTAAAACATTCGTGCGCATTCGCGCGCTCGTGTTTGTACAACGTCCCTCACCTCTCATGAATTATTTCATATAACAAGTCCAGTCAAACGATTACCCTCTATGTTATAAACTCCGCATAATGTTATAACTTTCTCTAACGCATAATGTTATAAAAATCAATGCATAATGTTACATTTTTATTCAATGCATAATGTTAAACAGATTAAATGATAATGTTATAACTTTAAATAAACTTGTATCGTCGGTAATTTATCATGTTGTGGCATCAGTTTCAAGGGGCTATGATGCGACATCCTGTTGATTTATGCAGAACTAATGATAATTGTGCTCATCCCATTGAAGGTGGCCATGTGTGGATGAAGAGAGAGAGAGAGGGGGGGGGGGGGGGGGAGATCATGGGAATGGGTCAGATGGAGTAAAATGTCATGATCATGGAGGTACCTTTACCACAAGCATGATGGCGAATGGTTGTATGAGTCGCAGAAAAAGTACACGAGGTTCGAAACTGGATCCCAGAGAGAATGCAGCACAAAGAGTGATTTCCCTTGAGAACACCTGCTGAGTGGAAATCTACCCGGCTTTGAACTCATCAATTCTGAAACATTAAAGTAGAAGGGTAGATTATTTGGTCTTTCTGACACCTTCATCGGCTAAGGTAATATTGTTTCGGTGACTGTTTTACGAGACCACACCATCAACCCGAGCGACATTTTTGTGCGTTTCATTGGCCTTCAATAAGCAATAATTGCAAACGAAATAAAGGCAAGATAACAGGCAAGAGAAGCAACAAAAGTTACGGGTTGCCGGCGTGGTGGGGGGTGGGGGGGGGGGGGGGGTACTGAAGGAAGGGCTGGTTGGCAGAGTATGACAGGGTGGTAGTGGATGGCAAAGGGTATCGGAGCTTGAGGCCTGGAATGTGGGTGAATATACCTTGAATACCATGGAAAGGCGGGCTAAAGCGGACGGGAGATATGGTAGGTTAAAAACATGCCGATACACAAAAAGAAAGAGCAACAATCAAAACACATCCCTTATATAGGCTAGAAGATGGTAGGTAGTCATCTAAGTGAGAGACAAAGAAAAGTAAGAGAAATTGTCAATGACACTGTAGTTTAACTTGTCTGTGTGTTGTGTTTGATGAAAAGGATAATGTTCAATGTTTATGAAAGGATTATGAAATAAGACAAGAATTGTGATAATTGGGAATAAGTTAATTTCTGTTCCCTGTGTGCTATGTTTTTAATAAAAATAATATGAGGTGTAGACTGTACTAAAGAAATGAGGGTGGGTTAATGTGGCCCTCACAGTTAATGTTTGTGGCCCTCACAATTAATGTATGTGGCCCTCACAGTTAACATATGTCAACGAAAGTTACCAAGTTACAGCGAGATTATTCCAAAACGAGTCATCCTATTAAGTTACAATAAAATTCCTTCATAAATGTGGCCTGTAGACTGTGCTAAAGGTGTTTGGGCCTCAGGTCTGTGTAGCCATCACGGTTGACTGACTGCAGCTAAAAGGGGACGTCCTCATCTCGATATTATACTGAGTCATTCTACCAAGTTACAATGAAATCCATTATCAAATACGACATGTAGTCTGTACTAAACTTTTGGAGGGTTGGCAGCCATCATGGTTGAATGATCGCGACCAAAAGGGGATGTCCTCATCTGGGCATTATCTGGAGTGATCATACGAAGTTACAATGAAATCCCTTCATAAATATGACCTGTAGACTGTGCTCAAGGTTTTCGGGCTCCGGACCCCTGTAGCCTTCCCAGTTGACCAATCATGACTAAAATGGGATGTCATCATCTAGGCATTATATGGAGCCAACCTAACAAGTTACAATGAAATCCTTCCATAAATACTACCTATAGACTATGCTAAAGGTGGAGGTGTGGGCTCGGGCAGCCATCACTACTGAATGATCGCGACTAAAAGGGGACGTTCTCATCTGGACATTATTTGGAATCATCCTACCAAGATACAATGAAATCCCTTCATAAATATGACCTGTAGATTGTGCTAAAGGTTTTCGGGCCCCTGTAGCCGTCACAGTTGACCAATCGAGTCAAAAGGGGGACGTTCCCATTTAGACATTATATGAAGTCAACCTTCCAAGTTGCAATGAAATCCCTCCATAAATATGACCTGTAGACTGTGCTAAAGGTTTTTGTGCTCGGGCAGTCGTCACAGTTGACAGATCGCGACCAAATGGGGAAGTTCTCATCTGGACATCATACGGAGTCATCCTACCAATTAAGTTACAATGAAATCCCCTCCATATTAAATATGACCCGCAGACTGTGCTAAAAGTTTTTGAGTTTTGGGGCTTAGGCAGCCATCACGGTTGACAGATCATGACCAAAAAGGGGACATTCTCATCTAGACATCATACAGATGCAATTCGCACGTATGTGCGACTGCTGCTAAGTAAAAATCGAGAGAAAAGTAATAGCTACTGTTAATAATCTGACGATCATGGTGTAAATAAAATATACCCATAGTAGCTTGGTGTACCAAATGTTCATCACTCGTGCTGAAGTGATGTCATCTGCGTGCCGAAGGCTCGCGTTTAAACACCACTTCACCACTCGTGGTTAACATTTGGTACATCAAGCTACTATGTGTATATTCCATATATACATGTACGGATTTATTTATTTATTTATTTATTTATTTTATTTATTTATTTATTTATTTATTTATTTATTTATTTATTGGTGTTTAAAGTCAACATATTTATGCACAATGGCAAATCATGACCGGAGAGAAACACCGAGCAACTGTCAGCTCCCAAGCATAACTAACTCCACACAAAGCAGGCTTAGTACCGGTTGAAGACAAGTGCACCATCGACGTGCAGTACGCATTAGTACATAACGCCCACCGTGCCCCCACGTGGGCAAAAGAGGGGAAGTGTCTTTTCCAAGGACACAACGCGGTTGCGAAGGATGGATTCGAACCGAGGATCTCTCGGCTTGCAGCCTGCACCTCTACCTACTGAGCCACCGCACTCCCATAGATAGGGAGAAGAAAGGAATTGAAGTAATAAGAATACTGGAGAATGACCAATACCAAATGCAACACCATACATAATCCCATTCCCAAATCCTGATCTTAATCCCTTTGCCTTCTCTCCAAACGCCACCTTTTCTTCCCTCTTCTCCTCCTAATCCTCTATAACCCCCTCTCTCATCCTCGCTCCTGCTCTTCATCCTTATCCTCCTCCTCCTCCTCCCCATAATCTTTGCTCCGATTGATACCACCGCCTCCAAAACATGTAATCCCAAAACCACCACCAACTCCGCCTCTTCGCCCACCTTCACACCGTTCACTACACTATCATACCACCCAGTACTACACTCTTATACCATTTTTCCATAGCCTTCTCTCCACAATTACTTCGATATCTCAATCCCTGCACCTCCTCCTCATCCTAATCCCTACCTCTCCCCTTTCAACCCTTCTCGCCACATTCCTCTCCCTCCTCGTCTTACCCCGCCCCTATCCTCCTCGTAATCCCTGTCTCAAGTTACTCCAGAACCTCCCGCCATCACTACTACCTCCAACTCCACCTCTTTTTGTTCAATTTTAACTTTTAGACTAACATTTAGCAAAATAAAGAAATAATAAGATATTGTTATAGCGAGAGAACCATGTGAAAACTGGGATTTACTCACTCAAAACAGGTAGCAATTGAGATATTTGACCCCCCCCCCCCCCCCCCCCCCACACACACACACACATACACACAAAGGTGTCTTACGGCTATGACGTTCTACTTTCTTGGAAGCGGATACCACAAGTGTCGGTAAACATACCTCCGGATAACATAGCGACCCATCCCCCTCCATCATGGTTTCATTGGAGATAAATCTCGCGAGATCCTGATCTGGCTAAAAAAATCCCCAAGATTGCAAGATTGGTCATTTCCCTTACCAGACACCCTTGAAGCACATGCGTGCATATGACTATGGTGATGACGCCAGGAGACGTAAGATTTACTAGGGATAACTTAATGTATGTCACGTGACTACGTTCCCACAAAAATAAGACCTGCGGGCGGGATCTTCCACTTTCGGAATTCAGAGTTCATAGTCGGGTAGATTTCCACTCGACAGGTGTTCTCACAAGAAATCACTCTTCATGCGTTGTATTATCTCTACTGTCCAGTTTCCTACCTACATGTACCTTTCCTGCGTCCCAGACAACCATCCAGTCATCATATGTGTGGTAAATGTACACCTATAATTAATACATTTTGCTCCATCCGCCTCATCCCACTCCACTTCTCTCTCTCTCTCTCTCTCTCTCTCTCTCTCTCTCTCTCTCTCTCTCTCTCTCTCTCGTCCAACTATACCCGCGCTGTCTGTTAGCTGAACACAATCCATCCACTCATAGCTACCAGGGTCGTATGGGGGGGGGGGGGGGGGGGGGTCCAAAAGTTTCCTATAGAAAGGAAGTTCGGAGGGCAAGTCATGAGTAGTTGGAAAGTCCATCTATCTGGATTTTAGAGCTTCTTTGGTGATGCTGATTCCTCCTTTACTTCCCAAAATTCTAACTCGGTTTCAAATCTGCAAAAATTCCGACTGTTACTATTTACGACAACAGTGTACGCAATATCGAGCTCCATAAGTATGTATGATGTCAATCGGTATGAGATTTAAGTACGTTTACTTGCGGTAATAAACAAAAATCCTCGAAATGCACTTCAAGAAAATCACATCACGTAAAATCGCTATCCCGAGTTAATTCCATCATTCACAGTTACAAAATGATGAAACATCGAAAATTGATCATTTCCTGCATAAGATCTGATTTAATGTTAGGACAGTGTGAATTGTTTAGCACATATTAAATTCCCAGAATAATACCAAATAATAATAACCTGACAATTCTATCATAAATGTGTTGGCATTTCAGTTACTAGAATCAATTTTATACCCCCTTCTATGGCTTAATTTTAAAAATGTTTCTCGGTAGTGAACTTCCAACTATGGGGTGGGGTGGGGTGGGGAGGGAGGGAGGGAGGGAGGGAGGGAGAACATTCCTCCCGGTCCCTCCCCATAGTTGGAAATTCACTACCGTACACCCCTCCAATGGGAAACTTCTAGCCACGTCCCTGTAGCCACCTTCAATAGGGTGAGAACAATTATCATTAGTTCTGCATAAATCAACAAAAATATAAAAAAAAAACACGATACGAGTGTATTTTGATTTTTATAACATTATGCATTAGAAAAACAGATAACATTATGCAGAGTTTATAACATTAACGGTTGTTTACAATGTTTGTAACATTGTGCTTTAGTGTAACATTATGCGGAACCGAAGTTAAGCAACGTCGAGCCCGGTTAGTCCTCGGATGGGTGACCGTCTGAGCGATCGGTTCGGACTCCCCGTTGTGTCGTTGGGCGAGGCACTTAACCCCGATTGTCCACATGGGAGCACGATGCTGCCGTGTACTAAGGCGTACTGTACGTCGATGGTGCGCATGTCTTCAACCGATTTGCCTGTGCTGCAGTGCGGAGTTACGATGTTGGGGAGCTGGTAGCTGCTCGTCGTTGCTCGGTGGTTCTCTCCGGGTACTCCGGTTTCCTCCACCCGTAACTCTTTCACGGTCATGGTTAGCCATTGTGCATAAGTATGTGACCTTAAACACCAATATAAAAATGAATAAGAAACATTATGCGGAGTTGTAACATTACAGGTTGTAACACGCTCATGATCGCGTCCCTTACCCCTTATCCGTCAACTACACCCAAATTCTGTGATAAAAACAATAGAGACGGAAAAACCCACTCCTGGTACTCCTACAGAAATGACTAAAATAATTCAAACCTTTTGTCATTACGCCAGGAAAGGGTAAACTTCACTTTTGAAACTGAGAAGAAATATAATGTATTTTGATATGCAGGGAAAAAACATATAACTTTATACGTCAACACACAAGCTATACATTAATGTACCCCGCTACCCCAGTTATTTAAACAAGTGGGATTTTTTATACAATCTGCGCCGTTAATTGTTGCGTGAAATTTCTTAAACGGCTGATTCAATGACAATGTGTAATTCTACGTGTATGCCTGCGTTTTGGAACACCGCCAACAGACTATTATTTTCACAGACAAATGTGAAAAGAATGGACCTTGTACCCTACACATACCGTGACTAGAAAAATGAAAGATGCAAAAAAGGGATTTTTTAAAAAACAGTTTTCAGTTTTTACCTCCAAAACATGGCAACTCACACCTCAATGGAACGAGTTCGAGGACCCCGTTCCAATGAAGGGTCATCAGTTCTGTTGTGGAGGCAGATACTTAAAAGTAATAAAATATTGTCGTTTCGTGTGTATTTGTTTATTTATTTATTAGCGTTTAACGACACTTTCGACAATTAGGATCACCTCGTGTCTGACAGTTTTACGGATGGAGGAAGCCGAAGTTCCCAGAGAGAACCAGTGAGAAACGGCGGAGCAACTGTCAGACTCCGGAACGTACTAACTTCACACGAACAGGATTAGCATTGGTTGAAGACAAGTGCACCATCGACGTGCAGTCCGCCTTAGTACACAACGCCACCGTGTCCTCGCGTGGGAAATTGGGATTAAGTGTCTTGCCTAAGGACACATCGCGGTTGGCGCAGATGGGGATTTCGAAGCGAGGACACCTCGGCTTCCAACCTGCTGCATCTCTACCTACAGAACCACCGCGCGCCCCATTTTTCGCGCCTAGGCCTAAAGCTGGCCTGATAATCCGCTACAGTAGTAAACGTTTAACCCTTCAACCAACGAATCGGCCGAATCCACCCCTGCAAGAAACAAATTCAGCAACTGAATTTATTTTTTTAACTCCAATAAAACCATATGATGTGACCTCTCATTGGAAGAAACTCGTCGAGCTTGTTCCAATGTGGGGTCACATGACATGATTTATTATTTTAATAATAAATCATGTGACCCCACACTGGGGTCACATGATTTATTATTAAAATAATAAATTTTGATATCCCGTGTCCTTAGGTAAAGGGTCAAATGGCTTGTTATGTGAACAGTTTTTAGTCAATACTTACATTTATATAAAGACGTGTTGACCCAGATATGGGATATTTCCAGGTATCATTAACACCCACGAGAGTGGGCTCTTTTAACATAATATGGGTTGGCAAACTCTATAAAACCGTGTAGTGAGGTATAATATTCATACCCCATGCTGCTGTGTCATATATTTTTTAAGCAAAGTACAATAACCACTGCCTGGAAGTTACGATTAGCCATTCTTCAGAAGTATGTGACTTTAACCCTTCACCTCACATGTAAAGCACATGACACTTGCAAACAAAATTCTTGAATAACTTTTTTTTCATTTTTTGTCTCGAAAAACATAGGTTATGACCCCTCATTTGGGCTCGTTCCATTGAGGGGACGAGCTCGTTCCGATGAGGGGCATAACCTATGTTTTGGAGATAAAAAAATGAAAAAAATAATAAAATTAATTGGTGATTTTTGAGAATAGAGCTGGACGGTTTTGGCCGTTACGTTGGGTAAAGGGTTAACAGGCGCGTAACCAGTCTTCTGTGGCTTACGGGGCCCCCTAGTCTTATCTAGGATCCCGAGGGGAAATGAGAGGAGGGGGCAACAATCGGGGGTCCCTAGTTTAGCGGCTGCCCCCCCTCCCCTCTCCCCCACACACACCCACACAGCCCACAATTTTTTTGCAGAATTTAGTGCTCTAAGAGCCGAAATCTACGGTATTTTGTAGAGTGTGTAGCCCCAAAAACTGCATGGAAACCATTTTGGGGGTTCTCTCTCTCTCTCCTCTCTCCTCTCTCTCACTCTCTCTATATATATATATATATATATATATATATAATATATATATATATATATATATCTGTTGTATGAAACTTGCATTTTGGGAAGGGCGAAAATTTTAGGAGGAGATCCTCTCCCATCCCCGTAGGTACGCCATTGGAGCTTAACCATTTACCTCACATGGAAAGGAAAGCAGACGACACTTGCAAAAACTCTTAAATAATTCTTTTTTTTCTCTAAAAAAAAACATAGGTTATGCACCTCGTTGGAACGATCTCGATGAGCTCGTCCCAACGAGGGGTTATAACCGTTGTTTTTGAGACAAAAAAAAATGAAAAACAATGAAAATTAATTGACGATTTTTAATGGCGCTGAACGGGTTTGGCCGTAACTTTGGGTAGAGGGTTAAACACAAATGAATAATAATAACTACTGCCAGGTCCAAAACGTCCAAATAACAGAAAAATAAGGTATGGGGTATTATACACGTCCGATAAAATTTCGGTGCCCCACAACTACGTATCAAATACAAAAAATGCCCCATGTTCCGATCGATTCATGTTTATTATAAAAGAAATGTTGTCAGTGTCTTGCTTTGTATGGACTCGACTCGCTCTGTAACCCCAAGTTCAATATTACTCCGTTTCTATGACTGAACTAATAGCTCAAAATAACCACAAAGGTAAATTACTGGCACAAAAAACTGTTACCACTTCACATGAGAAAATGTGTCATCTCTGTCGAGGAAAAGTAGGCCTATACTGAAGGGGGTCCCTTGAAAACAAAATTTAGATAGATGTCGGTATAATTGTTATAGGGTGAAAATTTATTGAATATTATCAGTTGAATATTTTTAATATCACTATACTTAATTTTAATTTTAATATTCGGAAATATTGTACATGGAAAACATTTTTTTTTGTAAAAGAGTTAAACTGCCAAGACTCACGGTCAGAGATTAGCGTCAGAACAATTAAAAAATTAAACTCCACGCTGTGTCTTACAAATACGTTGACAGGTTAACCTTTTACCTAACACGAAAAGCAGACGACACTTACAAACAAAATTCTTGAAGAACTAATTATTTTTTTTCATTTTTTGTCTCAAAAACAGGTTATGCACCCTCATTGGAACGAGCTCGATGAGCTCGTTCCAACGAGGGGTCATAACCTATATTTTTTAGACAAAAAATGAAAAAAATAATGAAAATTAATTGGCGATTTTTGTGAATAGCGCTGGCCGGTTTTGACCGTAACGTTGGGTAATTAATTAAAATTAAAACACAGCCAGTTGATTAACGCTCAAACCACCAATGTAGAAAATTAATTTCGCGATAAGATTACACATTGTTTGAGCTCTCCTTTCCATGACTGATGCGTTACATAAGCCGCCATGGAATATTTTGTGAGCCCTTTTTGTTGCCCTGAACCTGTCACCGCCGGCTCACTATGAAAAAAGAAGTATAAAATTCGTATCTGCGATTGTCAAATGCCCCCGACACTCTCATTCACACTTCTGACTTCAGAGCATGCACACCTAATTAGCCAAGGATTACCTGCTGAAGAAAATTAAGGATACCACGATGGTGTTGGACGCCAGTTCACTCCTCAACGGGGAGGTCCGTGTTGAAAGTAGCTGCGTTCAGGTCCCTGTCAAATATCGGATGAAACCTACCTCTGGGAGTGCATGGTTGCACCTTTCTCGGGCCCGTCTGCTCTGGTCCACACTAGCGGAAGGGAAAGAAAACACCAACCACCACCACTGAAACCACAACCAGAGGAACAGAGACAAAGAAACAGAAAGAAGAAATCTCCGTCGACCAAACGCCGGGGTGCCAGGCGAATAGAGGCGTGGTTCGAGAGGAAAATAGCTGAGACTGGGAAACAGGAGATCGAGAGGGTGACAACTGTCGACTCACCTCCAAAACCTGCACCACCAACCCCAAACCGTACCTCTACACCGAAGAGGTCGAAAATGGGGTGGGGGTGGTGAGATACAAGAAGAGAAGGCTGAGGAGATGAAAATCGCCCAATCTGTGCCTGGATACCCCACACCAAAGAGGTCGGAGGGAGAGGAGAAGCACCTTGTGTCGGACAGTTTTACGGATGGAGGATGGCAGTTGAGATGAAGTGTCTTGCCCAAGGACACAAGGCGGTTGCCGTAGGTGGGATTCGAACCGAGGACCTCTCGGCTTACAGTCTGCATCTCTACACAATGACCCCCCGCGCTTCCGACTACTGGGACAACATAAAGGCACAGAAAGAATGGGCTGAAGGAAAATTCAACTTTCTCCTCAACAAACCCGGATACTTGGAAGCAGCCAAGGTCCGCAACCGCTTCTTTCATAAATGGCTGCAACGGAAAACATCAGAAATATAAACTGCCGCAACCTCTCCTTCCCAGCCACCTCCTGCTAAGAATTTTAAGAAGCAGAAACGGAACAAGCGCCACTGAACCCCTGACTCTTTCCTCCTTTGACGTCCCCGGACATGAGGCCAAAATTCATTCTACGGTTAAAGAGGGTCGCGCGCGCGCAAAAAAAAACAGCATTAATCCAGTCCAACAACCCGATTCGTTCATAAATGGCTGCAACGGAAGACACCAGAAACATCAACTGCCGCGACCTCTCCTTCCCAGCCACCTCCTTCTAATAATTTTAAGAAGCAGAAACGGAACAAGCGCCATTGAACCCCTGACACTTTCCTCCTTTGACGACCCCAGACATGAGGCCAAAATTCATTCTACAGTTAAAGAGGGTCGCGCGCAAAAAAAAACATTAATCCAGTCCAACAACCCGATTCGTTCATAAATGGCTGCAACGGAAGACATCAGAAACATCAACTGCCGCGACCTCTCCTTCCCAGCCACCTCCTGCTAAGAATTTTAAGAAGCAGAAACGGAACAAGCGCCACTGAACCCCTGACACTTTCCTCCTTTGACGACCCCAGACATGAGGCCAAAATTCATTCTACAGTTAAAGAGGGTCGCGCGCAAAAAAAAACATTAATCCAGTCCAACAACCCGATTCGTTCACTCTCGGTTTACATGGTCGGTTCGCCATTTAACCTCTGACTTCAGATCGTGAACACCTATAATTAACCATCGATTTCCTGCCAAAGCAGATTAACCCTTTAATCCCTAGCGGTCGTTTCCCCAGCCAGGAATATGACACGTAATAACGTCATTAAATAGGATGGCTGTTCAGTAAATATGTGGGGTAGACCAATCAATATTTTCAACGTGCAGCCTCGGGGCTGCACGTTGAAAATAGTGATTGATCTACCCCAAATAATGAATATGGATTCTTCTAATTGCTGCCATTGAACTGGCATGGAAAATACCACTAGAGTTCAAAGGGATAAGGATACTTTGGTGGTGTTGATCGCCAGTTCACTCCTCAACTGGGATGTCCATGTTGAGAGTAGCTGCGTTCAGCTCTCCGTCAAATATCTGATGAAACCCACCTCTGGGAGTAGTAGCACCTTTCGCGGGCCTGTCCGCACTAGTCCACACCATACAGAAGAAGGGAAACAGAACACCAACCACCACCACCACTGAAACCACAAGAGCCAGCGGAGCGGAGATGAAGAAACAGAAAAAGAAGAAGAAATCTCCGTCGATCAAACGCCGGAACGCCAGACGAATGGGGGCGTGGCTCGAGAGGAAAAGGGCTGAGACCGTGAAACGGGGGATAGAGAGGGTGAAACCTGTCGACTCACCTCCAAAACCTGCATCACCAACCCTAAACCGTACCTCTACACCGAAGAGGTCGGAAAAGGGGTGGGGGAGGTGAGATACAGGAAGAGGAGGCTGAGGAGATGAAAATCGCCCAATCTGTGCTGGATCCCCTATCAACCCCCATCAATCGGACCACAAATCCAGATCGACCTCGGATTCCGAGTACGAAACTGTGAAAGTAGAAGATATGACCCTGGGAACCTACACAGAAGGCCTAGACGAACTTGCCATTGAGCACTTCGGTGAACTCAAGCTGGATTTCAATGGGTCCATGGTTGACTTCTTGGAATGTACCTAAAAACTCAGAAGGGATAGGATGAAGGACAGTTCGTCTTTCTCCGTAATAAACCTGGACACATGGAAGCAGCCAAGGTCCGGAACCGGTATTACCACCAATGGCTGCAACGGAAAACATCAACTGCCACGACCTCTCCTTCCCAGCCACTCCCCCAAAGAAGAGGAAGCAGAAACGTCACAGGCGACACTGAACCCAATAGATAGATAGATAGTTTAACCCTTATAACACTAGAGGCCGTTTTTACATGATACGCTGTAACATCATTAAACAGGATGGCTGTTCAGTAAATGTGTGGGGTTTACCATCAATATTTTCAACGTTCAGCCCCGGGGCTGCACGTTGAAAATATTGATTGGTCTACCTCAAATAATGAATATGGACTCTTCCAATTGCTGCCACTGAACTGGCAAGGGATATACCACTAGAGTTCAAAGGGTTAATGACAATAACGTTCACATGAGACAGATGCCAATAAATAACCATGTATTTCAGTATATATTAGTATATAATCAACACTTATTATATATATAGGTGAATCATTTCTTTTTCGATTTTTTATTTCAATGACTCTTTCCTCCTAAGACACGTCCGGACCTTTTGCACTAAATCCACAATATGCAGTAAAAGAGGTTCAAAGGGGGCTTGCTTCACACCGTCCATGCGCGCCCTCGACGCGCGAAACTATTAATCTTGCTTGCTTGTCAATTGACCAGTTTAGGATGAAAAGGGTTTGTCCGTGCGAAACCATTTTTTTCCAAATGGCCAGTTAACGCTTGACCATCGCAGAGTGAATAAAATTTGTGAAAAATTTAATCTTTCTTTTCAAGGTTCAACTACTAAAATAATAACAATCAAATCACCAAAACTTATTGGATAAAGCAAATCAGACCCTACAATAGTATGGTTTGTTCTAATATGGGCGTTTTTTTCGGATAATGGTAGCGTTGTGTAACGCAACAATTACCTTTGAACGAAAAATTGCAATCAAGGTACGCCTGTAATCAGGTCTTTACACCCTACAAATTTTGGACAACGAGTTGCGTTGGTCGCCTCTGCCCGGTTGTAGTTCGTGTGTTCACTTACCTGGGATGATGAAGATATTTTTTATAGGCGTGTGTTTGGGGTGGGGAGTGGGAGTGAGGGGCGGCGATTACTTCGGTCGTTACTTATTCTAATTTATTAGATATGATTTTCATTCCCATAATTGTCCATTATCACACTCGGCTGATACAACTTCAAATTCTGCTGATGCGACACCGATTTCGACCGATACGAACCAACCTAGAGTTGTCCATCTTGATGCGTTGATTTTTTGAATGACGAGGAATAACATACGGCAATAAATAATGGTTCGGTGGATGGAAGAGGAAAAAAGAAGAGAGTTGTACTGAATTGTACAGAAAATTCATTGGAAACTTAGACTTCGAGTCCTAAGCGATGATACGTCGAAGTGGGAGAACAGGAAGTTCAGTCATTCGAAAGTCAAGGTTTCCCCAGTGGAAAAACTGAGACGTTCGGATAGTAGTAATGGGAGTATGAGAAGAGGAAAGGTCCGAATGGGTGAAAAGAATGAGAAACAGATAAAATTGTCAGACAACTGTAACAAATCTGAGAATGTTTGCATAATTATTTGTTTTGGTTTAACCCTTTACCAAACATGAAAAGCAGACGACACTTGCAAACAAAATTCTTGAATAACTAATATTCTTAATTTTTGTCTCAAAAATATAGGTTATGACCCCTCATTGGAACGAGCTCGACGAGCTCGTTCCAAAGAGGGGTCATAACCTATGTTTTTGAGACAAAAATGAAAATATAATGAAAATTAATTGGCGATTTTTTAGAATAGCGCTGGCCGGTTTGGGTCGTTACGTTGGGTAAAGGGTCAATAAATAAAGAGGTTATTACTTGGTTATAGTTGCATGTAGGTCGAGATATCAGCCCTCGTTAACTCCGGTCTCAGGCTGATATGAAGTTACCTCGGACTGATATCTCGGCCAATATGAAACTTACCCGTTAATAACCTCTAATTATTACTCGGGACTTTATCCGCTTAAAAATCTGTCAGTAATCAGTTCTGAAAACATTTTGTGTGTGTTGGGGGGAGGCATAGAAAGCCACCTATCCTCTACCACCACACACCCGTTCAGCAGATGTCAGTCATGTCTCCACGTCTATACTCCTGAGCGCTTGGGATCATTAGCTGATCGAAAAATATTCCAGAACTGACCATCTAAAAACTATCTTACGTAATATAAACAACAGAAACATTTTTAAAAAACAACTAACTTCAAAATTACTGTCTCAATATCCCGATTACATCGACTGCGACAATCCTTACTGTAATGAGTGTGCTTCTAGTAGGTAGATTTTCATCAACAACTAACTTCAAAATTGCTGTCTCGGTATCCCGACTACATTGAATGCTATAATCATTACTGTAATGGGTGTGCCTCTGGTAGGTAGGATTTTGCAGAATAAACTCCAGTGCATGCATTTTGTAGATACACTAGCCTATAGCGTCCCTCAAAAACTGTGCCAATTAACGCGGGTCCTTGAGCTCTAAATTTCATTAAGTTTCATTAGGTAGACTGAGTATTTACCCTTCCCGTCTTGAGAGCCCAACACCTGGCACCAGTCAGCTGAAAGCTGCCCTCGGGAGTTCTCAGCGGACTACGCCAGGATTTGGAGTTGTCAACGGAAGTGAAATTTTTGGTCATCTAGCGTGATTCTTCCACCTATACTGTAGGCAAATGGGTCTGGATATTTCAATTCTCGTCTATTACCTTAGTTCTGCTTACTCCACCAGCTTCAAGTGTAAATATTAAACAGCTCGATTCCAACGTCCGCGCTATATTTTCTGGGAGATGACAGGTAGACAGCCAATCTGGCTATGTCACCTCCCTGTGGTATACATGCTTAACTGTCTCCTTTTGATATTATGTATATTGTATATTGTTTGTATACTGCTAAATAAAGATTCATTCATTCATTCATTCATCTTTCAACTCTGCTTGTCATTTTATTTTCTTTGAAAAGTCTTTTCCGGGCGTCATCTCCGTCAGTGAATACCGGTATTCGTGGAATTATATTCATTTGTGTGTGACTGAATATGAAATATGAGCAAGAAAAATGTTGGCTTTTGCTCTGGTACCCTCGTTTTTCTGAAAGTCCTGATAGTGGCTTCTAGCACTCAACCAGTTAAGCTCAAAAGGATTGCGCGGTATTGTCTTTCTCTCCTATGGGAACCCCGGTAAGTGGAGCTGAGTTTGTTTTCTGCGATAAACAAGTCCTACAGTACAGTGGACATCATATGCATATTCCATAAACGATTGGCTAAACTTGACTTCATACCTGTGGTGCGGTCATGATAAATCCATAGATGCTGAAAGTCATCTTAAATTAAACATAAATAAATAAATAAATAAATAAATAAATAAATAAATAAATAAATAAATAAATAAATAAATAAATATAATTTGGGCACATTTAGTCAAATTTCCCCATGTAAATTGAGTGGATTTTCACCAATTATTTCGGAGTTGAATGTAAATGAATTTTTCATCAAATCTAGTCATGGCTGCTATGAAGCAGCCATGATTAGATCTGATAAAAAAAAATCGTGAAACTACTCAGCAGGTTAAGAGTTAATTCATAACTGATGATCCACGAAAAGTGCACCACCACGCCACCGCGCGCAAAAAAAACCAAACTCGTTCACTTGCCTTTAACAGTGTTTAACAGTGTATTAGGACATCCACAAATTGTACTGGATGGAGGTGGGGAGAGGTGGGAAGTGGTGGAGATGGAAGTCCATTCCAAACCTTATAGAATGGTCCAGGCCGCTGTAGTGTCCCGGGTATTACTAAATGGTTCTGCATGGCCCTTATAGAAAAGTAGCATGGAGTACGCATGTATCGTTCCCAAATACTCTAATGTACCAGGGTATAACCCTGGTGAACAAGGGGATTTTGGGGCAGTATAAAGTGCGTCATCGTACTCTCGTATGAAGGGCTCTCTGTTGTATTTATAGCAATGCCCCAGGATAAATAAATATTGTCCTTTTCAGCTGACTCAATAACCTATAAATAATTGATGGGGCATGTTTGTCTAACAGCTTCCACGCGAGGGACCCGAGAGATGGAGCAGTATTTGTTAACAGCAGTAGAAAAGCTCTGCTTCACTCCTATAATGGGATCGACGGTAACCAACACTTACACTCTGAAATTAGTCGGGTTAAAAATCAACCCAAATCAACTGGGTTGAGTGAATATGAATCCAGATGATTTGAGTTGACTTTTAACCCGATTATTTATTTATTCATTTATTGGTGTTTAAGGTCACATATTTCTGCACAATGGCTAATCATGACCGTGACAGTTATACGGGTGAAGGAAGCCGGAGTACCCGGAGAGAACCACCAGGCAACGGCGAGCAACCGTCAGCTCCCCAGCATACTGACTCCACACAAGCAGGGGTAGCATTGGTTGAAGACAAGTGGACCATCGACGTGCAATACGCCTTAAAGTGCACCACGCCACCGTGACCCCACGCGGGCAATGGTTGTGAAGTGTCTTGCTCAAGGACACAACGCGGTTGCCGCAGGTGGGATTCGAACCGAGGACCTCTCGGCTTGCAGCCAGCACCTCTACCTACTGAGCCACCGCGCTCCCTTTTAACCCGATTGATTTTAGAGTGTAAGTTGAGAGTCCCCATCAGTGTGTAAAATAATCGTAAACACTCGTGTTGGTCAAACCTTAGTTAATATTTGTGTTGCAGTTTCCCTATATCAGTAACTGAGCCATGGGTTCATGGTGGGCACGACTCACCCACACCCCAATTTCATTGCCACCCACCCCACCCAACCCAACTTAAACTGCTACCTTCACCTTCACTGTTCTCAAACTACGGCGGCCTCACGAAACTCCAAAATCGCACCCATAACACCCCTCCCACACCCTTCCCACCTCAATCCATCAAGATTTGGTTGCAGCAGATCAATCTGGGACCCGACCCCATATTATAATAAGCCTCACCCCCTGCGACTTGTGTTATATCATTTGACATCAAACGGTGTTTCGAGCAATGTTTTGTTGTAGTAATGCGAAATTTAACCCTTTACCCATCGTAACGGACAAAACCGGCCAGCGTTATTCTAAAAAATCGCCAATTAATTTTCATTATTTTTTCTTGTTTTGTCTCAAAAACATAGGTTATGGCCCCTCTTTGGAACGAGCTCATCGAGCTCGTTCCAACGAGGGGTTATAACCTATGTTTTTTAGACAAAAAATGAAAAAAAATAAGTTATTCAATAATTTTGTTTGCAGGTGTCGTCTGCTTTTCATGCTGGGTAATGGGTTAACTCAAAGTTGTTTGATGTGGAGATTGGTTGGGGGTGATATAAAAATATCAGTCGAAAATCTTCAAATTTGGTGGCTTCTGTGATTAGGAACGGGCTGATTGTTCGGTCTTCTGCATCTTTCTATCGAGCGTTCGGTCTGTGAGCCAACGTTAACAAATACGTACTATGACCAGGCTAAAATTTGGAGTCTAAGAATACTGGGTTAATTCGAATACTTTGTGCTAATAACGGATTTATAAATCAATGAATAGATGGATTAACGCATTAAGACGTTTTTCACTCATACAATCCATTACAATGCCCACGTGATTAATACAAGAGTCGACATGATATTTTTACAGCCACCAATGTTGATTGTTTTATTTTAATAATGTTACTTGGAAATTGTACATACAAAGCATGTTAACTCTGTAAATTGTGTAACTCGGAAAACGGGTGCAAGAACGTTGGGCGGAGAGTTTGGTGACCGCTCCAGCAACACTCTATATTACATGTACACTGCAGTCTTGTTAATAAACTTGTTACATAGTGTCAAGAATTTTAGTCTCAGGAGTTTGCGAAGTGAGATCCCGGGACGAAATATCTTAACGACCAGTTCCTCTGGTCATATGTACAATGCCCCTAGTTGGTTGTTGGATACACGGTATCCACATGCGCTCATAGCCACAGCAATCAAAGAAATTTGTCGTTGTTCGCTTGTCTTTGTTGATACCTCTACAACTGAGGAGTCTATTGAGGCCTATATATCATATGTTGCATGCCCCCGCACTAGCTTAATCCGACCCTGCTTTGGTATCGACAAACAACAGGTGCTCGACACAAGCAGAGAAATCGAAAGAAATATGATATTCGATCAGGGGGAGGCCACCAAAAATTTGCAAGACGTGACGTGGGGGTGGGTGGGTCTCTTGAGTGCGCCAAAAATGTACATTTCCAACTTGTGCAATTTTTTTAATTTTTTTAAAATATTTCAATATATCAGCTAATATATACCATCATTTGTGTTTCAAACCTTAAAGATGATGTTGTACATCACACTCTTAACATAAATACAACATCAGGAGGCTTTATATGTGAGAATATTGGGCTTGATCTGGGAAAATGTCACACGTTAGTAGGGGGTGGATGTCTTGTTCGAAATGTAGAAAATGTCCAGACATTTTGGGAAGAATTCAAATGAAAATTTGTTCCCGTATATGTACACCTGCTCTGGCCAAGCCTGATAATAAACAGCTTGTCATTTGTAGATTGGGGCCCACAGAGGTTTAAATTGGTGGTACCAGTTTAACCCTTTATCTAACATGAAAAGTAGATGACACTTGCCAAAAAATGATTGAATAACTATTTTTTTTTTTCATTTTTTGTCTCAAAAACATAGGTTATGACCCCTCATTGGAACGAGCTCGACGAGCTCGTTCCAATGAGGGGTCATAACCTATGTTTTTGAGACAAAAAATGAAAAAATAATAAAAATTAATTGGCGATTTTTGAGAATAGCGTTGGCCGGTTTTGTCGTTACGTTGGGTAACGGGTTAAGAATATAATGAAACCCCCCTAAATACAGCTGTGCCTACTAAGTTTATAAGCTTATTTTGGATTTTAATGGGAGAGTGGGGGTGGGTGTCTGAGAACGGTAGTAGAAAATTTGCACGTAGTGGGTGGGTGGGTGTAAAAAGGAGCCGAATAAAAAATAGGACGTCACGTTAATATTTATATAACATTATGGGGGCACGTCAGCATCGATTGAAAAATGCCATCAGATATCATTTTTCTTTCGATTTATCAGCTAGTGCCGAGTACCTGAGCGACAAACTATTGTTAAGTTTGTTGGGTAAGTCCGTATGCACTAACAGATTTAAGTTCTTTAGTTCTTGATTATCGGTTGAACACAAAACTGCTGTGAAAAAAAACGCATTTAACTGAGCGTCACCATTCTCGTGATGGTGAATGACGAATGGTGCCATGAAAATAGTAAAATATGAGGTAATCTACAGTTTTGTTGTTGTTACCAAGGAATCCCTCCGTGTACCGATGAGTCCATATCGCTCACCAATCACAAAACCTGTAACGCTTCTGCGGCCTGGCAGATAAGTACGGATAAGCTATAAATATCATTTACTCATTTCAATACCATGACGTCAGCTTGGCTAACTCTCAAAGAACTTTTTCCACAGAACATATGATCAAAACAACATTGGGTCTCCTGAAGTTGAGTTGTTGTTCTCGTTGTAATATTTTTTCTCAAAGAAAAAATCTGTTCAGTCACATTTGTTTATGAGCGGAAAAATGTTCTCGTCATTATCGATCACGGACATTAATTGCAATATTTTTTTTTCAAAGGAGAATGCGCCGAAGTGTAAAGGTATTCTTCTGGAAGCTCTTCAGAAGGCAAGTCTTACATATCTATTTCTGCCATGCAGTATATTGTCTACACTTTTAACCCTTTACCCAACAAATCGCCCGCATCCGCCCGCGTAATATCCAAATTCAGCTGTTGAAAAAATATTATTTAAAAAAAAAATTTAACAAAACCATATCATGTGACCCCTCGTTGGAATGAGCTCGTTGAGCTCGTTCCAACGAGGGGTCACATGACATGGTTTTGTTGAAATTTTATGAAAAAATTTAAAAAATGATATTTAAAATAATTAATTTTGATATCGTCTGCGTTGGGTAAAGGGTTAAGAGCTTCGCAGGCTCTTCATCTATACCTTTCGGAACTTAATTTATATTTACTCTGGAGAACAAAAATGTAGGTTGATCGTAAGACCATATATCCTCGTCTTACCCTTCTGCGAGTACCACACGTTGATAATAATTATTGCAAATCAGTGGATTGTTGTAAAATGTGGTAAATTGTAGGCTGCGTGAAACATTTTGAACTTGGGAAGGGTGGGCACGGTCATAGAAGGGTGCACGTTGCAGACGCGTAGCCAGGCTTCTATAATTAATAGGGGGTACCGTAGCCAGTTGCGCGGGGCGGGGGGGGGGGGGGGGGGGGCTATTCGAAAGGTCGTTATGTGGGTTTTCAGGGGCCTCCCCTGATTCTATCTTTTGGGCCCTCCAGTCGTTGTCCTCACCTCCCACTTCCCTTCGGGGATGTGGGAGGAGGGCAACGATCGGACGGGACGACGATCGGAGGGTCCCAGTTAAAATTAGTCCCTTCCATACACACACCTGAGAATTTTGCAAAATTTAGTGCTCTTAGAGCGAGTCTGTAGCGCGTGTAGCCCCTTTATTGGAGATCGACTATTTTGGGGCCCTATGTGGTGTGAAACTTGCGCTGGGAAGCAGTGTTTTGGGGGCAGCGAAAAATTGTAGGTGGGTAAAGCCGCCACCCCCCCCCCCCCCCCCCCCCCACTCCCGTAGCTACGCCACTGGCCCATTGACATATACCACGCAGTGGTTACCAATGTGCCGCGTAACAATACAAAAACCAATGTTTTGGACTCGCGCACCTCTACATTGACAAAATGCACATATTCGGGCCAATAGCATAACATAACATAACATAACATTTATTAGCATAAAACATCCTATGCAGGACAGTATGCGATAATCTACAAGTAACATGAACAAAAGTAGTACTCAAAACATTACAATTTCATCCAACAAGTTTCCATGATCAAAGTACTATATATTTTTTATTAATTTTATACACAAAAGATCGTGGAAATGTGAACTAGAATTTCCAATACACATCACTAAACATATTATAATCGTCTGGCGAAAAAATATGTAACAAATTTCCCACTGTTTTGACCCGATTCAAAAATTTGTTAAATATATGGAGCAAACAATGTGCAAAAACGTGAGTTTTCTTGACTTTAACCCTTTACCCTTGCAACATAGAAAAGGGGAGGCATATGCAACCACCCATCCCCGTAAGTGAACGCTTATGCGCGGTGTGCGGCTCAGGTGCAGTGGAAACAGAATGGCGCTTCGTTATGGAATGTGGTGAATATGCATCTCTCAGAGAACGTGCATTTAACAAATTTGAACGTGAATACCAAGAGTTTGTTGAGATGGACACATCCGAGAGATTCATATTGTTGATGAGAAACAATGTGCCACAGCTGGCGATATCATCTGTAATATGACCCAGCAATTCTTAAAACAACGAGAACAAGTTTTGTCAATCGGACACCAAGAAGTGACATTAACAATATTGTATTACAACCACTATAAGCCTTAATATTTACGTTTGTCATTCGGAATTAGTATTGTTTTATGTTTCTATTTATGTTGATTTTGTATATACAAAGCAATCTGCCTTTGTTCTGGTGTATTCGCTTACTAAATCTTATCTTATCTAACGGCCAAAACCGGCCAGCGCTATTTACAAAAATCACCATTCAGCTTTTATTATTTTTTTCATTTTTTGTCTCAAAAACATAGCTTTTGACTCCTCATTGGAACGAGCTCGATGAGCTCGTTCCAATGAGGGGTCATAAGCTATGTTTTTGAGACAAAAAAATAAAATATTTAGTTATTCAAGAATTTTGTTTGCAAGTGTCGTCCTGCTTTTCGTGTTAGTTAAAGGGTTAATGTAACAGTAACATGAGTCTGGAGGGCGGTTTACGGTTTATTAAGGAATGAATAACAGCCCGATGTTTTATTACCGCCCCGAGATAAAGTCGAGGGGTCGTTAATAAGCCAGAGGGTCGTTATTCAGTCCCAAAGGACCGTTAATAAACTGGGACGCCGGACAAAATTATGTTATAAAGTCCGTTAAAGAGACAAAACAAACAAGGGAATATGCGGTAACATTTAAAGAGAAAAGAGTCAGTGAACCCCACCCCCCTTTTAATAATTTCCGAGTTAGTAAAGCTAATACTGAAGTTGGCATAAAATCCCCTCCTCTCTCTCCCTCTCTCTCTCCATTTCTGGAAAAGGTTTAGGGTGCGTGCTCCCTGTGCCCCCCCCCCCCCCCCAGTTCTACGTCCCCAGTAAACATAAGTGCAAGCGATCCATTGAGCCTTGGAGAACCACGTGCACTTGGTGT
Organism: Pictodentalium vernedei; assembly: GCA_031216915.1. Taxonomy (NCBI): domain Eukaryota; kingdom Metazoa; phylum Mollusca; class Scaphopoda; order Dentaliida; family Dentaliidae; genus Pictodentalium; species Pictodentalium vernedei. The sequence continues at coordinate 453,811,599 of CM062292.1, read as the reverse complement.
GGATATAGAGTGTGGACGGTAACCCGACCCCCACCCCACCCCAACATTGATTTCGTTGTAAAATTCTCGGCTTGTTGGGAAACTTTTGAGGCTTTCTGATGGTGGAGTCTTGCAGAATGGGAGAAAAATTATCAATATTTTGGCTAAAACACATGTTTTTAAACCGATTATTCGACAGTTACTCCATTTGGTCTGCCAGAACTGCAGAAATTTGGTTGCCAGGGCAGAGTGAAATCTGTCGAAAAAGTTGATTGTTCTGTCCCTGGTCTCTCGGAATATTTTGTAACTGCACCACCACCCGCAAAAAGCGATTACGCAATTGACTGCGTGTTTTAGTAGACCAATCCATTATAGGCGTCTTGCATGTTAGCACCAAGTTATATTGATCAACGTATTCCCCGCGGGAACCCCGGGAAGTGAAGCAGTGCCTGTTTACTTAGTACGGTATACATTGCCTGTTTCATTGGTAAAATTGGACCCGGTAACCATTACCTGGGGTGGTAGTCCAATAATATTAGCCTTCGCCTGTGCTCCGAATTTATTATTTTTTTATTTTTAATATGTCGCACCGTCGACGGTGCGACATATTAAAAATCAAAAAATAATAAATTCGGGGCACAGGCGAAGGCTAATATTATTGGACTACTGGGGTGGAAGTCCTCTAAAATGGGCAACGTGGGTATAAATGATTGGCTGGAATTGACTTTATATCCATGTTGCAGTCACAATTGGCCATTGTGCAGAAATATGTCACCTTAAACACCAATAAATAATAAATAAAATAAATATCAACGAATGACGACAAAGGAAGATTCTCCGCCAGCTAGCGTATCAGGGGAGATAATATGTTACAAATATTCATTAACCCAACCCCCAAAATGATTTTGTGCATACTTTAGAAGTTGGGTAGAGCTGTCAGTGCTGCAGCCTACATAAATAACATGACCCAGTTTTTGGGGTTTGTAGGAAGAGATGCCATATTTCAGTGCGTATGCGATCTTTTGAGACGAGCATACACCACCTCCTCCCCAGGAGCCTATTTGTAGTGGCTCATATTATTAGTCATAATGATTGTTGGGAAAATGTGCTTCTTGATCTTGATATTTGAACAAGATGGTGGATGCGCACGGATCATCGTGTAAGTATGCTATTTTTCCAAATTCTGGGTGAGTTTTCATTTGTTATAATCTATTTACTGAGTCTGCTCGTTTTCTCACCGTTCGTGAAAAAATGGATGCGGCAAACATTGTTTTGCCCTCTGTTCACTCTTTACTTGACATGACAAGCAGACGACACTTGCAAAAACTGGGGGCTGGGAGAAGGCCGAAGAGCCTTGCCATACAGTTGGCATACCACGCTAGTTCTTTGGAATCTGAAACGAGCGCCATTTTGGGCATACTTTTAAAATATTTGAAAAATATACTCCCACCCCACCGACGCGAGAGGGACTCTGACTAATATCTTTCGCCAACTGAACACCAAGGAGTTCATGCCATGCCTGGTACTGGTAGCCCAAATTTTAACTTGGTAGTGCAATAACGAGGAAATTTCTGTAAAATTCTTCTTCTTCAGACCCACCAGTCAGAATCCTTTCACATTTCACATTTGGTATACAGCAACAACATCGCTGGAGGGGGGGGGGGGGGGGGCAGTGGCGTCATGTCAACGGTGCACGTCCCCCTCCCCCCCCCCCCAATGTTTTCCAGCAATCTGGGAGGGATTTTTTTGCCAAAATGTTTGGACACGCTACGCGCCAACCGATGTGGCGCTCTGCTTAGATGGTGTTATCGATCCAGCCCCCCCCTCCCCAATTTTTCTTAAGCATGACACCCCTGGGGGGGGGGGGGGGGGCAGATTCAAGTTTGTTGAAATCGAGTGTCTGGGTTAATATTTGGGCTCCCTTTGGTAGCACAAACTTTAACTAATAACGCAATATGAGGGAATTTCTTAAAAAATCTTCTCCAGAACCATCTTTTAGAATCTTGATATTTGGTATATAAATATAACATATCTTGGGGGGGGGGAGCAAATTCAAATTTGTTCGAATCTGGTCCCTGGGATAATATTTGGCCTCTCTATGGTAGCCCGAATATTAACTTAGTGCAATATGAGGAATAATCTCTAAAAATCTTCTTCTTCAGATCCACTAGTAGAATCTTTTGATATTTGGTATACAGCAACCGTAGGGAGGTCAGATCTAAGTTTGTTCAAATCAAGTTCCTGGATTAATATTTGGGCTCCCTATTGGAACCCAAATTTTAACTTAGTCCAGCATGAGGAATGATCTTTAAAAATCTGCTTCTTGAGAGATATAATCTGAATCTTTTGATATTTGGTGTACAGCATCCTCTTTGAGGGTTCAGATTCAATTTGTTCAAATAAAGTCCCTGGGTTGATATCTGTGTTCCCTATGGGGGTGGGGGCCAAATTTTAACAATGTGCAAAATAGATAATATTCTCAAAATCCTTTTATTCAGAACCTTTTATTCGGAGTCTTTTGATATTTGGTATACAATATCCTTCAAGATTGTTCAAGTCAAGTCCCTAGATTGATACTTGTGTTTCAAATAAAAGTACAGGTGGGAATAAAAGTATGGGGTGGAACATTTATCAAAATTAAATAAAAGTACAAACCCAAATAATAATACAGGATGGAAATCCAGGGGGGTGGGGGGGGGGGGGAGGAAGTAATGCTAGTTAATTTTTATCTAAAAGCCAACTTATTTTCCAGTATTGCAGTTAGTTTTATTAAAGAAAACTAATAGGTGTTTAGGCATCATGATTACAATAATGAATACACTGCTAAACAAAAGACTATCATACAATCTAGTGAAGAGTTACTGATTTGAAGACCTCCTCGCCTGTTAAGGACACTTTTAATAAACATACAGGCCCAAATAAGGTGCATACAGAGTGGAAAAATTCCCCCAAATTAATAAACATACATGTGTGTTTATTAGGAACACAAGAGTATTTGGACTCTCTAGTTTTGTTTACTGAAAATCTGGGCATTATTTCTGCTGTAGCATCCCAATACCAGAAAAAATCTGGCATGGGCAGCAAAGTTATAAATAAATAATCAAATACAGGTATGGCATTCTTTAGGAGTGCAGAAGTGCTGCATGCCTACTGCACGCCATGAAAAAATTGAGGAGGGCAATTTTTTGCACCCCTTGATTTTCTGGAATGCCAGACCTGTTTGGGACTCCTTTTAAAATCTATTATAATGTTGCATTGATTTGCAATAATTCATGACCCATACTGTGTCGCATTTCAATACATTTTGAGTGTAGAAGACAGTCACATAAGAACTGAATGCAACATTTTCAATAATGAGAAGATGAGTGTGCCAATTTTTCCACTATGTACATTTTTCAGTCACAATATTAAAACCTTGAAGTGAATATAACCAAAATAGCATACAAGTTTCACATTGAAAATTCCAGGTGCAATTGCACTCCCAAGCAATCTGAGGAGGACAATTGCTTTGCACTCCTTGATTTTCTAGATTGTCAGGCCTGCAAATAATTTCATTCCCCTGTTGTGTTAATTAACCATGGATGGTAATTAAATCCTTCTTTAAATAACTTTGGTCTGGTGAGCACCTCAGGCCCCATGGGGCCTCTTGTTGATACCCCTTTTACCCTCAGATGGCTCAAGTGCACTTTTCTTCCTAAGGCTATTCTAATAAATGATAACAAGACTAGATGATTGTCTGATCTGCATATACAATTTACATAATATAAACTTAACTTACTATAGAGCTCGGCCTTCGGGGCTTATATTTCGATGGCAATCCGAGAATTGAATCTCGCAGAAATTCACGAAACAAAACCAGCGAGAATCCATGTAGGTTCTCGCTCCACTTCTATGTGGATTCGCATGAAAAGAATTGAGTCAATGTAACCCTTTACCCGACATAATGGCAGTAACTTGAGGTTAACATTGCCTGAAATATCCTGACACTTTCTTTGTCAATAAAATTTTACAAACATGGCTGTCATTGGAATTGGCTTGTTGAGCCAGTTCCAATGACATCCATATTTGTAAGGTTTTATTGGTAAATATTGTTTATGTTTTTAAAAAATTCAGTCAACGTTTTAAAAATTAAAAATGTGTGTTGGGTAAATGATTAACATGTATTATCAGTATATAACAGTGGTTCAACAATGGTGGTCTCATGGATCCTGGGACACTTATAGCAGGTATGGATTCTCGCGGCCATTTTTACGACAATCCAAATAGATTCTCCCAAATTTAGATGAAATATAAGCTCTGCCCTTCATTGAGCTCTGTCAAACATGATTGAAGTTATTAAATTCTGAGTTGCATTTTGGGAAAAAAAACTTTTGGTGTTTTAACAGCACTGTATGCAGAATGTGAATATGCAAATTAAGGTAATGTGCTCAATTTCCGAAATATTTCTCTTCACTAGTTACAACTTCATATAGGTGAAGCCCCTTGGAGTTCATACATAAGACCAGCATCATGATCTCATTTCAACACTGTAAGTCAGGAGATGGCATTCAAGAAATACAGTGGCAATTTTTTGCACCCCTTGATTGTCTGGAATGCCAGACCTGTTTGAGATTCCTTTTAAAATCTATTATAATATTGCATTGATTTGTAATAATTCATGACCCATTCTGTGTCCCATTTCAATACATTTTGAGTGTAGAAGACAGTCACATAAGAATTGAATATAACATTTTCAATAATGAGAAGATGAGTGTGCCAATTTTTCCACTATGTAGCTGACTGTAGTACAATTTTTCAGTCACAATATTAAAACCTTGAAGTGAATCTGAGGAGGGCAATTGTTTTGCACTCCTTGATTTTCTAGATTGTCAGGCCTGCAAATAATTTCATTCCCCTGTTGTGTTAATTAACCATAGATGGTAATTAAATCCTTCTTTAAATAACTTTGGTCAGGTGAGCACGTCAGGCCCCATGGGGCCTCTTGTTGATACCCCTCTTACCCTCAGATGCCTCAAGTGCACTTTTCTTCCTAAGGCCATTCTAATAAATGATAACAAGACTAGATGATTGTCTGATCTGCATATACAATTTACATAATATAAACTTAATTGGATATCTCTTCATTGTATATCCCTGTTAATTGAATATCATTTTCAAACACAAAAACCATTTACCATACCTTCAGTACAAATTTGATCTGTTAATTGCATATGAGTTGTAGAGTAAACTCCTGTTAATTGTATATAAATTTTTGTAATATGTTGAAAAAAGTTACTGTGACACGCTCCAAATTCCCTTTATTTATCAACCTTTTTGGCCTCACTACATTCAATAAAGGCATTTATTCTATTATATCTTGTTTGACAGTGCTCTTTGAGCTCTGTCAAACAAGATATAATAGAATAAATTCTCAGTTTACCTCCAGAACACAGGAAACTGACCAAATCCCTGTTAATTGTATTCTCCTGTTAATTGAATAATTTTCACTGGCAAAATGGATATCCAGTTAAGAGAATTCTACTGTATTACTTGGCTCATATCAGGATATTATGAGGTGCCAACATCTTAATACTTCTGGGAACATGGAAAAATTTTGGAATGGTTAAAAAGCTTGCATATGACAATTTGACATCTTCGATACTTCAGATTGGTTCAAACAAAACCCTGGGAACATATTTGGGGTTTGCAGGGGCTGCTGCATTTTAATACTCATTAATGAATCAAACGTTATTGAACTGCCATCGTGAAAATATATTTAATAAAAAAATAACTTGTTTTAATATGTTATAAGTGTTTTTAAATCAAATTTTGGCTGTCATATTTACCGTGGAATACATTTGAATGCAATATATAACTTGATGTTTAGACATAATTTCTACACACATCATGAGGGTGAGTGATTAATTGCTCCCCTTGTGAAACATTTAGGAGAGTGATGGCGAGAGAGAGTGATCACTCTCCTTTCTCGTCAGTCCCTGTCAAAGGTAAATACGATGGTAATAATTTAATAATTATTTTTATGTACTTTCCATTTAAAGGTTCAACAGCGTGTGTCCTCATCACTGGGTACAAAAGATGATGTTTTACCTTACATAGAAGAGTTATGTTTCCAGTTGTTGTCAGCATTATGTTCACCTCATCCTCGCAGTCCACAAGATGTAGAAGAGAGAGTTCAGAAAACATTACCTGATCCAGTTGACAAATTAGCCATCAGAGATGCACAGAAAGCAATGGATTGTCCAAGGGATAATCTTCCACTGGTGTTTCCAGTGGAGGAGATTCATCAACTTCTTTTCAAGGTTAGTTTATTAGGCCATGTAAATTTGGAAGTGGGTTTCTCAAGCTGTTCCTTAAAGCTCGATTTTGAATAGAGATATTCAGCTTGTCATAATCACAAAGGCAAATCAGATTCTCCTGTAGTTATATTCATATTTTTCTAATTAGGCCTTCAGTTCCCTCAAAGAAGTACCAATGAATGCTATGCTCAAATATGGTTATTGTGCCTAAAATATGTTGTGTTTCCAAACATTTTTTGTCATGTTTCACAGTGGACACGTTTTCTAAAATATGCAGTTTAGTGGCACGTGGAATTTTAAGAAATGCAGCCTCTACCAGGCATGAGAATTTTCTGCTTTTCAACGGATTTCCACGTGGCATCTTGAAAAAATCTCAGATAGAACTTTTTCTCAAATTTGCTAAAATCCAGAACAAAATAAATTGAGAATATTTTTAAGCCAGTGGGCTCTAAATTCACTCTCAGGACTAAGCATTTTCAAAAGTTGTCTTGGCTATGGAAAGGGGTATTGCCCTTCCATATCTTCCCCCAACTTGCCCTGTGGCCAAGGGGTCTGTCTTCGCCGACCATTTGAGACTTTTAAGTGTTCAACTGTTCTCATGCCTGCTCTATCAGGGATGTGATTTTTCAGTTTTTGATCCGATTTCATTTTTTTGTACCCAACTACAATTTTTGTATTTCTTTAAATTTACAGAAAATGGTCTTTCAAACCATTTTCTTGTAAATTCAAAGAAGTAAAATATCACAAAAAGCATTATTTTGATAAGATATTAGTTACAAGAGAACATTAATTTTTCAAATCAATGAGGAGGGAGGCTTTTATTTTATTTTTTTATTCGTGATAATTATGCGCCTTTTTTGAAAGATGCATAAAATTCACTCATTGAACAGGAATAGAAAACTTCAGCTGCATAATATACAGTATATACTACTCAAAGTTTGCTAAGCACCAAGTATATTCAACTACCTGTTTTACATTTTAGTTGAAATATTATTATGAAAAGTGTATATATTTTTTATATAATTATATCTTTAATGATTTAAGTACAGATATTAAGATTTTGTTTGTGTTTGACATTATTTTTTAGCTTTTGAATATGATAACCATGGAAAATGGATATTATTGGTAAAAAAGGAAATTTTTCAAATTTGCCAAAAAGTTGATGGAGTGAACTGATATGGGTTCAGTATCGAGTATTATTGTTAATTACAGCTTGACAATGCCTTCTCATGCTCCCAATCAGGTTCCTGGTGGTCCTTTGTGGGATGTTGTTCCATTCTTGGACCAGCATGGCACCAAACTCCTGGACCCTTCTTGGTTGGTCTGGACGGACTGAAATTGCAAGCTGCAACTCATTCCAGACATGTTCGATTGGATTGAGGTCAGGGGATCTTGCTGGCCAGTCCATACGCTCAATCCCCTCCCTTTGTCGGTACTCCCGGACAGCATGGGCAACATGAGGATGGGCATTATTGTCCATCAGAATGAATCTATCACCCACTGCACCTGCATACAATCTGACGTGGGCATTCAGGATCTCATCAATATACTGCTGTGCAGTTAATGTACCATGGTCAAGGACACAGAGCTCTGTATGTCCATCCCAGCTGATGCCGCCCAGACCATTATTGACTCTTCACCATAACGGTCATGCTCAGCAATGTTGGCTGCACGGAATCGCTCTCCTAGTCTTCTCCATACCCTAGAATGCCTATCTGTGTTGTCTAGGCAATACCTTTACTCATATGTAAAAAGGACAGGTCGCCAATCTTCTCTGGTCCATCCAACGTGATCCATGGCCCATTCATATCATGCCTGGTGGTGGTTCTGGGACAGCTGAATGCGAATACATGGTCTTCTTGATCGGAGACCACCTTTGTGCAACCTTGCCCAGATGCATTCTGAAGGTCACTGTGAAGCTGGGTCCTACAGGCCTGAATGATCAAAAATCGGTCTTCAGCTGCAGATGTTGCCCTGTCTCTGCCACCACCATATCGTCTGACTGGTGTGCCATACTGCTGAAATCTTGTCCAGGCTCTGGTGATCACCGTATGGTGCACACCAAGGGCTTCACCAACCTGATGATGGGTAGCCCCTTGTTCCCTCATCCCTACAGCCCACCACATTTCTGCTTCAGTCAAATGTCTTCTTACATTTGCACTCGCCATATTCAATCATTAAATCTCAAGGGTTTGTGTTGAAATGAAGACTGAATATCCTACACACCTCATGTACATGCCGACAGTACACAAAAACATCATTAAAATCAAGGGGTACATGCTTTCTGTGACTGTCACGAAAAGTCTTCCTGTCAAGACAGCTAATGTAAACACTGGGGACCATCTCAATACATTCCTCAATCATATCCACCAAAAATATCGCAAATGTGTCACAAGAAAATTTCACAATGATGTGTCAAATATGTGGTGCTTAGCAAACTTTGAGTAGTATATATGATATATTAGCGTATTTTTTCACTTGAGGGCTTTGACCAATTTATGAATATAACTGTATTTATTGTAAAACAATATTTGTATTTCTACATCATTGTTATAAACTGTTTCTTCCTTTTTTCCACCATGAGAATTTAAAACATTTCTGTTAATTATGTTGTAAATGATGTTTTGACAGAAATGTTTGATGTAAAAAAATTCATCAGACTCAAACGTGATGTCTCTGAAACACTCTGAGCACACATGTCGCACGGATCTGCAATCCCTGGCTTTGTAAATGATTCTGTGTGCACTGAAGTGTGAAGATAATTCCTGAACATTGAGATTACTATATTCAAATTCTCAGGTTAACCCTTTACCTAACATGAATAAGCAGACGACACTTGCAACAAAAATTCTTGAATAATTAATTTTTTTCATTTTTTTGTCTCAAAAACAAAGGTTATGACCCCTCGTTGGAACGAGCTCATCGAGCTCATTCCAACGAGGAGTCATAACCTTTGTTTTGGAGACAAAAAATGAAAAAAATAATGAAAATTAATTGGTGTTTTTTTAGAATAGCGCTAGCCTTTTTTGCTGTTGTGTTGGGTAAAGAGTTAAGATTAATTTTTTACTTTGCTATTTTTAAGGAACGTGGGTATTTTTGGCATTGACATACGGGTATATTTAGTTGCTATTGAGAGCGTTCAAGGGACATTGTTACAGTTTCAGTCCCCTGTGGTTACAGCTGCAGGAATATGTCAGAAGGCCTGAAAGTGCCAATTTCTGGTTTGGTAGGTTTTTACTTAAATAGCTGCTGGATCGGTGATGTAGACCCATGCAAATTCAAAGGATTATTTTCGAAGGAAAAGACAAAGTTAACTGATATGATTTACTCACTAGAACAATAGGATGTCAGGAATTACAGTGGAAACCTGATAATCAAATACAATAGCCACATTACCCATAAAAAATATTCTGTTAAGGCCCGCACAAAATAGATCTTCTGTTTCTCAGGTCCTTGCTTTGTAAAATTGCATATGGGCAGGTGTTTTTTCATTTTATTTTTTATTTTTGTAATTATTTCTTTGCCTTCAGAAGATCATGTTCCTGGTTTGTTTATGTTTTAGGCCTCATAATCTACATATCTCATAATCTTGTATTTCATCCCAAGAGTGCAAGGCATTGCAAAGCCTTGTTGTACCCAAGGGACAAATTTATCAGCTTTATTAAAATATCAGACATAAACCATTTAATTTTTAATTTTTAAAATTTGTATTGGCTATAGAAAGAGAGCATGCGACAGCCAAAAGGGCCATTATGGGGGGTGGGGGGGTGGGGGGGGGGTGGGGGGGGGGGGTGGTGATCTGTATATTGGATGTACTAAGTCTTTACAGCTCAGTAAATTTGGGGAACTCAGTAAATATCAAAATATTCTTCACTGAATTGCAAGACTTTTTATTTGAGTGAATTAACATGACTTTATCAGATAACCAATAAGCAACTAATGGGTCAAATTTGTTTTGAAGTGAGGTAGGACTTGGTGCTAAATATTTGAACAACAGGTTTATTCAATTAAAAAATATCCAATTAAAAAGTTGGATGTGTGGAACATTTTTCTTGTCTTCAGAAAGAAAAATGCATTTTGTGAATTTAGAGTTCTTTCCCTTTAACCATTTCAGCATAATCAAATTATTGATAACAGTGATGTTTCACTTACTCAATTGCAACTGATTGAAATATGAATTATTGGCAATACGTGTAGATATATTGGCTGATTTATTGGGTAAAGTGATTTGGTTACAGGACTTATATTTCAACGAGAATCCGAGAATCGATTCGCACATAGATTTGCGGAATAAAACCGATGAGAATCCATGTAGATTCTCACTGCACCTCTGCTAGGATTCGCGTGAACAGAATTGAGTCAATTTAACCCTTTATCTAACACAGTGGAAACAAATTAACCAATGGAAGGCAAACATGACCTGAGATATCCTGACACTTTGTCAATAAAATTGCACAAATATGGCTGTCATTGGAACCGGCTCATTGAGCAGGTTCCAACGACAGCCATATTTGTAAGATTTTATTGGTAAATATTGTTCATTTAAAAATTTTATCATTTCTTTATTATTTATTGTTTAAAAATTATCAAATTTAGTTTTAAAAATTAAAAAGGTGTGTTGGGTAAAGGGTTAACATGTGTTTATCAGTATACAACAGTGGTTGAACCATGGTGGCATCATGGGATCCTGGGACACTCATTGTAGGTATGGATTCTCGCAACCATTTTCACGAGAATCCAAATGGATTCTCACAAATTTAGACGAAATATAAGCCCTGGGTTAGGCAAAAAAAATTAAAAAATCTGTTTCTCAGGCCCTCCCGCTTGGTCCTTTTGGCTGCCGCATGCTCTCATTTTATGACCAATCCAAACTTAAAAAAATTAAAATCAAATGGTTTTATAATATGCCTGATATTTTACCCAAGTTAATAAAATTGTCCCTTGAGTGCAAGAAGTCTTTGCAATGCTTTAGCATTGCAAAGCCTTCTTGCACTCAAGGGATGTAATACACCACCACCCATGCTATTCTGTATATTATGGGGCATAAAACAAACCAAGAACATAAACTTTTTAATGGCAAATAAATATTTACAAAAATAAAAAATAAAATAAAAAACCGCCCGCCCGCATGCAATTTTACAAAAAATGGCCTGAGAAACAGAAGATTTACTTTGTGAGGCCTTATTTGATTTTGTTTTTCAGGAAGTGCTGAGATATGAGATGGATTTCCAGGTCACAGTTTACCTTGTCGCTGTAGTGGAATGCCTTGTTGGAGAACTAATGAAGGTGCGTTTCTAGAAAGAAAAAGGGGGATCCGTGTAAATTAACCCTTTAATACTTTTGTATGTGTTATTACGTACAAATTCTTTTGTTCAATTTAAGTCCTCTCCCCATTGTGTTTGCACACCAACACAAATTTTATTTCTAATTCAAAATTATATATATATAGGTTATTACCATCATATCAGTTTCTGAGATGATGTATTGAAGTAGAGACCTTGACTCTGGGCATATATCAAAATGTTTGTAATGACAAGTCGATATGATGCTCCGGAGACGAGGCTGAGACTTCAGTACACTATCTCAGAAACCCACTTGGTGGTAATAATCATTTTATCTCACAATATTCCTCACTTTCTTGACTTGTTTGCATATATTTTGACAATACTTCAGTGTCTTTGTGTTTTTATAAATGAAGGTCATGACATCATGGTATTTCATTCGTGAGCTCTGCATGATGTAATCCCCATTCATTGTTCCACTTGTACTACCAAAGTTTATAATACTGTTTCATTTGTGTGTCTTTTTGCTTTCTTTTTCAGCTTTAGTGCATGGTATGCATATATAAAAATATTGTCATGGCAAAAATTAATGTATTCTAATTTCCCTTTGCTGAGTTGGTGATTTATTTGTCATGTATTTACTATCATCAAAATTGTTACCTCAACATGTGTCATCAGGTAAAAACATTCTCTTTCTGATTCAAATGATCATATATGTTCGCAGATACAAATTTTTATCAGTCTGAACATTTTAAGCTTGCATCATGGGAAAAAGTTGATTGACTGTGATAAAAATCAGTGTATATGACATGTGGAAATTAATTAATTTTCATGAAAAATGGTTTGATTTGTTTTCATTTTTGGGAGAGCGACAGATAGAGCTATATTTCAGAATGCCAGTAACTTCGACCCACTGTAATTTCGACCCAAAGTAACTTTGACCCAAATCGGTAATTTCGACCTGAAAAAGTAATTTCAATCCAAAGTAATATCGACCCAATTTTGGTAACTTCGACCCACTGTTTTCCCCCTACTCAAGAGCCCTCCTGCTAACCGCCTTGCCGATCGGTAATTTTGCCCCACTTATGAATTATAATTTTTATTTGTATCCATAGACAAAAATTTTCAACAGAATATAAAAGCTATAAGATGAGTAGAGGTAAATTGAGTGTTTGAGCATAGCAAAACTGATTTTTTTACTAAAATCTTTTTAGGTAATTTCTGATGGCCAGGAGACAACACGTGACTTTTCAAACCCAAATAGTTTTTGTGTAAAAAAAATATCTGTCATTTCATATCAGCTTTGGAATTGCGAGAAATTACCTAAGAAATTTTCAAGTCAGAAAAATGAGTTTTGTTGGGCTCGAATGCTTAATTTACCTCTACTGATGTGCAGCTTTAAAAAAGATAAGACTCATAAATACCCAAGCTGATCATTACTTGAATAAAGCTTACAAAGCTTTATATTTGTAAATAAAAGTTGGGAAAAATAGTGGGTTCAATTTATCGAAGTGGGTCAAAACTACTTTGGGTCAAAATTACTGATTGGCAAGGCAGTTTGCTGGAGGGCTTCTGAGTCGGGGAAAACAGTGGGTTGAAGTTATTAAAATTTGGTCGAAATTACTTTGGGTCGAAATTACTATTTTGGGTCGAAATTACCAATTTGGGTTGAGGTTACTTTGAATCTTGGGTTTCCAGGATGATGTATTTAGTCAAGACGTCTCTTGACATATATCAGCGAGTCTGTTAGGTCAAGTTGATACATGACTCTGAGGTGAGGTTGAGACTCCAGTACACTATCTTGGAAACCCACTTGCAGGCCTGGCATTCTTTGGGAGTGCAGGAGTGCAGCACGCCTAGAAAAAATTGAGGAGGGCAATTTCTTGCACCTCTTGATTTTCTGGAATGCTAGACCTGTTTGGGACTGCCTTTAAAATCTATTATCATTTCATTCCCTGATCATGAGTTCCAATGTGTTCTCTGTGCCTACTGGCACATAGAACACATTGAAACTCAGGGGGTGATTTGTCAATGTTGCATTGATTTCGCAATAATTCATGACCCATTCTGTGTCACATTTCGATACATTTTGAGTGTAGAAGACAGTCACATAAGAATTCAATGCAACTTTTTGAATAATGAGAAGATGTGTGTGCCAATTGTTCCACTATGTAGCTGAATGTAGTATAGTTTTGCAGTCACAATATTGAAACCTTGAAGTGAATATAACCAAAATAGCACACAAGTGTTTGCATTGAACATTTCAGGTGCAATTGCACTCCTAAGCAATATGAGGAGGGCAACTGTTTTGCACTCCTTGATTTTCTAGATTGCCAGGCCTGAGATGGGAAATCATTCTCTCTCTCTCTAACTGTAATTTATCATTACAAGTTATAAAGATGGTGGACAGTTTATACTTCTGCACTTGGTGGTAATAACCATTTTATCTTACAATAGTCCTCCCTTTCGTGACCTGTTTGCAAATATTTTGACAATCATTTTGCATCTGTGAGTTGATTTTTTATGATCGAAGATCATGGCATCATGGAATTGCATTCTTGAACTATGCATGACATAATGCTCATTAATTATTCTACTTGAACTATAACCACCGAAGTTTATAGTAGTGTTTCCTCTGTATGTTTCTTTGTTTTATTTTTCAGGTTTAAGACATGGTGGGCCTATATAAAAATATCATTAAGGCACAAAATGATCTAGTCTTATTAATTTCATTGAATTGGTGATTTATTTATCATTTAATTGCTGTTATAAAAAATGGTAGCCTCAACATGTGTAATCAGTTTTGGAGGAATTCAGGCAAAAAAATGTTCTCTTTCTGAATTGAATAATCACATGTGCGGTTGCTACCCTCAATAGAGATTTATTTTGTTGAGATGTTTCACATGTACAGCGGAATCCTGTTAATTGAATAGCCACTTTGCTAATGAAAATTATTTAACAGATGTATTCAATTAACAGGGATTGCATCACTTTCCTGTATTCTAGAGATAAACTTAGCATTTATTCTATTATATCTTGTTTGACAGAGCTCTGTGAGTTCTGTAAAACAAGATATAATAGATTAAATGCCTGTATTAGATGTACAGAGGCCAAATAGGTCTATAAACAAAGGAAAACAGGGGAGAGTCAGTAATTTCTCAACAGGTTACAAGATTTTTTATTCTATTAAAAAGAGTGTACTCTATGACCTATATTCAGTTAACAGGTCAAATTTGTACTGGAGGTATGGTAAATGATTTTGTGTTGGGAAATTATATTCAATTAACAGGGATCCACTGTATTGGAGGAAATACATTCTTGTTTTAAGATAATTTTTTTTTACTTCTCACCTTCGTTTTCTACAGGTGATAGGAAATTATGTAACAAATTTAAAACATCAAGAAATCACTTCACAAGATGTGGAACAAGCAATTTTTGCAGACAAGGTATGTTGTTTTTTAGTTCAACAAAAGTATTCTCTCAATGAAGGTAGTTGTTTCCCATTGCTGTGTGCTTCCATTTTTTCTATATTTGCCTCTTTCCTGTTCCATAGGTCAAAAGAATCAGTTCACTACGTACATAATATTCTTTGGAACACATTTCTTGAACTTAGTCCATTAAGAAGAGGTTTTCAATTCAACACATTACTCTTGTGTTCCAAATAAAAGTACAGATGGGAATAAAAGTACAGGGTGGAATATTTATCAAAATTAAATAAAAGTACAGACCCAAATAATAGTAAAGGGTGGAAATCCATTGAGGGAGTTGGGGAGAAATGCTAGTTAATTTTATCTAAAAGCCAACTTATTTTCCAGTATTTCAGTTAGTTTTATTAAAGTGAACTAATAGGCATTTAGGCATCATGATTACAACAATGAATACACCATGCCAAACAAAAGACTATCACACAATCCAGTGAAGATTTACTAATTTGAAGATCTCTTCCCTGTTGGAAGGGCAATTTTAATAAACATACATGCCCAAATAAGGCGCATACAGGGTGGAAAAATTCCCCCAAATTAATAAACATACATGTATGTTTATTAGGAATGCAAGACTACAAGTTTGATTCCAAGCCTTATATTCTTTTAAAAATTGCTAATCAAATCTTGGGACTTAATATTCAGATAAACTGTTGTATCCCAGGTAGAGAAAACTGGTGATCAAACAATAGCCTAACCCTTTACCTAATGAATCGTCCGCTTCTGCCTGCGTAATATGCAAATTGAGCAGTTGAACAAATTAAATTTTTCAAAATATTTCAACAAAACCATGTCATGTGACTCGTCATTGGAACGAGCTCATTGAGCACGTTCACATGATGTGGTTTTGTTGAAATATTTTTTTAAAAATGAAAAAAAATGATATTTAAAATAATAAATTTTGATATCGTCTTCATTGGGTAAAGGGTTGACCGAACTGGGATTTATTAGATTTTAGTGAGACGTGACATCTTCAACATCTTATGAAATGTTTGCTCCTTCACTGATCGCAATTTCATACTATTCAAAATCAGAACTAGATGACACAGGTAAAAGTATGCATTGAAGTCCATAAAAAGTGCTTTAGAAATAATTTGGGGACATACAAATACATCTTCTCTTTTAAATCCTTTGACTGGTTTCCAGCTAGTCACACTGCAACAGTTTGGCTGTTGAAACTATTTGCAAGGATAATAAAAACATTACATACAATTTTAACTTGATTTGTTGCATGTCGTAGTTGGCTTTCTTTTGAGTGAAAGTTGCATTGAAACTGAAGCACCAGCACAAAGTCTGATAGTTAACAATCCTTAGGCCTATAAAAAAATCTCTTGTTTGTCAGGCAATTTTTTCTCACGTTTGTGATAAGGGAGGTAACATTTTTTTTGTTTTTTGTTTTGTTTATTCACAAAACAGATCTGAAAATAGTTGGATTAGAAATATAACTACTTACTCTATTATGTGGCAATTCCAGGTTTTCAGCAATGAAAATTACCCATAATGTAGTTGAAAATTTAACCAACTATATCGTGATCATGCTGACAGAGCTCTGTCAAACAAGGTATACAATGGAATCCTGTGAATTGAATAGCCACTTTGCCAATAAAATTATTAAATTAACAGGAGTATTCAATTAACAGGGAATGTGTCACTTTCCCATATTATAGAGATAAATTTGTCATTTATTCTATTATATCTTGTTTGACCGAACTCCAAAGGTTCTGTCAATTAATATATAATAGAATAAATGCCTGTATCAGGGTCCGACATAAGTCGTAACCTATAGGTTAGGTTATGGGGGAGGTTACGTGTTTCCATAAACTCGAGACCTATTATTAGGTTACGAGAGGAAACTGATTACCTTAATAATTTACCTTATATCTACACTACGGAAACCTACAGGTTACGGTATGCTAGGCACAACGTAACCTATTTTAAGGTTATGGTGTATGAAGCTTCTATCAGTCCCTCCTGTATTCTATGTACTGAGGCTAAATAGGCCTATAAACAAAGGAAAACTGGAGAGAGTCGGGGTAATTTCTCGACAGGTTAGAAGATTTTTTATTCAATTAACAAGAGGTTACTAAAAACCTATATTCATATAGCAGGTCAAATTAGTACTGGAAGTATGATAAATGGTGAGTTGGGAAATTATATTCAGTTAACAGGATTATTCAGTTAAGAGATGTCCAGTTAAGTGGGCTCCACTGTAGTTGGTTAAATATTGTGTAAATATTTGTCCTACAAGTGCAAAATAGTGTCGTAGAAGAGATTTCCAGGTTAAAAAAGGTGATGAGGCAGATTTTCTCTTGACGAGGGAGGTGCCTGAGAAACAAGCTGTTTTTTAATAACATTACTTCCCCCCATCCCCCTCCCATTTAAACAGCACATTCCAATAAGCTATTTCGAAACAAACAAAAATGAAAATGTTTAGTTATTCCAGAAATGTTTTTTACAAATGTCATCTGCTATTTGTATTTGGTAAACAGTTAATGAATTATTAGAGAAGATCAATTTAATTCCACTTCTGAAACCAACTCGGTCACAAAGTGTATGTTGGCTTATGTTGTTACATGTTTATTAGACATGTTGTGAACAGTATTTCCATAATTAGCTATTTGATGGTGATTGCTCGTCGTTGCTCGGTGGTTCTTTCCGGGTACTCCGGCTTCCTCCACCCGTAAAACTGTCAAGGTCATGATTAGCCATTGTGCATAAGTATATGACCTTAAACACCAATAAATAAATAAATAAATAAATAAATAAATAAATAAATAAATAAATAAATAATCCAATTGATTCTCAGATCAAATCGGGCAACATAATTGCACATTAATTTCTTTTTTAAATTGAATCGACTGAATAATAATATTCGCAACTTTCCGCTTTCTCAACATTTTACAGAATATGTGATGACATGTTCAATGTTCAGAAATGGACATGATGATATATCAGTTTTTTTTAACTGGTAGAGAGCCAATTTATTGTTGGTCAGTAACATTTGTTCACATGTCTTTGCCTTGTTACAATGTATGGGGGAGTGCCACTCCCATACATTGTAAGAAGGCAGATCCATACATACCGTACTAAATAATTTCAATTCAAAGCTGATATGAAGCACATCCACTAAATATGAAGCATTTAAGGTGCGATACCTGCACTTCAAAACAGAGCCCAATATGGGCTTCCAGCACTATACCTGTTAAAAGGATAAATTCACTATCGCTCTTGCTCTTGGCACTGTCTTTTGACTTCATTAATGTTTTGTGATAAATGGAATCTTCAACTCATTCCCAGTTCATAATGAAGTTTCAAAACTTATCCAGTGAATTTGGTCTCGATCTCACCAAAGGCTCATGTCAGACCTAATTTAATGAACTCATTTCACAAATTTCATGATAAAATGGGGACCCGAAGGAGATCCTGAATTTATTTAAGAACTGAATCTTGACTGTTCGAAATCCGCAAGGTGATGAAACAATTATTTAAAGTGTAAATTCCATAAACTTTGCAGTTCATGGTAAATTTGCATGTGATCAATCCATGAGGTGATGAAACAATTGATCATGTGCAAATTCTGTGAACCGCAAAGCAGTTCATGATAAATTTTTGCGTGATCAATTTGTTTCGTCACCTCATGGATATCAAACGGTCAGGATTCAATTATTATGTTTATTCTCTTCATAAAATCAAATTATTTCATGTCCGGACAGGATATCGAGTTGGCTTATCTACAAGGCACTGCCTTGACTAACAATAATCGGTCAAGATCTATTCCTAAAAAAAAAAACAATTTAGTTTCTGATACAAAATAGTTTCCGTAAATTGTTAATGTACTTCCTAAAATACAACTCGCACTCAAGTTTCGGAATCCGTCTATTCACAGAACGAAGCAGAAATTACAGAATGTAAATATAGAACTCTGGAAAATTGAATGTAGTACGTAATATCAATGCATGATGTTCAAATGTCACAGGATCAACTGGTATTCATTGGATAACTCACAGGATCAACTAGTGGGAAAATAACTTCACTTAACAATCCACTGACAATACAGTGTTCATTGAAGACAATTTCAGTTGTAGTGTAAACATAATCTGATGGTACAGTGGCGCCCACGTAATTGGATATCTCTTAACCGATTAACCCTGTTAATTGAATATAATTTCCTAACACAAAACCATTTACCATACCTCCAGTATGAATTTGACCTGTTAATTGAATATAAGTTATGGAGTAAACTCCTGTTAATTGAATAAAAAATCTTGCAACCCGTTGAGAAATTACCCCAACTCTCCCCAGTTTTCCTTTGTTAACAGACCTATTTGGCCTCAGTGCATCCAATACAGGCATTTAATCTATTATATTTTGTTCGACAGAGCTCATAGAGCTCTGTGAAACAGGATATAATAGAATAAATTTTAAGTTTATCTCTAGAATACAGGAAAATCACACAATCCCTGTTAATTGAATACTCCTATTAATTGCATAATTTTCATTGGTAGCGTGGCTATTCAATTCCACTGTTCTATTTTGCATATGTATGTCTAAAATTTAACCAACTACATCCAGTACAGGCATTTAATCTATTATATCTTGTTTGACAGAGCTCATGGAGCTCTGTCAAACAAGATATAATAGATTAAATGCTAAGTTTATCTCTAGAATACAGGAAAGTGACATATTCCTGTTAATTGAATACTCCTGTTGATTGAATAATTTTCATTGGCAAAGGGCCATTCAGTTAACAGGGTTCCACTGTACATAATATCAATGCGTGATGTTGAAGTCACATGATCAACTGATATTCATGGGAAAATAACATCACCTGAGAATCCGCTGACAATAAAGTGTTCATTGAAGGAAATTTCAATTGTAGTGTAAAAATAATCTGATGGCAGTCTGCTTTATTCCTTGATATTTTTGAGCTGTGAGTTTGTATGAAGATTTATTAAATAATTTTTTCACCAATTTTTCAAGGTAATGGGTCGTGTATTTGTTGGTTTATGTCAGTTTGGAGCATGGGGATGTTTTGATGAGTTCGAGAGGCTGGAGGAGAGAATGTTTACAGCTGTCTCTGAACAGATCCAGATAGTTAAAGATGGACTCAAGGATACTGTAGATCAAGAACTGAAGGGTAACAGTGTGCTTAATTCAATATGACAGGAAAGTGCCAGACTTTTAGATTGGTCTAATTTGGGCACATCGCAGAACCTCAGCCAACAGTAGGAAAGAATTTGACACCCAGCCATATCATTTCTTCACTTCTCTGAACTTGGGTACTGTCTCAAAATGGCTATACTTATGTCCGGAGTTCCAACTCGAACATGCATGTTTATTAAATGCCGTCATCAGATTCCTCCTCAAGGATCCTTTATTCATGTCTACATGTTTATTTTTTCAGTATTTTATGTCCATCAACTTAACTGGAGGAAGCAGTACAAAATATCTCAAGAAATATAAATCCAAATGGGGGTCTCCTTGTCACTGATGGATGTATACCAGTAGTAGTATATTTCAATCCCTGTAAGACTCCTTACCACGTCAGGCCTACCTGGGCTCTTAGCCCAGGTAGGCCTGAGGTGGTAAGGAGTCTTACAGAGATTAAGTATACTCCAGTATTTTGCGACTCTGTTCTTACATTTGGAATCAAAAAGTGTTATTTTTCTATAAAGCTTTCATCACTACTGAAAGTAGAAAATTTAAATCAGATTGGGTATGCGGATAGATGTGTTCCAGCAAGTCCTGTAATTTGTGCACATTTTTATATTTTGGGCATGGTATTTATCAGCTCGGTTTGGGAGTAATTTAAAGCCCTGGAAAGTGCAGTTTTTGGGGTGTGTTTTGCTTGGTTTTGCATCACAATATGTTATACATAACTGACCAGATACATCACAATATCATAACGTATGTTTATTTGGAATTTGAGAGTACCTTATTTGGCACACTTACCCTAATTTGTGCACAGTATTCTCTGTTGCTAATTTGATGCATTTGAAGGCCTTTTATCAGCTGTTAATTTTTAAAATTTCTGGACTTTTCCAGGTTCCAAAGGCATTTTTTCACGTCAAAAACTTGAACTGTTTCATACAAAATTGCCCCATAACCGGCATTATTTATATGCATGCCTGTTATGGGGAGCTGATAATTTATAAACAACAGCATAAAAAATTTTTCGGTCAGTGACCCACTGTAGCAGCATTGATGCCTGTTCAGTGTTGACAGAATCTTTGATAATGATTTTAAGGTTTTTTTGCATTTTGAGACTGAAAATTTGTTTGGGGTACAGGAAATCCCCCCCCCCCCCCCATAGTTTTCGAAGGAAAATAACTTTTCTGCAATGTTTAGAAATTGCTATCTTATCAGCAGATGCCCCCATCTGAATAGAAAATGTTTTTTTTCTCTCAATAAACAGTTTTGTTCACTGATGACGCCCCTCCCCCCCCAATACCCACCATCCACCCATACCCCCTCCCCCTCCCCCCTCCCTAGTTAATATATCATTAATTTCTTTTCTTTCGTAGCTGGTGTTGTTATTGGTAGCAAATGAGAAGACAAAAACATTCACTCACATCGAAAACAGCGTGAGACGATTTGAATGAGTCAGAGACTGTGGTTTTGATTTTTTCAGAATACTGCAGATGCACATCTAACCCTGCCTGTGCCGCGGTGCAGAGTTCAGAGTTACGATGTTGGAGAGCTGACAGCTGCTCGTCGTTGCTCGGTGGTTCTCTCCGGGTACTCCAGCTTCCTCCACCTGTAAAACTGTCACCGACATGATATGACCCTGGCTGTTAATGTGTCGTTAAATCCTAATAAATAATAAATAAATACTGCAGATGCACAAATTTGTTAAGTTTTCAAAATAATATGAGATGCGCTGTGCATGAAAATCCAAACCTGCATATTATGATGAATTAGGCAGTTTACTTTTTAAAGTTCTGAACTATCTATTGCCAGCATCACGGACCCCTCTGATTTGTTCAAGTGGGTAATTCAGTTCACATTCTCAAAGTTTATTGATGTGATGAATGCAAACACCTCGTTTTATAATATAATTAACACTTGAAAGTTATTTTTTTCAAGGAACTCTGGAAAATACTAAGAAATATACTCACCTGAATGCGTTTTTTGAGTCACGACGAAGTAGATTTCCTCAAGCGAGAATGCAAATGTTGGAAATACACGGAGAATAGGTGTGCTCGATTGTGCATTCCAGAGCACACTGTTCTGGACAAAATATCCTGGTCAATTCCCGAATTGCTTTTTTGTACATTATTTTCATGGGTACTACGTGACCGGGAGATTAATTAATTTTTTTTTCAGGTTTGTTTCAGATTTCCCAGTAGCATGGGAACCATGCTTTTATACACTCCAATAAATGTAACAAAACAAAATGATATGCCCGAGTTCTGATTTAAAAAGTAATCTATGTTTTAATAAATCAAATACCAATCAATGAAGTTTCTTCTCTCTAGATTTGTAGTTCATCATGGAAAAGTCATTGGAACTGAACATCATTTATGGTACATTCAGAGTATGCTGTTATTTAACTGGTAGAGTGCTAAATTATTTTTGGTCATCCGAATTTGTCCACGTCTCTTTGTCTTGTTACAATTTATGGGAGAGTGCCTAGTGGCACTCTCCCATAAATTGTAACAAGGCAAACCTTCACTAACTGAATAATGTTAATTCCAAATTAATATGAAGCATATCCACAGAATATGAAGGCATCAAGTTGTGGCACCTGCACCTCAGAATAAAGCCCAAATATGGGCTTCCAGCACTCTACCAGTTAAGATTACTAATATCTTTAAATTTTTTTATAATATTCTTCTGCACCATTACTGTTCTCAGTAGTCAGTTTACAGACACTTTGCAAATACATATCAACATTTTAGGATCAGCAGCTGTTAAAATGATTGAGAAGCAAATAAGGCTTAACAAAGATCAGGGTTCATTCAGAAGTATGGCTTTGAAACAGCCAGAACAACAACTGTTTGCTGAGGAGAGGTTGCACTCCCAAGGATTCAGAAAAGCAAAAGAACTGGCCAGCAAAATGTTTACTTTTTTCAAGTGAGTATCCAGAGGTTGACATTTTCTAGAAAAAGACCCAAGTCTTGGGTTTTTTGAAATGGTTAAATATCTATTTGTACAGTAGAGCCCACTTAATTGGATATCTCTTAACTGAATAACCCTGTTAATTGAATATAATTTCCCAACACAAAACAATTTACCATACCTCTAGTACAAATTTTACCTGCTATTGAATATAGGTTTTTGAGTAAACTCCTCTTAACTGAATAAAAAATCTTGTAGCCTGTTGAGAAATTACTGACTCTCCCCAATTTTTCTTTGTTTATAGACCTATTTGGCCTCAGTACATCCAACACAGGCATTTAATCTATTATATCTTGTTTGACAGAGCTCATGGAGCTCTGTCAAACAAGATATAATAGAATAAATGCTAAGTTTATCTCTAGAATACAGGAATGTGACACAATCCCTGTTAATTGAATACTCTTGTTAATTGAATAATTTTCATTGACAAAGTGGTTATTCAATTAACAGGGTTTCACTGTATTATGGGGAAAAAAGTTGCTGTTTTAAATTTTTGACATCATTATGCAGCAGTTCACTTATTTTGTTCTAGAAATCAATATTTTTTTTCTATGTAAAACGGTTGGTGCCATGACAATGCAGGCCTTAAAATTTATTTTGTTTCATGAGAATCAGTTTCAATTCTCACGAGTGCCTGTTGCGAGAATGAATTTTCTGTTCTTAAATATTTTGAATATTAGAGTACTGTAACAATTATCCCTCTGTGAGTGAAACATGTACATATGCCATAGTAAAAGGCAAACGTCACTTTTTTTTTTAAGAAAGTTTACCCTTTAAGGACCCAGTTTCCATTTTGTCGAGTTTCTCACACATGTGCATGTAGAACACATGTTCCAACATATAGGCTTTTGGTGGTCTGGCCGATGGAGGTTATAGTATCGTGACAGTGGTGTCTAGTGAAATCTTGGCTGCCTACATAGGCAACCAAGACTTAACTAGACACCACAGCTAAGTGAAGTTTTGTTACCTTATTGTGAGGGGGCAAAGATAGAGCATTCTCTTGGCTTGTTAAGCACCTTTTAGAATCTACCACAAGAATTAAATGAACATTCTGCGTGAATCAAAGTTGATTCTCATTGTTTCCCTTGCAAGAATAATTTGCGTGAATCGATTTGGATTCACGCATGAATTTTAAGTCCTGCAATGTTCCTGTATTCATTGCAAGTTCTCAATATTCAGATAAAAGCAATTCATATTTTTTGTTGCTATCAATTCTCTTTATTACACTTTTTGGGGAGAACAACCAGTGAAACTCTTCATTGAAGTGCAACAAAATAAATTGATTGATAATAAATTGATTGATAAATTTTAGCTTTCAAAAACAATGTTACACTCTAATAGCCAACTGTGAACAATGATGTCAAAAAATCATGGATATAAATTGTATTTTATTTTAAATAGAATACATGTTACAGAAGATATGAGTTAATAGTTATCACACTTGATTGCTTTGGCCCAGGATATCACAAGACCCAAAGATTGAACTAAAAGCACTTTCTAAGCTGATAATTGCTGCTTTTCCTTCGTTGTCAAGAAGACATCACTGTTAATGGGCAGGGTACCAACCCTAATTTGCTTTTTAATTTTTACGGCATTCAGTTGGTTGAAACCGATTTGACAGTGATCAGTGTCACGGACACGATCATCAAACTTCAAATATTGACTAAACTGTAGAGAATAACACAACAAAAAGTTTTTAAATAGCTAATAAGCTTAGCACACTCCATCATTATATGACCAGTTGTGGAAAGTATTTGTCAAGGATCAAGCAGTCAGAATGTTATTTTTATTTTTAAATTTTTTTACTTGAATCTGATTGTTTTAATATCCTGGGTAAACAAATCTAAATAAGGAACTTGGAATTTCCAAGTGATCTCGATTCAAGTGCATTCGACCTATGATGACGTGATTTGTTTAGATGGGTTTTGTATCACCACATGTGTGATACAACTTTATTTTTATTGTGCAGGCAGAACAGTTGTTACCCCGCGTTTTACATTAATAGGTGTGTAATAAATATCAGAATGACTATCAGTTCATAACTAGAAAAATGTATGAGAGAACAACATTTCCGACAGCTGTATCGAGCTGGGTCACACTGTATTTACAACTCATATTTACTTGCAAGAACAAGTCTGGGAAATAAGAGAAATTTTATGAACCCTTTACCTAATGCAGACGATTTAAAAATTCATTATTTTAAATATCACTTTTTTTAAATGTTTTTAAAAAATTTCAACAAAACCATATCATGTAACCCCTCTTTGGAACGAGCTCGATGAGCTCGTTCCAAAGAGGGGTCACATGATATGGTTTTGTTGAAATGTTTCGAAAAGTAATATTTTTTCAGCAGCTATATTTGCATATTACATGGGCGGATGCGGGCGATTCGTTGGGTGAAGGGTTAAACATAAAAAATTGACGAGACTTCTGCCTTTGCTGTTGTCTCTAGTTAGGAGTCATCTGCCCATTTAGGTAGACAACACTTGATTAGAAATAACTGCTCGTATAACATGACTTGTTAACAAATAATGTAACCTTTTTTCCAAGAATTACACTAAAACTTTAAAAAGTAAAGACTGATGATTCCCATATATTCCAGTAATAGCCCAAGCATAGACAGTCGTAAGCAGGAAACTTGACCTCTGACCTCTGGTTTTCAGTTTAAAATAAAATTTTATTTAATGCATCAAAATATTTTTTTGTCATTAACTGGTAGAGTGCTGGAAGCCCATATTTGGGTTTTACTCAGTAGTACAGGTACCACAACTTAAAGGCCTCATATTCAGTGGATGTGCTTCACTTTATCCTTGAAGTGAAATAATTTAGTCTGGTAGGATTTGTCTTGTTACAATTTATGGGAGAGTGCCTATTTGCACTCTCTCATAAATTGTAACAAAACAATGACACGTGAACAAATTCTAATGTTGAAAAGTAATTTAGCACTCTACCAGTTAAGGATTATTTAAAATGGATGCTCTACCAAACAACATGTTGTTTTAGACCACATAATTCAAAGCCTTATAGGAAGTGTTATTTGTTTCTCGATACATTAACAAATCTTTTATTGGGTTTTGGATCAAGTGATCAATAGATGGAATCGTCAACTCGTCTCCAGTTTATAGAGAAATTTATGAAACTCATCCAGTATATTTGATGTATATAACTCATTTCACAAATTTCACTCTAAAATTTGGATGTATTGAAGATCTTCAATTTCTGCTGGCTGTCTACTTTCAAACTTCACTTCTTTCATCTACACATTTTTATAACCCCTGAAAAAATTTCAAAAGTATATAGCCGTGGCACTGTCTGTCCATCCATCCATCTTTTTGTCCATCTGTCCACCCAGGCAATAATATGGGTCTTATGAGGTTTTTTTTGGCCCGTACAGGCATTATGAACTTACTTCCAGATTATGAGCTTACGTACAAATATTATGAGGTCAGTGTCTAAAATGTGGTACTTATGAGGCAAGAATTGATTTGCAGCGATTTTTCGGGGTTTATTTTATGTTAAGGGATATGATCAATTAATGGCTGGGGTTAACGTTGCCTTCTCTTCAGGTTTATCTTGGGGGATCTAGCCTGTCTTTCCCCCCCCCCCCCTCAAAAAAAATGTTTTCAAAGAAATGACTTTAGCAGTTGTCCTAAAGTTTTAAAATGATCAATTTTTCCGCAAAAAATTAAGACCACAACTCCCGTTTTTTAAGAACATCCGTCCATCCATCCATCTGTCTGTCTGTGTGTCTGTCCATCTGCCCATCTGTCTGTCTGTCTGTCTGTCCATCTATCTGACCATCCATCCATCCATAGATGGAGTTGGTTTCTGCTCTCTTACTAAAATTCTGCATGGCCAACTGAAACCAAACTGGGATGTGGGTTAGGCATAATCAGAGGAAGAACTCTATTCATTATGGAATCATTGTGCCAATGGTCAAGGTCACAGTGACCTTGAACTTCAGTTTTGTCAGTGTTGGTTTCACTCTGTAATTAAAGTTCTGCTTGGCTGACTAAAGCCAAACTTGGCATGTGGGTTAGGCATAATCAGAGGAAGAACTCTATTCATTTTGGGATCATTGTGCCAATGGTCAAGGTCATTGAACTTCAATTTTTATCAGTGTTGGTTATCCCCCCCCCCCCCCCCCAAATGTTTTCGGGGACTATTAAAATAGCCGGTGTCCATCCATCTGTCCCACTTTGATTTCCCGATGATAACTTTAGTTATAGGTGGCCAAATCAAATGAAATTTGGTATGTATGTGTATTAAGATATAATATAACTTAACTTAATAACGTAAGTTCGAAATGGGGTATCTTCAGACAATTTTTGCCAGAGTTATGGCCCTTTTTTTACTTTGAAAATTCATTTTTTCCTGATGATAAATTTAGTTGTTGTTGACCGAATCAAATAAAATTTGATATGTAGGTGTATCAACATAAAATATAGGTCAAGTTCAAATCAGGGTTTGGTCTGACAATTTTTGCCAGAGTTATGTACCTTTTTTGACTTTGAAAAATTCTTTTTTTTTTCAAATACCTTGAATTGCACACTTTTTGGGGGGGACGTGTGGCTGGGCAGCCTTTTTTTCCGCCCAGCACAGATGATACCAAAATTTATTATTTTAATTATTGTTTTTTAAAATTATTCAAATAATTTAAACAAAATCATATCATATGATCTCCTCATTGGAACGAGCTCAACAAGCTCGTTCCAATTAGGGATCATATGAAATGATTTTGGTGAAATTTTTCAAATATTTTTCAACTGCTTAATTTGTAAATTACACTTGCAGATGCCTCCAATTCATTAGGTAAAGGGTTAACTCCTCATTGCTTTCATTAAATATTCTGGTTTGAACAATCATGCCTTTTTTGTACAGGCTTTGTCAAGAACAGCTATCAGCACAGTCTCATTATGACTTTGGCCTTCGAGCATACCATAGATTGATAGTAAATGCTGGTAATAAGAAATCTGACAGAATACTCAAAATTAAAGAAGATATGGCAGAGAAACATGAAGAAATAGACGAAGATTCCATAGCTGACAATATTCAAGAACACAAGGTGGGATCATGTTGTTTTACAGAGAATTGGGTGGCAATGTTTCGTATTTTTGCCAAAAATTTTGTGACAACTTAGAATAAAGATAACACAATGAAACTAATGATAAACATGTTCAAGTGATTAACTTTGTTAACTGTCTCCCAAGCCATAACATTTAAAAAAATTCTATTTTCTGGCTCCATAATGTTGATTTGTCCAAAATTCCCTTGCTGTTTGTGAGCCAAATTTCAGCAACTGTGATTGATGTTTAAAATGTTGTTTGGAAACTTAATACTATGTTTTGAAGTAATTACTCCATTATATTTCTTGAACAACAAAACAAACAAATTTGTTCAAGGTTATTGGTAAATCCAGGATTTGGATTTGAGGTGGAGTGCCACATTTTCATTGATGGGTCATGATGCAGAGCATCATCTGCCCTGTGTAACTGTTATAAGAGTATCCTCTTCTCCTCAGCTCCCTCAAAATATTCCTGCAGTTTTATTTTCACTTGTTATTCCCCACCCCATTTTAAATTCCTCGAATATTTTATCCACATAAACCCTGATTTTAGGGATGTCCATCCATTCGTCAGTCCATCCATCTATCCGTCCACAACAACTTTGGTCTGTCATATCGCAGTCGGTGGATATTGGATTTAAATGATCTTTGGTAATCTGATGGGGGAAAGGATATTCACAAGTAACAGGCTTTGTCCATTTTTCTTTTCTTGAGTTATGGGCCTTTTTACATTTTTTTTTAACTTTGTCTCCTTTTTGGTAAAACACTTCTTGGTGGGGGATACCTGTAGCATTGCACCTTGTTAAAATTTTGAAATAGGAAAGCCAAATTATAATGGCCCATACAACTGTGATACCCATGCTAGAGTATGAGTACATCTGTATGCTTGGTGTACAGTATTATCTGTGATAACACATGGACATCCACTACCTCTGGTGCCTCTGTATGCTTGGTGTATGGTATTATCTGTGATAACACATGGACATCCACTACCTCTGGTGCCTCTGTATGCTTGGTGTTCAGTATTATCTGTGATAACACATGGACATCCACTACCTCTGGTGCCTCTGTATGCTTGGTGTTCAGTATTATCTGTGATAACACATGGACATCCACTACCTCTGATGCCTCTGTATGCTTGGTGTATGGTATTATCTGTGATAACACATGGACATCCGCTACCTCTGGTGCCTCTGTATGCTTGGTGTATGGTATTATCTGTGATAACACAATGACATCCACTACCTCTGGTGCCTCTGTATGCTTGGTGTTCAGTATTATCTGTGATAACACATGGACATCCATTACCTCTGGTGCCTCTGTATGCTTGGTGTTCAGTATTATCTGTGATAACACATGGACATCCATTACCTCTGGTGCCTCTGTATGCTTGGTGTATGGTATTATCTGTAATAACACATGTACATCCACTACCTCTGGTACATCTGTATGCTTGGTGTATGTTATTATCTGTGATAACACATGGACATCCACTACCTTTGGTGCCTCTGTATGCTTGGTGTACAGTATTATCTGTGATAACACATGGACATCCACTACCTCTGGTGCCTCTGTATGCTTGGTGTACTGTATTATCTGTGATAACACATGGACATCCACTACCTTTGGTGCCTCTATATGCTTGGTGTATGGTATTATCTGTGATAACACAGGGACATCCGCTACCTCTGGTGGCTCTGTATGCTTGGTGTATGGTATTATCTGTGATAACACATGGACATCCACTACCTCTGGTGCCTCTATATGCTTGGTGTACAGTATTATCTGTGATAACACATGGACATCCACTACCTCTGGTGCCTCTATATGCTTGGTGTATGGTATTATCTGTGATAACACATGGACATCCACTACCTTTGGTGCCTCTGTATGCTTGGTGTACTGTATTATCTGTGATAACACATGGACATCCGCTACCTCTGGTGCCTCTGTATGCTTGGTGTACAGTATTATCTGTGATAACACATGTACATCCACTACCTCTGGTACATCTGTATGCTTGGTGTATGTTATTATCTGTGATAACACATGGACATCCACTACCTTTGGTGCCTCTGTATGCTTGGTGTATGGTATTATCTGTGATAACACATGGACATCTGCTACCGCTGGTGCCTCTGTATGCTTGGTGTATGGTATTATCTGTGATAACACATGTACATCCACTACCTCTGGTGCCTCTGTATGCTTGGTGTATGTTATTATCTGTGATAACACATGGACATCCACTATCTCTGGTGCCTCTGTATGCTTGGTGTATGTTATTATCTGTGATAACACATGGACATCCACTACCTCTGGTGCCTTTGTATGCTTGGTGTATGTTATTATCTGTGATAACACATGGACATCACTACCTCTGGTGCCTCTGTATGCTTGGTGTATGTTATTATCTGTGATAACACATGGACATCCACTACCTCTGGTGCCTCTATATGCTTGCTGTATGGTATTATCTGTGATAACACAATGACATCCACTACCTCTGATGCCTCTATATGCTTGGTGTTCAGTATTATCTGTGATAGCACATGGACATCCACTACCTCTGGTGCCTCTGTATGCTTGGTGTTCAGTATTATCTGTGATAACACATGGACCCCCACTACCTCTGGTGCCTCTGTATGCTTGGTGTATGGTATTATCTGTGATAACACATGTACATCCACTACCTCTGGTACATCTGTATGCTTGGTGTATGTTATTATCTGTGATAACACATGGACATCCACTACCTCTGGTGCCTCTGTATGCTTGGTGTACTGTATTATCTGTGATAACACATGTACATCCACTACCTCTGGTGCCTCTGTATGCTTGGTGTATGGTATTATCTGTGATAACACATGGACATCCACTACCTCTGGTGCCTCTGTATGCTTGGTGTATGGTATTATCTGTGATAACACATGTACATCCACTACCTCTGGTGCCTCTGTATGCTTGGTGTATGTTATTATCTGTGATAACACATGGACATCCACTACCTTTGGTGCCTCTGTATGCTTTGTGTATGTTATTATCTGTGATAACACATGGACATCCGCTACCTCTGGTGCCTCTGTATGCTTGGTGAATGTTATTATCTGTGATAACACATGGACATCCACTACCTCTGGTGCCTATGTGTGCTTGGTGTACGGTATTATCTGTGATAACACATGGATATCCACTACCTCTGTTGCCTCTGTTTGCTTGGTGTACGGTATTATCTGTGATAGCACATGGACATCCACTACCTTTGGTGCCTCTGTATGCTTGGTGTACGGTATTATCTGTGATAACACATGGACATCCACTACCTTTGGTGCCTCTGTATGCTTGGTGTACTGTATTATCTGTGAAAACACATGGACATCCACTACCTCTGGTGCCTCTGTATGCTTGGTGTATGTTATTATCTGTGATAACACATGGACATCCACTACCTCTGGTGCCTCTGTATGCTTGGTGTATGTTATTATCTGTGATAACACATGGACATCCACTACCTCTAGTGCCTCTATATGCTTGGTGTACTGTATTATCTGTGATAACACATGGACATCCACTACCTCTGGTGCTTCTGTATGCTTGGTGTATGTTATTATCTGTGATAACACATAGACATCCGCTACCTCTGGTGCCTCTATATGCTTGGTGTACTGTATTATCTGTGATAACAGATGGACATCCACTACCTCTGGTGCCTCTGTATGCTTGGTGTATCTTATTATCTGTGATAACACATGGACATCCACTACCTCTGGTGTCTCTCTATGCTCTGGTAGTGGATGTTCATATGTTTTATCACAGGTTATTCAGTGTACTCAGTCATTTTGCTTCTAAACAAATTTAAGTTTCAAAAATAGAGGGTGGGGCATTGGGTCATGGGTGTGTCAACTTGAATCTCCTCCAGAATGAATCGGACTATTACTGGTAGCTCTCAAATGGAAATATCTTCAATCTAAATCTGTGAATGAATGGATCTACAACTCATGAGTGTACCTCTTCATATATTTCACATATTTGAAACACAATAATCATATATCACAGCACTGGACAATTGAAACAAACTATCATATAAGAATTAACACTCTGTGTAAAACCATTTGAGGTTTCAAAGAGAAATTCTTGAATAACTAAAAAGTTCCATCAAACAAGATATAATGAATTTAATTTATAAGTTATACTATAACCAGGAAGCATGTAGTTACCAAAATTCTGAACAAATTGAATATTCCTGTAATGTGAGTTGTTCATAGAGACAATTCTAAGTATTTCAATTTCACAAGTTTTAGTCAAATGGATGGTCTTTATCTCTTTGCATGCTGCTGGCAGATATTCCTGCCCAGCACAGGGTTTCTCACAGCAGCCATGACTAGGTTTGATGAAAAAATATCTTAAATATATGCAGCAGGCAGTGCCTGAAATAAGGCTTTTTAATTTGGTCGGACAACTTTACCGACGCGCAGCGTCTGCCTTGGCGCGTAGTTCCAAGACAGGGAGGCTATCGGGAGGGGTGTCCCCTCCAGATGTTGAGAAAATTTTTTAACCTTACATTGTAAATAGTGTTCTCTGGTGCATTCTCACACACTTGAAACAGTTGATACTCGGCTTTTGTGACAGCATTGCTGGTGATTTAATTTTTTTTTTTCCGACCGTAAATTTGACCGGTCATGTCCGATGTCCGACTGTTATTTCAGGCACTGGCAGCGGGTTAAGAGTTAAGAAAATGTAAGTGTCTCTCATATTTTTTGGCATGTTTTTTTTCTCTACTTGCAGATTCTTCTTCAAAGTTTGATGGAAATGATGTTACCAAAGATGGTGGCTGCAGATCATCCCATAATGAGGAGTTTTTTATCAAACTTGTTCCCCGATGTAACATATAAACCAGCTGAAATGATGGATCTTAGGCAAGGGATCAAGACTGTTTGTCACGAAATGGGGCTTGTTTATGGAGAAAATGAGGAACAAGGATCTCATTGGGTTGATAAGGTATGTTTTCACAACTGAATGTATATTTTTGTAAAAAAAATTGGTATTAATTTTTTTTTCGTGTCTAAAAAGTGTTTTTTCATTGCATTTTAACTAATTTCATGACAGAGGCTCTCAATTTTAACCCGTAGGTCCTGGAGATTTTTATAGATTTTTGGCAGCCTACATTATGATGCTTTGCCTTCGTTTTTATGCAAGTCTTGGCTGCCTTTATAGGCAGCCAAGACTTGTCAAAAAACAAGTGCCAAGGTGCTTAAAATGTAACTTGTATGTTTACTCAAAGACTGCTTGTTGGGGTACCTGTTCTGTCGCAGTAGCGAGTGATCAAAATCAGAATTAGGCCCTTAACATATTAGACCCATAACATATTAGACCCTTAACATATTAGACCCTTAACATATTAGACCCTTAACATTTTAGACCCTCAACATATTAGACCCTTAACATATTAGACCCTTAACATATTAGTCTCTTAACATATTAGACCCTTAACATATTAGATCCCTAACATATTAGACTTAACATATTAGACCCATAACATATTAGACCCTTAACATATTAGACTTAACATATTAGACCCATACCATACTAGACCCTTAACATATTAGTCCCTTAACATATTAGACCCTTAACATATTAGACTTAACATATTAGTCCCTTAACATATTAGACCCTTAACATATTAGACTTAACATATTAGACCCTTAACATATTAGACCCTTAACATATTAGACTTAACATATTAGACCCTTAACATATTAGACCCTTAACATATTAGACTTAACATATTAGTCCCTTAACATATTAGACCCTTAACATATTAGACTTAACATATTAGACCCTTAACATATTAGACTTAACATATTAGACCCATAACATATTAGACTTAACATATTAGACCCTTAACATATTAGACCCTTAACATATTAGACTTAACATATTAGACCCTTAACATATTAGACTTAACATATTAGACCCATAACATATTAGACTTAACATATTAGACCCTTAACATATTAGACTTAACATATTAGACCCTTAACATATTAGACTTAACATATTAGACCCTTAACATATTAGACCCTTAACATATTAGACTTAACATATTAGACCCTTAACATATTAGACCCTTAACATAT
The DNA here is from genome assembly GCA_031216915.1 of Pictodentalium vernedei. NCBI lineage: Eukaryota > Metazoa > Mollusca > Scaphopoda > Dentaliida > Dentaliidae > Pictodentalium > Pictodentalium vernedei. The sequence continues at coordinate 453,777,237 of CM062292.1, read as the reverse complement.
TAGACTTAACATATTAGTCCCTTAACATATTAGACCCTTAACATATTAGACTTAACATATTAGACCCATACCATACTAGACCCTTAACATATTAGTCCCTTAACATATTAGACCCTTAACATATTAGACTTAACATATTAGTCCCTTAACATATTAGACCCTTAACATATTAGACTTAACATATTAGTCCCTTAACATATTAGACCCTTAACATATTAGACTTAACATATTAGACCCTTAACATATTAGACTTAACATATTAGACCCATAACATATTAGACCCAACATATTAGACCCTTAACAGTCTGCAGTCTGATGTTAAAATTCGGAATATTTCAAGCTGCCATTTTTTCCCATAATGCAACTAGAAATTTAACGGCAGTGGAGCCCATTTAATTGTATATCTCCTAATTGAACAACACTGTTAATTATACTTCCACAAAACAAAGTTTTAGGGGGCAGACCTCTTGCCGGGCGGATGGTGATATGGAGGTGGGTTGGGGGGGGGGGGGGTGGGGGGGGGTGTGTGGGGGGCATATAACAGCAGTTTTGTTTTTGTTTTCGTTTTACCATTAACCAGTGGACAAATAACGAAAAATATGTCCATTCTGACTTGAAGTATGGCAATGCTAGTGAATTGAGTGCAATTTAATTGAAGTTGAACTGATTGATGACAGGCGCGATTTTTTGCGCTCGTCTTTTTTCAGTTACGGGCGAGCGCAATAGCGCCCGTCTCACGTGAAGGACTGAGGGGGATATATAGGAGTCAACTTGTCCGTCGGTCAGTCTGTTGTCGTCATCGGCCCATTGCACATGTAAACTTGTGGAGCGAACTACTTCCACAGTTTTACCCGCATTTTCATGATACTTCACAAAAATGATCAACATGATGAGGAGCAGTGCATGACATAATTTTTTTTCATGACCCATCACAAAAATGATCAACATGATGTGGGGAAGTGCATGACATAATTTTTTCCCCTCTCAGTTTCAAGATGGCCAACTGGTGGCCCTTTTGGATTTTTTTTTACTTAGAAAAATTGAATGCCCCTTTTCAGACACCCACACTAGGCGGTATGCCATGGTGGGGGGTATAGCGGGCAACAGACCATCTCAAGTTGAATATAATTTCCAAATACCAAACCATTTACCATACATTCAGTACAAATTTGCCCTGTTAATTGAATATGGGATATAAAGCAAATTCCTGTTAATTGAATAAAAAAATCCTGTAATATTTTGAGACCTTATTATCCTCACAATCACCAAATACCCAATTTTTAGAGACCTATTTCACATAAGTGCATCAAATATAACTATTTATTCTATTATATCGTGGTTGACAGAGCTCATGGAGCTATGTCAAACAAGATGTAATAGAATAGATACTCAGTTTATCTCTAAAATACAGGAAAGTTACCAAATCTGTGTTAACCCTTTACCCAACGAATCGCCTGCATCCGCCCACATAATATGCAAATTCAGCAGTTGAAAAGATATTATTTTTAAAAAAATTTCAACAAAACCATATCATGTGACCCCTCATTGGAACGAGCTCATCGAGCTCATTCCAACGAGGGGTCACATGATATGGTTTTGTTGAAATTTTTTGAAAAATTTGAAAAAATGATATTTAAAATAGTCAATTTTGATATCGCCTGCGTTGGGTAAAGGGTTAATTGAACAATCCTGTTCGTTGAATAATTCTCACTGGCAATTCTCACTTATCAGGGTTCCACTGTATTTCAGTCCTGTTTGATAGATGTCAATGAGCTCGTTCAAACAAGATTAAATTGGTTAAATTCTTACTTACTTTATGAGAAAATTTTGTGTTTTGAAATTTGTATATTTTGTCTTCATTGTGCAAAAGGATAAGGGATAAGTACATCTGGTTTTGATATTCATTAAAGGTGGGAAAATGTAAGCATCTATGAGACTGACAGACAATCAATGAGGAAAAGTTCAATATTTTTCTTAAAATTGTCAGATACTTTTATTCTTGTCTTTTCAAGGTGGTGCAGGTTTTTCAGATCATGGAATCAAGTCAAGGATTAATGTTGATTGGACCTAGTGGCAGTGGTAAATCTACAGCATGGAATGTTCTACTCAAAGCAATGGAAAGAATAGGAATAGAAGGAGTTGCTCATGTTGTTGATCCAAAGGTATAAATTGTTAATAAGAACCTATTTGCTGACACTCCATTTGCAGGAACTAATCTGTGTGATGAGGGTTAATTCATTAGACCTTACAGGGGCCAAGTTTTTGTCCCATTCCCATTGTAAGATATTATGTAATTTCCAGTTGAACTGACCTATTTCTCCCTGACCAGTAATCCAGTTTAATCCTTTACCCAACGAATCACCCGCATTTTTAGCCTGCAAATTTAATAATAAGTCACTGTCTTGATGTACAAAAATATCTTGTAAATTAATCACTGTTTGGATGAACAAAAATATCTAGCATAGTTTGTCGATGCTGTATAACAAGTACCAACTTCTTCTTCTGTTTACCAATGAAACAGCAAAATACGTGAAACAAACTATAAGAGAAAATGTATGATCCAGCCGCAAGAAAACGAATTAACTCAATCCCGACTGTTCCACTCTCTTTACCTCCTAAAATTAGAAAGTGGGACAATCGGGATGACACAGGCTAGACAGAATTGATGCCCGTCAAATAATCTTTTGGTAATATTATAATCAAGGCTCTTTGTTATGTGTCAACTGAATTAACTTTTATCTTGGTTAATCCTTTACCCAACGAATCGCCAGCATCCGCCCGCGTAATATGCAAATTCAGCAGCTGAAAAAATATTATTATTCGAAAAATTTCAACAAAACCAGTTCATGTGACCCCTCGTTGGAACGAGCTCGTCGAGCTCGTTCCAGCGAGGGGTCACATGATATGGTTTTGTTGCAAGTTTTTGAAAAAATTGAAAAGATTATATTTAAAATAATAAATTTTGATATCGTCTGCGTTTGGTAAAGGGTTAATGGTAATCCAATCCAATCAGTACTGTGTCCAAATCTTAGCATATAACATTCAGGTAATAGATTATGTTTTCATGGTGTTTAATATAGGATGTCTTGCCAGGGTTGCTTTAGATACCTCACATTTCCTGGTATCTTCATAGATCTGCGGTTCCTAAAAGTCGTCGGGTCACCACTGATCTTTTGGAGTTCCTAGAATTATGGCATATTCTAATACAATTGCTATAAATCTCGAAATTTGATCGGTTAATCAATAAAATTTACGACAGTAAAATCGGCGTAACCTGTCACAAATTTTGTGTATTCAAAAACTATTTCAGGAAAGTCAAGATGTATTCGTGGGCATTCTATTTTCTTTCCATTTAGAGTCATTGACTACCACATCCAAGGTAAACAAACGCTGTGAACGCGTTGACTTTCTGTAAAATAAAAATGTTTTCTATCTTTCTTGTAATTAACTGTAATTAATATGGATGAAGTTGGAACGTTTAATATTAATGTTTTAATGTCCAATCAAAGATCTCAATATTTTTAACTTTAATGGTAAATCCTTGAGTGCTTTCCGACTCAGGCTGAAAAATCACAATGTGAACTCTAAACTTTGAACAGGGAAAGCAGCCTGCATATTTTGTTTTCAGATTGTCACAAACATTTAAACATGATAAATGTTGTCAGTACAAATATAAATATATTTTGTTATTGGTGATAAAATGACTAAAACGCTTGGAACTATTTGTATAGTGGCAGCGTAAAAAAAAATTTGTGATTTTGTTCGGAACTCCCAAATGATGTCACGAAGGCTGTATTTTTAGATTTAAATTGTTGTCTTCAACAAGGCATTGTTTTATAGTCGGGAGATTAAAAACTATCTCAGTTTTCAGCTGAATTATATAAGAATTGGGATAATTGCTTAGGGCCGTAAATAAATGATGGTTTTACTGTCGCAAATATCATGGCATAATTTGCTCATATATTTGACAGGTTTTGGCTACCGTAGTTCAAATTCCCATGGATTAAATCTCTGATTCCTGAAAATAAATTAGATGAACAGATTGTAGTCATTTCAAATAAGATCCAAATCCTGCTCATTACTTTTTAATTACAAACAATTCTAATGAGTCATTATTCCAGAAAATGCAGTTGCCTACTATGTATATAGCTTATTACAACAATACAGTGATCTGGTTTGTTATATTCCATGAAGTTGGCAGCGTCAGATGTCCTGATCAAACAAACTGCCAAAGCTAGCAAGTTTGATCCAACAATCTGAACTCATAAACAAGACTGAATGAGACACACCAAAGATCATTTTAGTGTCCTAATGGTCTGTTTTTTATCTATCTTTATGAAAATTCATTTTCAAAAGCTGGGGATGAGTTAATGATTCTTTTTATTATATGATCCAACACCCCTACCCCCTAAAAGATGCCTTTCTGTAACAAAGAAACAAGGAGTAGCTTCTATAAGGCCTGCGATTATGTTACAACTTAGATTGCATTGTTTGTCTGTAGTGTCCACATCAGGAAATAGGCCCAAATAAAGTTTAGATTGCAAAGTATTTAATGACACAAATTTAATGAAATAATTTTCAAATAAACACCACTACTGTCACAGATAACAAATATTTATCATTCCTCGTCCCTCGAGTCTGAATCTATAATTATTCTCTGGTGCTTGATAAGCTGAGCATTGTCATTTTTAATTAATGGGCTTAACCCTTTACCCAACGCAGACGATATCAAAATTGATTATTTTAAATATAATTTTTTTTAATTTTTAAAAAAAATTTCAACAAAACCATATCATGTGACCCTGCATTGGAACGAGCTCAATGAGCTCGTTCCAATGAGGGGTCACATGATATGGTTTTGTTGAAATATTTTGAAAAATTTAATTTTTTCAACTACTCAATTTGCACAATACGCGGGTGGATGCGGGCGATTCGTTAGGTAAAGGGTTAATAACTGGAAGAAGGGTCAGATCATATAATAAAGTATCTTTACGTATGATGGCTATTTAGATGCATTTTTTTATTTTAAAAATACCACCTAAAACCATTATTGTCCCTGGCAGGGAATATAGAAATGGGTTATGTCTGCGCATCCATCCATCCATCCATCCATCCATCCATCCATCCATCCATCCATCCATCCATCCATCATCCATCCATCCATCCATCCATCCATCCATCCATCCATCCATCCATCCATCCATCCATCCATCCACAACAACTTTGGGCCTTTATATCTCAGTCAGTGGATGTTGGATTTAAATGATCTTTGGTATGCTGATAGACCACCATGGGGGGAAGGATATTCACAAGTAACAGGTTTTGTCCACTTTTTTTCTAGAGTTATGGGCCTTTTCCCACTTTTTTCAACTTTCTGCTTAGCGGGGATTTGCAGCTTGTTGGATTTGCATCTCTGATGAAATAATTAATTCCCTGCATGCTGCTGGCAGAAATTCCTGCCCAGGGCATGATTTCTCTTGCCACTGAAATAAGTATTATTTTGACACCTTTAATCAAATTATACTCCTGTAAACTGAATGGACTTTTTCATCAATGATTTTTGGTGTTAAATTTAGATGATACTTTCATCAAATCTAATCATGGCTGCTTCATCTTGAAAATACTCAGTGGTTTAAGAATTAACACAGAATGTTGGCCACAACGTCATATGGAGTTAGCACTGAACTAAACAGGGGGCGCGGTGGCACAGTAGGTAGAGGTGCAGGCTGCAAGCTGAGAGGTCCTCGGTTCGATTCCCACCTGTGGCAACCACGTTGTGTACTTGGGCAAGACTCTTCACCCCCATTGCCCACATGGGGGCACGGTGACATTCTGTACTAAGGCATACTGTACGTCGATGGTGCACCTGTCTTCAACCAATGCTAACCCTGCTTGTGTGGAGTTGGTATGTTGGGGAGCTGACAGTTGCTTGCCATTGCTCTGTGGTTCTCTCCGGGTACTCCGGCTTCCTCCACCCGTAAAACTGTCAAGTGTCATGATTAATCATTGTGCAGAAATATGTGACCATAAACACCAATAAATAAATAAATAAATACTGAACTAAACATAATTTATTTACTTATTTACATATTTTACTTTGATCATACTTTGTAAGTAAACATCTCTGTCTTCTTTTCTAATTTTTTCAGTCTTTGTCAGTAGAAGCTTTGTATGGCAGTCTGAACCCAACTACAAAAGAGTGGATGGATGGTCACTTCACTCACATATTAAGAAAGTAAGATTGGTTTGGTTATATTCCTTGTTGTACCATGAACAAATTTTCTACTTGAAATATTTGTATTTTAACATTAATTTTCAGAGGTTTAAATTTGTAATTTAGAAATATGTAGGCCAACAAAAATCACAATATTTTTTATTTGATTGCCCTTGACCAAAGGAATTTGATGCATCCGCCTGCATAATTTACAGATTCACAAAAAATATTTGAAGAAAAATTTCAGGAAAACCATATGACATAACCACCTCATTTGGAATGAGATCGATGAGCTCATTCCAGTGAAGAGTCACATCACATGGTTGTGTTGAAATTTTTAAAAAAATTAAAAAAACAACAAAATTTTGAAATCGTGTGCATTGGGTAAAGAGTTAACAGGGATTCACTCAGTAACCTTTATATATGTAAATAACCGTTTACTTAACATGAATTTAAAATGACCATTGCAAAACTAAACATTATCATTTGCTTGTTCCATTTTGAGGTCTTAAGCTACCAGTATGTTTTTAAAGCAATGATTATGAAAAAAAAGAAACAATTCAAGTTGAATGATCATTTTTAAATAGCGATGTGATATATGTTAGATAAAAGATTAATAAAATAGTGAAAACATAGACACCCCTGATCAGGCCTGAATATAAGCAACCTGTCATTTGAAAATTTAGGTCCCCAGAGTGTGAATTTACTGATGCTATCCCATACAGTGGGCCAATTTATCCTCTAGGTACATCTTTCTGTTTTGGCTTGAGATGTTGATTCAGACTGAGGTTCACAGAGGGTAAATTTTATGATGCTACCCTGCTGTGCAGAGTAGCATCACCAAATTCACCCTCTGGGGACCTCATTTTGCAGATGACAGTCTGCTTATTTTCAGGCTTGCTGGTCAACATTGTACAAACAGTAAGTCAAATGGGTTGGTGTTCGCAAGTTATGTACAATTATCAGATTTATTGTATGAGGTGATATCCATTGCAGGCCTGTACAAATTATAGTGATTAAGTAAACCGAAAAAGAGATAACCTCAACTTTTTATGCAACCCATTTTTACCTGCGTCGCCAGCGGCAGAGCAGGTCTAGTAACCGCTCGACTCCGTCAGTCCATCCGAAACACTTCTTCCGTCAAAGTTTTCTTGGCTTCTATGAAAGGGAATGATTTTATATTTGGTCTGCTGCTTCATAATGATGAGTTGTATCGTGTATCTAATTTTCAGATCTGCCGTGGAGCCACTTCCTGTTTGCCGATACTTTGAAGTCTGTTCATCTCTGTAATCAATTGCATGCAGCAAAGCAGGTCCAGACCTGGTATTGGTCTTGGCTTGTTCATGTTAGCTTTTTCCATGTTTTTGACTTAAGAGAAATAAAAGCTAAAATTCAAACTAATATGATCACCAATGTTGGTCAATGGCTTAGTTTATTCCAGTGATGAGGAATAAGCCATGTTTTTATGCCATAAATGAAAACTTCTGTTTTTTTATCTAATGAATCAGCCGCATCTGATGACATAATTTATAAATTAAGCAGTCGAAAATAATATATTTTCAAAACATTTTGACAAAATCATATCATGTGACACCTCAAGCTTTTTCCAATAAGGCGGTCACATGACATAGTTTTGGTAAAAAATTTTGAAAAATTAAAAAAAAAACAATAATTAAAATAATAAATTTTGTTATCCTGTGCATTGGGTAAAGTATTACCACCTACATTTCAGGATTTGTCTATTAGTAATAATGATGGAAGTTATATTTTGTCATTTTTGGAATAATGCTTTTATGTTGGACTCAACTTTGTGCAGAGAAGATCTGACAAGAGCTTTTTGACTTAGTGTCACAGAAACTTAAAATTAACACTCCTGAAATGAGCTAACCAGGCTTTTCAGCTTTGCTCTGGTATTAAAGTAGACAGTTGTTGTTTTGTGTTTTTTTGGTTTCAAATTATTTTTTTCTAATCATATTTTCAAAGAATTTTCAGAAAAATATTTTATTATCTTTAACAATATACAAATCAGGATCCTTCCTTATTTTTTAACAGAGTTGATCTGCATGTTTCCTGTGATTGGATGACGTTCTCAAATTTTGTTCTGTAGGCCCAGTGCTCCCAACATTTGTTTGATAAAAACAAAACAAAAAATTTTCTGAACACTGTTTTCTTCTTTTTTTTTAATTAGTCCCCATGCATACAATCAGTCGAAAACACATCCTTTCTTCAACTGCAAATTGGCCAAAACACTGGAGATCTTTTTGTACCAAACACACAAACATGGTTTGAACTGTGAAATACATTTGTTCTTAAAAATTGGGTGTTGGTTAATGCACATTGCAAATTTAATTGAAAAACAGTGTGATAAATAAATGTTTGTTATCAGTGTGTCCTCGGCATGGCATAAAGTGTTAAATTTTTCATTTACAGTGTTAGAGAAGAACCAAACAAGAGACACTGGATCATCTTTGATGGTGATGTTGAACCCAAGTGGGCTGATCCATTAAATTCTGTTTTGGATGATAACAAATGCTTAAACTTGGCAAATGGAGAGCGTGTTAAGCTTCCACCAAATGTTAGTTGATATGGAATTATTGTTGTAATCTTTATAAAAGTAAATTTAATTGCACAGATAATGATCCAGTTGAGGTACATACATAAGATTTGGTACTCCCAACAGTTAAGTATCTACCCACACCTTTTCAAGAAGTTTGAAACTTTAATATACAAAGTTTGCAGTTCATGGACCATTGTTGAGATTTCTCAGTTGGTTTCTTACTATAATTTGAGTTAATCTGTTTGTCATGATGTGCCTTGATGGGCCCAAGTGACTAAAGACTCTGCAGGTGTATGTATTTCTATCTGATATAACTAAATCGACATGTTTGCTTGAGTAAGTGTATGTATTTCTATCTGGTAGAGCTGCAGGTTTTTAAATTTCTTGTTCGGTTTCGGTTTTGGTTTTTCAAGTGGAGTAAAATCTCGGTTCGGTTTGGTTTTCGGTTTGTTCATGAGGCCAAGTAAAATTTCAATAAAACTCATTCTAATGTCTGGAGTCAAAACTGAATGGTAGTGAAATTGAGTGAAACTCAATGAATGCCCGAAATAAGCTATAATACATGAAGAATCAGGAAGGCCAATATAATAATTACCTAAATATATACAGAACTTTTATTGTGCTTGGCCATTTTTCGAGGTCTGAAACCTACACGCAACTTGAGGAAAGCTGCAAACACAACTTAATTGAAATGTCGGAAATTCACAGAATGTAGCCTTCCCAGAGTAGTGAGAGTACCCAGACACTGCCATTGGCAGTGTCTGGGTACTCTTACTACTCTGGAATGGCTACATTCTGTGAATTTCTGCAGCAAGAGAGTATTTAATAAAAAATGAAAAACCTTAGATTACGGGATGTCGACGGTTTCGGTTTTTTAAAAACTAAAAACCTCGCTTCGGTTTCGGTTAACCTACAGCTCTACTATCTGGTGGTAATATTTTGCGTTATTGCCAAAAATCAGCAATTGTGTCTCATCCTGTGCTATTCTGTGTACAGACATGAGTCACCATTAAAAAAATCACATGTAATGCAGTTTCACCTCCAGTATTCAGAGTAAAATGAAAAAGAACATGACTACAATAAAGTTGTTATTACTCTCCACATTGCAGATGAAAAAAATTCTTCAGTGACAAAATGTTAATTTTTCACTTAAAAAAATTGAATGACACATTTTGTGAATATGCATTTAACAAGCTCGTTCCAATGAAGGGTCACATAATAAGGTTTTGTTAAAGTTTTTTGAAATGGTGATGATGATGGGGGTCCTTAACCCTTTACCCAACGAATCGCCCGCATCCGCCCGCGTAATATGCAATTTCATTAGCTGAAAAAATAATATTTTTCAAAAAATTTCAACAAAACCATATCATGTGACCCCTCTTTGGAACAAGCTCGCCGAGCTCGTTCCAAAGAGGGGTCACATGATATGGTTTTGTTGAAATTTTTTGAAAAAATTTCAAAAATGGTATTTAAAATAATAAATTTTGAAATCGTCTGTGTTGGGTAAAGGGTTAAATCAATAGGTTATTTCCACACAACAAAAAACAAACATGGAGTAGCATAAGGTTATATGCTCATATCTGGAGTCAGAATAAACTAAATTCAATTTGAATAACGTAACAACTTTGCATCTGTAGCTCCAGAATGACAAGTTAGAGCATGACATTGAACATGCCATGTGATGAATTACCACCCTTGCTACATCTGTCGCGAATGAACATATCAAACACAAGTCGTAAAATGGAAATTGGTAAGCGAGATTCTTAACATAAAACTGCGTGATTGGTGTTACAGTAAAAAACAACTCACAACAAGCATTTCTTTATGAACAGAGCTGACACGGTCAGCTTTGGTGATTCGTTTATTAATAACGCTAAGAGTTCAGAACATGAATGTTGGCCTTATCGTGGTCATGGAGCAGACAGAACATGCACCTGTAGAGTGTTTTGATATGTTAATTAAAAAATAAGTTAAAAGTACGTCATGCAAGTATGCCATACACGATTATTAGCCTGTTTACCTTAGTTCAATTAGGTATTTCCCAATAAAATAATTTTGTCCCGGTACTGGCGGCACAAAAGCTTTAGTATCGGTACTGGTTGGAGAATGAGGGAACCGGCGGTACTGGTTCAGGTACCGGTTGACATGCCTGATGTGTCTGCTGTTAGATCTGCCTTTGCATATAGATATCGAAATCATCTTCTGAAAAGCAAACTTCTCCGTGTAACTGGCATTCACAAAAAGCAAATGTGAAGTAGCATAAGGTTATATGCTCATATCTGGAATCGGTCAGCTTGGGTGATTCGTTTATTAACTGGTAGAGTGCTGGAAGCCCATATTTGGGCTTTACCCTGACATGCAGGGACCGTAATGTAAAGGCCTCATGTTCAGTGGATATGCTTCATATCTTTAAAGTGAAATTATTTAGTCTGTATGTCTTTGCCTTTAGGCACTCTACCATAAATTGTAACAAGGCAAAGTCATGTGAACAAATTTTGATGGTCAAAAATAATTTAGCACTCTACCAGTTAATAACACTAAGAGTTCAGAACATGATTGTTTTACTGGTATCAAGATTCGAAATTGGGCTCAATTCGATACCATGAAGGTGATTTGGCTTGAGATTCGATCTCTTTCAAACAGTAAACCAATATATAAGGAGTTTCTTCTATGGGAAAATAAATGGGCACCATTCTTGGAGAAAATTATTTTGGGTGAGACTAAGATATCATTGGAACAACCATAGTTATCCCCGAAAATTTTTTTTTGGGGGACTATTAAAATAGCTGGTGTCCATCCATCTGTGTGTCCATCCCTCTTTGGTTTCCCGACGATAACTTTAGTTATATTTCACCAAATCAAATGAAATTTGGTATATAGGTGTATCAACATAAAATACAGGTCAAGTTCGAATTGGGATGCGGTCTGACAATATTTGCCTGCGTTATGCGCCTTTTTCAACTTTGAAGATTCTATTTTTTTAAGTTTCCAACCAATAACTTAAGCTGTAATTAACAGAATCAAATAGAATTTGTTGTGTTCGTGTATTAACATAAAATACACGTCGAGTTCAAATTGGGGTTTGGTCCGACATTTTTTGCCAGAGTTATGTCCCTTTTTAACTTTAAAAAATTCATCTTTTTTTTCCATTTTGTTTTGTCAGGGGACATGTGGCCAGGTGGCTTTTTATTTACACTGTTGTTAGAGAATTTCAAATTTTATTTTCCTGAGACCCCATTTTCTTTCATCTGATTCGCACTGAGATAATCCAGGTTTTTCCAAAAAATGTAATGACATGGAAATTCAGCTCCTGGCACATAAAAAAATATACAGAAAATATCATGCATCTGTATTAAGAGTGATCTCAACCAAATTGTGAACTCAACCAAATTATGCTATTATTGCTTGAATAGCTCAAAGGAAAGAGAACTGTGTCTTGAAAATTATAACCATAGCAGAACAATGCATGAAAGAAATTTACCAATATATTGGCACACACCTCAATTCTGGATTAAACTGGGAAGCATGGTCAGTGAGAGGAATTACTTAACTCCTAAACCTCACAGTACTTTCAGATAACACTATTTTTATCACAAAGAATTTAAAGTTTTTTACATCCAAAATATTGTTGATGGCCCTTCTTTGAATCGGCTTATTGAGCTCATTTCAATGAGAGATCATATGGAGTTTTTTTTGGTAGCAGGAATATGAAAACAAGATTTTACTGGCAGTTTTGCTAGGTTATTTAAAGCAATGAGATTTGAAGGGCATTTTTTCCATTTATCATTGGATGTTTTTTCTGATTTATTAGGTAAAGGTGAAGAGTAAACCATCTTCTCACTGATGTTAAAATACCGAATGAGTTCTTTCAAACAAGATTGAAATTGGTTAAGTTCATCAGCGTGCAGATGGTTAAAAAAAATCACAGTGAAGAGAATCCTTCTCAATTTAGGTAATCCTTGATAAATAGGGTTTAATCCGTGAATGAGAATTTTTGGGTTCCGGCGATCTGACCTTCTCAATAAGACGGTGGTTCAGTGGTAGACTGTTGGACTTCTATGCTAGATGTCCCGAGTTTGATCCCTGTCCGGGATGACCCGCATTGTATCCTTGGGCAAGGCACTTTAATCCCGGTGGCCTACATGGGGGCATGATGATGCCGTGTACTACGCCATACTGCACATTGATGGTGCAAATGTCTTCAACCGCCGTAACCCTGCTTGAACGGAGCTTGAACAGAGTTAGAATGTTGAGGAGCTGACTGTTGCTTGTCAAAGCTCAGTGGTTCACTCTGGGTACCCTGGCTTCCTCCACCCGTAAAACTGTCGTGTTCAGGATCAGCAATTGTGCAGAAATATGTGACCTTAAACACCAATAAATAAATAAGTAAATAAATGGGGACATGGGCATTAAAGAACAGTTGATAATAGTTATTATTATTATTATTATTATTATTATTATTATTACTATTATTATTATTATTATTATTATTATTATTATTATTATTATTATTATTATTATTACTGTGTCTTATACAATACAATGAGAAATGTGCCAACTACACCATGCATGAAATCTGGTTTACGTTCGAGAACATCATGTATGCATCTAATTAGTCATTATCTGGTAGAGTGCTGGAAGCCCATATTTGGGCTTTATTCTAAAGTGCAGATACTGTAACTTAAAGGCTTCAAATTCAGTGGCTATGTTTCACATTATCTTTGAAGTGATATTTTTTAATCTGTTAGGATTTACCTTGTTACAATTTATAAGAGATTGCCCATGAGCACTCTCCTGTAAATTGAAACAAGCCAAAGACATGTGAACAAATTTTGATGGCCAAAAATAATTTAGCACTATACCAAAAATAATTTAGCAGTTATACATCTGACTAATGTTATGACATGAATGAAATCCTTCAACACAAAATAGTGTAAATCAAGAATGTAAATAGATTGCCGAAGGTGATATTTTTCTTTATAAATATCCACTTCATTCACTCCTTTCAAATTTATTCATGGTGTAAATACAGAATACATCTTGGGTAGGATATGGGGGAGGGGGGGGGGGGAGGGATACAGGAATCAATGACCAAAAGGCACAGGTGAAGTACAAGAAAAAGCCTCAAATCGTTGATTCCAGTCCCACATATTCCAACTTATCTTCTTTCTCATAAGCAAAGTTGTGTTGATTTTTCTTTATTCCAGGTGACATTAATATTTGAGGTCCAGAACTTGAAGCATGCTACTTGTGCTTATGTTAGTCGATGTGGTGTGGTATGGTTCAGTGGAGATGTTCTCACCACAGGTATGTTTGAAAGAGTCATTAATTTTGGTAGTAGATGTAAACTCATTAACAACTGTTTTATAACATTATATTGGTACCTGTTGAATATTTCAGATAAACTGTAACACAACAAATCAATATTTCCAGAAAATGTAAAGCACAGACTGGGATGAACAGGTACTCCATTCTAACAGTGGCCATCCAATGTATGAACATGTTCTCATTCTTGACAAAGTTTAGCATATTTGCTAAAAAAAAAAAAAATGAGGAAAACTGTTTTAACCTTTGATAGCCCAGAGATTCTCATCCATTTTCAGCTCAACTTTACAAAGTCAAGATAAGCTGTTGCCAGCATGCGTGCAGAAGTTTGTGAGTCTGTTCACATTTTTTTTAGCACAGGCTACACCCCGTAGTTCTTGTCCGATCATCCTGAAATTTCATATGCAGGTTCGAGGTCATTTCTAGATGAGAACGTCCCCTTTTTGGTCGCTATTGTCAAATGCGATGGCTGTGTGGGCCTGAAACCCGAAAACTTTTAGTACAGTCTACGGATTGTATTTATGAAGAGATTTCATTGTATCTTGGTAGGATGACTCCATATAATGTCAAGATGAGAATGTCCTATTTTGTTCAGGTTCAGTCAACCGTGATGGCCACAGGGATGCTTTACCTAGATTCCTTTAGCACAGTCTACAGATTGCATTTATGAAGGGATTTCATTGTAAATTTGTAGGATGACTCGGTATAATGTCTAGATGAGAATGGCCTATTTTGGTTGTTATGGGCACACAGTCTACATTTCATATTTATGTAGGGATTTCATTGTAACTTAGAAAGATAACCCGGAATGATGTCTAGATGAGACTGTACTATTTGGTCACGATTGGTCGGCAGTTACCGCCACCTGATCTCTTGATCTACATTCCTTAAGGGGTCGTCCAACCTAACTTTGGTAAATTTTTTGACATTTTTCCCAATGCCTCAGAAACAGATAAGAGAAGTAAGGAAAGGCAAATTATATATCAAAATAATGAGTAAAGTGCATAGAAAAGGTACATATAATTTTTTTCAGGAAAAAAAGTGAATTTTATGATTTTGAAGAAGATTAATTTGCAAATGGCATAAGTAACGAACCGGTAAAACCACAAAATAATCAGTAATTCGAAAGCCTTGTCCTCAATATAATGATAACATACTACAGACTCGGAGAAAGCATTTTTTTGACACACACTCTGGTGAGTTTTGACGTTTGAATGTAATAACATCAACACAAATTTTTGATGTTCCGGATGTGGCCATGCTTCAACGATGTTTTTCCGGTCATGTGATTACGATGTGGTTCTTGCAGAAATACTCAATTTGGGCAATCGTAAGAATGCAAAGACGTGATCACGCCCTTTATTTGTTCGAGACAATGTATGAGCGGATTTGCAAACAGGTGACAGCAAGTACTTGAGCTGTTAATGTCATAACTGCAAAATATGGTTCGAAATTCCCTCTCGCGTTTACAGGCCGTCTGAACTTTTTTGTTGACAAAAAATCTGAATTATTGCGCACTAGAAAGACAACATGAACCACTTGTAAAAAAAATAACCGAGTGTATAAAATCGGGACGATACACACAAAATAAGGCAATATTCATAACAAAGTAAGCAGAATGCTTCAGAAATCACTTTTTCACGAAGTATATTCCAAGTGACCTGGAACTATATTGAGCGTGTTAATTTCCCCCTGTCGCTGCGAAGTTATTTACTTCCTAGTAACCATGGAATTTGAAGGCAGGTATGTTTGATGTCTGCAAAGGACCGATTGAAGATGGGTTGAAAATGATGCATTCGTGCTTTTAAATAAGGTGCGCTTGGACGATGCTGAGAATTTAGTTTTTTCTTGCAATCAACCATAGTAATACAAGCGTCGATCAGTGTCTTTTATGATCGTTTTACACTGACAAATGTGACAAATCTCCTTCACCGGAAACCATCCCCCAATTTGCATATCACAATAAACATAACCGCTGTCATGGAGTGTCAGCGTGGCCGTGTGGTCAAAACCGAAACGAATTATCGAATGCACGGTCAATATTAGCTGCAATTGGCTTTTAAATAAATGCAATACACGAAATATTCGCAATTTCTTCATTATTCATGCCGAGTTACTTTTTAACCAAACCACATGCGTTCAGTTTCGTTTGTCGGCATCAAACTGATATTGTTTGTGGTAATTAAATAGTACGAGAAGGCGCAGGAAGCCAAATATTTTCCATCATCTATTATTTAATTCAAATTGATAATTTCTTTTATTTTACTGAAATTATGAACTGATAAGGTGGGTGTGTTGGGATTATTATGCCCCAGACCTGGAAGTTGGAAAATCAAAGGTGCATCTAGGGCCGTGCAGTGGTGACCCCTGTCCTCTTAATCTTAGTCTCACCCATTCATCATTACATGTACGAACATTCCCCCTTGTATCTCAACCATTGCTACTCCAATTTGAAGGATATTTGGTTTTGTGATCAAGCATCATGGGGAAACAATGCCTGTGTAGCTGCTGTAGCATGTGTTTCTTCCCACATTTTTTCAGAGTTGTGGTACTTTTTCACTCTTTTGAGTTAGAAAATTTTGTTTATAACTAGTTGATTTGTTACAATTTGTTGCAAAGTGCCTGCTAATACCCTCAATTGTATTGCTACAGAATTTTCTTGTGAAGATTTTGTTCCTATTACTGATCAAGCAACAACCTAATGAATATTCTGTATAAAGCCACCAATCTGATGTTTGACACTTTTATCGGAGCTGTTTTGAAGGTTTATGGAACTCGAAATGTTGATTATGGCAGGACTTTTCTATTCACCCATTAATTGATAAATTAAGTGTTATAGTTGGAAGTAAGAAGCATGAAAGGTCCAGAACTAAAACTCTAAAAAGAATGTTTTGCAATGTAACATGATTTTTGCAGATACACTTATTTGGAGGTTTACCTGTCTGATAGTGTTTGGAACATGTGTGGCCAGGATCTTCAAAAAGAAAAAAGAGTTAAACTTTGAGAAAAAAGGCATATGCCTTGAGTGCCGGAGGTAGAGTCATACAAGGAAGAGAGCCCCCCCCCCCCCCCCCCCCCCCCCCCCCCCCCCCCGAAATTTTTTGTGTCAAATGGAGCTCACTTGTCATCTTTTTGGGATTGCTTTGTGTACTGCGTTCTTGAAAAAAATATGTGAGACCCTCTGGATGTGCCCCTCTGATCTCAATATGTCAATAAGCCTCCTTGGGGAAAGTACATGCAATAATGGTTATGTAAGGTTGATTTGATGTGTTTTGAATAACAATGCACTTTTAAGTACATTAGATGGTTTATTGCAGTGACAGGTTACAGTTACCCTTATTTCTTCTCCAACAGATATCATGAGTGTATTGGTGTTCAAGAGTTAAACAAAGCTAATATACTTATTGATAAACCAGACAAATTTAACAATTTAATCACTATCAAATTGATGCATGGGATAAAAGGGGTTACAGTGCAAGGGGTTTGTATATATATTTATTCAACTACAATGTATGACTTTGCAGTGCATTCTACATAGGAGAATATCATATTTTCTTTCCAAACCATTACAGTAACACATAATCTTGATATTGGGAGACACTCTTTTGTCCTTCCATACTTCTTCTGCTGGACTCCTTCAAGTTGACCTTTGTTGAACTCCCCAAATCAAAACATAAACAAAAGAAAATGTCTGCCTTCAATCAGTGAGCACTCCACTTATAAAATTTGGTCTCAATCTTCATTACTTTCATGAATTAGGAAAAGATTTCTTCGAGTATGTACTTAAATGTTTATAGAATACAGCTGTTATTTTATTTTGAGGTATTTTATTGTAAAAATTTTGTTCTCTTACTTATGCCATAGCAGACTTTCAGGTGGTGCTATTTACACATGGCAGCAGTTCCATGGCAAATTTCAGTTTCCACATGTTCTATGTTTCATTCCAAGCATTTTGGTATATAATTTATTGGGGTTATTCATTTTTGGCCTTTTTTAGACTTGAAAGAAAATTACATGAAATTTGACCAAAGTTAGGTTGGACGTCCCCTTAAGAACTGTCTACAGGTTGTTTTTATGAATTGATTTCCTTGTAACTTGGAACTTGGTAGAATAACTTGATATGATATCTAGATAAGACTCACATATTTTGGTCATGATCGGTCAGCCATGACTGCCGATCCAGCACCTGACCTGAATAACTTTAGCAAAGCATATGAGTCATATTTATGAAGGGATTTCACTGTAACTTTTTACTGCAACTTGGTAACTTTGGTTGACATATGTTAAATGTGATGGCCACATCAACCCAGGCTTCAATTCTTTAGTACAACTCAAATTATTCTTATTGAAAACATAGCATGTAGGGAACAGAAATTAACATATTCTCAATTATCACAATTCTTGTCTTATTTCATAATCATTTCATAAACATTGAACATTATCCTTTTCATCAAACACTACACACAGTCAAGATAAGCTACAGTGTCATTGACACTTTCATTAATTTACTTTGATAGTCTACAATCCATGCCTTTGTATATAGTGTTTAGGTAAGTCTTGGCTGCCTTTTTAGGCACCAAGGACATGCTTTGAAACAACTGCCATAAAGTCAGAAAATAAGCAGACTGTCATCTGCAAAATGAGGTCCCCAGAGGGTGAATTTTGTGATGCTACCCTGCACAGCAGGGTAGCATCACTAAATGTACCCTCTGTGAACCTCAGTCTGAATAAGGATTTCAAAACTAAACAGAAAGAGGTACTCAGAGGATAAATTGGCCCACTGTTTGGGATAGCATCATCAAATTCACCCTCTGGGGACCTCCTCTACAGATGTCAGACTGCTTATTTTCTGGCCTGAGTCTGCCATAGTATTTATAATGTAACCTACAAGTTTGCTTAAAGACTTAATGTCAGGGCACCTGTTTTGTTGCTGTAATAAATGATTCAATTTATATTTATTGCTTTAGGGGTTTAAAGTTTAAAACTGTCAGTGGAACATTGATTATTGGTGTAACATAGTGTGTTAAAACAAAATCAAAAGTTCAATGGAAAACAATTTTTATCCCATAAATGACCGTTTATTCGAACAATAAAAGCTTTGGATAAATTTTTGCTTTATTCACCTAGTAGGGTGATAAATTTTCCCTGTAGGTTTAACACTGAAAACATTTATTCCTGTAGTAGAGATGGACTTGTTGACCTCTGACCTCTACCGCATTCGTGTAGCATAATTAATAGTTCAATTGTTGTTTTCTTTAAACCTTTTTGAAAGTATTACACAATGCCAGTAGAAAACACCACACACTGTTCATTTAATAAAGTATTTTTGCAAGTTTAGCTCAAGTTTGTATGGGAATTATTTTTAGACAGAAATGTATTACTGCGCCTTGTTTATTTTTGCCAATTTTGCTTGTCGATCGAATTGGACCACTGTGTACCTCACTTCTCGCTGTGTTTTGTACCGAGTACCAGCACTATTTCGCCATGACTGCCCTGTAAAAGATTTATGAGATAAACAAAATAAATGTATAGTGTTTTCAAGTAAAAAATTTATTCTGCTCATAGAATTAAGAATGAAACCGACTCGCCTTTGCTTATCTGTTTCATTCTTAATCCTACTTGTAGGATAAATATTTTACTTGAAAACTCTATACGTTTATTCTATATATAGTCTCACTTCTGCAAATGCAGGAGATTCTGGGCCTTTTTTCACAATGCAGTCGCTGTGGAAGCTTGTCACTTTCAGTTTTATAAATACAGATTATCATGATAATTTATTTATCCAACAATTCTGTCAGATAAACAGATTAAACCTTAAATTATTAATACAGCTTTGGGACATAATGTTGGGCGAGAAAAAGTTATAAAAAAAACCCCATATTTTATGGTACAGTATTGTTGTGCACTTTAACAAACAATGAGTAACAAGGTCACCGCAAATATTCAAATATTCACGCTATGCTTGAATTTACAAGTGTGTAAATATTTAATTGTACATATTCTATGTATTGTTTGGGAGTGTGGGGTGGGGGAGGGCATTGACTATTAATAGTTCTGTCGCTAATTGTAAAGAATTTTGTTTTGTTTTGTAAGCGATCAGCTGAGTCGATCACTGAAACGCATATAGAATGTATTCAAGCGCCTGTTATGATAGTCTGTTGCATTCCTGGAAATGAGTCTGTATGATACGGAATCAGAATGAGTCTTCTATATGATACAGAATCAGAACACATTATATGATATGTACCATTTCTTGTGGTTTTCAGGCCAGAACCTGTATGATTGTTAGATAATAGGAGAGATCAAAGAAACACTGGTAAAATGTTCGTAAACAATGTTTACAATTATTTTTATGGAAGTTTACAAATATCAATAGCTTATCTGCTATTGCCACTCAGTCAAACAAAATTGTGTGTGGACATGAATATGACCTGCCTGAATTAATGTCAGGCGAGCCATGGTAAGCAGAGCCAGTCGCTCTCCTTAAAAAGTCAGGTTTGATACAATAGTGACAACGTAAATATATATCAATAATTCAACATTTCAGGTTCAGTTGCTGTTGATTTGATTGGCAAGCAAGAGATAGTGAATAGAGATGTATCTTCAACCACCTCTGAAAACTTGGATGATGCTGAAAAAAACAACCTACCTGATAATCTGGTGAAACTTTTCAGGAGTTTGACACTCAAGCTGCCAGACTGGCAACTGAGGGCTGAGGTTAAATTATACTCACAAGGATTCAGGGATGCAAAAGAATTGGCCAGCAAGATAGTTAAATTTTTCAAGTGTGTATCATTCAGACATGTTAACCTCCCAAAATTTTTTTCAGGGAGATTGAAGAAAATTTTCAGGGAGATGACATGATTTTCAGGGAGATTTTTTTTTTGCGCGTAGAAACCATGTGTGGATGAATTTTAAATATAAATTAATACCAAATACCCCCTCCCCCCCACACACACACATAACAGGAAACAGCCCAACAACAATACATCAAAGGAACATACGTCAACGTTCTACTAACTGGTGGTGAGTGACCCAGACCTGTTAACCTCTGGAGGTGACTGTCAGTGAGATTTTGATGAGCTCCCAGTGAGACTCGGATGCTTGTCAGTGAGATTTTTGCACGTGGGCAGCACATCAATAATTTCCATGTTACCCCCCCCCCCCCCCCCCCCTCACACACACATACATTAAACATTCCACCCTAATGTGTTTTATTTGAACAATTTGTCCTTTCAAAAGCCAAACCATAGAAATATAGAGAAAAACAGAAATCAGAAATATGGATGTGGTCATGTGCCAATATCTGAGCTTGTTCCAATGACATCCATATTTCAATGGTTTTATGTACAAAATGTTTGGAGATATTTTCGACCTTTTCAGCACTATATCAGTTATGGTGCTGTGTTGAAAGTTTTGGATCCATTTGGGTAATTATGGGTACTTGCGGCGACCTGCGGTAACCTGCGACGATCTGTGGTGTTTAGGCACACCCCAGAGCCTGGTTGTTGTGGTAATTCGATCTTCCAAAGCCCAGCGCCCCACCTAACCACACCGGTTACTCACTGGAAGTAGTTGGTCATTTACGAAGGGGATTTGGAATGGGGTGATCATTTTTCAGTGAAACGTGAAAATTATGCCACAGCCAGCCCAGGACGAAACATCTCGGGGATATTTTGTTGTCCATTTATCACTACGAATGAAAAAACGTGCAAGTGCCGTAAATTACCAACTTTTTAGAGATTTTTTCACCAAAAACATAATTTTTTTCACAGCCTGCTTTATAAAATTGTGAATCGGAAATTTTTCCCAATATATTGAAAATTACAGCAACTCATATGTTTGAGCCGTTTGTCTCCAAAATTGGCTATAATTATCTGAAAGTGAAATCCAAAATGCACAATAAATTTGTGCGTATTTTTGCACATTTTTCGATTGGACAAGATTTTATACGTATGGAATTTATTTTTCGATTTGACTGCTACCTGTATACAAGCAAAGGTGTGCCTTTAATATATAATCAATTTCAGCAATTATCCTGCATCTCAAATTCATTTAATCCACCTGTCAAACGTGTTGCAATAATCACAACACGGCCATTGACAGAAATGAGAATTGGTCATCAGTTCTTACGTAAGTGGTGACGTTTCACACAAACTTAATGACCTTGCCATTGAGAGTAGAGCACATGCTTTTGTATTTGTAAACAAAAGCTGGTGGATTCAGTTTTTGTCTGGTATGTCGACTTTCCGGGAGATTTTTGGTCCAAATTGACTCCCGGGCGGGAGGGCGGGAGGAGATAGCTAATTCCGGGAGAATCCCGGGCATTCCGGGTGAGTTAACATGTCTGGTATCATTATTTAATCTTATTTGTTTTACAAGGATTGGCGAACAAGTTATGCAACTTATATTAACGCCTCTCCTTGTCCCAATGGCACAGGTGTGTGGGATGACCTTTATAGCGGTAACTTTGTGGACTAGCTCTTCTCGAATACTACGAAGGGATCCTTAGCCTGCATGGAGTGTGTCTATCTCTGCACAGAGGACGCCCATTTTATGTCTCCACCTGATAGGACGGTGTGCTGTGAGAGCATCAACCCCACAATTGATGCTGACAGAGAGTGTTCGGACACCTCAAGAAATTTCCCCGACCGGGGATCGATCCGGGACCTCTGGCATGAGAGACGAGCCCACTTATCCACTTGGCCACCACTCTTTTGAGTGTGTATCATTGTATTGTATTCTTCATAAATTCTTGATATGTTAACCCCTTAACTAACATATACAGTCAACACAGTTTTAAAAAATGCCCCTTCTCATTTGATTGTTTTTTTGTTTTTATTAACTATTACCTCAAAAATATAGCTTACGACCTTCACTGGAACCAGCTAATTTATCCATAAGGCACAATATACTATGTTTTTCAAGCCAAGATTTTTTTTATTTGTTATTCGTAGAATTTATTTATTGGAGTTTAACTCTTTCACTGCAACTAAAGTCGAATTACCCAATCACTGTTGACTGTGAAGAAGTCGAAATTTGAAACAAGATAGCAGTAGGACTTCTAGGGGAAGTAACTCTCTTATTTTTTGTGATTTTTGATATTATGGTGTTCTATTTATGTTCATTATCAAAGGTCAAGTACAATTTTGCATCACAAACGCCCACAGATAGAAATACAGCTTGGATCAAAACGTATGTTCATTCGATTTGACATGTCTTTCAGACAAAATGTCTGCGAGGAGTTTCATACATTCTCTAACAATATCTTCAGTTGTGTCTTGAATAACTGACATTGCCTTGAATGCTTCTGCCTGGAAAGAGGGGTTAGACAAGGAGTCCTGCTCTCTCCCTATCTCTTCATCCTCAGTACTTTTGTTAAAAACAACCCCAATATTAAAGGCATAGAAATACATGTACAAGGTTCTGAATACCTGATTTGTCAATAACTCTTCCCTTTTTCTCCAGGATGATGAGGATTCATTAAACAATGCATTGGAGTCAACATATATGTTTTCAAGCATTTCTGGCTTGAAAGTAAATTTTGAAAAAATGCAAGCTATATGGTCTGGGTGAAAAAAGGGAAGCGGGGAAAAAATTTGTACAGAACAATATATAACTTGGAATAATAGAGAACAATTCATGATACTGGGAATAGAGTATAATTTGCATAATGAAAACTACACTCTAAAAGAACTATTTCAAGAAATTTGAAAACATAGAAAAGTTACTCCATAACTGGTCTTTTCGACATTTGACAATTTGGGGTAAAAATTATGTGATAAAATCTCTTGCTCTCCCTATTCTGACAGATGTTCTTGCACTATTAACAAATCCCCATGAACATATTTTGAATAAAAGTCAGAATATCTTTTACAATTTTTTATGGTCATATAAAAGAGATAAAATAAAGTGTGAAATAATAATCAATATCATAGAAAATGGCGGGATAAAGTTTCCACACATAAAATCTTTCAGCTACGCCTCAAAAATGTACTGGATTAAAAGTTAATAGACTCACTGTGTTAACTCCATGGAAAACACTAGTTGTAAAGGACTTTGACCCCTTAGGAAATTACAAAATCTGGCACATGGACAGGGAAGGGCTACAAAAGGTATCTATGTAAACAAACCCTTTTTGGAAAGATGTAATAACCACATGGTCTCTCTTAGACAATGACCCTACTGCTAATCCAAAAGATATCTCCTTTCGGAACCTTTATTTTATAATAAGAATATAAAGATAAATGGCAAACTTTTCTTTGACAAATATTGGTGTGAAAAGGGGATATTCTTTGTCAACGACCTACTCACAGAAGACAATAGTTTTTTAAACTTTCCCAGATTTCTTCAATAAATATAATAGTGTAACACCATTTACTGTGTATCACAGAATAATTAAGTCTATCCCTACTTCTTGGAAACTGGTTATACAAAAAAAT
Source organism: Pictodentalium vernedei (assembly GCA_031216915.1). Classification (NCBI taxonomy): domain Eukaryota; kingdom Metazoa; phylum Mollusca; class Scaphopoda; order Dentaliida; family Dentaliidae; genus Pictodentalium; species Pictodentalium vernedei. The sequence continues at coordinate 453,752,699 of CM062292.1, read as the reverse complement.
AAAATACGTGAAACAATAAGGTGAGAAAAGTTGGATACTGTGAAAAACTCCCAGAAAGTTTGTCAAACTTTTTACCAATACTTCCTACAACTGTTTGCAAAACTGTCGACCAAAACCCAGGAAAAATGGAATCAACACTTGAATATCAACCTATGTTCAAATGATTGGCAGCTCTTATACAAACGTTTATCACAAACCACAGAGGATACTTATGTGAGAAGTTTACAGTACAAAATACTACACAATATCTTTTATACAAACTCCAGACAAGGTATTGTATTGAAAACATTTAGTATAAAAATCCATTATTTGGCTATAAATAGTTTGACTCCATTACACAAAACACAAGAATGTGGCAATATTTCCTTACTTTGGTGTGGCGGCCATCTTGGTTGCCATGGTCATATGACTGAGTATCATATGCAGTTCAGCGTTCGGACATATACCTACCAGCATACCAAGGTTCATCAAGATATTCCTGTAAACAAAAAAGTGATTCCCATATATCCAAACAAAATGTATTGCTCCTGTGAAATTCCATTGTATGCACAATAGTGGCACATACTGTTGTGGTGCTGTATGGCAGTGAAAGAGTTAACAACACTTTCGTCAGCCAGGGTCACTTCATATCGGACAGTTTTACGGGTTGAGGAAGCCAGAATACCTGGAGAGAACCACTGAGCAATGGCAAGCAACTGCCAGACTACCCAACGTACTAACTCCAGAGTTAGCATTGGTTGAAAACAAGTGCACCATCGACGTTCAGTATGCCTTAGTACACAATGCTTCCATGCCCCCACATGGACAATTGGGATTAAGTGTCTTGCCCAAGGACACAACACAGTTGCTGCAGGAGGGATTCAAATCAATGATCTCTCATCTTGCAGCCTGCGTCTCTACCAACTGAGCCATTGCACTCCCAGTTATTCGTAGAAAAGTTTTTGCAATTATCATAGATGAAGGATTAAATAGATTAGCACTAATACCATGTAACTATAGACCTTCACAAAGTGAGCAAACAATTGCCAACTATAGCTTTTGACCTGTCACTGGAATTGGCTGATTTGGCTGTAAGGTACCATAAGCTGTGTTTTTAAAGCAAAAAATTAAATTCTTTGTTATTGGCAGACAAGTGTTTGCAAAAACCATCTTCTATTAATAGTAAGTGAAAGGTTAATTTGATCAGCTTGAATACCACATAACTACAGGTGTACACAAAGTGAGCAAATAATTACGTTTGAATTACTTTTGGTAATTATAGCTTATCATCTTGCACACTACTCTTTGCAGTGAAATGGGCGAGTCTATATTGTTTATATGAGGTTTAGTAGTAATTTAATCCTGCAGTCCTGTGGGGCTGTAGGATTTAAACTATTACTGATCCTGTTGTTCATGTATCCTGTGTTATGTTGTATACTACCAGCTTTTGCTTTACACAAAATTTATGCGTACCAGTTTGAAAAGATTAATTATTCAATTTACACAGACTTTTGACATGTAAAATGTTTTTTTTTTTGCTTTAAGGACACTTGACAGCCAAGGTCACCTCATATCAGACAGTATTATGGGTGGAGAAAGTCAGAGTACCCAGAGAGTACCACCAAGAAGTGGCAAACAGCTGTCAGACTCCCCAACATACTAACTCTACACATGCAGGGTTAGCATTGGTTGAAAACAAGTGCATCATCGACATGTAGTGCACATAACTACACAGCATTGCCGGGCTTCCATACCCCCCCCCCCCCCCCACTACCCCTCACCTCTCTTATGGGCAATCAAGATTAACTGCCTTGCCCAAGGACACAATGCAGGTACCACTGGTGGGGATTGAATTGTCAACCTTTCAATTTGAAGTTCAGTGCTCTAACCACTGAGCCACCATGCTCCCATGTAAAGCAAAATGGGTGAGTGTATGTTGTATTTGTTTGGGAGATAGTGTAAGAATGTAACATCTTAGATACACAGAGCCTGCATGTTAGGGCACCTGTTCTGTTGAAGTAAAAACGTATCAAAGATGAAATTATGGAAGGCCTTGTGAAGGATTGAGAGTTCAAACAAACATCAGCTTTTACTTTAAATTATCTCATCTATCTTGTTATTTAACCCTTTATCTCACACAAAGAATATCAAAATTTATTATTTTAAGGCCTAAAAAAGTTAAAAATCTGTTTCTCAGGTCCTCCCACATGCTCCTTTTGGTTACTGCATGCTCTCTTTTTATATCCAATGCAAACTTCAAAAAATAAAAATTAAATTGTTTATGTCTGATATTTTACCCAAGTTAATAAAATTGATAAATTTGTCCATTGAGTGCAACAAGGCTAAAGCATTGCAAAGCCTTCTTGCACTCAAGGGACGAAATTATGGACTGTAGATTATGAGGTCTAGGACATAAAACAATCAAGAACATGAACTTTGATTGCAAAAAAATAATTACAAAAAATAAAAAAAAAACGTCCCATGCCATTTTACAAAAAATTGCCTGAGGAACAGAAAATCTACTTTATGATGCCTAATTATCATTTTTGTAAATATGAAAAAAATTTTTTACCGAAACCATATGTGACCCCCTCGTTGGAATGAGGTCATTGAGCTCATTCCAGTGAGGTGTCACATGATATGGTTTTGTTGAAATATTTTTAAGTGATAACCTTTTACCTAAAACTAAACAATCATTTTTAATTTTTATCCTAAAAACATGGATTTTGACCACCAAATAAAACTAATGGTAATCTTGCTCAACTCAAGGACCATAAACTATGTTTTCAAAGTAAAAATTGAAAAAAACATTAAAATTTTCATGGTGATGTTTGTTAATATTTCTTGTCAATATATTTGGTAAATGTTTAACTGAAAGTTAAATGTTTCTTTTGTATGTCTGATAATAAACTGTTTACCTCTTGACAACTGATTTGTGATTTGTTATACAGGCTATGTGAAAAACAGCAATCTGCACAATCTCTTGAAAACTGATTTGTGATTTTTTATACAGGCTATGTGAAAAACAACTATCTGCACAATCTCATTATGACTTTGGACTTCGAATTCTGCATAAAGTGATTGTTAATGCTGGTACAGAAAAACATCACAAAATTCTCAAAATTAAAAGAGATAGGGTGGAGAAAGATCAAGAAATAGATGATGAGTCCCTAGCTGAAAATCTTTCAGAACAAGAGGTAGGTTCGGGCTGTTTTACAGACTATGAAACTGAATATTGTATTGGTTAGGTAACACAAAGTAGATTTTCTGTTTCTTAGGTCAGTATTTGTGCGAGTAGTTTTTTATTTTATTTTTATTTCTGTAATTATTTCTTTGTCATGAAAAGTTCATGTTCTTAGTTTATGTTTTAGGCCTCATAATCTACAGAATAGCATGGGTGATGGTGTATTTCACTAAAGACATAAACCATTTAATTTTTATGTTTATAAAAAGAGAGCATGCGGCAGCCAAAAGGACCATTTGGGAGGGCCAGAGAAACCAATTTTTTATTTTTTTATGCCTTAAGTATGATACGATTAAATTAATTATTAGACTGTTCAGACATCCTGCACTATTTATTCTTTATTTAACATCTTGTCAAAATTCACCCAGAGTAATTAACTTGTAGAGTGCTACACTATTTTTCAATGGTAATTTGTAACATAAATATTTTTTTTCCAAAATACCATGCTATCAGCAAAAGGAGCCTTGGTTTAGCAAAATATTCTTCATAAATAATTTTGTTATATAACCATTTTTTGCTGCTGTTAAGCCAACAGCAAGTTAATGCGTCCAGTGTAAAGCCACTATAGTGAGCCATAATAGTGGCTTCTTACACTCAGCAAGTTAAATAATGCCTTTTGAACTTTGTTATTACAGTAGAATCCTCTTAATTGGATATCCATTTTGCCCGTGAAAATTATTCAGTTAACAGGAGTATACAATTAACAGGGATTTGGTCAGTTTCCTGTGTTCTGGAGGTAAACTGAGCATTTATTCTATTATATCTTGTTTGACAGAGCTCATAGAGCTCTGTCAAAAAGATATAATAGAATAAATGCCTGTACTGAATGTAGTGAGGCCAAAAGTTTGATAAATAAGGGGAATTTGGAGCGTGTCACAGTAACTTTTTTGACATATTACGAAAATTTATATACAATAAACAGGAGTTTACTCTACAACCCATATGCAATTAACAGATCAAATTTGTACTGAAGGTATGGTAAATGGTTTTGTGTTTGAAAATGATATTCAATTAACAGGGATATACAATTAAGAGATATCCAATTAAGTGGGCTCTGCTGTATTCTAATTTAATGCTTCAGAAATATATATATATGACCCCCTTACTAGACAGAACTGAATCCAAGGAATTTCAGGGACTTTGGGGGCCATAATCCTGCCTCATACCCATTGTGAAATAACATTCAAAATTCACAACTGAACTATTTGTAATTTTTAGCTCAACTTGTTAAAGTCAAGCTGAGCTGTAGTCAGCTTGACTTTGTCAAGTTAAGCTAAAAATGACAAATAGTTCAATTCCCTTTTGGGCGCATTCATCATTAGGTTGTTTTGAAACTTTGTATGCTTATGCAGGGTGACAAAGATAGGAGCTATTGATTTTCTTTTTATTTCCATCAAAAACAGTTGCTGTTAACAATAGTCTTTGAATTTATTGTACAGTGGAGCCCACTTAATTGGATATCTCTTAATTGTATATCCCTGTTAATTGAATATAATTTTCAAACACAAAACCATTTACCATACCTTCAGTACAAATTTGATCTGTTAATTGCATATGGGTTGTAGAGTAAACTCCTGTTAATTGTATATAAATTTTTGTAATATGGTGAAAAAATTACTGTGACACGCACCAAATTCCCCTTATTTATCAACCTTTTTGGCCTCACTACATCCAATACAGGCATTTATTCTATTATATCTTGTTTGACAGAGCTCAATGAGCTCTGTCAAACAAGATATAATAGAATAAATGCTCAGTTTACCTCCAGAACACAGGAAACTGACCAAATCACTGTTAATTGTATACTCCTGTTAATTGAATAATTTTCACTGGCAAAATAGATATTCATTTAAGAGGATTCTACTGTATTTATGCATCAACATTCTTCTTTGATATGGCCTACAGGGCACATTTATCGTAGGATTGTTTTTGAACTTGTTGTGTTCATTAGGCAAGACCTCTAGATAAGAGCTATTGATAAGCATTCATTTCTATGAAAAAAGTTGCCATTTACAATGACCTTTAAACTTACTACATTTGCGTATCAGGATTCTTCCTTTAACCAGCCTTACAGTTTACATTTAAAAATGCATGGATTGCTCTGACGTTGTGCACACACAATGCTGTTATGTTGAAGATTCACCAAATAACATTGGTACCAATGATCTTCAGTTTTGCCATTTCACTTATAACTTACCAAATTCAAGTTCATCAAGTTGAGCCATAGTGTCATTGACACTTTCATTACTTGTACCATCCACCAGTAATCCAATCCATCAGCACTGAGTCCAAGTTGTAAACATATGCATACATAATGAACTGTCACATATTATGTTATAGCAGAGGTTTGGTGTTGGACAAGTTGACAGCAGTACATAAAGCACCTCATTTTCACTCTGTCTATTCACTTAATTTACAAATTGAGCAGTTGAAAAAAAATATTTTTAAAAACTTTCAACAAAACAATATCATCTGATCCCTCGTTGGTACAAGCTCATTGAGCTCATTCCAGTTAAGGGGCTACATGATATGGTTTTGTTGAAATTAAAAAAAAACATTTTTTAAAATAATAAATTTTGATATTGAGTGTAAAGGGTTAATAGATCTGTGGTGCCTGAAAAATTGTCAAATGCTACAAATCTTTTGGTTCGCTGAAAGTTGGGCATTTGGTAAGTTTTCATGACCAAAGTGGATTCTCACTACTAAAAAAAGGCCTCTTCATAATTTCCATGGATTGAGCCCTGGGTCATTTGCTGTGTTCAGGAAACCAAAGATACAAAAAAAATTCTGGTCATCTAATTTCAAAGAAAACCAATACAGATTTTTTTTTTCTAGATTTAATATATAGCTTTTTGGTGATATTATCATGATTGGAGTTGTGGACCAGTTGTGTCCAAGTATTTTCTTCCAGAGTTGTTGGCATTGTTAGACATAGGATTTCATGTCATCTCATTACCATTTCTTATCATAGCATTTCAAAGTGAACCGTTCCAGAGTTGTTTTTTTTTTAAATTGTATATATAGCTTTTTTCTGATATCATATTTTTTCCCTACTTTTTATGATTTCCTGTGAATATTAATTATTTAATTACAGGGGGGGGGGGGGGGCACGGTAGCGTTGCGGTCCAGTGACCTATGACCTATGTTATGCAATGTCGAGGCTAGTTAGTTCTTGGATGGGTGATCGTCTGAGCGATCGATTTGGACTCCCGCATTGTGTTCTTGGGCAAGGTACTTAACCCTAATTGTCCACAGACAATGACACTGTGTACTAAGGTGTACTGCACATTGATGGTGCGCATGTCTTCTACCTGTCTAACCCTGCCTATGCTGCAGTGCTGAGTTAGTTTGTTGAGGAGCTTGCAGCTGCTCGGTGGTTCTTTCTGGGTACTCTTGCTTCCTCCACCCATAAAACTGCCACCGATGCGATATGACCTTGGCTGTTAAAGTGTCTTTAAACCATAATAAATAATAACAATATTTAATTGCAGATTCTTGTTCACAATGTGATGGAGTTAATGGTACCAAAGATGGTAGCCAAGGATCTTCCCTTACTCAACAGAATATTGGCAGATGTGTTCCCGGATATAACCTGCAGTCTAGATAAAATGACAGATCTTAGGCAGGAGATCAAGAGTGTTTGTCATGAAATGGGCATGGTTTATGGAGAAAATGATGAGCAAGGATCTCAGTGGGTTGATAAGGTAAGCTTCACCTATTTTGGTCTCAAGAATTAAACGATGCATTGAACCTATACAGTCTGTATATACAGTGCTTTGTGGATGTTCAAGTTTGTTATTAAACTTCTATTTTTGTGTGTGTTTTTTAGCACACCGAAGGGAGCTCAACTTATCACTTGCCATCCGTCGTCGTCCGTCGTCGTGAACATTTTTGAAACGACTTCTCCTCTGAAACCACTGGTCCGATTTTCACGAAACTTCATGTGGATGTTCATTACTATATGGCAATTCATGTTTGTTCAAATGAAATTTCCACGTCCCTTGGGGGCTCTGTATGGGGCATAAGTCTGATAGCACCGTATGAATTATAGATAAATTATTAAAAAATCTTCTTCTCCAGAACCAGTGGGCAGAATCTTTTGATACTTGGTATGCAGCATCTTGGTATGGGTCTGATTCAACTTTGTTCAAATCGGCCTCCTGGATTCATATTTGGGCTCACTATAGAAGCCCAAACTCGAACTTAGTGCATTTCAGCCAAATTTCTTAAAATATCTTCTTCTCCAGATCCAGCAGGTAGAATCTTTTGATATTTGGTATGCAACATTGTGGGGTGGCTCTGATTCAAGTTTGTTCAAATCGGCCCCCTGGATTCACATTTGGGCTCAGTATAGAAGCCCGAATTCGAACTTAGTGAATTTCAGGCAAATTTCTTTAAAAATCTTCTTCTCCAGATCCAGCAGGCAGAATCTTCTGATATTTGGTATGAATCATTGTGGGGTGGATCTGATTCAAGTTTGTTCAAATTGGACCCCTAGATTCATATTTGGGCTCACTATAGAATTCCAAATTCGAACTTAGTGCATTTCAGGCAAATTTCTTAAAAAATCTTCTTCTCCAGATCCAGAAGGCAGAATCTTTTGATATTTAGTATGCAACATTGTGGGGTGGATCTGATTCAAGTTTGTTCAAGTCGGCCCCCTGGGTTCATATTTGGGCTCAGTATAGGAGCCCAATTTGAACTTAATGCATTTCAGGCAGATTTCTTTAAAAATCTTCTTCTCAAGATCCAGCAGGCAGAATCTTTTGATATTGGGTATGCAGCATGCTTTGGGGGGTGATATTCAAGTTTGTTCAAGCCAAGTCCCTGGGTTCATATTTGGGCTCACTGTGGTAGCCCGAATTATAACTTAGTTCAAAATGAGGAATTTTCTTTAAAAATCTTCTTCTTCAGATCCAGCAGTCGGAATGTTTTGATATTTGGTATGCAGCATCCTTGGGGGTGGGGGTGGGGGTGGGGGGGGGGGGGAGATGGGAGATTCAAGTTTGTTCAAGCCATGTCCCTAGGGCCATATTTGGGCTCACTGTGGGAGCCTGAATGATAACTTAGCTCAACATGAGGAATTTTCTTAAAAAATCTTCTTCTTCAGATCCAGCAGTCGGAATGTTTTGATATGTGGTGTGTAGCATCCTTAGGGGGGTGAGATTCAAGTTTGTTAAAGCCAAGTCCCTGGGTCCATATTTGGGCTCCATGTGGGAGCCCGAATTATAACTTAGTCAATATGAGGAATTTTTAGCTCACCGAAGGGAGCTCAACTTATCACTTGCCTTCCGTCGTCGTCAGTCGTCGTGAACATTTTTCAAATGACTTCTCCTCTAAAACCACTGGTCTGATTTTCACGCAACTTTATGTGGATATTCAATACTATATGGCAATTCATGTTTGTTCAAATGAAATGGCCATGTCCCTTGGGGGCTGTGTATGCGGCATAACTCTGATAGCACCGTATGAATTATAGAAAAATTATTAAAAAATCTTCTCCAAAACCAGTGGGCAGAATCTTTTGATACTTGGTATGCAGCATCTTGGTATGGGTCTGATTCAGGTTTGTTCAAATCGAGTCCCTCAACCAATATTGGGGCTCACTATGGGGGTGTGAATTTTTACTTAGTGCAATTTAAGAAAAATTCTTTAAAAATCTTCTTCTCCAGAACCAACGGGCAGAATCTTTTGATATTTGGTATGCAGCATCTTGGTATGGGTCTGATTCAAGCTTGTTCAAATCAAGTCTCTTGATCAATATTGGGGCTCCCTTTTGGGGTATGAATTTTTCCTTAGGGCAATTTAAGAAAAATTCTTTAAAAATCTTCTCCAGAACCAGTTTGTTCAAATGGAGTCCCTTGATCAATTTTGGGGCTCACTATGGGTCCTGAATTTTTACTTAGTGCAATTTAAGAAAAAAAAATTAAAAATCTTCTTCTGCAGAACCAATGGGCAGGATCTTTTGATATTTGGTATGCAGCATCTTGGTATGGGTCTGATTCAAGTTTGTTCAAATTGAGTCCCTCGATCAATGTTGGGGCTCACTAATGGGGTGTGAATTTTTACTTAGTGCAATTTAAGAAAATTTCTTTAAAAATCTTCTTTTCCGGAACCGATGGGCAGAATCTTTAGATATTTGGTATGCAGCATCTTGGTATGAGTCTGATTCAAGTTTGTTCAAATTGAATCCCCCGTTCAATATTGGGGATCACTATGGGGGTGTGAATTTTTACTTAGTGCAATTTGAGAAAAAATCTTTAACAATCTTCTTCACCAGAACCAGTGGGCAGAATCTTTAGATATTTGGTATGCAGCATCTTGGTATAGGTTGAATTCATGTTTGTTCAAATTGGGTCTTTTGATCAATATTAGGGCTCACTCTGGAGGCGTGAATGTTTACTTTGTGCAATTCAAGGAAAATTCTTTAAAAATCTTCTTCAGAACCATCATGTAGAATCTTTTGATATTTGATCAGCAGCATTGCCCCATTCAGTCCTGTTGATGTTTTAGCTCCACAGAGAGTATAGATTTACTCTGTAGAACCTTAAGAATAGCTTTTGATAAAATTTGTGTCTTAACAGTATGGAACATTCGGTGAGCACCTAAGGCCCCCTGGGGCCTCTTTTTTGAGTCAATGGGTACACAAGTCATGATTTTTAATCTGGATAAAATGTGAGGACTTTTCATTGTCCTGCGTACAAGTTCTTCGAACAGTATGCTTCTAAATCTTAAATATTCAAGTTTATGTGCTCTCAGTCAGTGTGATATGTGAAATTTAATTTATTTTTTAAAGAAGTTGTGTTAGGTAAAGGGTTAATGGCCCCAGATTTCCTGCCGTGGGCAAGAATATCCACCAACACATCACATAATGAAAATCGGTGGTTCTTGGCTGGGCTTTGGAAAATATTCAGCAACGGGTTGAAGGAGGATTTGACTTGTACCTGTGATGACAATTATACAAGTGTCTTCTCACACACATTGTCATACTGGTTCTGGCTCACATTTTGTAACTCAACAACTTTGGTTATCCTCTGTTCTCTACATATTGCTCAAATTCTTCACATGATTGTATACTACAATGGAACCCTGTTAATGGAATAGACACTTTGCAAATGAAAATTATTCCATTAACAGGGGTATTCAGTTAACCTTCTGCACACTGAGGTCAAAATACAGAAATATAAACCCGTCCATTTTTCCCATAATGCAACAATGAACTCAACCAATTTAGTCTTGCTTGACCGAGCTCACTGAGCTCTGTCAAGCAAGACTGAATTGGTTTAATTCCGAATGGCATTATGGGAAAAATTTGCTGCTTGAAATTTCTGTACTTTGACATCAGTGTGCAGAGGGTTAACAGTGATTGTCTCACTTTCCTGTATTCTAGAGATAAACTTAGCATTTATTATAAAACCTGCATATGAGCGACATCTAATATGAGCTGATTTTAAAACCTGAATTGTAGTGTCTGTAAGCATTAATCTAACTACGGCTGTGTTACTCGGTACATGTTTTAAAACTAGCCAGGGGCCAATACTATAAAACTTTTTACAATTTTATTTTCCCGAATTGTATTTTCTACAAGTGAATATAATAGACGGAAATGAACCATTAGCAATTTCAAAGATATGGTAATTTGCCAGTTGGCAGATTACCATGTCTTTGAAACTGCTAATGGTTCATTTCAATGAGTTATTTCCATAAACAGAAAATACAATTCTGAAAAATACAACTGTAAAAGTTTTATTGTATTGGTCCCAGGTCTGAAAATTATATATATTATAGAGAAAAGGCTGATTGATAACTCAATCAGAATATTATTGATAAATCAAAATCAACATTTTCACTACCACAACCTATATGTTTTTTCAAACAACCTTGCGTATAACTGTCTTTACATTTTTTCTTGCACTTGCACCACAAGGGAGATATACATGTAAATGTATGAATTTGAGGGATAAGCCTCTAGACTGAATGTTTTGCTTTTATTGTCTGCATTGCATCTAGTGATAATAAGAGACCAATACTCTAATTCCAATATGTGTTAATCCACGACAATGGCAGTTGACTCGTCAACATACCGTATGCATATTGGTCTTTTCAATGGTGGAACAGTCTCGTCGCATTCTGCTGGAAATTTACTCTACCTGATTTCTATGCTTTATAATTTTGCATATATTCTATTATATCTTGTTTGACAGAGCTCCATGGGCTCTGTCAAACAAGATATAATAGATTAAATGCCTGCATTGGATGTACTAAGGCCAAATAGGTCTATAAACAAAGAAAAATTGGGGCAAGTCGGGGTAATTTCTCGACAGGTTACAAAATTTTTTATTCAATTAACAGGAGTTTACTCTATAACCTATATTCAATTAACAGGTCAAATTGGTTCTGGAGGTATGGCAAATGGTTTTGTGTTGGGAAATTATATTCAGTTAACAGGGTTATTCAGTTAAGAGATATCCAATTAAGTGGGCTCAACTGTATTGCCAAGGAACAGCAAGTAATGGTTATAGAACTCCCTTGGCACTTCAGCCAAATCCAGCCAATGTCGCAACTTCTAATGATTCTACATTTTTCTTTCTTTATATACACTGCCTTATTGAGAGGATCCTTGGTGAGATATGGTGTGGTCCCAAAGCACCTTGGTAAACCATGGTGTTTTGAAAAATTTGCCATGGTGTACCATGGTACAGTGGAGCCCATTTAAGTGAATATCTCTTAACTGAATAACCCTGTTAACTGAATATAATTTCCCAACACAAAACAATTTACCATACCTCCAGTACAAATTTGACCTGTTAATTGACTATTTATTTATTTATTGGTGTTTAAGGCCACATGCTTATGCACAATTGATAATCGTGACCGTGACAGTTTTACGGGTGGAGGAAGCTGGAGTACCTGGAGAGAACCACCGAGCATTGATGAGCAACTGTCAGCTCCTCAACATTCTAACCCTGTAGGCAACCGGGAAAAAGTGCCTTGCCCAAGGACACAACGCGGGTCATCCCAAATGGTATCAAACTTAGGACCTCTAGCATAGAAGTCCAACAGTCTACCACTGAACCACCTCACCCCCATTAATTGAATATAGGTTATAGAGTAAACTCCTGTTAATTGAATACAAAATCTTGTAACCTGTCGAGAACTTACCCTGACATTCTCCAGTTTTCCTTTGTTTATTAACATTTGGCCTCAGTTCATCCAATACAGGAGCTCTGTCAAACAAGATATAATAGAATAAATGCTAAGTTTATTACTAGAATAAAGGAAAGTAACACAACCCCTGTTAATTGAAAAGTCCTGTTAATTGAATATTTTTCATTGGCAAAGTGGCTATTCAATTAACATGGTTCCATTGTACTTTTGAATGAGAAACCAGCTATTTGCACAACACCTGTCATCTTGACATAAATTATGTTTTGTAATTTTGTATATTAATATTATATATATTAAGGTACAAATATTTACATCATATCCTGCATGCTGGAAATCAATTTTGTTGAAATTATTTGTGTGTGGGTGAGAGAGTGGGGGAACAAATATTTGTGAAGCTTGCAAACTTTGATAAATGAAAACTTAAAGTACTGAGTGTTCACAAGGACATGCAGAGAAAACGGACAAAACATCTAAGGAAATTGGGGTGAAATAGTCGTAACTTTGAAACAAAATATTCAAGTGGCTCAAGAATTATGTCATATTGATTGACCACATATTCGCATTTGGATGAATCTTTTGAAAAGTAAATATACTTAGTTTACCAAAACTGATATACCTTTTTACTTGTATTTTTTAGATTCTACAGCTTTATCAGATAATGTCATCATACCATGGTTTAACATTGATTGGTTCTTGTGGTAGTGGCAAATCTACTGCATGGAAAGTTCTGCTCAAAGCATTAAAAAGACTGGAAGGAACAGAAGCAGTTACCCATGTTATTGATCCAAAGGTATCAGTTATAATGAGTGCCTATTTGATGATGTTGAATCAACTAAGAATGGACCTGCAGGAACTGATCCTAGAATTTTTCAGGCTAACCTTTTAATCAAAATGAATAAGGCAAACTGATTTCATTCTACTCACACTGCCTAATATAGGCATTTTTTGGTCATCAAAATAAATTTCCAGTGGATTACATTATTTTTTTATTCAATCGACAGAAATTTCCTGTAATGAACACGCACATTTAATTGATTGGTTAGATTTGTATGGCTGATGTTTCTATTTGATGCAACTAATATTGTTTTTAGCTCACCTGAGCACAGCTCAAGGGGAGCTTTACTAATCCCTTTCTGTCTGTCATCCATCCGGCATTAACATTACATTATCGACTTCTTCTAACAAACTACTGGACCAAATTCAGCAAAATTTGCTGTACCTGTACCCTATCATATGTCAATTCAAGTTTGTTCAAATCAAGTTGACCCACCCCTCGGTTGGTCCACGCCTAAAAAGAGTGCTTAAATCTTAAAAAATCTTCTTTTCATGAACCAGCAGTAGCAGAGACTTGATATTTGGTGTGCAGATTTCTTTTGAGGTGTAGACTCAGATTTGTTCAAGAGAAGTTTGTGAAGGTATATTGGCCTTCGTTATGGGAGGAGCAAGGATTTTTGCCAGTCCCAAAATTTCTTTTTTCCAAACTGAGAGCCAGATTTGAACCAAATTTGATATGAGGGTTTATTGGGTCATAAGTACTTAATTTATGCCAAATTTTTTTTCCTGACGCCCCATGGGAACCGCAGGAGCTAAAAATAGAAAAAAATTAAAATGCCCATATCTCCAAAACTACACGGCACTGAGAATTCTTTGCTATCGGTTTTATCATGGGGTACATTTTTGTGACTTTGAAAAAGTACTGAGTGAGCATTTTTTAACACTGTGGGTGATGGGAAAAACATTTAACACTACTTTTCTCCCAAACCACTGCTTTCAAATTTTACATATAACATCTTTGGAAGATTGTTTCACATGTTTATTGAAATCAATTACCTGGGTCCATATTTGGGCTCTCTTTGGGCTCTCTATGGGAGCCCAAATGTTTAAATTAGTGCAGTATGAGGACTATTCTTTAAAAATCTTCTTCAGATCTACCAATAGGAATCTTTTGATATTTGGTATGCAGCATGCTTAGGAAGGTGAGATTCAAGTTTGTTCAAGCCAAATCCCTGGGTTCATATTTGGGCTGAAAATTTGGGGTCCTGGTCCGGACTTGGAAATTTTGGACCAAAATCCGGAAATTAGTTTTTTGGTTTTTTATGCGTTTTGGTCAATTTTAAGACAAAAAATTTTTTATTTTTTTTTACCCTAAAATTTCGGGTCTGGGTGGGAGTTAGAAAATTTTGAACGATTATCTGGAAATGAGTTTTTTTGTTTTTTATAAATTTTGGTCAATTTTAAGACATAAAAAAAATTTTTTTTTACACTGTAAATTTGGGGGCCGGGTGAAACTTTTGGACCAAAATCCAGAAATTAGTTCTTTGGTTTTTTATGCGTTTTGGTCCATTTTAAGAAGAAGAAAAAAAAATTTTAGTCTGAAAAAATTTTGTTTGGGACTTCAAAAATTTCTGAACAAAAATAAAAAAAAATCTGTTTTTTATGGGTTTATCTCAATTTTGGGACGTGCAAGTACAGAAACTGAAAATAAAAGGAAAATCCTGTGTATTGTGTGGGCACAATAACTTCTTCTAATTGGTATATCCTTTTCTTAGGAGGGACGCATGCTGCTTATTCAAGTCAAGTCCCTGGTTTGAGATTTAGACTACCATGTCAGGTGAGTGCCTTAAGGCCCCCCTGGGGCCTCTTGTTTTTTAATGTATGTCATCAATTTTATTTTCTTTAACAGTCCTCAGTGAGTTATGTCATAGTATATCATCAGTTGAGTGCAACAAGGCACCATCTTCAAAGCTTGTATGTCATTCATTTTATTTTGTTTGACAGAGCGAGTCAGTGAGTTGTGTCAAATAGTATATCATCAGTTGAGTTCAACAAGGCACTCTCGGCGATGCTTGTATGTCATCCATTTTATTTTGTTTGACAGAGCTCAGTGAGTTGTGTCAAATAGTATATCATCAGTTGAGTGCAACAAGGCACCATCTGCAATGCTTGTTTGTCATTTATTTTATTTTGTTTAACAGCACTCAGTAAGTTGTATCAAATAGTACATTGTCTGTTGAGTGCAACAAGGTGCTATCTTCAATGCTCATATGTTCTCCATTTTATTTTCTTGGATAGAGCTCAGTGAGTTGTGCCAAATAGTATATTGTCAGTTGATTGCAACAAGGTGCCATCATCAATGCTCGTATGTTATCCATTTATTTTGTTGGACAGAGCTCAGTGAGGTGAGTCAAGTAGTATATAGTCAGCTGAGTACAACAAGGTGCCATCTGCATTGCTTTTAGTATTGCAGATGGCGTCATGTTGCACTCAACTGATAATCTATTGGAATAAGTACTCAATTTATCACCAGATTCTAAGAAACTGGCCAAATCCAGCTTATAGAATATTCCTGTTTAATTTGATGATCATTGCTGGCAATGTAGTATTTAGCATACAGGGTTCTCTTGTAGTGGCTTCATAGGCTTATATGGAATTGGCATTCACCATTTCATCACAGTGTTCCTGAATGGTATTGCTGTCTGTGATAATGTTCATACAGTAAAACCTGTTTTAAGAGACCGCTGTCATGAGAGACCACCTGTCTTGAGAAAACGCTATAACCTTGTACCATTTGGTTGCTTTACTCTGTAATGGACCTGTCATGAGAGATTACCTGTTTTGAGAGACCACTTTTGCCTGATAAAAGGAGTGGTTTCTCAAGACAGGTTCTACTGTGGTGATTGGGCTATTGAATTGAAATTGTACTGACACTCCTTAACTATTTGTTGTTCATTTTGTTTGCTGACTGACCAGACGATTTTCAAAAACATCTATTTGTTGAATGGCCAACTTGAAATAGGTATTTTGGGCTAACTGACCACCAGATTTTTAAATACACCTGCTTGCTGTGTTGAATGGTTAACTTGAAATATGTATTTTTAGCTCAACTTGACAAAGTCAAGCTGAGCTATTGCCATCACTTCTCGTCCGTCGGCGTACATTCGTACATATGTTAGTATGTTAGTACGTACGTCCACAATTTCCTTTGGCACACCTCACAGGTCGCATTTATGATCAGATTACTTTGAAACTTGGTATGCTTGTTAGGCGGAACCTCTAGATGGGAGCTATCGATTTTCTTCAATTTCCGTCAAAAAAATGTTTCGGCGGCCATATTTCCCTTTGGCACACCCTACAGGGCACATTTATGATCAGATTGCTTTGAAACCTGGTATGCTTGTTTGGGGGGGAAACCTCTAGATGGGAGCTATCGATTTTCTTCAATTTCCGTCAAAAAATGTTGCCGCAGCCAACATTTTTAGAACTTAGTTTAGTCAGACCACGATATTTCCCTTTGGCACACCCTACAGGGCACATTTATGATTTGATTGCTTTGAAACCTGGTATGCTTGTTTAGGGTGACCTCTGGATGGGAGCTATCGATTTTCTTCAATTTCCGTCAAAAAATGTTGTCACGACCAACGTTCATAGAACTTAGTTTAGTCAGACCTCAATATTTCCCTTTGGCACACCCTACAGGGCACATTTATCATCAGATTGTTTTGAAACCTGGTATGCTTGTTTGAGGAAACCTCTAGATGGGAGCTATCGATTTTCTTCAATTTTCGTCAAAAAATGTTGCCGCGGCCAACGTTCTTAGAACTTAGTTTAGTCAGAAGACTCAATATTTCCCTTTGGCTCACCCTACAGGGCACATTTATGATCAGCTTGCTTTGAAACCTGGCATGCTTGTTTGGGGTAACCTCTAGATGGGAGCTATCGATTTTCTTCAATTTCCATCAAAAAATGTTGCCGCAGCCAACATTCTTAGAACTTAGTTTAGTCAGACCACAATATTTCCCTTTGGCTCACCCTACAGGGCACATTTATGATTAGATTGCTTTCAAACCTGGTATGCTTATTTACGGGGAGCTATCGATTTTTAGCTCAACTTTGACGAAGTCAAATTTGAGCTATTGTCATGGCCCGTCGTCCGTCTGTCCGTCTGTCCGTCTGTCCGTACGTCAACAATTGGCTATGGCTCGGGCTAGAGGTCGCATTTATGAACCGATCTTTACGAAACTTCTTGTGTACCTTTGTTATGACCCTGGGACGGGAACGAGTGTTTTTAGGTGTGGTCCGATATTCAAGATGGCTGCCAGTGGCCATTTTGTACCGATGATGCAAAAATCAGTTTTTTGTACAGAACTTCTGTATGAAAGTTCTGATTTGAATAAAGTTTTGTATAAATGTTTAGTACCATGGGATACATCACATATAATACGGGTTTTTTTCTCGTGCGTAAATTATGCAAATTAGACTGACTTTGATTTATTTAGTGTTACTTTCAGAGCTGTAAGTGCCAAGCTGCTATGGCTCGGGCTAGAGGCCGTATTTATGAACCGATCTTTACGAAACTTCTTGGGTACCTTTGTTATGACCGTGGGACGAGAACGAGTGTTTTTGGGTGCGGTCCGAAATTCAAGATGGCTGCCAGCTGCCATTTTGTACCGACGATGCAGAAATCTGTTTTTTGTACAGAACTTCCATATGAAAGCTCTGATTTGAATAATTTTTTGTATGAATGTTTAGTACCATGGGATACATCACATATAATACGGGTTTTTTTCTCGTACGTAAATTGTGCAAATTAGACTAATTTTGATGTTTTTTGGGGTTACTTTCAGCACTGTAAGTGCAAATGCCAATACGGCTCGGGCTAGAGGCCGTATTTATGAACCGATCTTTACGGAACTTCTTGGGTACCTTTGGTATCACCGTGGGACGAGAACGAGTGTTTTTGGGTCCGGTCCAAAATTCAAGATGGCCGATGGCAGCCATTTTGTACAAAATTAGGTGCAATCAGATTTTTGCACAGAACTTCCATATGAAAGCCCTGATTTGAATAATTTTTTTGTGTGAATGTTTAGTACCATGGGATGCATCACATATAATACAGGTTTTTTTCTCGTGCAGAAATTATGCAAATTAGATGAACTTTGATTTTTTCAGTGCGACTTACACACAGTAAGTACACATGTCAATACGGCTCAGACTAGAGTCTGTATTTATGAACTGATCTTCACGAAATGTCTTGGGTACCTTTGTTATCACCTTGGGACGAGAACGAGTGTTTCTGGGTGCGGTCTAAAATTCAAGATGGCTGCCAGTGACCATTTTGTACCGAAATTAGGTCTAATCAGTTTTTTGTACACAACTTCTATACAGCTCAGACTAGAGGCCATATTTATGAACCAATCTTTACGAAACTTCTTGGGTACCTTTGTTATCACCGTGGGATGAGAGCGAGTGTTTTTGGGTGTGGTCCGAAATTCAAGATGGCCACCAGCAGCCATTTTGTACCAAAATTAGTGCAATCAGTCTTTTGTATAGAACTTCTGTATGAAAGTTCTGATTTTAATAAATTTTTGTATGAATGTTTAGTAACATGGAATACATCACATATTGTAAGGGGTTTTTTTTCGTGCAGAAATTATGCAAATTAGATGAACTTTGATTTATTCAGTGCAACTTACACAATGTAAGCACACATGTCAATACGGCTCAGGGTAGAGGCTGTATTTATGAACCGATCTTCACAAAACTTCTTGGGTACCTTTGTTATCTCCTTGGAATGAGAATGAGTGTTTCTGGGTACGGTCCAAAATTCAAGATGGCTGCCAGTGGCCATTTTGTACCAAAATTAGGTCCAATCAGTTTTTTGTCACAAGTTCTATACAACTCGTATTTATGAACTGATCTTCACAAAACTTCTTGAGTACTTTTGTTTTCACCTTGGGACAGGAACGAGTGTGTTTTGGGGTGCCTTTGTTATCACTGTGCTATGAGAACAAATATTTTGGGGTTCAGTCAGACCCACTCTGGGACTCAAAGATTTTTTCTAGTTCAGCATCTGACTGTCACCCACCTTTACAATACTTTACCTATACATTTGTTACAGGCAACGGTCAGTATTTATGTACAGACCGTTACAATACTTTATATGTACTTTTGTTATCAGGTCATTACCTAGATGTTTGTCTTTGCTGTGTCACATACTATACATGTACATGTTTTTGTCTTGACAAGTTGAGCTACAGTGTCATTGACACTTTCATTTTCCATTTCCGTCTAAAAATGTTGCCATGGCCAACGTTCTTAGAACTTAGTTTAGTCAAACCACAATATTTCCCTTTGGCACACCCTACAGGGCACATTTATGATCGGATTGCTTTGAAACCTGGCATGCTTGTTTGGGGAAGCCTCCAGATGGGAGCTATCGATTTTCTTCGGTTTCTGTCAAAAAATGTTGCAACTGGCAATGAATGACCTTCAGTTAACTTAGTAAAAACTTAGTGCAGTTAAGCATCAGTATTTCCCTTTGACAGACTCTGCGGGGCACATTTATGATTGGATCGCTTGCAAACTTGGTGAGCTTGTGTGGGGTGACATCTATATGGGAGCTGTCGATTTTCTTCCATTTCTGTCAAAAAATGTTGACCTTTGAACTTAGTTTTGTCAGACCTCAATATTTCCCTTTAACATGGCCTTCAGTGCACGTTTATGATCGGATCACTTTGAAACTTGGTATGTATGTTCCGTGTGACCTCTAGATGTGAGCTATTGCTTTTTTTTATTTCCATAAAAATTTATTGTCGTTATCACCAACCTTTGAACTTACTGCATTTGTGCATCAACTTATCCCTTTTGCACTCTCTGCAGGGTATATTTATGAATTTCCATAAAAAAGCCATTGCCACAAGCAATGACCTTCTACTTAGTGCATTAACATCTGCCTTTGACATGCCTCAGAGGACACATTCATTATCAGGTTGTTTTGAAACTTTGTATGCTTATGCAGGGTGACAAAGATAGGATCTATTGATTTTTTTTTCATTTCAATCAAAAACTGTTGCTGTTAGCAACAATCTTTGAATTTATTGCATTTGTGCATCAACATTCTTTGACATGGCCTGCAGGCCACATTTATCATAGGATTGTTTTTGAACTTAGTGTGCTCATTAGGCAAAAACTTTAGATAAGAGCTATTGATAAGCATTCATTTCTGTGAAAAAAGTTGCCATTTACAATAACCTCTGAACATACTGCATTTGTGTATCAACATTTTTCCTTTAGCCAGTCTTACAGTTTACATTTAAAAATGCATGGATTACTCTGGCATTGTGCACACACAATGCTGTTATGTTGAAATTTCAAAAAATGACATTGGTACCAATGATCTTCAATTTTGCCATTTCATTTATAACTTACCAAGTTCAAGTTTGTCAAGTTGAACTACAGTGTCATTGACACTTTCATTTTCAATCTGACCACTAGATTTTCAAAAACATCTGCTTACTGTGTTGAATGGCTGACTTGAAGAAGGCACTTTTTTTTCAAAATACCCATCAGATTTCCCAAAACATCTGCTTGCTGTGTTGAATGGTTAACTTGAAATAGGTATTTTTGCTAACAGACCACCAGATTTCCCAAAACGTATGCTTGGTGTATTGAATGGTTAATATGAAATAGGTATTTTTGGTAACAGACCACCAGATTTCCCAAAACGTATGCTTGGTGTATTGAATGGTTAATATGAAATAAGTATTTTCATGTTTTACTGTACAAGTAAATTTATGTATTGTCTTCTTTTGTAGTCTATATCAAATGAAGCACTGTATGGTAGTTTTGACCCCAATACAAAAGAATGGACTGATGGTCTTTTCACTCACACATTTAGAAAGTAGGTATCGATTTTAATCTTATGCCTGTCACAATTATCCACTTGGTACCAACAAAGTTTGCCCATCACTTATGTTTCACTGGCAATTGAATCTTAACCTTTCCAAATTCATACCATGTGTCTGAATTCAGGCTCCTGTAAACATGCTCGGAATTCTTGGATGATGATATTACAGATGCAAAATATAAACATGCTCAGAATTCTTGGGTGATGATTTTACTGATGCAAAATATAAACACAAGTATCCACATTGCAGTCTGTTGCCCAAATATACCAACAAGTGCCAGAAGATACAGCCATTATTCAATAATTGAAACATTATAAATTATTGTGATGAGTTGACGGTTACAGGGTCTGAGGTTTGCAGCTCGGAGCCTATGTTCAACTGAGATGCGCAGCAGCCTCACACCATGTTACCATCAACTCATCACAATAACGTGTATGTTCCAATAAGACACTACCCATAGCCTAAAACCTAAATCGTGAAACACCAGCGGCTTATTGACTAAACTTGTGATCATTAAAAGTTGACTTGTTGAAGGCAACTTTTAACAATCACAGGTTTAGTAAGTAAACCTCTTGTGTACCCCATGGCGGCACTGGATAAATAACCAATAAAACAAGTAAACTCATTCCATCTTAGTTCAACACTCACTCACTCACTCCACTCACTCGCTCGCTCGCTCGCTCACTTACTCACTCATTGAAATTTTTTGAAAAATTAAAAAAATGGTATTTAAAATAATAAATTTTGATATCTGTGTTGGGTATGTTTAATTTTCTCTGTGCTGTGATTTTACTGTTGTAATCAGTGTTTAATAATATATCTTCTAGCTAATTATTTATTTATTTATTTATTGGTGTTTATGGTCACATACTTCTGCACAATGGCTAATCATGACCACGACAGTTTTATGGGTGGAGAAAGCTGGAGTTCAATCAGAGGTAAAGAAGATAAGAAAGTTCAACAGTTTGAAGTTACAGATGGGCCAGAAATCCACTCAAGGAAAATTCCCCTTTTGAATATTTAAATTTTGGCATCTGGTTGACAGTATAATTTACTTCCAGGCAGTTCCCTTACCAAATTTTGGCACGCCCACAAAACTTGAACAAACTATACTCTCTTTGTTTTCTGCTAATTGAGACCCGCAAATTTTCAGGAATGCCCATTGGTCAATTCTTAAACCCGTCTGTATGTTGCAACACTGTGGCAGCATTCTCCAGATTTCTGTGGAAGGAACAAGTTGCCATTTTTTGGTGTTGTGCTTTCTTTGTTTGTGTTTCATGCACACAGATTCCTCTCGGATTGGCTCCTCTGTATCATTTGGTTATAGTTTTTGTTTACGATGTTTCCTCGTATCCCCTACAAAATTTACTTTTGGGTCACAGTTTTGTCAGGTATTTCCATGATTTTATGGACCACCACCACGGCAATTGTCGGAAAGATCTGGGCTGTCCAGATTGTGATGTATGTTATTTAGGTCTTGGGAGTTTAATGATTGACAGGGCGTACAATGAGGGCTGGGAGTTTTATATCTTTTCCACCCTGATGCAGTCATTATGCAGCTCGGCAGCAATATTCTCTGTTTCTGCTGACCTGGGCAGTGTGGCTTATCAGCTTTTTGGTGAGTGGAACAGCAATGCGCGAAGTTAATACTTGCTCACTGAGCTCTGTCAAACAAGGTATATTTGGTTAAATATCCGACTGCATTATGGGAAATATTTGCTGCTGAAAACTTTGCCATTTTGACATCAGAGTGCAGAGGGTTAACTTACATGTGGAAGCTCAGACTCAGTCGTTCAGATCATTCAGTGCAGAGGACTCTTAGCTCATTCAGTGTGCTACTTACATGACTCTCAGCTCATTCAGTGCGCTACTTACAGAACTTTCAGCTCATTCAGTGTGCTACTTGGGGACTCTCAGCTCATTCAGTGTGCTATGCTACTTGGAGGACTCTTATCTCATTCAGTGTGCTACTTGGGAACTCTCAGCTCATTCAGTGTGCTACTTGGAGGACTCTCAGCTCATTCAGTGTGCTACTTACAGAACTCTCAGCTCATTCAGTGTGCTACTTGGAGGTCTCTCAGCTCATTCAGTGTGCTACTTGGAGTACTCTCAGCACATTCAGTGTGCTACTTGGAGGACTCTCAGCTCATTCAGTGTGCTACTTACAGGACTCTCAGCTCATTCAGTGTGCTACTTGAGGGACTCTCAGCTCATTCAGTGTGCTACTTGGAAGACTCTCAGCTCATTCAGTGTGCTACTTGGAGGACTCTCAGCTCACTCAGTGTGCTACTTACAGGACTCTCAGCTCATTCAGTGTGCTACTTGGTGGACTCTCAGCTCATTCAGTGTGCTACTTGGAGGACTCTCAGCTCATTCATTGTCCTTCTTGGAGGACTCTCAGCTCATTCAGTGTGCTACTTGGAGGACTCTCAGCTCATTCAGTGTCCTACTTACAGGACTCTCAGCTCATTCAGTGTGCTACTTGGAGGACTCTCAGCTCATTCAGTGTCCTACTTGGAGGACTCTCAGCTCATTCAGTGGGCTACTTGGAGGACTCTCAGCTCATTCAGTGTGCTACTTGGAAGACTCTCAGCTCATTTAGTGTGCTACTTGGAGGACTCTCAGCTCATTCAGTGTGTACTTGGAGGACTCTCAGCTCATTCAGTGTGCTACTTACAGGACTCTCAGCTCATTCAGTGTGCTACTTGGTGGACTCTCAGCTCATTCAGTGTGCTACTTGGAGGACTCTCAGCTCATTCATTGTCCTTCTTGGAGGACTCTCAGCTCATTCAGTGTGCTACTTGGAGGACTCTCAGCTCATTCAGTGTCCTACTTACAGGACTCTCAGCTCATTCAGTGTGCTACTTGGAGGACTCTCAGCTCATTCAGTGTCCTACTTGGAGGACTCTCAGCTCATTCAGTGTGCTACTTGGAGGACTCTCAGCTCATTCAGTGTGCTACTTGGAGGTCTCTCAGCTCATTCAGTGTGCTACTTGGAGTACTCTCAGCACATTCAGTGTGCTACTTGGAGGACTCTCAGCTCATTCAGTGTGCTACTTACAGGACTCTCAGCTCATTCAGTGTGCTACTTGAGGGACTCTCAGCTCATTCAGTGTGCTACTTGGAAGACTCTCAGCTCATTCAGTGTGCTACTTGGAGGACTCTCAGCTCATTCAGTGTGCTACTTGGAGGACTCTCAGCTCATTCAGTGTCCTACTTGGAGGACTCCCAGCTCATTCAGTGTGCTACTTGGAGGACTCTCAGCTCATTCAGTGTCCTACTTGGAGGACTCAGCTCATTCAGTGTGCTACTTGGAGGACTCTCAGCTCATTCAGTGTGCTACTTACAGAACTCTCATCTCATTCAGTGTGCTACTTGGATGACTCTCATCTCATTCAGTGTGCTACTTGGATGACTCTCGGCTCATTCAGTGTGCTACTTGGATGACTCTGAGCTCATTCAGTGTGCTACTTACAGGACTCTCAGCTCATTCAGCGTGCTAATTAGAGGACTCTCAGCTCATTCAGTGTGCTACTTGGAGGACTCTCAGCTCATTCAGTGTGCTACTTTGAGGACTTTCAGCTCATTCAGTGTGCTACTTACGGGACTCTCAGCTCATTCAGTGTGCTACTTGGAGGACTCTCAGCTCATTCAGTGTGCTACTTACAGGACTCTCATCTCATTCAGTGTGCTACTTACAGGACTCTTTTCTTTAGTCTCTATCAAAACCCTGCTGAGTATTTTCTAGATATTTTTCATCAAATCTAGTCATGGCAGCTGTAAAGCAACCATGGCTAGATTTGGTGAAAAATGAATCTAAATGTAACACAAGAAATCGTTGGTGAAAAAATCCATTCAATTTACATTGGGCAAGTATGATTAAATGTGCCTAACTTATACGTATTTAGTAACAAGAGAAACCCTGCGCTGGGCAGGAATATCAGTCAGCAGCATGCAAAGAGTTAGTGGATGAATGTTTAGCTCCTGGTCATAAAATATCTTTGTATTTGTTTTGTAACATTATGTCATAGAATCTTTTGTTTTTTAGAGCCATAGACCTTAGTAAAAAAGACCCAGCCAGGAGACAATGGATTATATTTGATGGTGATGTTGATCCCTTGTGGACAGAGAACTTAAATAAAGTTTTAGATGATAACAAATGTTTGGTATTGGCAAATGGAGAACGTCTTCAGCTTCCACAAAATGTAAGTTGAAAAAGTAAATTTTGCCTCCATGTTTAAGACCTTGTTATTGCACATGAAAACATATACATGGCAAAATGTGAAGCCCACACAAAGGGTTTTTATACTCGGGCACTCAAAAAGGTGGAAATTAACCCACATATTTTCTTGCTTGTGGAGTTGGAGCTTAATGATTCCATAAACCAATATGAGTTCAAGGACCAGTGATCCATGTTTTGCAAATTTGCATATTATATCTTCTACTCAATGAAGAGGAAATAGTGGAACCCTGTTAATTGAATAGACACAATTAACAGGAATTGTGTCACTTTCCAGTATTCTAGAGATAAACGTAGCATTTATTCTATTATATCTTGTTAGACAGAGCTCCATGAGCTCTGTCAAACAAGATATAATAGACTGAATGCATGTATTGGATGTACTGAGGCCAAATATGTCTACAAACAAAGGAAAACTGGGGAGAGTCCGGGTAATTCTCGACAGCTTACAAGATTTTTTATTCAATTCATAAGAGTTTACTCTATAACCTATATTTATTTAACAGGTCAAATTTGTACTGGAGGTATGGTAAATGGTTTTGTGTTGGGAAATTATATTCAGTTAACAGGGTTATTCAGTTAAGAGATATATCCTATTAAGTGGGCTCCACTGTATGGCCAGAGGATAATTGTCAAACAGTAATACTATACTTTCTGTACAAATTTTACCTGTTAATTCCATATTCGTTAATGATTAAAAATCCCTGTTAATGAAATAAAAAATATTTTGATTTAGCAAAAAATTCTACTGACAGCCCTCAAATTTCCAAGCTTTACAGGCCTGTTTGGACTCGTTACTTCCAATATAATTCTCTATTCTAATATAATTCTTTATTTTAACCCTTTACCTGACACGAAAAGCAAACGACACATGCAAACAAAATTCTTGAATAACTAATTTTTTTCATTTTTTGTCTCAAAAACATAGGTTATGACCCCCTCGTTGGAGCTCGATGAGCTCGTTCCAAAGAGGGGTCATAACCTATGTTTTTTAGACAAAAAATGAAAAAAATAATGAAAATTAACTGGCGATTTTTGTGAATAGTGCTGGCCGGTTTTGGCCGTTACTTTGGGTAAAGGGTTAATATATCTTGTTTGACAGAGCTCCATGATATAATAATAAATACTTAATTTATTACCAAAATGAAAGGTAATAATAATAACACTTTGGCTGGCCACTGATTTGTTGAGGTTCTCAGGCAAAAAGGCTGTGATTAGCCCTGTTCCCTTTGTCTCCACATCCCCATGTCTATTCTCTCCTCCCAATTCTTGGAGATGAGCTGCTTGATAACATCCCATACCCCATTCTTCCCAATCTCGCTGATAAGCATACTAACCCTCTCCTTTCTTTCGCCCACTGACCACATGTCCTGAATTCTCCCATTCCACTTCCCATAATAATCTCGATGAAACTTATTCTGTTAGACTCATATTTTTGGACATTCTAGTAGAAAGTGTTCCAGGGTCTCCACCATGCCTAAATTACACATTTGGCACTCCTTTTCTCTGTCTTTCCCAATTTTTCCCTTATGCACCAAGGACTACGACCTCAATTTGATCAACAGTAACCCCTCAAGATGCCATCAAGGTACTATACAAAATCTGGCTTTTCTTTATCATGCCGGCCACCCAAAGACCTCTTTGCTTTGACCCCCTCTCGCCAATTCGGGTTCCAGTCTGCCATGACCCTGCCTCTCTCTGACTATTTTTTTTACCCTGGTTTTTGTCCACTTCTAAGTTCCAAGATCTCCATTGAGTAGTTTTCTATTAACTCCCTGGCTATAAGTTTTAATTCCAAATATTCTGTTACATTAATTTACACCAATGATGACCAATTCAGGATAGGTAAACAAAGTTTCAAGTAATGGCATATAAATAAATAAAAATGCTGACAATAAGCTGTTTTGCAAATCTTGATTATTCGTTGATACAAAACATTTGAACTGTAGTTTTCCGATTGGGAACCCTGCTTGATTACTGTGTAGGCAGGTTCTAAATATGTTTTCATTTCAGGTGAAAATAATGTTCGAGGTTCAGGATTTGGAGTATGCCACTCGTGCTTTTGTAAGTCGATGTGGTATGGTATGGTTTGGTGAAGATGTTCTCACTACAGAAATGATTTTCAAGAATTTTTTACTGAGGCTTCACAATGAGTCCTTAGAAGAGGGAGAAAATGACAAAACTATTGAAGCTGATAAAGAGGATGAATCTGATTCACCATCCATGCAGGTAGTGTGAATGTAGAGACCAGAACAGATCTTGTCATGCAAACTTAACCCTTTACCCAACGTAACGGTCAAAACCAGCCAGCGGTATTCTCAAAAATCGCCAATTAATTTTCATTACTTTTTCTGTCAAAAACATAGGTTATGATCCCTCATTGGAACGAGCTTGTCGAGCTCGTTCCGACGAGGGGTCATAACCTATGTTTTTGAGACAGACGATAAAAAAAATTAGTTATTGGAGAATGTTTTTTGCAAGTGTCGTCTGCTTTCCATGTTAGGTAAAGGGTTAAATTGTTATTGTTAACCCATTACTTGATGTATACGCTATCAAAATTTGTTATTTTGAATATTTTTTTCTACACATTTTTCCAAAAGTTCCAACAAAACCATATTAAGTTACTCCTCATGAGCTTGTTCCAACAATGAGTCCCATGATAAGATTTTTTTTTTAACCCTTTACCCAACGCAGACGATATCAAAATCTATTATTTTAAATTTCATTTTTTTAAATTTTTCAAAAAATTTCTACAAAACCATTTCATGTGACCCCTCATTTTTGGAATGAGCTCTATGGACTCGTTCCAACGAGGGAGCACATGATATGGTTTTGTTGAAATTTTTTGAAAAATAATATTTTTTCAACTGCTGAATTTGCATATTATGCGGGCGGATGCGGGCGATTCGTTGGGTAAATGGTTAAATATTTTTTTTAAGTGCTCAATTTATAGTTTATGTACGAGGTTATGGATGCTTCATTGGGTATATGGTTATTTTCTGTAATGAAATGCATTATTAACTTAACCCTTTACCTAACACCTCTAGTAGAGTACACTTCGGAAAAATTTCCTGACAAACTAGAAATACTAATTTTTGCCTGAAAAACAAAGCTAATGATTTCATATAGACAGAAGTTTAGGAAGCTTGTCACAATAAGGGGCAATAAGCTATGTTATGGAGGTGAAACTTTAACCCTTTACCCAACGAATCGCCCGCATCCGCCCGCGTAATATGCAAATTCAGCAGTTGAAAAAATATTATATTTCAAAATATTTCAACAAAACCATATCATGTGACCCCCTCATTGGAACGAGCTTGTCAAGCTCGTTCCAACGAGGGGTTACATGATATGGTTTTGTTGAAATTTTTTTAAAAATTTTAAAAAATAATATTTAAAATAATAAATTTTGATATCGTCTGCGTTGGGTGAAGGCTTAAAACATAAAGTTTTAAGGGCACTTTTTATGAATTGTACTTTCCAGATATGATCATTCTGTTAGATAAAGGATTAATTTGTATGAGGGACCTCAAGAATTTCCAGACATCAACATTTACCACCAGTCGATTGTCAGGCATTGTTATCTATTTATTTATTTATTTATTTATTTATTTATTTATTGGGGTTTAATGACACTTTCAACAGCCAGGGTCACCTTGTGTCAGACCGCTTTATGGGTGGAGGAAGCCGGAGTACCCGGAGAGAACCACTGAGCAATGGCGAGCAAATGCCAGGCTCTCCAATGTACTAACACCACACAAGCTGGATTAGCATTGGTTGAAGACAAGTGCACCAATGATGTGCAGTGTGGCTTAGTACACAGCGCCACCTTACCCCCACATGCGCAATCAGGATGAAGTGCCTTACTCAAGGGCACAAAGTCCAAACCGTTACCACTGAGCCACCACACTCCCGGCATTGTTGTCGAGTCAAATCTTTAATCACTGTATAGGTAAGGATGACACATGTTCCTTGGTTACTGAGTCTATCATTAACACACTATTAATTGAAAATAGAATATGTTTTCATTTTTGGAATTCACTTTAAAAAATTTCCACAATCCAGTATAAATATTTCCAATAGTTCCTTGAATGCAGCACCCTGTGTAATGACATGTAACTAACTTACCCCAAACATTTTTACAGCCCAAGTCATTATATATTTTCATATAGCATGTGATAGGGCAGTTACCAATTTTTTATAACCAGAAAGTGTGACTAAACCTGTGCACTGCACAGGATTAGTCACACTTTCAGGTTATAAAAAAAATTTAATTTCTTACTGAATAACTAACCCTGTGCTCTGTACAGCTTTAGTGTATTTGTCATCTACATCAACTCTTTACCCAATGTAATAGTCAAAACCAGCCAGTACTATTCAAACTCAGCTTAAGAACCCTCGTTGGGTTTGTTTTTAGTGAATTCCAAAAATGAAAACATATTCTGTTTTCAATTAATAGCTTGTTCCTTATGAATAATTTATCTAGAAATTTGTATTCAGCTTATCAGTGAAGTTTACTAGAATTAATTAACAAAATTGTGAAATCTAACCAGAACTATACATTAAAGCTACTATGCAAATTTTTTTGTCTTCAGTTCTTCCCTCCAAAGCATTGCTTATGTCCTCTCATTGGAATGAACTCATCAAGATCATTCCAGTGAGACGTCATAAGCTATGTCTTGGAAGCAAGCCGAGAACATGACTTATTCTGGATCATCTTCCATTCATGTTAGGTAAAGGATTTTTTTTCGATTTTTGTTTCCAAAAGATAGCTTCTGACCTTTCATTGGAATGGCCTCACTGTGCTCATTCCAGTGACAGGTCATAAGCTATGTATTGGAAGCCAACAGTGAAAACATTATAAGTTATTGTGATGAATTGATGATAACATGTGCTACATGGAGGACTCTCAGCTCATTCAGGCCATGTTACCATGTTCATCACAATAACGTATATGTTCCAATAAGACCATACCCATAGCCCAAAATCCACAAGGCAACCATTAACCCTTTACCTAACGAATCGCCCACATCCGCCGCGTAATATGCAAATTGAGCAGTTGAAAAAATTAAATTTTTCAAAATATTTCAACAAAACCATATCATTGGGTAAAGGGTTAATAACAAGTTTTGTAAATAAACCTCTTGTGTTCCCCACGACTTCACTGGACAAATAATCAGTCAATCAGATAAAGGTTGAGGTCACTCCATCTTAGTTCAAATCGTAAACTGATTTGTGATTTAAACAACACTTCATTCAGAACATCGTCTGCTGTACGTGTGAAAAATCTAGGAAAATGAAGTGGTTTGCAAGTCAAGTCACTCCATTGACAGAATAATTGTGGAATATGCAACTTCAATTCAAATATGACATCAGACGGTAATGTATGGTACTGGAGTCATAAACATAGAAAAGACTTAGTGATCCAGTCAGAAGGCGAGGATATTAGTCTTTTTGGAACATAATTATTTCTTGACATCTTCTACTTATGTTAGACATAAGGGTATAAACAATTACTTATTACCACAGTTATTGTGCTCATCAGGAAAGAAGATTTTTGTTTATAATTTCATAATTTTTTTTGTATAAAACTAGTTTGTTAAAGCCCTGTTAATTCTTAACAACCTTAAAAATATTTTAAAGAATTTGGATGGTGTGAAACGTGTTTTTACATCCTCTTGTACACATGAAAAGTTTTTGTCATAATTTCATTAAGTAGGATGGCTGCTAAGTCGACAATCATTATTTTCAACGTGCTTCCCCAAGGCTGATACCACCAGTGTTCAAATGGTTAAAAACTTCATTCAACCTTAAACATATTTAAAAGAATTTGGATGGTGTGAAAAGTGTTTTTACATCCTGTTGTACACGTGAAAATCATAATGAGAATTGTCATTTATTGAATGTAATGAACCTGAATCCTGCTGGTTTGACACCACTAGTGACAAAACTAAGTTGTGAAGAAATTTGTTTCCTGAGATCGTCATTTGGTATTTTCTAAATAGTGAGCTTGGGAACTGTTGGGAAGGGAGATTTCCCTAAAATTGTGCCACCTGGTGTTATCTTCAGTTAAAGAAAATAGAGCAATGGAGTTATCCATTAACACATCTATACTACTCAAATTTTGCTAAGTACCAAATATTTGACACATCATTGTGAAATTTGCTTTTGATATATTTGCAATATTTTTGGTGGATATGATTGAGGAATGTATTGAGATGGTCCCCAGTGTTTACATTAGCTCTCTTGACAGGCAGACTTTTCGTGACAGTCATGGATAGCATGTACCCCTTGATTTTCTGGATGTTTTCGTGTACTGTCCACATGTACTTGACATGTGTAGGGTATTCAATCTTCATTTCAACACAAACCCATGTGATCTAATGATTGAATATGGCAAATGCAAATGTAAGAAGACATTTGTCTGAAGCAGAAATGTGGCGGACTGTTACGATGGTGGTGCAAGGGGCTACTACACGCCAGGCTGGTGAAGCCCTTGGTGTGAACCATACGGTGATCACCAGAGCCTGGGCAAGATTTCAGCAGTATGGCACACCAGTAAGATGGCATGGTGGTGGCAGAGACAGGGCAACATCTGCAGCTGAAGACCAGTATTTGATCATTCAGACCCTTAAGACCTTCAAAATGCATCCATTGTAAATGTTTAGACGCAGACTATCTGGGCAAGGTTGCATGAAGGTGGTCTCCGATCGAGAAGACCATGTATTTGCATTCCGCTGTCCCAGAGCCACTGCAAGACACGATATGAATGGGCCATGGGCCGCGTTGGATGGACCAGAGAAGATTTGACCTGTCCTTTTTACAGATGAGTTAAGGTACTGCCTAGACCACACAGACAGGCGTTCTAGGGTATGGAAAAGACTAGGAGAGCGATTCCATGCAGCCAACATTGCTGAGCATGACCGCTATGGTGGAGGGTCAATCATGGTCTGTGGTGGCATCAGCTGAGATGGACGTACAGAGCTCTGTGTCCTTGAACATTATACATTGAGGGCACAACGGTATATTGATGAGATCTTGGATGTCCATGTCAGATTGTTGCAGGTGCAGTGGGTGATAGATTCATTCTGATGGACGATAATGCCTGTCCTCATGTTGCTCATGCTGTCGGGAAGTACCGACGGAGGGAGGGGATTGAGCGTATGGACTGGCCAGCAAGATCCCCTGACCTCAGTCCAATCGAACATGTCTGGAATGAGTTGCAGCTTGCAATTTCAGCCTATCCAGTCCAGCCAAGAAGTGTCCAGGAGCTTGGTGCCATGCTGGTCCAAGAATGGAACAGCATCCCACAAAGGACCACCAGGAACCTGATTGGGAGCATTAGAAGGCGTTGTCAAGCTGTAATTAACAGTAATGGGTCTCATACTCGATATTGAACCCATACCAGTTCGCTCTGTCAACTTTTTTACCAATAATATCCATTTTCCATGGTTATCCTATTCAAAAGCTAAAAAATAATGTCAAACAGAAATAAAATCTTAATTTCTGTATTCAATTCATTAAAGATATAATTAAATAAAAAATATATACACTTTTCATTACAATATTACAACTAAAACGTGAAACAGGTAGTTGGATATACTTGGTGCTTAGCAAACTTTGAGTAGTATAATATTATTCTTTTTGGTCAGAGATTAAGAGAGAAGTATGCAAAAAACAAATAGTGCATTTATCTGTATACACATGAATGAATTTAAACAAAAAACAGGGCAAGAAGAAAAATAACTTCTGAGAAAGGTGATACAAAATTTTGATGAGTCTAAAAATTGTCAAACAGAAAGGTTGCAGGGAAACCAGTTATTTTTTAAATAGTTTTATAGTGTGATTTCTTTCCTTATTATAGGTTCAAAGAGATGCTCTCAAAGTGTATACACCCTACTTTTCATCTGATGGCATAATAATGAAGTGTGTAGAACATACAGCTGGAATGGATCATGTTAAAAAATTAAGGACTTTGAATACACTTTTCTCCATGTTGAATCAAGGTGTTAAGAATATGCTGGCATATAACAAGAACCACAAAGATTGTCCAATGAAGGTAATAGCTAGATGTATATAGAGTGGAACCCTGTTAATTGAATAGCCACTGCCAATGAAAATTATTCAACTAACAGGAGTATTCAATTAACAGGGATTGTGTCACTTTCCTGTGTTCTAGAGATAAACTTAGCATTTATTCTATTATATCTTGTTTAACACAGCTCCACGAGCTCTGTCAAACAAGATATAATAGATTAAATGCCTAAAATTTTAAATTTGCACTGGATTTATGGTAAATGGTTTTGTGTTGGGAAATTATATTCAATTAACAGCATTATTCAGTTAGGAGATATCCAATTAAATGGGCTCTTCAGTAATAGCATTCAAGAATGAACAAGGATGTTAATTGTATGAAATGTGCATTCAGAAACACATTGCTAAGACCGATAGTACTCTAGCACTGCAATAAGGTCATCCTCATCCATTAATCAGATGCATTGCCTTGTGCTGTGTCATAAACTCTCTGCTAGTCTGTTTGCCAGTATTGAGGATCTCACCTAGAACTAATATATATGTGTAGATACCAAGGTGTGAAGGGTTCATCTCCTAGTTCACAGGGTAGGAAAACATGTAATACTTTGTTTGTTGTCAGATCAGATGATCACATGCACATGTATGCATACAGCGATCCCATGTAGTCAGTCCCATTCAGAGCATCATCGTTGAATCTGTCAAGCAGTGAGAGATGAAACACCATGGTCAGTTTATGCTATTGATAGTCAGTCGAAATTTGATGAATCCAGTTATGATGAAAAGCATCTCATTTCCTATAATTAACTAAAATGAGTAATTATTTGATGTGTGGAACTAACGTAAAACTAAGTATTAAGGTGTAAAAAAGTAAAAAATCTGTTTCTCAAGCCCTTCCACATGGTCCTTTGGCTGCATACTCACTTTTTATAACCAGTGCAAACTTAAAAAAATAAAAATTAAATGGTTCATGTCTGATATTTTACCCAAGTTTATTTATTTATTGGGGTTTGAGGTCACATATTTATGCACAATGGCTAATCGTGACCGTGACAGTTTTACAGGTGGAGGAAGAGTGAGTACCCGGAGAGAACCACCGAGCATCGACTAGCA
Organism: Pictodentalium vernedei; assembly: GCA_031216915.1. NCBI lineage: Eukaryota > Metazoa > Mollusca > Scaphopoda > Dentaliida > Dentaliidae > Pictodentalium > Pictodentalium vernedei. The sequence goes on along the minus strand of CM062292.1, from coordinate 453,718,237 downwards.
ACTGTCGGCTCCTCAACATTTTAACTCTGTTTAAGCTCCGCTCAAGCAGGGTTACAGCGGTTGAAGACATGTGCTCCATCAACGTGCAGTACGCCCTAGTACACGGCGTCATTGTGCCCCCATGCAGGCAACTGGGATAAAGTGCCTTGCCCAAGGACACAACGCAGGTCATCCCAGATGGGGATCGAACTCGGGACCTATAGCATTGAAGCTCAACAGTCTACCACTGAGCCACCTCGCTCCCCTTTACCCAAGTTAATAAACTTGATAAATTTGTCCCTTGAGTGAAACAAGGTTTTGCAATGCTTTAGCATTGCAAAACGTTCTTGCACTCAAGGGACAAAATTCATCACCACCCATGCTATTGTGTAGATTATGAGGCCTAAAACCTAAAACAAACCAAGAAAATGAACTTTTGATGACAAAGAAATAATTACAAAAATAAAAAAAATAAAATAAAGAAATGCGCTCCCACATGCAGCTTTACAAAAAATGGCCTGAAAAACATAAGGTCTACTAAAAAGATTCTTGAAAGCATGCATAATGAAATTAAACACCCAAAATAATAGAAACATTCTCCTGATTTTTTTCTTCTTCATATTTTAGCAAGAACAAATTGAACAGTACCTGTCAAAATATTTAGTATTCAGCTTGTTGTGGTCATTATCAGGAGAAGGTAGAATGAAGGAGAGAAAAGAACTGGAAGATTTTATTCAAAGCATTACATCCATACCTTTGCCATCGGATGATAAAAACATGTCTATCATTGACTATGAGGTAAAATATGGTTATCTTCACAACGTATTTGTGGTCAGATACTATTTAATGGCTGTCTAAATATAACTTTTATACCTAACAGGACTAGAAGGTGATACTTGCAAAAATGAAATTTCTTGATAACTAAATATTTTAATTTTTTACTTCCAAAACATAGCTTATGATCTCCTTCCCTTATTGGAACAAGTCATACTTGTTCCAATGCAAGCCTGCAAATAATTAAAGTTTTGTGTACGAGTCATTGAAACATTTGAACTTGTCACATGAAATAACTCCCCCCATGATGTGGTATACTTTGACAAATGCAATATTCCAATTTATAATATGTTATACAAGTTAATTGAATATTCAGATTTGCCATTTATCTTTTTATAGTATCATTTATTGGAAAGCTCTCTAAAACAGAGCTTTCCAATAAATGAGGATACGTCAAGAATCTGGTATTAATAAAGATTTCTAGAATCAGAACACATTTTTTAGATGCAGACTCATATTCAGTTCCAAGAAATTCTACTGGTCATAATATTGGGCGCAAGTTAATAAGTGCCTATATAAGACATGAATGAGGTATGGATCAAGTCTAAGGTTCTAATTTAATGGAGGAGTTTCATAAATTTCACTATTAAGTAGTACGACTTCATCCCAAACCTGATAGAAGACTTAATGAATCGAGAAACAAACAACACTCTCTTTTAGGTCTTGCATTACGTTGATGAAAAACAATGCATTGTTTGCAGGTTGTCACCTCCAAAAATAGTCCACATATGCATCATTACTGTAGCAAGGCAATTTCCAAAAGTCATATCTTTTTGACATGTATATAAAACCTGAACTGCCAACTAGAGCTTGTGGCTTTTAACCCTTTACCTAACATGAAAAGCAGACGACACTTGCCAAAAACATTCTTGAATAACTAATTTTTTTCATTTTTTGTCTCAGAAACATAGGTTATGACCCCTCTCTGGAACGAGCTCAACGAGCTCGTTCCAAAGAGGGTCATAACCTATGTTTTTGAGACAAAAAATGAAAATATAATGGCAATTTTTTAGAATAGCGCTGGCCGGTTTTGGCCATTACGTTGGGTAAGGGGTTAAGTTTTTGCTCAATTATTCAAACACTCTGTACATCATTTGGCCTTTTTGAGAGTGATTTGGTGTGCTTCACTCTTCAGTTGATTGCTTCACAATCACGATGTGATGAAAGGCTGTGAGTAATGGATGTGGTAAAGATTTGCTCAAGAAAATGACTGAAGAAATTTGTAATTTATTTTTTGGTTGCAATGTCCATCATGGATAAAGATTAGTATTACAGACCAGGTAACCGAATTAACTGAGTAGGCATGGCTGAGAACATAAGGTGTTCGCTGCCTCACCACCACCACCAACAGAAATATCATTTAACAAATTGAGTCACCAGGAAGGAAAACCAAGTAATAGTAAGAAAAATGACAGATATTGAAACTAAGGAATTTTCTTTGTAGAAGTGAAGTTGTACTATAAATGTTTCTTTTGAAGTAACACTGAGAGCAGACTGGGTCCCTATGTTGTATTAATCACTGCCTATTAAGATATTTCTGCATGTATGTAGATACATGAAAATATGTGGACTGGCAAGGGATCAGTCAAGCACACAGTAAATACTTTGATTAGTCCCAAATTTATAGACCCCAATTGCTAGGTGACAATCATTAGCCATTGGGCTACAAGCCAGAAAATAAGCAGACTGTCATCTGCAAAATGAGGTCCCCAGAGGGTAAATTTAGTGATGCTACCCTGCACAGCAGGGTAGCATCACTAAATTCACTCTCTGTGAACCTTAATCTGAATCAGGGTCTAAGACTAAACAGAAAGAGGTACCCAGAGGATAAACTAGCCTACTGTATGGGATAGCATCATCAAATTCACCCTCTGGGGACCTTATTCTGTAAATGTCAGACTGCTTATTTTCTGGCCTGTTGGGCTATTGACAGAAGATGCGAAAACCTGTTGTTTGTGCTCAAATTTATCCTTAACACTACCAATGTATTAATGTTTCGAATTATAGTTTCTGAATGATAACCCCAGCCATATAGTCCATCCATTTTTGGCATAAACCTTAATCAAGTTAAAGGTAGATCAAGTTCAGTTTTAACATTTGTGTGACATTCTGTTGTGGAGTTATTGCCCTTTATTTCCATGATTTTAGGCTTTTCAGGTGATTACTTAAATCAGACTTGATGTAGCACATCTATATCCAGTATATGGCTTTATCAGGCCTTTATATTCCCCCAAATTCATGGCGTTAAATGTTGTGCCCAAATTACGACAATTGCACCCAAATTAGAACTTGGTGTTTAATAATTAGGCAAGTATTTCACGAAACTGAAAACACACATGGTAAGTCACCCATAAGTATAAACAGTTGTATTCCATTTGTACTTATGTAATAGTGCACAGCCAGCCTGTGATCCACAATTGTATGCACAAATTAAACTTTACTAAGATCAAAGTATCTGTATTTGGACTTGTCAACTTATCTTATAAGGGGAGACCAGTCACTGACTCAACCATTCAATGGCATTGGTTTTTCATACCATAACCCCTCAACACAGATTGATTCAAGTCAATTGCGAGAGGATAAGTAAGTCAAAATAAGCAAACTTACAGTCTTATTAGTGGGTCATTGATGCAAAGTTATAAAAAAGAATGCATGTTGAACTGCAATATGTTATTAATGACTCAGACTTTATTCAAATGAAGTAAAAACCTGATGCGTGAGAAGTCAATTTTATCACCTATTTTCATGGTATTCTGGTAAATGCAACACCCAAACGCGATACCAATTAGTGTAGCTGTTCTGAGAAAGGGGTATTGTGATTCTATTTAAGTTTTTTATTTTTCTGGATGATTACTTCAGTATGCATTGGGACATTTTTTTAGAAACATTTTTTTTTTTTTTTTTTTGGGGGGGGGGGGGGGGGGGGTTAATGTGTTTTAAAGGATTTCTAGTGATTTTATGAAAAGGAATACCTTTCACCAAATTGCCTCTGGATGGGGTTGGGAAGGCGTGGGAGGTCCATTGGGTGATTTTCTTTTCTTTGCTTTGTATGAGTCTTGAAGAATTTCGAGTGATTTTATGTAAAAATAAAATTTTCACTCAATTGACACTGTGTTCGAGGGGGATTCTACTCGAGAATGTCTTGGATAAGTTTGAAAACCAGTCCTTCCCTAATTTGTCTTAATAGGTTATGCCCCTTAGATTGTTTTCATGTTTGAAATTGTGACATGTAGACATTGGAGATCCATTAGTGAATTTTTTTTTTTTTTTTGGCCTTAAAATCAGTTTTGAAGGATTTTAAGTGCTTTTATGATTCTGGTGGAGGTGGTTCAGTGACTTTAAGATAGTTTTGGGAGGATTTCGGTGAGTTTAAAAAAAATAAGCAATTCACCCAATTGACTCTCGGATTGAATGTTTGTCCACTGCATGATTTTTTAAATTTTGGTTTGTCTTCATGAAGGTTTCTAGTAAAGCAGGGACATTAGTGAACTATGGCTACAAATGGTGGTGTGCTGTACTGGAGGGTGAATTGGGGCATTAGTGAACTATTGTTACAAATGGTGGTCTGCTGTACTGGTGGGTGAATTGGGGCATTAGTGAACTATGGTTACAAATGGTAGTCTGCTGTACTGGTGGGTGAATTGGGACATTAGTGAACTATGGCTACAAATGGTGATCTGCTGTACTGGTGGGTGAATTGGGACATTAGTGAACTATATGGCTACAAATGGTGGTCTTCTGTACTAGTGGGTGAATTGGGGCATTAGTGAACTATGGCTACAAATGGTGGTCTGCTGTACTGGTGAGTGAACTGGAGGATGGGCATCTAAGATGGCGTGGCATGCGAGCATGGCTTGCCCAGATTTCTTCGTAGCCACCACAACTCAAATTGTGAATCCACTGGGTGGTTTTTTTTTAGGAATTTTGAGTGGTTTATGCAAAAATGTTACCCCCTGGGGTGAAAGTTTTGTTTTAAAACTTAAGACAACAGACAAAGATAATATTAATTTTTCTCAGTTGAGTTAGATCAGCTCATTGTAAGAATACATTTGTCCAAGTATGCTTATTTTCCTTTTTTTAAAAATTGCAAAAATATAAGATGTTGTACAATTTGAACAGCCCACAGACATATTATGCAAACCCAGTGATGCTCTTGTTCTTATTCTCAGGGAAGAAAAAAGGTCATATAATAAATAATTTTATCTAACAATCATAAAGATTTTGACCTGAAAGCCACAAGAAATGGTACGTATCTCATAATGCATTCTGATTCCGTATCATATAGACAACTCATTCTGATTCCATACTGTATAGACGACTCGTTTCCAGGAATGTGACAGGATATCATAACAGGTGCATGAATACATTCTTTGTGTGTTTCAGTGATCGACTCAGCTGATCACTTACAAAACAAAACAAAATTCTTTAAGAGTTGGCAACGGAACTATTGATAGCTAATGACCCACCCCCACAACAAATAGAAACTGCACAATTCAATATTATACACTCGTAAATTCAAGCATATCATCATAGGAAGTGACACTGAGATTGAATAATTTGACAACACAACTTTGAAAATTGTGGTGCCAGAGTTACTCATTGTTAGAGTGCTCAACAATAGAGTTCCATAAGGCATAAAAAAATTAAAAATCTGTTTTTCAGGCCATCCTGCCTGGTCCTTTTGGCTGCCACATGCTCTTTTTTTCATAACGAATTCAAACTTAAAAAAATAAATGGTTTCTGTCTAATATTTTATCCAAGTTAATAAAATTGATAAATTTGTCCCTTGAGTGCAAAAAGGCTTTTCAATGCTTTAGCATTGCAAATCCTTCTTGCACTCAAAGGGCAAAAGACACCACCACCCATGCTATTCTGTGGATTATGAGGCCTAAACAAACGAAGAACATAAACTTTTGATGGCAAAGAAATAATTAAAAAAAATAAAAAATAAAATAAAAAAAAAAAAATCGGCATGCCATTTTACAAAAAATGGCCTGAGAAACAGAAAATCTATTTGTGGGGCCCAAAATATGTTTTTTTAAAAACTTTTTCTCGCCCAACATTATGTTCGAAAACTGTATTAATAATTTAAGATTTAATCTGTTTATGTGACAATTGTTAGATAAATGAATTATCATGATAATGTGCATGTCCTGTGATTTGCATCAGATTCTCGATGGTGTCCAAAAATGGGATCACAGCTCGCTGGCAAAGCAGGCTTGTTGAGATCCCATTCTGGACACCACCTTGAATCTGATACAAATCACTAGACCTGCACAATATCATGATAATCTGTATTTCACTTCCAGGTTTCAATCACTGGTGAGTGGGTGCCATGGCAGAGTAAAGTTTTCCAAGCAGAAATTGACACAAATCAAGTTGCAGACCCAGACTTTGTTGTTCCAACAATTCATACTGTTCGCAATGAATCAGTTCTGTCAAGTTGGTTAGCAGAAAACCAACCAGTAATGGTGATAGGCCCTGTTGGGTCTGGAAGAAAAATGACATTATTTAGTACCCTCAGAGCACTGCCAAACACAGAAGTAAGTTGCTGCTAATAAAGTCATTAGATTATTGTGTTCAATGTCAAAGTATTGTCGTTGTGAATGTCAGAACAGGCATTTGAGCTAAACACTTGGTACTGCGATTTTGCTGTGGTGTCTGGATTACATATAAGAACGTTAAATAAGAATGCATCTAACTGGAATTACGTATCTGAGTGACATTATGATGTGAATGGAATCCTTCAAGACCAAAAAAAAGTGAAAGTTATCACACAGCCAAAGGTGATATTTTTCTTTAACCCTTTACCCAACGCAGACGATATCAAAATTTATTTTTTTTAATTTTTCCAAAAATTTCAACAAAACCATATCATGTGACCCCTTGTTGGAACGAGCTCAACGAGCTCGTTCCAACGAGGGGGTCACATGATATGGTTTTGTTGATATTTTTTGAAAAATAATATTTTTTCAACTGCTGAATTTGCATATTACGTGGGCAGATGTGGGCGATTTTTTGGGTAAAGGGTTAAAGATATCAGCTTCGTTCACTTAATTCAAGTTCAATCATGATATAAATACAGAACACAACTCAAGTAGAGTACTGAGGTCAGGAATCAAACAACCCAACAAAACATTGCCAGGATTTATTTCACAGTGAAGTACAGGAATAGCTCCACCTCGGCCATTGATTACTGTCTTCCATGCTCCACCCTCATTGTGTTCTGTCTTATTACTGTAAAAAAATCCAAGCAATGTGAGTTTTGACAGGTTAACCCTTTACCCAACGAATCGGCCGCAAATTCAGCAAATGAAAAAATATTATTTTTCAAAAAATTTCAACAAAACCATATCATGTGACCCCTCGTTGGAACGAACTCGTTCCAATGAGGGGTCACATGATCTGGTTTTGTTGAAATTTTTTGAAAAATTTGAAAAAAATGATATTTAACCCCCCGCACACTGGTGTCAAAATATCCAGATTTCAAGTAGCCATTTTTCCCATAATGCAACTGGGAATTTAACCAATTCAATTTTGTTTGACAGAGTTCAATGAGCTCTGTCAAACAAGATTGAATTGGTTAAATTTCTAGTTGCATTGTGGGAAAAATTTGCACCCTGAACTTGTGTAGGGGGTTAAAATAATAAATTTTGATATCGTCTGCGTTGGGTTAAACTCCTGTACACTGATGCTGAAATATTAAAATTTCAAACTGTAAATTTCTTTCTTCCATAAGGCAGCTAGGAATTTAGACAATTCACTCTTGTTTGATAGAGCTTTACAGCTTACAGTTTGAAAATTTTGATATTTAAACATCAGAGTGTAATTAGTAAACCTTATATGCCTATTTCCAACTTTTACAACTGCAGAACAGGTGCCCTTAACATTCCATCATGAGGAGGTTCTGCTGACAAGAGGTAAATTATCTAGGCAGTAGGTTCTAGTTACAGTCTTGGCTGCCTGCTAAGGCAGCCAAGACATAACAAGAAATCACTGCTAGACCTTTGGACATATAAAGGCTGTGGGCTTGTGAAAATTCAGGACACTTTTCCAGACCCTCAAGGGTTAAGATAGAGGAAGGCCTACTCCAGGATGTAGTAAGATGTCGATCTGAAATCATTATTGTCGTTACAGGTAATATGACCGCATTTTAAGGTTAAATAAGAATAGATTTAGAGCAACACTGTATATCATTATTTTTGCAAAAATTGAAGTTAGGATCTAACAGGCATCATTTGTTCATCAGGAAGACTCTTAACAGTCTACATAACATGAGTTGCTGATGAGGAATGTGCAGACAAGCTGGTACCAATGGATGAGGGTGGGAGTGGTAATAAGCTATGTTTTTGGAAGTAAAAACTTAACAGATAATAAAAATTTTGTGAGTAGTCTGGCTACATTAGGTAAAGTTTTAACCATATTTAAAAGTGGTGGTTTGGTGGCATAGTGTTCCTAAAATCAATGAAACCTGGAATTCCCCCCCCCCCCCCCCCCCAAACCCCCCACGTCCACTTGGCCTGATAACACACGTCAAAGTCTTAGAGTTACTTACAACTGCTCATCTCACACAGAAGTGAAAATAACATACTCTACAACCCTTATGAACCTTTTACAACACTTGAAACCCACTTGCAATATTTCAGCTCATGGACAACTGGGACCAACCCAGTGGTCCAAGAATTCAAGGTTCAGTTGTGAATTTTGATTTTTCTCTCAGAATGTGTAAATATTTCTTAGAGAGGATGCCAACCCAATTCCTTCTTCCACCCACAGATATTTTATTCTGCAGTGTTGAGCTTGTGTGGTGCTGTTTTGTTGTTGTTGTAGTTGTTGTTGTTTACAATCTTTGAATAAAGTTCTTGTGAGAAAACTTCTGTAAATTTCTTCTTCTTGTTTTAGGTTGTAAGTTTGAATTTGTCCAGAACAACAACTCCTGAACTTTTGCTGAGAACTATTGAACCTTATTGCAAATACAGGCAAACACCAGATGGTGTGGTTTTATCACCAACACAGATGAATAAACGCCTTGTGTTGTTCTGTGATGAAATGAATGTGACTCATATGGATAAATATGGTGAGTGTGAAGTACATTAGGCATCACAGGATTAAATATTTTCCCATTGGCAACCATTACAACATTTAGGAGAACAAAAGTATGATCACATCACTTTAATTTTAGCATTCAAATATCTTTGTCAAGTATAGCCCTTCAGACAACTTTTTCTGTCCCCAAAACAGTAGTCATGCAACAAATAAGAGAGAAAAACTGACAGGAAGGGAAGTACCGGTCACATGTGCATATTTTTCAGGGAATTCCCAACAAAAACAAACCAAAAGTCAATTGTATTTTTTAAGCCCAAAGAGACATCAAATCACCTTCTTTATTTGTCTGGAATATTTAACAATAATACAAGATGTCAATAAAACGCTTCAAATGTTTGTTGAAACAGTATATTTTCCCAAAGCTTCTTATTTTGGAGATTTCATTATTTCCAAGTGCAACTTTTCGAGGCGGGTAACTCTAATTCAAATATTTACTTCAGTGATACCATTATCTTGACTCCTTAATCCTCTGCACACTGATGTTAAAATACCAAAATTTCAAGCAGCAAATTTTCCTCTCAGTACAAGTAGGAATTTAACCAATTTAATCTTGTTTGACAAAGCATTTAGGCCCTCCTTAAATCACGCCCCCAATGTCAGTCTTAAAAATGATGTTGCACACTGTGAATGGAAAAGAATTCCAGCATGCTCATATTGTTTCAAATGAAAAGTAATTAATATTTATCTCATCATATTAAAGAGACTTTCAAAATAAAATTGAATAACAGTGAAATCGTTATCATGCTTTTTATTCCAGGTTCAATTTTTTAATACGCACTAGGTAACTGTCTGCATTCATCGTTTTACCCAAATCAAACGCAAACAATGGTCGGTCATAATAATTATGGAAATTTTGATTTTGGAGATTTGGATGAAATTTTTGGCAAGGAAAATTACTTTATTATAGAAGAGGTGAAATTTATCTTTCCTTGATGAAGACTTTAATGATGAATCGGAGTGTGTTGGGATGACGGTCGATTTGTCTGTTTCAACACACGAAACAACAAGTGCTGTGGAAAAGGAGATTGAAGTTTTGTGTGGGTGTGGCCTCTGATGTTAAAACTTACACAATTCATTAGTCAGTCAAATTTTTTAATGACAAGAACATGTTTCAGAGAAATGTATCGTTATTTCAAACAGAATTTCAGAAAATTATTCCTTTTTTATTCAGTTATCACTAGGAAGCATGATGTGACCTGGTTTTTATTTTAACTCCACGAAGTAGAGAGTGTTTAAATTTATTGCCCCTCAAATTTAATTATAAGGAATGAATATTTGCTTCTGTCTATTTCTTGAGTTATGAACCCCCAAAAACAAAGGCCAAACTGTGTAAATGGGCATACACTCTGTTTGGCATTTGTTTTTTGGGGTTCATAACTCAAGAAATAGACAGAAACAAACTATCATTCCCTATGTATTTTGATGCCAGTTTGCACAGGATGTAATATTCTCAAAAAAGCATTTAACATGTGCTTATGACCCCTCATTGGAATGATTGTGGACATTTTTAGTGAATTCCAAAAATGAAAACATTCTAATTGCAATTAATACCTTATTATAAGTGTCTTAAGCACCTTTTGAACATTTTGTTCAACAAGACAAACTATTTCTCTCTTCAGGAACCCAGATGGTTATATGTTTCTTACGGCAGATGATTGAACGGGGAGGATTTTATCGATCATCTGATCAGACATGGATAAAGATGGAGAGAATTCTGTTTGTAGGAGCATCAAATCCCGGAGATGCCCAGAGGCAAGCATTTTCCAGTCGGTGAGTAGTATTGAATGTAAATGCAGGAATAATCTTGGTAACTTCGACCTTTGATCTCAGGTTGATATGAAGTTACCTCGGTCTGATATGTCGGTTGATATGAAACTAACCAAGTAATAATCTCAAACTATTTGTGTCGTCTCATGATAGTTTTTACAAATATGTTTAACACTTTACTCAACATAATGGCCCAAACCGGCCAGCGCTATTCTAAAAAATCGCCGATTAATTTTCATTATACTTTCATTTTTTGTCTCAAAAACATAGGTTATGACCCCCTCACTGGAATGAGCTCGTTCCAATGAGGGGTCATAACCTATGTTTTTGTGACAAAAAATAAAAAAAATTAGTTATTCAAGACTTTTTTTTGCAAGTGTCGTCTGCTTTTCATGTTAGGTAAAGGGTTAACTAGTTGAGTGCTAAATTATTTTGATCATCAAAATGTGTTTGCATGTCTTTGCTACTGGCACTCTATCATAAATTGTAAGAAGGCAAATCCTAACTTACTACAGTACGTGGAGAGTGTATTATCACAAAATCACCTGCAGAGCGGAGATTCCACTCAAGCAATAATTGAAAACTTGTTGCAAAGCATAACAAGCACAAGCAAAGTTCCAGCCAATGGACCTCCGGGTTATACCTGGAGGTCCATTGGCTGAAACAATGCTTGTGTTTTTTGTCCACATGCACAGAATTTGAAAAAGATGCTTTGGGTGATAACTCCTCTCCCCGGGTGATTTAGTTACAATCCACTCCCCATGCACTGTAAATAATATAACTTCAAAGTTAAAATGAAGCACAGTCACTGAATGAGAAGGCTTTAAGTTGCGGAACTTACACTTCAGAATAAAGCCAAATATGGGTTTCCCGCACTCTAACAGTTAAGTAATTATTGGTCCTGTATTATAGTATTTTTTCATTTTTTAGCTGCGACAAGCAGATCTATATGTGGCAATGTCAGTCTGTCTGTTGGTCGGTCTGTCACCAACGAGTTTCAAAAACACCATAACTCCTAAAATAATTGATGGAATGACACCATACTTGGTATGCAAGTGTATCTTCATGATGTTTACACCCTCTCAATAGTGCATGTCATTCTGATAATTTCTGTCACATTTATGGACTTGTCACCAACGAGTTTTTTTGTCACCAACAAGTTTTAAAACATCATTGGCGTTGCATGAATCATTGCAGCTTCGGCACTGTGACAGTGCGCTCTAGTTGAGATAATGATGATATTCTTGTTAGTTAAATCTCCTGGAATATTCTTGTAAGACGCCTTGAATATTCGTTGAATTTTTATTTTTGTTCAGGTGTGGAAACCTGGATCTGACAGATTCCCAAGTTTACCTTCAGAATTGGGTTATTAGAAGTTAGCCTTACTCCTTTACTTATGCTTGCCGATTATGTCAGTGTTTAATAATTGTAAGCTGTACATTCTGATCAATGTCATTGAATACAAATAAAACATAAATAAAAGTATTGAAAAAATTTGACAGCTGTTTGTTTTTGTTTGGAAAAAATGGTTTCAGTGTAATGAACTTGGTCAAATTTCAATCTCCTATTTTAATTTTAACTTGACAGGTTCATCAGACATGTACCACTTTTATTTGTGGATTTTCTGGAAAAAGAAACATTGGAGCAGATTTATGGAACATTCAACAAAGCTGTTTTGAAATTGGTTCCAAGTTTGATGTCCTATTCTGAGCCACTGACAAATGCTATGGTGGAATTTTACTTTATGTCACAGGTATAATGATATGCAGTAGAAATCTATGTTCTCATCAACCCAGTTTCTTTCTTCAGCTTCAACCATTGTTCCTGAAAAATCACAAATTACCAGTAATACTCATTTAACGGGTTGATTGCTAGAAGCCACTATCAGGACTTCAAAAAAAGAGGGTCTCAGAACAAAAAATCAACATTTGCCTTGCTCATGTTTCATATTCATTCAAATGCAAACAATATTTTGTTCATATAATTTTGTTTTATTAAAAATTATTGGAGTGTCCATGGGGCACTCTCCAATAATTTGTAATAAAAGACATTTTGATGAACAAATCAAACCACCAAAAATAATCATTCCCTCAACCAGTTAACCAGAACCCTTGGGATAACACCAGGAAGTGGAGAATTGCTTGTTTGCTGTGGTAAACAAGTTCTTTTTATTGGTAAAATATGACCCAGTAACCACTGTCTGATTTGAAAGTCTTCTAAACAATTTGCTAAACTTGGCTTTATACTTGTGTTGAAGTCTGGATATAGCTTCAGATGCTGAAAATGACCTACAACTGACAGTCAGTCTTAGAAGAACCAAGTTAATTAGAATGAATTTATTGAAGATTAAAAGATATCAGGACTTATGGCCCAGCAGTTGTTTTTAGTCAAGTGCCATATGCCTGAGTAAACTGAAAATGACTCTTAGATTTTTATTGTTCATTATTAGTCAAACATCACTATGATTTCCTGTTGAACTCAACTTTATGTTTGTAGGCATTAACTAATAATATCTGTATCCTTGAAATTGGTTTCAAATGGTCCTTGAAAGTCCTTTAATTAACCTCATCCTTAAAGACAGTGAAGACCCCTGTATAATGTAAATGCCTATTTATTTATTTATTTATTTATTTATTTATTTATTTATTTATTTATTTATTTATTGGAGTTTAATGACACTTTCAACAGTCAGGGTCATCTTGTGTCGGACTACAGTACGTGGAGAGTATATTATCACTAAATCACCCACAGAGTGGAGATTCCACCCAAGCAATAGTTGCAAATTTGTTGCAAAGCATAACCAGTGCAAGCAAAGTTTCAGCCAATGAACCTCCGGGTTATACCTGGAGGACCATTGGCTGAAACATTGCTTGTGTTTTTTGTCGATATGTACAAAATTTGAAAGTTATAGCTTGGGTGATAACTCCACTCCACGGGTGATTTAGTTATAATTACATTGTTGATGTAGTTATACGTTTTGGGTCCAAATACTCAATTCCCATTGGTCATCTGGATGAAAACGTCATGACCAAATGTAATTAATTTTCCAATGAATACATTTGGTCGAACTTTGACCCACATTTACGGTAGAGCATAGTTGACAGAATGTAATTCGGGCGGTGTTTGTGCGCTTTGTCTTTTGTGTGAGGGTGGTTTTGTGCCTTATTCGTTCATACATGTTTTATTTCGTCTTTCTGCTTTGTTGTTTGGTGAAAAATAGTTTAAACAGTTACGGAATGTAATTATAAGAGTTTAATGCAATTTTTATAATCTTGATTGGAGTATGAAAGTGTGGGAATGGGTACAAATTATGTATGAATCCCCGAAATAAAAAGCTATACACGTACTTTAAATCCCTGTTAACTCTTCCCATAACATAACTAGAGGACTACACTTGCAAAAACAATTCTTGAATAACTAAATTCAATTTAATTTCTTGTTTCAAAAACATAGCTTATACACTCTCAGGGGGGCGCGGTGACGTTACGGTAACTGGTTCTCGTCAGATCACCGAAGTTAAGCAACGTCGAGCCCGGTTAGTCCTCGGATGGGTGACCGTCTGAGCGATCGATTCGAACTCCTGCGTTGTGTCCTTGGGCAAGGCACTTAACCCCGATTGTCCACATGGGGGCACTATGATACCATGTACTAAGGCGTACTGCACATCAATGGTGTGCATGTCTTCAACCAATCTAACCCTGCCTGTGCTGCAGTGTGGAGTTACAATGTTGGGGAGCTGGCAGCTGCTTGTCGTTGCTCGGTGGTTCTCTCCGGGTACTCCGGCTTCTCCGCCCAAAAAAACTGTCACGGGCATGATTAGCCATTGTGCATAAGTATGTGACCTTAAACACCAATAAATAAATAAATAAATCAATAAATAATACACTCTCAGGCCTTGAAATAAACAGCCTACATCATAACCTTTGTAGTAACCTATAGAAATAATGTGTTATGATGCTTTTCCGCTCTCTCTGTTTTACTGCACAAGCCATGCTGTTTATACTTTAACCCTCTGATGTCAAAATACCAAAGTTTTCAGCAGTGAATTTTTCCCACAATGCAACTGATAATTTAATAAATTATATCTTGAGCTTTGTCAAATAAGATATAATCTGATAAATTTTTCATGCTGCATGGGCAATAAGGGGTCAATGTCGAAGATTTTGAAATACTACCAGAGTGCTAGGAGTTTCTGCCACAATAAATAGCAACAACTATTGCACGATCTCGCTTTGGCAAGATTGTGGGTTCAGTTTTGCTGATTATTGTGGCGGAAATTTTGTGCCATTTTATTCATATGTGGATGTAGTGCGTAACGAATGAGTTGTGCTAGTCGTGAGAGATTGTCTGGTCTGACAGGCAAAACATGCCGGATCGGAATTTACTTTATGTTGTATTATTTTGTTCTATCATTTTGCCGTAACCTGTGGTTTGTCTGCGTATTTCACAATACGTAACCCCCACACAACCAAAACCATCCTTCGCATGTTATTTCCAGGCCTGAATTCTCTTAGGACTGAGCTCATCAAGTTCATTCTAATTAACTTGTTGAGGGCTAGATTATTTTCAGAATTTGTTTTATTACATATTATTGGAGAGTGCTTGTTGGCACTCTCCAATAATTTGTAATAAAACAAATCGATATGAACAAAATATCATTTGCATTTGACTGAATATGAACATGTGCAAGGAAAATGTTGGCTTTTGCTCTGGTTCTTTCATTTTTTTGTAAGCCCTGATAGTTGTTTCCAGCACTCAACCAGTTAAAGGCAATAAACAATGGTTTGGAGGCAAACACTGGAAAATAATGAAATTTGAATGGTGATGTGAGCTGGCTGGATATAGCTATTACATAGGGTAAGAAATTAACTTACAAGTTTGCAACCAAAATTTTCACAGATGACCACAAATTACGTACTTTTTTGTGTCAATAATTCAGTACAAGCTCTGTGAAACAAGTTAATAGATTGGATAGTGATATCATCACCAGATATTAAGAAAAGGATAATACTATGTTAATCTGTATAACCCTCTGCATACTGATGTCGAAATATCAAAATTTCGAGCTGCAAATTGTTCCCATAATGCAACTTGGAACATAACCAAGTTCAATCTTGTCTGACAGACAATTACATAAACCACTTATTATAAGTCCTTTTTGTTCAGACTGAGTGGTTGTAGCGTTCTTAGGGTGAATAGCCAGTGTATTTCATGTGCACAGCGCTGTTCGTTCGCATTTGGTCCTTCAGGGTTGGAGTTTAATACCTTTATAATGCGGTAGCGTACATCAGAAATTGTATGATCATTTTGATTAAAATGTATAGCTATAGGTGTGTCCCATTTATGCTTAATGTCTGCCAGGTGTTCACGTATGCGGGTGTGGAACTGGTGTTTCGTTTCCCCGACATTTTTTGCCACATTGTTTGCAATATAATAGGTGAACACAGTTCCTGGTCATGCAATTTGTGCATTGGGTCCCTTGTATTGTCTGGAAGTGATTTTGCTCTGAAACCAAAGTCCCTTCGGGAGGTGTTTACCAATAGAGCAATCAGGTTTAGACGTTTTTTGGTTATGTCACTCCATTGGCTTCGAGCCTTTGGCATAGTCAGTCATAGACCATTTGGGAAAAGAGTATTGTCCATACATTTCTTCAGGAATAGGCCCTGGAGCTCCAATTTTAACTGCTTAATACATAAGTTCTGTATGATGCAGTAAGCAGGTTTGAATTCATTCTGGATTGGAATCAGTGTTGCTCTATTGGAGCTGTGGTGTTGTCTTTTAGGGCACTGTTCCTCTGTGTCTGATGTTAAAATAACTGTACTAGCACTGGAACCCAGACTAATGTCATTAAGCTCTGTCAAACAAGACTGAATTGGTTCAATACCTAATTGTAAAACTGTTACACAGGATTATCACAGAGAGCTTTCCAATAAATGATACAAAGTAAGGTTATTGTCAGATCTGCTTTTACAGTTAACATACATGTAGAAGTATGAATCCTCTAGGAAAACCTTGGGGAGTGAAGCAGTGCTTCTTTACTATGGTAAACGAGCTCATCAATTCATTGTCCCCCGAAAAAAAAAAAATTTAGGGGACTATTAAAATAGGCAGTATCCGTGTATTGGTTTCCCAATGATAACTTTAGTTATAGTCGACCAAATCAAATAAACTTCGGTATGTAGGTGTATCAACATAAAATAGAGTTAATTCAAATCAGGATGCGATCTGACAATTTTTGCCAGAGTTATGCTCCTTTTTCAACTTTGAAAACTCTATTTTTTTTTTAGTTTCCAATCAATAACTTGAGCTGTAATTGACCTAATCAAATAAAATTTGTTGTGTAGGTGTATCAACATAAAATACAGGTCAAGTTCAAGTCAGGGTTTGGTCCAACATGTTTTGCCAGAGTTATGTCCCTTTTTGACTTCGAAAAATTCATTTTTTTTTCCATGGGATATGTGTCCAAGTGGCCTTTTATTCTAATTAGGGGTCATAAACTATGTTTTGAAACCAGACTTCGGAAAAATAATTAAATTTGATTGGAAAAAATGTTTGTAAAAAGAGCTGACAGGATATGGCCAGCACATTAGGTAAGAATTTAATTGATAAAAAATGTATTGCAACCAAAATTTACACAGATAACCACAAATGGCATGCTTTTTGTGTCAGTATTTTCAGTATAAGCTCTGTGTGCCGTGTGAAAAAAGATAGATTGGATAGCCATTTCATCACTAGATAACAAGAAGAGTATATAAAAGAAATATATGACCTTAAACACAAATAAATAAATACAAATGCAAATATTAATATATTTGCAATATGCTGTTAAATTCTATAAAGAATAAAGGGAGTGCAAGTGATAAGCTAAATTTGACAAGCATAAACTAGTCTCTCCCTCTCATGATGAAAGATATACCTAAAATTATTTCTAGGCTTGAATAAATAAATCAAATCCTGCCTTCTCTACTTCTCCATAATAGAATAATGATGCTTCTTATTATATGCTAGCCAGTGAATTATCGCAAATAATCTAAAAGATATTTCTGAGTATCTATCGACTTGATGGATAATGAGGAATAACCCTCAGTAGCTTCCTAAATGACATGGTGCTTCGGCACATCACTTCACCTTGAATATCGTTACAAGCGATTCAGTGCTGGCTTTACCAGCACTACCAGAAGTTCTTGCTATTTCAAACCATTCTGGTGATTCTATGACTGAAAAATTAGATGTACAGTAGAATCCTCTTAATTGAATATCCATTTTGACAGTGAAAATTATTCAATTAACAGGAGTATACAATTAACAGGGATATGGTCAATTTCTTGTGTTCTGGGGGTAAACTGAACATTTATTCTATTATATCTTGTTTGACAGAGCTCATAGAGCTCTGTCAAACAAGATATAATAGAATAAATGCCTGTATTGGATGTAGTGAGGCCAAAAAGGTTGATAAATAAGGGGAATTTGGTGCATGTCACAGTCATTTTTTCGACATATTACAAAAATTTATATACAATTATAGGAGTTTACTCTACAACCCATATGCAATTAACAGATCAAATTTGTACTGAAGGTATGGTAAATGGTTTTGTGTTTGAAAATTATATTCATTTAACAGGGATATACAATTAAAAGATATCCAATTAAGTGGGCTCCACTGTATAATAAAAATAAAATAATAAAGTAAAATAATTAGATGTATAGAAAGCGACTTCAAGAGTGATATTGAGCCTTGAACTGGGTAAAGGTTTTCTGAAAAATCTTCTTGTTCGATTTGTCCAGAAAGTCTTTTTTTTGGATGAGTTGGCACACTCAATTCCAAATTCCTTCTTGTAAATTGATATTTAAAATGTTTTAAAATTAACATTAATGAAAAATATGAGAATATTCTCTTTTGTATTATTATAATTATTAAATTTCATTTGTGAGTTGAACAATTAGTTGGTTAAATTATCGTGGGAAAGTGGGACTATTTTTTATGTTTGAATGATTTGGCTAGTACAGGCTTGAAAAAATGATCAGCTTATCTTTGTTATAGTTTTGAAATGTATGTGTTTGCAGTCGAATTGGCTTGGATATTGTGCAGTAAAATATCACGTAGCATATAGTAGAAAGAAAATCTATGCTATATTAGTGAATATCAGGAATTATCTCATTTGTGTCGACCTGAAAATATTATTTTTCACCTGCGTTGCATGAGTGAAAAATAATATTTTTTGGTCCACACAAATGAGATAATTCCTGATATTCACTAAAATAGCAGAGATATCCTCTATTTCTTTGCCTCTCATGATGAAAGATAGACCTAAAATGACTTGAAGACTTGAATGAATGAATCAAATTTTGCCTTCTTTACTTCTCCTTAATAGAATAATGCTGCTTCATATACTTACACAGAAATATACAGTGGAGCCCACTTACTTGCATATCTCTTAAGTGTATATCCCTGTTAATTGAATATAATTTTCAAACACAAAACCATTTACCATACCTTCAGTACAAATTTGATCTGTTAATTGCATATGGGTTGTAAAGTAAACTCCTGTTAATTGTATATAAATTTTTGTAATATGTCGAAAAAATTGCTGTGACACGCACCAAATTCCCCTTATTTATCAACCTTTTTGGCCTCATACATCCAATACAGACATTTATTCTATTATATCTTGTTTGACAGAGCTCTTAAGAGCTCTGTCAAACAAGATATAATAGAATAAATGCTCAGTTTACCCCCAGAACACAGAAAACTGATCAAATCCCTGTTAATTGTATACTCCTGTTGAATGAATAATTTTCACTGGCAAAATGGATATTCAATTAAGAGGATTCTACTGTACAAGGTTTTTTTCAGAGTAATAGTACACCACACTATTGGTATCAATATCCAGTGACAGGTATCAAGTTTGGGATGACTGGCACAAAACTATTCAAACCTGTAAGAATTCCAGACATCAGCAATTTGAGGGTTTTCTGAAAAGCATCGATATTCTAATTAAAGACTTCATTTTGTGTTAATGTGCTTCATATTCAGTTAAAAGGAATCAAAATATTCCTTTCACATTAAATTGATTTGTTACTATTTATTGCAGCACACCCACAGGCACTCCTCAATGAAGTGTAAAAACACAATTCCTTGCAAATAAATTTTATTCCACGGGAATAATTTAGCACTCTACCAGTTCATTGAAAATTTCTTTTCACTACATATTGTTCACCAACATAGGCTATTAATTTCACTGCTGTCTGTTAATAGTGAGATGCTGGGTTTTGCTGTCATAAACTACTTTTTCATCACCCATCCCTTGGTTTGGTAGTTGTGGAAAAACTACATGTCGAGTTTACTAATTCATTTTACAGGAACGATTCACAAGCAGGATGAAACCATATTACAATTACAATCCTCATGACATGACAAGATGGGTCAGAGGCATCATGGAATCTCTCAGACATGTGTCAGATTTATCTGTCGAAGGATTGGTGAGAATCTGGGCACACGAAGGTCTTCGTGTGTTTCAGGACAGGTCAGTTTTACATATCTTGTTCTTCTGTTTTGAATATGTATAGTTAAGTGTTCCAAATGCTATTATCCTGACAGACATTTGATGTTGACAGTGTCGCATACAGGTTCTGTTTATGGGACGTATTCCGAGTGTGATTTGTAGTATTTTTTTCCCCATTTACCAGCTACTGTTTCCCAATTCCCCATCCTGCAACGGACATTAACTTAATGCTCACTGATGTCCAAATTCCAAAATTTCAAGCAGTATATTTAACCAGTTCAGTAGAGCTACAGCCAGGCCTGAAAATAAGCAGTCTGACATTTGCAGAATGAGGTGCCCAGAGGGTGAATTTGATGATGCTGTCTCGTACAGTGGGCCAATTTATCCTCTGAGTACCTCTTTCTGTTTAGTTTTGAGACCCTGATTCAGATTGAAGTTCACAAAAGGTAAATTTAGTGATGCTACCCTGCAAACCCTCCAGGGACCTCATTCTGCAGATGACAGTCAGCTTATTTTCTGGCTTGGGTACAGCAGTAAGAACAAGATCAGATTATCTTCATTGATGTCACTTTTTCCTTTTTGAAATGATAGGTACTAGACATATTTTCTTGAACATGTTGGAAGGTGTGACCATACATAAGCAGTGTGCCAAGTGCACTCAAATATTTAATTGGGCACCAAAAATACAGCATTTGGCACTAACATTTTGCACCAAAAACATACTTTTGGTAAGTCTCAAAGGCTTTGAGATTTATTATTTCAGTGTGTCGTTTTCGATAAAATCACTGTGTGGTGACAGGCAAAACAGAATTTATGCCTGACTATGTCAAGTAATCAGAATATGGTGCGTCGATTTACCACATAGAACTACATAGAAGCACATAGAAGCACAAAGAAGCACATAGAAGCACATAGAAGTACATAGAATCGCATAGGACAATATAGATAAGATTTGGAGACAAATTACTAAAGAATGCTCCAAAATGACGGGTTATTTGGTCCGATCCAGTGGTTGGATTAATCGAAAAAGTTGACTCGGAGAAACGTCGGATCGACGGACCAACTTTAAAGCTCATTTTTTTCTGATTTTTAGTTTTTATGATTCATACAGACAATTGAATCCCTCCCCCCCCCCTGCCCTTCACCACCACCAAAGTTAATCCTTTACCCAATACATGTATGCTGTCTCCTGTCGCTTTACAAAAAATAAAACTGTATCTTCATAAAAATGTTTTTGCAAACCTAACTTCAATGTCCAAAAAAAAATATATATAAAAATACAGACTTCTAATTCCAAATGAATGGTTTCACGTGCCGAAGGCGCGCAGGGACGGAATTGGGGAACAAGCCCCTTTCGACCCTCGTTGACTGTATAGTTTTGTCATGTCAGAGTGTGGCAGAGGAGGGAAAGAGTAAAGGTGTTCAGGCGGCGTCTGTGTCTCCTGCGTTTTTTCTTGGTGGGGGGAGGATGTGTTGGAGAGATAGATGTTGGCGTTGTCGGATCTGAAGGATTAGTAGGTTCCTTGGTAGTGAATGGCCTGGTCCTAGCTGCTGTTTCTTCTTGAGGTTTCCTATAGTTTTTTAAATTTAGTGTGAGGATTGTCCTGATTGAGTGTGCTGGAAATTGTTTGGATACATAGAAGCTGTAGTTGTCTTGGACTGTGGCTCGGGTGTTATCGTCCTCGATCTCCTCCCCAAGGAATGCCTTCGCGGACTCCGGGAAGTTCTCCTCCTGGTCGGACTCCTGGTCCAAAGAAGCTGGAGAAGCAAGAGCTGGAGGGGTGAAACTTCTAAGGCTATTTCGCTCCCTTTTAAGTTTTTCAGTGTTATCGTCATACAAGCAGCCTATAGACATGAGCCAGAAAAAGGTCTGTTTGTTTGGGAACTAATTATCTACGATTTACCATGAACATATTGCAATAACAACACTCACATCTGTGACTTTCACCTGAAGTCAGCTGAGCTTAGCATGTTTTGACAACAGTGAATTTTAACTCTCTTTGGTCCATTGTAATTGGCGACTTCTGGGCGAATTACTGTACAAACACTGTTTCATACCAACGATCGATAGCCGAAAATGAGCTTTAAAGTTGGTCCGTTGATCCGAAGTTTCTCCGAGTCCAATTTTTCGATTAATCCACCACTGGATCGGACAAAAAAACCTACTTCTCTCTGTTCTTTTGCAACAGTCTTTAGTAATTTGTCTCCAAATCTTATCTATATAGTTCTATGTGCTTCTTTGTGCTTCTATGTGCTTCTTTGTGCTTCTATGTGCTTCTTTGTGCTTCTATGTAGTTCTATGTGGTAAATCGACGCACCCTCAGAATGTAACAGCCAGGTATAATCATTGTTCTTGAACTGGTCGAGTACTGGAAGCCCAGAATTGGGCTTTGTTTTGAAGTGCAGGTACTGTAACTTAAAGGCTTCATATTCAGTGGATGTGCTTCATATTATCTTTGACATGACATTATTCATCTGTATAGATTTACCTTGTTTCAATTTATGGGAGAGTGCCTATTTGCACTCTCCCATATGTTCTAACAAGGCAAAGACATGTAAAAATTTTCATTATACCAAAAATAATTTAGCACTCAACCAGTTAGAAGAGCTTAATTAGCTCTGTTAAATAGGTCCCTCAAATGCCCCCAAATCAGCAATAGTAAATACTGTGCTCAAATAATAGTAAATGCACCAAAATTATGTGGTGATCAAAAACCTTTTGCCACGTATTACCATTTTGCACTTATTTTGATCATGTTTTCTGGAAGCACTTGACACAGTTCAGGGCCTATGTGTCACAAAAAAGGAATGCAACTGATAAGTAAGCATAGAAAATTGAAGAGATTGCCAGAGGAAAGCCACTTGTGTCAAGACTGTTATATATCACATTACTGACACAGGTTGCTTTCCTCTGGCAAACTCTGTATCAGTAAACATCAGCATGAGGGAGATACTGAGAATGGTAAAGACTTCCAAGAGAGATACTGTAAACTATGTCTGTGAGTGAAAAAAAGGGAAGTACGGAAGAAATGATGCCAATAAAGAGAAAATACCAGAGTCAGTGCTCGCCATTGTGTCCAAATTATGCTGATCTATTAGCCAGCTGTCAAACAAAATTGAGTTGGTTGAATTTCAGGTTGCATTATGAGAAAAAAATAGCTTCTTGAAATTTGGGGCTCATGATATCAAAGTGCAGGGGTTTACCCCGTAGTGATGAGTAGATAAGATAATTGACCCATCATCCTAATGCCAATATTTTGGATACAAAATTGGAAGATTGTTGTCTGTGCCGATGTCAGATGGTCACTGTTTTATATTCAGTTAATGGTAACTGCAAGAAATGCACTGTGTAAACCCCTAATCCTGACAATGGTTTTAGTGGGGTTTATTATCAGTGTTGAGGGCTTTAATTAACGATTTAATTATTGATGACAAGCACATTTATTTTACTAATGGGCGCTGCCATCTTGCATACATAATATTTGATAAACCAGAATCACAGCAGAATAAATGAAACGAAGCAAACATAAACCCAAACACTACAATTCTATCTTTTATGGAAGCAGTTGCTGTTGTTTTGGGATTTCTTTGATAATGCATGGTCCCATCACGTGAACTCTGTCATGACACTCCTAGTGTTTACAAGTCCACAAGTCCAAATGATCATTGCGCAAGAGTTTCCACCTTTAATGAACGATTATCCCTGAGAATTTAACATCACTGGTCACACATATTTACTTTGCATGGCAAAATATGACGAGATCTAACAGAACTATGAAAGTCATTTCAATAAAAATGTCTTCAATCTGGATGATGAATTGAGGAAACCTCCACAATTTCTTTATGTGTGACCCTTGGTGGGGGCCGATCCCACACCCCAGACTACCGATTGTCAACCACTGGATGCTTATCAACCGATGGCTGATCATATCCTGATTAATCACCTCATTACTAGTACCCCTTATAGCATTGGACAATTTTCAGAAAATATTCTTTTATTCCACAACCTGTAGTTCTAGTGGTCAAGCAGAGTCAAGCGTCACAAATGCTGTTACTCCAAGAGACATTTGATGTTGACAGAGACTTTGCCTGTTTATGGGACCCCTTCCCAAAGTGACTTGGTCCACGTTTTTCACAATTACCAGGTACTAGTTCCATTGTCCCATGCCAAAATGAATAAAACCTTCGACAAGTTTCCAGAAATTCTTTTACACTGCAACCTGTAGTTCTAGTAGAGTGGCAGTTATTTCTAGTCAGATCTTGACAGCCAGTATAGGCAGCCAGTTCTTGAGTAAAAGCTACTGCCAGGGTAATTTTATCATTATTAAAAGCACCTGTTATGTAGTGTCCAAATTTGCGTAACTTTGAATGAGGCGATTAACTCCAAAATAAAAAATAGAATAAAAAACTGCCACCTGCATGTATTTACAAAAAAATGACCCAAAAAACAGATCTGCTTTTTGTGGCCTTAGTCCTTAATTTTGTTGTCAAACAGCAGCAACAAAAAAATAGCATAAAATGAGCCTCAGTGTCATTGACCTTTGATATAGTGGAAGAAGGACATTGATTTTCATTTAATTGAACAGGCTGGTTGAAGCTGAAGAAAGAAATTGGGTTGATGAGAACATAGATTTAATTGCAGTGAAGCACTTCTCCAATTTGGATAAAGATACAGCATTGAGACGACCAATTCTATTCAGCAACCGGTTATCAAAGAACTATGTGCCTGTTGATCATGAAGAGCTTAGAGAAGACATTAAAGCTAGACTAAAGGTATGGACCATTATAAAAATATGTTGAGTGCACGTGTGAGTTAGTATTTATATCCGAAGACGATCAGAATAAGCTTTGTACATTGGGCGTCGTGAGCTATTTTGGGTTTTTTTTTGCTTCAAAATTTTTTCTGAGAATTTTGAATGATTTTATGAAAAAAAAAAAAAATTCATGCAGCTGACACCCCCTTTCCCTTCCCCTGGCTCAGTTGGGTAAAATTTTTCTTGTTGGATAAAATCACCCAAAATTCCTCAAAACTCATTTGAAAGTAAAAAAAGTAAAACTCTCCTATTCTCTGTCTGCTCTCTCATCCCCCCCCCCCTCCTTAGGGAGCCCCCCCCCCCCCCTCCCCCCCCAAAGAAACCAAAAGATTTAGCGTAGCTGATTCTACTACTCCTGAGGAACTTTAAAAAAATACACAATTAATTCTTAACCTGCTAAATATTTTCAAGATACTTTTCATAAGATCTAGTCATGGCTGCTGTGAAGCAGCCCTGACTAGTTTCGCTGAAAAAATCATCAAAATTAAACTCAAGAAAGGATTTGTGAACAATTCCATTCGATTTACAAGAAGAACGTTTGATTAAACGTTTCCAAATTATACTTATTTCGGTGGCAAGAGAAATTTTGTCCTGGGCGGGAATATCTACCAGTAGCATGCAAGGAGTTAATACAGACATACACCAATTTAGTTTGTTTTATCTGTTGATCTATTTTTCCATACTTATAGAACAGTGTTCGCATTGTCAAATGTCATTTGCACTAAAGAAATGTGTTTGGCATAAAAAATACAGTATACATATAAATACAGCAAAAATATACTTTTGGTGAGTATCAAAGACTTTGTGGTTTATTATTTCAGTATGCTCTTTTCAATAAAATCATTGTCTGATGACATAGGCTAGACGGGTTAATCCCTATTGTCACACTGTCGGATTTTAATTGGTGTCCCGACTCTCCCACTCTTGGGTTTGAAAACAGTTATAGTCGTTGTCATAATTTGAACACAACTCCCTGCTGTTTATCCCTCATGATTAAAACACTATTAGTATTTTATGTTTGTTTACTTTTTGTGGTTAGCAATTGCACAACAAAATCAAAAAAACAAATACGAGCCATTCAGATTTTCTGGGTTTTTTGTTTTGTTTTTTTTACCTTAAGGTGGGTTGCACTAACACAACCAAACAAACTGAAAGTGTTGAACTCAAGTTGGTGTGAATAACTCAATGTATTTATATTTAATATTATCATCATTTTCAAAAGTTGTAGTATAATGTTTTTCTGCAAATAAATTCATTCATTCATTTCTGAAACAGAGGTTGTTGAACGGCGAAACAAACATTACAGAATATGCAGACCAAGCGTCTGCTTTATTACATCTTGAATAACATGCTTTCAACATATATTTAAATTTAATAATAAGTCATTATTTTGATATACAAAAGTATCTTGTAAATTAATTACTGTTTTGATGAACAAAAATATCTAGCATAGTTTGTCGATGCTGTATAACAAATGCCAACTTCTTATTCTGTTCACCAATGAAACAGCAAAATATGTGAAACAAACTATAAGAGAAAATGTTTGATCTAGCTGCTAAAAAACTAATTAACAAAATCCTGACTGTCCCACTATCTTTTCCTCCTAAAATTGAAAAGTGGGACAATCGGG
Source organism: Pictodentalium vernedei (assembly GCA_031216915.1). NCBI lineage: Eukaryota > Metazoa > Mollusca > Scaphopoda > Dentaliida > Dentaliidae > Pictodentalium > Pictodentalium vernedei. Next base: position 453,691,604 of record CM062292.1, on the reverse strand, counting down.
ATGACACAGGTTTGACAGAATTGATGCCCATCAAATAATCTTTTGGTAATATTATAATCAAGGCTCTTTGTTATGTGTCAACTGAATTAACTTTTATCTTGCTTAATCCTTTACCAAATGAATCGCCCGCATCCGCCCGCGTAATATGCAAATTCAGAAGTTGAAAAAATATTATTTTTCAAAAAATTCAACAAAACCATATCATGTGATATGGTTTTGTTGAAATTTTTTGAAAAATTTGAAAAAATAATATTTAAAATAATAAATTTTGATATCGTCTGCATTGGGTAAAGGGTTAGTCCTTTTATAAACCTTCTGAAAGATAATAAATTATTTGCTACTAGTAGTTTATTTGGAGTGAATAAACAGTGAGTAAATGATAATTGAAATTATTTTGTAAACGTTAATATTAGTCTTTGACATTATTTATTTATTTATTTATTTATTTATTTATTTATTTATTTATTTATTTAGTTTTAGTTTTTTTTTGTCTATTTCTTTATCATATGTGCGTTGTTTTTTGCAATTAAAATACATGAAGGAGCCAAAAAGTAAAAAAATTAACATGTACTTTGAGTGCAACAAAACACCATCTACAATGCATTATCTTTCATTTGGCAGAGAAATTTTTTTGGCACCAAACAAAAATTCCATGGCATAGAAATGGTAGTTTGGTATGACTTTCTATTTCAATGGCAGTGATTGCTTCCAACATGTCTAGATGTTATTAAAATTAGAGAAGGTGACATTATTGTATAATTAAACCTTTTTTTCTGTTCATGCATTTTCAGGCAGAATGATTGGCTAAAGTATTTCCTTTTATCTCCGCTCAAAACACAATGCACCAAAAAAACACATTTAAGCCTGCCCTAAACCACTGTGAGTCTTAAAAATTACGTTGCACAGTGTGAATGGAAAAGAACCCCTGCATGCTCATATTGTTTCAAAATGAAAAGTAATTAATATTTATCTCATCATATTAAAAGGACTTTCAAAATAAAATTTAATAAACAATGAAATCTGTAATATGCTTTTTAATCTGTGTTAAATTTTTTAATAGGCAATAGAAGATTGTCTGCATTCATCATTTTACCCAAATCAAACGTAAACAATGGCTGGTAATAATAATTACGGAAATTTTGATTGATGTGGCCTGGTTTTTATTTTAACTCCGCAAAGTAGAGAGTGTTTAAATTTATTGCCCCTCAAGTTTAATTATAAAGAATGATGATTTGTTTCTGCCTATTTCTTGAGTTAAGAACCCCAAAAAAGAAAGACAAACATAGCGTAAGTGGGCTACACCAATTTACACAGTTTGGCCTTTGTTTTTTGGGGTTCATAACTCAAAAAATAGAAACAAATGATTATTCCTTATAACTACTCAAGAAAAACATTGTTGCACTGCCCTTGCATTTTGTAATTATATTGAAGGCCAAAGGACCCACAGTTGGGATAAATGGGGCCTCCTTTAGCATGGTCACAGCTTATTTCTTTTAGCTTTAATGATGATATGTTATTCTCACAGGGCCAATTGACAGATCTTATGAAAAAAAGTTACAGGGCTGATCATGGGCCCAATCAGCCCCAGCCCCAACAAAATGTAAGCTGTACATGTGGTAGTTGATCTGTTCTAATTTCAAATTAAAAAACTTTTCAGCCCTTCTTATCACACATTAGGTGATTGAACTTTTGTTTTTTATATTCGTCTCATCATGCTGTTTTGAATCAGTCCACAAAATAATTGTTAAAAAATTTTTTTTACAGGAATTTCAAGAAAAAGAATGTGGTATTTCTTTGGTTCCCATTGATGAAGCACTTGACAAAATCTTACAAATTGATAGAATATTCCATCACTCTTGTGAACATCAGCTACTAGTTGGTGGCAGTGGAACAGGAAAAACAACTTTATCGAGATTTGTAGCCTGGATGAATGGTTTGTCTGTCTACCAGATCAGAGCCCACAACAAGTACACTACAAAACATTTTGATGAAGACTTGAAAACAGTGCTTCGAAGAACAGGATGTGCTGTAGGTTGAACCATTTTTGTGTGTCATAGATATGATGTATTTCTATAATACAGTGGAACCCTGTTAATTGAATAGGCAATTTGCTAATGAAAATTATTCATTGAACAGGAGTATTCAATTAACAGGAATTGTGTCACTTTCCTGTATTCAAGAGAAAAACTTAAAATGTATTCTATTATTTCTTGTTTGACAGAGATCCATGAGCTCTGTCAAACAAGATATAATAGATTAAATGCCTGTATTGGAAGTACTGAGTCCAAATAGGTTTATAAACAAAGGAAAACTGGTGAGAGTTAGAGCAATTTCTCGACAGGTTACAAGATTTTTTTATTTAATTAAGACGAGTTTACTGGAGGTATGGTAAATGGTTTTTCTGTTGGGAAATTATATTCAGTTAACAGGATTATTCAGTTAAGAGCTATCCAATTAAAACAAGCTATTAATTGAAAATAGAATATATTTTCATATTTGGAATTCACTGAAAAAAACGATGGGGGCTCTTAATCTGAGTTTGAATAGTAGTGGCTGGTTTTGGCCATTATGTTGGGTGAAGATTTGATTTAGATGAGATTTACACTAAGGATTTACTCAGTTAAAAATGAAAGTTTTTGATAACCAGAAAATGTAACTAACCCTGTGCATTGCACAGGGTTAGTCACACTTTCTGGTTATAAAAAATTGGCAACTGCCATATCACACACTACATGAAAATATACACTGACAAAGGTTGTAAAATGGACGTGGTTTGTTGGCTACATGTTGTTGCATAAGGTGCTGGATTCAATGGACTAATGGAAATACTTATACTGGATTGGGGAATTTTTTTTTTTGTGAATTCCAAAAATGAAAACATATTCTATTTTCAATTAATAGCTTGTTTTAAGTGGGTTCCACTGTATATGAAGAGTTGTCTTTACAGAGCACTGCATTGTAATCTTCAGATAGCACTGCACAGTTGGTTTTAATCTTCAGATAGCGCTACACAGAAACCTATGCAATAAAACTTGTGCTGTTGCAAGTACAATAAAGCCAAATAGATTGGATATCTCTAATTGAATAGCCCTGTTAATTGTCTATAATTTCCAAACACCAAACCCTTTACCATACCTTCTGTACAAATTTGATCTGCATCTTACATATAAGTTACTGGCTGGTGAATACCCGGCGTTGCATGGGAGAAGATGGTTATATCAATATACCCTCTGATATGATTGGCTCAGCCGTTTTTGAAATAGAAGGTCAAGGTCACCAATTTCAAGGTCACGTTTATCCCACACGGGCACCCCGATAAAGTCAAAATGATAGATGGGTCAGTATACCCGCACATATGAAATTTTAGCCCGATTGGCCCAGCCGTTTTTGAAATAAAGGTCAAGGTCAGGGTCAAGCTGCACAGGCATGGCACTCACCCCATGTTACTCGCAGGGACGAATTACCCCCGCATACAAAATTTGAGATCGATTGGTCGAGAAACGGAGGAGTTCACTCGGAACAAAGATAGAGAGAGAGACAGAGAGAGAGATAGATACAGACATTCGCATTTATATATTAGATAGAGTAAACAGCTGATAAATGGATGAACAAATTTTGAAACCTTTAAAAGAATTATTTAATCTATTATATCGTATTTAGGCTAAACAATATTTTATTTCAGTTTGAAATAGATACATTAAATAGCAGAAAAAAATGCATTTGTCATGCAATGCAAAACATGAAATTGGATTCAGCAGCAAGCATAATGCATATATTGTATTTGACAGAGCTGCTCTGTCAGACAAGTAAAAATAGAATATATGTTCTATTTATCTTTAGAATACACAATAATGACCCTGTTCCTATTTCTTGAATGTTTTCCCACTGTGTATAAAATTACATTTCTTGGTTTTGTCCTGGTTTAAAGTTGTAAAGGATCGAGAGAGAAGTGTAGAATCCAAGGCTTGAACCCACAACGTTCATCATACAAAGCAACCAATTTACTACAAGTCTAAGCGATCAGGTTTAAAATGCTGGCTTGTAAATATCCTTTGTACCACGCTCACTGAACTATTCTCATGTTATTTTGTGATTCAGCACCCATGTTTTGCACCAAAGGTCACATTTCAGTGTTTAAAACATCATAGAATTGTAGTGCAAAGGTGCACAACTTTAGAATAGAATATGGCAGTAAAAACGGTTTTTCAGTAAAAACTGTTTTTTAGTGCACCTGACTGAAAATCAGCATGAGATGCTGTCTTCACTTAGTAATCCCTCCTGCCCCCCCACCCTTCCCTGTGCTATCCATCCATCCATCCATCCATCCATCCATCCATCCATCCATCCATCCATCCATCCATCCATCCATCCATCCATCCATCCATCCATCCATCCATCCATCCATCCATCCATCCATCCATCCATCCATTTTTATATCAGTCTTCTTCAGAACCACTGACCCTAAACCCAACCAAACTTGATCCAAATTGTCTTTGGGGGATACCCTTCCAAGTTTGTTAAATAGAAGTTGCTAAGCCTGATGTTCTAGGGCAGTGCCCCAAACCCCCTAAAATCTTTAAAAAAATTCTCATGAACTACCAATCTCAGTGCTTTGAAATTTAGTATTCAGCTTTCTCATGTACTTAAAATTCAAATTTCTTTAAAGAAAGTTTCTCAGGCAGCAATCTTCGGCTCATGTTGGATAGGTCAAAAATTTTGGTTCCACCCAAAATTGATATTTTCCAAACCAGATTTGGCAAGCAGTACTATGAGGTAATATGTACTTGATTTTTGCTGAAAAAAATTCCCTTTGACAGTTGAATTTATGCCTACAAAAAGGTCTTTGAACATGCCCATCTATTGCCTGACGAGACAGAGATTTGGGTGTGGAGGGGAGGGGGGGGGGGGAGGGGCGCACATCCCAGGACTCAGTCCGAGTATTGGATGACATTGTTACTCTATGCACTTTATGTTTATTCTGTAATATATTTCACTCTTGAAACAAAAAATGGTTATAAATATGTTATAGTTCTTATGATAATACATGCAGCACAAAGGTTCTAGTCTGTTTTACGTGTTGAAGCAGTTACAATTATTTATTTTTTTTATTGAATCTTGAATCAAATTGTGTCCCTGATATCGATATCGAATCAAATCCCAAATCGAATCTTAAAAGACAAGTTATTTCATATTGCACCAAACGGAAGTTATGGAATACTGTGATGACCTTTACACGACTGAGTGAACAACACACCAATAAATAAATATTCTCTATAGCACCGTCGCTGAAACAGCTAGGCCTATTATCTATTGTTTTAGTTTTACGCTTAACTTGTTACTATTCACGGTCTTAAGAACATGAAGAGTAACAAGTTAAGCCTTCAAAAACTAAAACTATGGATAACGTTCTGGGCAAAATTCACTACCTACCTAACAGTTAAACATTGTCTGTTACTCAATTAAATAGGAATCGATATTCTAATGACAGTTTTATCCAATTTTTGTTGAAAATGTAACAAATTGAAGTTAGTACGAGAGATTTGAAAAAATCGAATCTTGAGACTGATTTGGGATCGATCTTGAAGCAGTTGTATGGTATCGATATCGAATCAAATCTCTAATATTTGCAGAACCCAAAGCAGTGTGTTTCAAAAACACTTCTTGAATAACTAAGGATTTTAACTTTTTTGCTTCAAAAACATAGCTTATGAACCCTCATTGGAATAAACCTAACAATCTTGTTCCTTTGAAGTATTATGAGCCATGAAAGTAAAAAAAATATTAAAATATGAATGGCAATTTTTGTGAGAGTTTTTCAGTTATAACTATTTTTATTTGCAGAATGTGAAAATGATGTTTATAATAAACGAATCTGATGTACTGGACCCTGTATCCTTGGATAGAATGAATTCCTTAATGGCAAATGCTAAAGTTCCAGGATTGTTTGAAGGAGATGAGTTAACAATTCTTTTGAAACAATGCAAGGAAGAAGCCCAAAGAGAAGGGCATATGTTTGAGTCAGAAGAAGAATTGTTCAAGTGGTTTATGCAAAAGGTACATTTAATTCTTTTTTGGCTTGATCTTACTTTTTACAAGACATGAAATAAAGTTCGAAATGTTAATTTTTAACATTTCAAAAACAAATCATTTGGTTCATTTGAAACTGAATGTTGCTTGATAGGGCGAAAAAACAATTTAGATCAAGTCAACACTAGTTATTGAGCAGACGCTGTAAATCTTTGGACTCTTCTGTCGAAATATAAAAATTTCGTTCTTCAGATTTTTTCTGTAATGCAACTAGAAATTTAACCATTGCAATATTGTTTGACAGAGCTCATTGAACTCTGTCAAACAAGATTGAATTTGTCAAATTCCCAGTTGCATTATGTGAAAATTGTTACTTGAAATTTCGTTATTTTGTCTCCAGTGTGCAGAGTGTTAAAAATGAGAAATTATCATCTTCATTGATCACTCACCTTTTTACCCAACACGAACAGCAGATGACACTTGCAAACAAATTTTTTGACTTTTTAAAAAATGTTTATTTTTTCATTTCAAAAAATAGCATATGATCCTTCATTGTAACCAGCTCCATGAGCTCATTCCAACAATGGATGGGGGTGTGGTGGCTCAGTAGGTAGAGGTTCAGACTGCAAGCTGAGAGGTCCTCTGTTCAAATCCCACCTGCGGCAGCTGCATTGTGTCTTTGGCAAGACAATTTACCCCCATTGCCCATGTGGGGGCACTGTGGCATTGTGTACTAATGTGTACTGCATGCCGATGGTGTACTTGTCTTCACCCAATGCTCACCCTGCAGGTGTGGAGTTAGTATACTGGGGAGCCTGACAATTGCTTGGTGGTTTTCTCCGGATACTCCGGCTTCATCTCCCTGTAAAACTGTCCGACATGAGGTGACACTGGCTGTTGAAAATGTTGTTAAACCCCAATAAAATAAATAAATTCCAACAATGGATCTCAAACTGTGCTGCGGAAACAAAAAACGAAAAAAATACTTAATTTGAAAGGTATTTTTTGTACCCACTACGTGGCGTTCATTTTTTTTTACTGTTTGAGTGGCTGAGAGGATAGTTCTTGTAATCTATTTAAAAATTATTCTGATAACCAGTGGCTTCACCAGTTTTATATACCCATTTGAGAAGAGTATTTTCTGGATATTTCCTATGTGCATAATCAATTTATAACCTTTGTCAAAGAAGATCAGACATGTTCACTCTCCCGGAATTCCCAGGAAAATCCCAGGAAAATCCCATAAATTTGGAGTAGTTTCAGGCCTCCCGGAAGGGAATCGATTTTGGATAAAAATCCTGAAAAACAGTACAGCACAATTGAATATCTTTTCCAGGTTGAGACATCTATTGTCAATTCATAGGCCTTTCGAAACTCTGGGTGTAACAAATGAAACAAAAAATTATGCATACAAGTGAATTATATTCAATAAAAGAGTCTTTTATTGTATTGAAATTTTTTAATTTTGTTTTATTCATTTCAATTTAGCTGTGTGGTTAATTTATGAGTGCCAAAGTGAAAATAAATGACTTCAGCACATCACCTCTTGACATCCAGCTTCACATAAATAATGATTACTGATGAACAAAATGTACGAAAAATAATTAACAATATATATTTATTTATTCAGTTAAAATATTCACTCATTTTTTATTCAACCTTCCACTCAGTCTGTGAACCACTATGGCAAAACTGAAGAATGCAGTTTAAAAGTGGGTCACAGTTTGCTCACATAAATTAACCTTGCTTCCGTGATATGCCGAAAAATTATGGCTGAAACTCACTACACAATGGCCATTTTTTCAAATTATTCAATAACACTGATTTCTCTCCAGTTGTATAAGTCATAGTTGAGACATCTATTCCTGGAAAGTTCTGAATGCTATTTGTGCTGGAGAAAACAATGAGAAAAAATCTCATCCACGCCCCCCCCCCCTCCACCCTTCCCAAGGTCAAAAACATGCCCCTCTCATAAATTGTTGCATGTAAAGAAACACTGCATCTAAAACAGGGAAAGTTGTATTAAATTATGCACACCATGAAAAATAGAATGACACTTTATTTTCTATTCCAGAAGGAAATTATATGTTCAGTGCTCATTTGGTCAAATTGTAACAACAGGTGGAGAAGGGATGGTGGGTGGGAGGGAGGGGTGTTGCAAGAGAGAGGCAGGGGCTTGAAGAAAAGAGGGAAGTGAGGATATTCAAACCATTGATCTTTTAACATGCCATAAAGGCAATTAGCACATTTTTAGCCTATGAACCACAAGGAGCAACCTGGTGTCATTGGTGGTCCAAGAGCTGAATATTTCTAGTTCTTCTTGTCTATATTGCTCACACATGTACTTTTCCCTGAAATTCATGCAATTTTCCTGAAAATCGCCCTCAAGTTCCCTGAAAATTTTTTTCTGAGGTTAACATGTCTGAACTATATATAAAAGAAAAAATGCTTAATATATTACCAGAATGCAGGGAAATGGCCATAACCTGGCTTATTGAATATTCTGCTGAATTGAATATTTTTCAATGATAAAATAACTATTCATTTAACCGGATTCCACTATCCTCATGTTAATTACCTGTACTTTGTTGAAGATTTTGATCTTAGCAAAGAAGAACTGGATTCCAGGGATTCTTCTGCCCTCTTTGGGAAAGGGTCTGGGACTCATGCAATTGGGAAAATTCACATCATGAAGGCTCCAACTGGGAATTTGTTTGGGAGAAGAAACACACAAAGAATAACAAATGTTACCTTCATATTGAACTGAGAACATTTAATACAGAAGCTACTACATGTATAGTGCATGTAGTACATTTTATAACAATGATCAGTCTCTGTAATCTCTATTAAATTTATTGTTCTTACACTATTAAATGATCGAGATATTTATGCGATAGTCTACATTTTGAGGCTTTGCAGTTGTGTCTAGGCAAGTCTTGGCTGCCTATGTAGGTGGCCAAGACTTGCCTAGAAACAACTGACAAGGTTCTTTGGATGTAACTTGCAAACGTATCTAAAAACTGCCTTTTGGACCTTCAAGAATTAAAGAAGAATTAAATTTTTATTTGAATGAGGACTGAGATTGGGAAATTTTTGGTTTGAATTGGGAAAAATCCTGCCAAAATGCCATTGGGAAAGGGTCTCATATTCGGACCCTGTAGACATCCAAAAGAACCCCTGGCTTGCTACTGAAATATTTAAGTATAATTTGGGTGCATTTAATCAAATTTCCCCCAAAAAATTCATGGATTTCTGAACCAATGATTTCTTGAGTTAAATTTAGATGACTTTTTTTTTATCAAATCTAGTCACAGTTGTTTCAGAGCAGCCATGTCTAGATTTGATGAAAAATATCTTGGAAATGCTCAGCGGGTTGAGAGTTAAAATTGATTAGAGAACTGAGCAAGACACAGGTGAAAAAATGAATGAAGTAAATAAATATAGATTATTTAGGCCCCACGAAGTAGATCTTCTGTTTCTCGGGCCATTATTTGTAAAATTGCATGTGGGCGAGCATATACAGAAGCCATGTATAGTGCATGTAATACATTTTATAACAACCAGTCACATGCTATAATGATCAGTCTCTGTAATCTCTATTAAATTTATTGTTCTTACACTATTAAATGATCGAGATATTTATGCGATAGTCTACATTTTGAGGCTTTGCAGTTGTGTCTAGGCAAGTCTTGGCTGCCTATGTAGGTGGCCAAGACTTGCCTAGAAACAACTGACAAGGTTCTTTGGATGTAACTTGCAAACGTATCTAAAAACTGCCTTTTGGACCTTCAAGAATTAAAGAAGAATTAAATTTTTATTTGAATGAGGACTGAGATTGGGAAATTTTTGGTTTGAATTGGGAAAAATCCTGCCAAAATGCCATTGGGAAAGGGTCTCATATTCGGACCCTGTAGACATCCAAAAGAACCCCTGGCTTGCTACTGAAATATTTAAGTATAATTTGGGTGCATTTAATCAAATTTCCCCCAAAAAATTCATGGATTTCTGCACCAATGATTTCTTGAGTTAAATTTAGATGACTTTTTTTTTATCAAATCTAGTCACGGTTGTTTCAGAGCAGCCATGTCTAGATTTGATGAAAAATATCTTGGAAATGCTCAGCGGGTTGAGAGTTAAAATTGATTAGAGAACTGAGCAAGACACAGGTGAAAAAATGAATGAAGTAAATAAATATAGATTATTTAGGCCCCACGAAGTAGATCTTCTGTTTCTCGGGCCATTATTTGTAAAATTGCATGTGGGCGAGCATATACAGAAGCCATGTATAGTGCATGTAATACATTTTATAACAACCAGTCACATGATATAATGATCAGTCTCTGTAATCTCTATTAAATTTATTGTTCTTACACTATTAAATGATCGAGATATTTATGCGATAGTCTACATTTTGAGGCTTTGCAGTTGTGTCTAGGCAAGTCTTGGCTGCCTATGTAGGTGGCCAAGACTTGCCTAGAAACAACTGACAAGGTTCTTTGGATGTAACTTGCAAACGTATCTAAAAACTGCCTTTTGGACCTTCAAGAATTAAAGAAGAATTAAATTTTTATTTGAATGAGGACTGAGATTGGGAAATTTTTGGTTTGAATTGGGAAAAATCCTGCCAAAATGCCATTGGGAAAGGGTCCATATTCGGCCCCTGTAGACATCCAGAAGAACCCCTGGATTCCCTTTGTATATGGATCTCTTCGGCATTATTGCATTCTTCATTCTTTATAGGCATTTCATTTATTATATGTTGTCTTACAGAGCTCCATGAGATAACAGAATAAATATTTAGTTTATCATCAGAATACTCTCTGAGATAACACTGAGAAGTTAAGCAATGCTTGTTTACTTGTAAAATAGGATGTGGTCACCAATGTCTGGGGAGAAATTCCTCTAAAATGGGTAACATGGGTATAAACGATTGGCTGGTCTTGACTTTATATCCATGTTGCAGTCACAGTTAGCTATTGTGCAAAAATATGTGACCTTAAACACAAATACCAAAAAATAAAAAATAAATCTTACCAGAATACCGAGAAATGACCAAATTCCTGTTAACACCACCGAAAACAATACTTTTCACTAAATTGGCTATTCAGTTAAAAGGATTCTACTGTATTTAGTAACCTGGTTTTGATAATGACAATTAATTTGTTGCTGGCTGCTGGTGGATTTACCTTATCGAAACATACCCTGCTATCTGAAAGAGGCATAATTTATTGTGGCTCTTTCTAACAAAACAAATCTCTGCAAATACGAGTAACATTTTTATCAATGATTTCTTGATGCCAGGCTCAGTTGAGTTTTCCATGAAATCGTGTTATGGCCTCTTTACAACAGCCATGACTTGATTTTAAGATATTCAAGAATGTACTCGGCAGGTCAAGAAAATTTATTAGATCTCGATTGCTGTACATATTCAACATTACATGATGCAATCCAGACAGTGGGAAATATATTAGATGTACCATGCCTTACATACGGATTATGCGTAAGTACATAATGTAAGAATGCATCTAATTGGACATTATGCATTGAGTGATGTTTTGTTGTGATTGAAATGCATTGACACAAAACATTGTCAAGGAAGAAAGTTAGCAGACCATCAAAGGTGGTATTTTTTTCTAAAAATATCAGCTTCATTCACTTTATTCAAGTTTAACCCTTTACCCAACGTAATGGTAAAAACTAGCCAGCACTATTCACAAAAATCGCCAATTAATTTTCATTATTTTTTCAGTTTGTGTCTCAGAAACATAGGTTATGACCCCCTCTTTGGAACAAGATTGTCAAGCTTGTTCCAATGAGGGGGTCATAACCTGTGTTTTTAGTTCAAGAAGTTTGTTTGAAAGTGTTGTCTGCCTTTCATGTTAGGTAAAGGGTTAATCAGTTATAAATACAGAACACAACTCGGGTAGAGTATGGGGGACAAGAATTGGTGACCTTCGGTGGAGTTTTTTTCTGTGTTATTTCACCCATGACTTTGGTGCACAAGCTCGTTCCAATGAGAGGTCACATGATTTGGTTTTGTTGAAATTTTTTTAAACATAAACTTTTTTAAACTGCTCAATTTCTGTATTACTCTGGCAGTTGCGGGCATTTCATTGGGTAAAGGGTTAAGCCTCAAACCCCCCAACAATTAAAAATTTCATGCTCTTGGGAAATGGATTTTGTGTCATTTTATCTGCGGCTGTGTCCATTTCTGAGTGACATTTAGTTATTTTTTTAACAACTTTTCAGGGAGAACGGTGGCTCAGTAGATAGAGATGCAGGCTGCAAGTCGAGTGGTCATCGGGTTGAATCCCACCTATGGCAACTGTTTTGTGTCATTGGGCAAGATCCAGTTGCCCATGTGGCATTATGTTCTAAAGCATACTGCATGTCGATAGGGCACTTACCTTCAACTACTGTTAACCTTGCTTGTGCAGAGTTAGTACATTGGCAAATCTGACAGTTGCTCACCACTGCTTGGTGGTTCTCTCCGGGTACTTTGGCTTCCTATCTGACACAATGTAACCCTTACTGGTGAAAGTGTTATTAACTGGTAGAGTGCCAAATTGTTTTTGATCACCAATATTTGTTCATATGTCTTTGTCTAGTTATATTTTCTGGGAGAGGACCAATAGGCACTCTCCCAGAACAGGCTAAATAATTTCACTTCAAAGATAATATGAAGCATATGTACTGAATATGAAGCCTTTGAGTTGTGGTACCTGTACTTTAGAGTAAAGCCCAAATATGGGCCTCAGGCTCTCCGCCAGTTAAATCCCAATAAAACAAACAGTCACTTTTGGTGATGATCGATGTCAACTTTTCAAATGATAAGAAACTGTATTCTGATTTGTTTCTCTGTACAATGAGAGATAATGACACCTAATTACAATAAAGTTCCTTACTCTCTTTAATATACATTTATTTCAATAGGTAAAGAAGAATCTTCATGTTGTATTCACAATGGATTCCTCTCCAGAAGAACTGAGAGACAAAGCTTTGAAAGTACTCGGATTATTTAGAAGGTAATTTGGCGATAAATGAAATTGGATGTTAAAATGATACATCATACCTGTATGGGTAGAGAAGGTACAGGGTGTGTAGAGAGGGATAGACACTAAAAAAATGTAATCTAATGCTAGATTACAATGCTTGCAAACATTTAATAATTTTAAGTTTTCACCTCAGAAACATAGGTTATGGGGAGCTCAATGGTCAGAGTATTGAATTTCAAACTGAGAGGTGAATGCTTTGATCCTGACCAGTGGTCACTACATTGTGTTCTTGGGAAAGGCACTTAATGGGGGCATGTTGGCACTGTGTTCCATGGCATACTGCATATCGATTATGCACTTGCCTCGACGAGCTCGTTCCAATGAGGGGTCACATGATATGGTTGTGTTGAAATTTTTTGAAAAATAATATTTTTTCAACTGCTGAATTTGCATATTACGCAGGCGGATGTGGCCGATTCGTTGGATAAAGGGTTAAAATAATAAATTTTGATATTGTGTGTATTGGGTAAAGGATTAATGCAAAGCACTTGTGACATGTTGTGACACCTTGCTTTGCTAATATCTGTCTGGTTTGAAACCACTCTTTCATGTAATACACTGAGTATAAGCACATACATAGAGGATATGGAATGAGTGTTTTTCTCATATAATATTAATGAAACGAGTCTAAGAATTTTCCGTTTTGGCGAGCCTCAGGTGAGCCCAAACGGAAAATTCGGACAAGTTTCATAAATAAATATTATATGAGAAAAACACTCATTTCATATTCTATTTATCATATGACACACACACGCACAAATTAGCCGCTTAGACTTTTTAACACATCACCTAACTTGAGTTGCAGATGGCACTTGGAAAAAACATTTTTGCTTCCAAAACATAGGTTATGACCCCTCATTGGAACGAGCTCATCGAGCTCGTTCCAATGAGGGGTTATAACCTATGTTTTGGAAGCAAAAAGTGAAAATATAAAAAAAATTAATGGCGTTTTTCTTGTAGGTAAAAGATTAATACAATATAACCCACCCTAAATAGGACAGATAACGTAAATTCTCCCTACTGAAATTATGCAAATGTGACCCAGTTGTATTTTGTATAGCCAATCAAATTGTCCAGTTTTGAAATTGACCAATGAAAGCTCCCAACTCTAATTATGCAAATTATGAAAATGTGGCCCAGTTGTATTTTGTTCAGCCAATCAAATTGTCTAGTTTTAAAATTGACCAATGAAAGGCTTTATTTATCACTGATTAATATGAAAACAAAATATCAAATGTTTTAAAGTGAACAAAACGGACAAGTCATATGATAAAAAAGGATATTTCTTTTAACTCTTTAAGTCCTCAGATTAACTTTACATTGAAAACTACTATATATACATTTATACCATGATTACCTATTCTACTATATATAAAAAGCCTATGACATAAATGTTAGCTTCACACACCAACCGTGGTGAACATGTATGTCTGTGGTGAACACTACAGCAATGGGATTCAGTAATTAAAATTTACACCCACAGTGGAACTACATCCAAGTTGACCTTTTGTGACCTCGACCTGAATGCAAACTTGTCTAAATTCATCGCTCATCGCCTCGCGAAGAGTGACATGAAAGCGGCCATTATTTTTTTTACTTTTTTAATGAGTTTACCTCATAAGATACCAAAAATTAACAAACAAGCATCGTCTCATGTTAATAAAGCATCCATAACTCAAAATAGTATGTTTTAATGTTATTAAAATGAAAAAGGCCCCACGATTCCACATTTCTTTTTCCATTTCGTTTCGGCAATAAAATTGAAAGCAGAAGTACTGCCCACCAGTGCTCATGTAAACAAAAACAGATTTGCACATGTGTATGTCTGCTGCTCAGTAAATTAGTGACTCTTAATAATCTGATGTTCATGGTATAAATAAAATATACCCAAAGTAGCTTAGTGTACCAAATGTTCACCACTCGTGGTGAACATTTGGTACACCAAGCTGCTATGGGTATATTCTATATGTACAATCTGATGTTCATGGTATAAATAAAATATACCCAAAGTAGCTTGGTGTACCAAATGTTCACCACTCGTGGTGAACATTTGGTACACCAAGCTCTATGGATATATTCTATATGTACACAGCTGCAGATGACTTAACAGGTTTCTACATTAGTGTAGGCAGCCAACAATTATGTAAAAACACTGTCAAGATAAATGCATCTTAGGTATCAAGTTCTCAAGGATGAATATACTTGGGACAACTTTCTCAGGGCAAAAAAGGGGCTGTTTGTGACTGTGTGGCAACGTAAGGGTTAATTAGCCCTTCCACATTGTTTAGTTTCATAACATGTGCTGTGCTAAACACTAACTCTGGACTCTTAGTTGAAAGTTTGTGGAAAGCTAATATTTGGGATTTAAAGCATAATTCAGCTTACTTTGTGAATACTTCACTGACTATAAGTTTCTGTTTTACTCCAAAATAAAAATAAATTGAAGATTGCCAGTAAATGTTTGCAATATATAAAAAAAATAAGTCGAGTTACATAATAATTTCATGTTGAAATAGATTTAATTTAAACACACTTAACTTGCAATAATAATGAAAAAATGATACTCAACTTCACACTAACTTGTAGTATTGGTTTATAGCAAACAAAGACAGAGAGCTGTATTGCTGATTGGTTAACTCATAGGACATTAGATCAAGAGGTCATAGGTTTAAATATTACCATGCCTCATATGCATTGAATTCTTGAGCAGGACACTCGGTGCTGATTGCCCAAGTTGGAGTTTACACTGAGGCAACATGCATATTGATGGTATGCTTACCTTCAACCAGTGCTATCCCTGTTTGTGCTGGACTAATAAGTTGGGGAGTCCAACAGTAGTGCTGCTGCCAGGTAATTCTCTCCAGGTACTGCAGCTACCTCAGAAAATTCTTCAACATGATATGACTCTGGGTATTGAAAGTTTGTTAAAATTCAAGTAACAAATAAACCTCAATGAAAGATGAGTTATTTGTTATTTTTTATGTTTGTAGATGTGTTTTTAATTGGTTTGGAGATTGGAATGCACATTCACTGTACCAAGTTGGCAAAGAATTATTAAGTGACATCAATCTGGAGCAATCAAATGTAGGTACTTTTACCTTTTTTTCTTTTACCTTATACAGTGGAGCCCACTTAATTGAATATGTTTTAATATCCCTATTAATTGAATATAATTTTCAAACAGGAAGACCAGTTACCATACCTTCAGTACAAATTTGCCCTGATAATTGCATGAACTCCTGTTAAAGGGATAGAAAGTCTTAAAATATGTTAAGAAATTATCCTGACAATAACTAAGTTACTCTTGTAATATCCTTGTACCTCAGTACATTCAATGCAGGCATTTAATCTGTTATATCTTGTTTGATAGAGCTCCAGATATATAGAGGATAGCTAGTGTTTTTGAGTGGATACCGAAAATTATCTCCTGAGTGAAGGAGACAAATGTTTATTTTTCGTGAGCGCTTGCCCAAGTGAAAATTAATATTTATCTCAGGTCACAAGTGAGATAATTTTTGATATTCACTTGAAGGCACTAGATTTTCTTTTTATGATATGCTTTTTATAAGAATCTGATAATTCCCCTTGTTCTAATCTTGAATTGATGCATGAAAGTAAACAGCGCATTGAATCATTGAAACACAGAAGTGATTTGATTGATACTTGGAACAGATAGCATCTTGCAGTCTAATTCAGCTAGCAGGTTTCTAGTCCAAACATGGCCTGAAAGTCGGTAATATAAGTTTTTGGTTTGGTCTGTCCTTTGAAAGGATGTTCCAAACCAAAAACTTATATGACAGATTTTCAAGCCATGTTTGGACTAGGGAGTTTCATGCATCAATTCAAGGTGAATACATATTGAATTATTGCTGGAAATGATTGGTATCCACTCAAAAACACTAGATTTATTTTTTATTCCTCATTTTTAGAACAAATTGATCATTTCCCGTGATAATTTGACTCGTATTCATCTTGAAGTGATGCTTTGAAAACTGCTATTTTGATTGATACCGTGAAAGTGAAAATTTCTAGATCTTCACAGTGAGGGATTGTTTTCTATTTTTCCGCAACTTCTTCGATAATCTATCGTTTAGCATGTAATAAAATAGTATAAATACTCAGTTTACGTCTAGAGTACATGAAAGTGTTCAAATCCCTATTAATTGAATACTGCTGTTATTTTAATAATTCCCACTGTAAAAGTGGCTAATCAATTAACAGAGTTCTACTGTATTACATATTGAATGTAAGTTGCTTGTCATAAGGAAGATCCACACCAGAATTTTAGAGACATAGACATTTATTGTGTACAATTCCAAAAGACTGACATGCCTGAAGTATTCCATACAAAATCGATAATGCAAAAAGTCCATGGGACATACAGTGTGATTTGAGTTATCCAGGTGTTCGAGTTATCCAGATTTGGATGATTAGGTGATTTTGATTGGCGAAGGGAATCACGTCACCATGGTATATTTTGGACATACAGCTTTTACGTATTGTCCTGACTTTTATTTCACCTTTCAATCTTCCAGCATAGTGTATTGGATATATTCTGTCTTTCATTTTCTTTAATATATATAGCTTATGGCTTATCCTATAGTTATTCTTAATTATTTGGAATCTACCATGAATGCTACAAATAATAAGAAAGAGGATTAGCATGAATGGGGACAAATTACAGAAATGCAGACTAACATAAGGCTAAACATTATACACTGAATAAGCATGACAGACAAACTGAAACATGCACAGTAGCAGTGGCAATAAGTTGTGGAATAACTGCATAAAAATGTTTAGCCATTCAGTATTAATGATACTGCCCTCCCTCTTTACATACCAGTATATTCTGTACAGAAATGAGACAGATATTTTCTTATACTTATCCTACATCTTATTCACACATGTAACTGTAGAAAAAGTTGTAGGATGAAGACAAGAAAATGCCTCATTCTTTTTCCAGAATGCTAATCGATTTCCATGGAGCCCTTGAATGTGCTCTTCAGCATGTGCAGTGATTGTAATTTTATTGAAAGTTAAATAGAGAAAAACACCTCTTACTTCAACAAATAACAAATGTGGGTGGGGATTATTTTGGGTGTCCACAGGGGCTGAATATGGGACCCTTTCCCAATGGTATCTTGGCATGATTTTTCCCAATTCAAATTGAAAATTTCCCAATCTCAGTTCTCATTCAAATAAAAATGTAATTCTTCTTTAACTCTTTAACTCTTGAAGGCCTAATTTTGACTCTAATAACTTTTTACAGCAACAAAACAGGTGCCTCAGCAGGCAGTTTTTTGATACATTTGCAACTTATCCCAAGAACCTTGTCAGTTGTTTCTGGGCAAGTACACCAGTAGATTGATATTTCATAACTAAAATATTGTGAAGCTAAGACTAAATTTTGAAAATAAGACAAAATAGTTTCTAAGATGCAATGTCTTCACATTCTTTTTTGATGAGAATCATTTTACAGTGCTGTAGGCAAGGAGGGAAGCAGACAAGTAATTTTGAACAGTTGTGATCTTCTTCATTAATACTGTGAAAGGATCTTTGTACTGCACACAGAGTATCATCAGACAGATATTTTACACTACCACCAAACATGTTAAGTCTCACTATTTTAGAGGGAGACTCACTATTTTCCAGAAGTTATTTTTCTTAAATGAGCCTAAAATATTGATTTCTATCAGAATCTCACTATTAACTGGTTGAGTGCTGGAAGCCACTATCAGGGCTTTGGCAAAAAGGAGGGTACCTTTTAAAAATTACCCTTTTCTTTACCTACGTTTCATATTCAGTGAAAAACAAAATATTATTTTCAACATGAGGATCTGCTTTATTAAAAATTATTGGAAAGTGCCAAAAGGCACTTTCCAATAATTTTTAATAATACAGATTTTGAAGAACAAATTTGATCACCTAAAACAATGTAGCCCTCAACCAGTTAATGTCAATAAAGTTTACTCTTTGAGCCATATAAAAATTAAAATCTCACTATTTTTGCTCAGAAATCTCACTATTTTACAATTCATCAGCTTAACATTGTCTGACCACCACTCAATAGGATGTTTCAGTCTAATGTTGTCATCAACCTCTCAATTGATGATGTCAGAGAGTGTTCAGACACCTTGAAAACTTTCCCGATCATGGGACCTCCAGCTTGGGAGAATCAATACAGTCAACAACCACTGTCTGTCTTTGACTATCTTCTTAATAGATGAGTTAATACATTTATTACAAGCCTGTTCTATGAAATCCATATCTACAGCAACACTAAACCATGCAGAAAATGAAAATCCATTCTGCATACATGTGCAGAATGGAAATCATTGATAGACTGTTTTTATAACGAGAAATTTCACTGGAATTTTCTACAAATTGTGAATTGCTAGCGATAGCTAAAAATCGTCCCATGAGTTCCAATGTGTTCTATATGCTAGTAGGCACTTAAAACACCTTGGAACTCAGAGGGCAAAATAGTAACACTGGCTCCCCTCACAACTTTGGTTGGTGATAAAATGTGTTAACACAGAACTACATGTGTGTGAATGGGTTAATCAATTGGCCTGTGGACTCTTGTTCTATCCTTCTGCATTGGCATCTGTGCTATACTGATTAACCCATTCACATCCACATTTCGTTCTGTGTATGTTCCAGTTAAGGGTATACAAAAATAATCTTGTCTCAGAGCACATCTGCATAATCAAAATCCAGCCACATTACTTTTTTAATTCATATAATTTCACAAAGAAATCTCAAGTTAACACTATTCTATACTAAAATTGGTCAGTCATTATTTAGGAGTCACAATAATAGTTCCATCTGAAGATACCTCTGGGTTGCGTGTTAGATGTATTTACTTACATGTTTTTCAAGCCTGTATAGAATGAACATGGCAACGTTGAAATTGTTTTGTATTTATGTTCATCTCACTTGTTGAATATGAGTCTTTGACCAGGGGGTTTGGTGTGTGTGGGGGGGAGGGGGCTCACTAGGATATTTCCGTATAGCAGTCAGCTAGTTTGTCTTTACTGCTGGGCCCAGTGGGAAGATTGTTGCTGTCAGATATGCACAGAACGTCACAATGTGTGAAGGCATTTGTCAATGCAGCGTGGAAGGATAGAACGAGAACCTTGTGTGATGACATGAGTTCTGAATTGAGAATTGCATTCTCACAACATGGCATTCTTTGTTTATTACCCGCCTCTGTGATACAGAATCCATTAATTTAAAAATTCAAACACACACACAGAAAACTTCAGAAATTCTTTGTTATTTATTGGCCAAAACGTTCAATTTGTCAACTGTTACCGCAGCTTTCAAATTGATCTGGGTCAGAATGCAATGTTTCTATTGGTTGATTACAAAAATTGGCAGAATTAAGTTCTTTTTGATGAATCCCTGAGGTCGAGTGGAAAAATAGTCTGTGAACTGAAATCCGTATGGAACATGTGTTCCATATAGATTTGTAAATATGGAACTGGGGAAAGGTAATAGGTGTGTAATAGATTTTATTAACCCTTTACCCAACGTAACGGCCAAAACCGGCCAGCGCGATTCTCAAAAATCGCCAATGAATTTTTATTATTTTTTCATTTTTTGTCTCAAAAACATAGGTTATGACCCCTCGTTGGAACGAGCTCGTCGAGCTCGTTCCAACGAGGGGTCATAACCTATGTTTTTGAGACAAAAAATGAAAAAAATTAGTTATTCAAGAATTTTTTTGGCAAGTGTCGTCTGCTTTTCATGTTAGGTAAAGGGTTAACTGTTTACATCTTCATTTCCGCAATGATCAGAACTTGACTTACAGAGACATTTGTATTTTTTTTCAGTGCACAGATCTTGATGAAATACCCATTTCCTATGAAAACTTATGTGAACCATCAGCCCACAGAGAAGCTGTACTGAATGCCTTTGTATCTATGCACAGTACTTTACATCAGACCAATAGTGAGATATCTGAGATTGGAGGCAAAACCGTGGAAGTAACTCAAAAGAAATATCTAGATTTCATAAATAACTTTGTAAGTTTTAGTTATACTTTATTGTTTTTAATGTTTGTTTTATGAATTGTAAGTGTAATTTTCTGTCTCAATGTAGCCACAAACTGCCACTTTTATACTGCTCCAAAAAAATTGTTCCAAGTGTATTCTTCCTTGAGAACTCCACTTGTAAGATGTTTTCATCTTGACATTGTTTTTACATCATTGTTGGCAGCCTGTACAGGCAGCGACCAAGGATGTAGAAGCACTATTACATCATCTGCAGATATGTACATGTATATACAGTGGTTATTTATTTATTGGTGTTTAAAGTCACATACTTATGGCTAAGCATGACCGTGACAGTTTTACGGGTGGAGGAAGCCGGAGTACTCAGAGAGAACCACCGAGCATCGACAAGCAGCTGTCGGCTCCTCAATCTAACTCGGTTCAAGCTCTGCTCAAGCAGGGTTACAGCGGTTGAAGACATGTGCACCATCGACGTGCAGTACGCCTTAGTACACAGCATCATCGTGCCCCCATGTAGGCAACCGGAATAAAGTGCCTTGCCCAAGGACACATCGTGGATTGTCCATGACAGGGATTTAACTCGGGATCTCTAGCATAGAAGTCCAAAAGTCTACCACTGAGCCACCGCTCCCCCACAGTAGTTATTGATATAAAATTAATCTACGGATTTTCTGTTTAATTCTTGACATGCTGGAGGTAGATTTTCCGGGCATTCCGGGAGAGTTAACATGTCAGATTTTCCTGACCAGTACAGACATTCTATATTCTAGGAGAGTAATATAATCCTGATTCTGATTACCTTTACCAATAGGAGTAGTGATCTTATCAATGGCTTCTTAATATGAGACTCCATTGATTATTCCATTAAATCAAGTCTTAGGCCATATACAGCAGCCATGACTTGATTTTTATAAGTACAGTGGAGTCCTGTTAATTGAATAGCCACTTTGCCAATGGAAATTCTTCAATTAACATGAGTATTTGATTAACAGGGCTTGTGTCACTTTCCTGTTTTCTGGAGATAAATTTAGCATTTATTTGAGGGCGCCATGAGGTTGTGGTAACCAGTTCTCGTCATATCACTGATCAGATTAAGCAGCATTGAGTCTGGTTAATCATCGGAGGGTTACCATCTGAGCGCTCAATGCGGACTCCCGTGTTGTGTCCTTGGGCAAGGCACTTAACCTTGATTGTCCACATGGGGGCACGATGACGCCATGTACAACGTCGTACTGCACGTCGATGGTATGCATGTCTTCAACCAGTCTAACCCTGCATGTACTGCAGTGCGGAGTTACAATGTTGGGGAGCTGGCAGCTGCTCGGTGGTTTTCTCTGGTTTTCTCCACCCGTAAAACGGTCACAGTCATGATTAGCCATTGTGCATAAGTATATGACCTTAAACACTAATAAATAAATAAATCAAGAAATAAATAAATAAATAAATAAATAGCATTTATTATATTAAATCTTGTTTGACAAAGAACTATGAGCTTTGTCAAACGAGATATAAAAAGTTAAATGCTTGTATTGGATCTACTGAGGTCTAATAGGTCTATAAACAGAGTAAAACTGAGGAGGGGAGGGTAATGTCTCGACTGGTTACAAGATTTTTTTATTCAATTAACAGGAGTTTACTCTATAACCTATATTCAGTAACAGGTCAGATTTATACTGGAGGTATGGTAAATGGTTTTGTGTTGGAAAATTTTATTTAATTAACAGGGTTATTCAGTTAAGAGATATACAATTAAGTGGGCTCCACTATAATGATATATATACATCAGTGTTAGTGCAATATCTTGTTTGACAGAGCTCCATATTACCAGGTTTCCCCCTTGGCTGATCTGATTCTTTGACCTATGGGAACCTTGCCACCCTGGGCACTAGAATGGGTAATATGATCCATGAGCTCTCAGTGAATTATGTTCCATGGAAGCTTGATGGTCTCCCTAAGAGCACGGAATTGTTCATCATACTGAAACCAGTCTGCACCCTTTTGGGCAAGATTCCTAATGTTTGCGAAGTATTGCATCAGGTGAGGCGCTTCAGATGGGAGTTTCTGGGTATATATAGACACAAAGATAATAAAGGCAGTTATCCAGAAGCCTAGTGACAGAAATTTCTTACGAGTAGGTTGGGTGAGACAGAGATGGTGATCCTGAGGAGCCCTGTTCCAGGGTGATGACATAAGTGGATGGCTTAGCTTTGTTCAGGAGATCAGACATGTGAATGAAGAAATCAGTCCAATTATTTTCTTTGACAGAGACAGGAATAAAAGCATCTAAAGGAGTGACCAGGGAGTGAAAAACCAGAAGAGAGGGGTCTGTTACTTGGGAAAGGACTGAATCTGAGACCGGCAATGGAGACTATGAAGACATCGTTCTTCACCAGGGTTGACACTTTTTTGCCTCCGACGCGTTATTGTTCCTACGATTCCGCCAATCTGTCAGTCTGCCAGACTTTGACGGTCTTGGATCAGGACTCCAACTCCCTCGGGCTTTCCAAGCCCAAGTCGACCGTTACTCCTATGGCGACTCTGGAGTCCGTGTTGGGCTTATCGAGAGAGATGCTAAGCATGTTTTCACTCTCAGATCACGTTGTCTCTGCCTTAGCTGCTTATCTGCCCCCAGATAAGTTTGACGATGTACAGGCTCCTTTGCGTGTGCTGTCCAAGGCGCTCATGCATCTTACTCACACGTATGCCTGTAACTCAGCTAACTTGGAACTAGATTGCAGGGATGCTGTGCTGGACACAGACCATTCCCTTCCTGAGGGGCAGCACGCTGCTCTTCGATTTGCTTCGTTGGCAGGTCCGCAACTGTTCCTGATTCCATGGCAACAGTCCGGGATGACGTCCTCCATCATTCTAAAGATCAGCTGTTGCTTTGTCAGCTTGATCAGCCTTTTGTTGGAGGCAGGGGTCGTTCAAAGCTTAACAAGTACCCTTCTGCTTCCGGTGCGATGCAAAGGGCTGATCCTCCTGCCACTGCTTCTACTTCTTACGGGGTAAGGGTAAGCGTCGACAGGCTAGAGGGAAACCTCAGGATTCTTCATAGCAGAGGAGGTGGTTTCTCCTCTCGCGGGCCTCGTCGGGGATTCGAAATGAAAGTCCTCACCTCGATTTGTCCCAGGTTGGAGGAAGGATCGCAGAATTTGCAGACCATTGGGCCACCATCACATCCGATCCTTGGGTGTTAGATGTTGTTCGGTCCAGGCTGCAAATATCCTTCCGGAGGCACCCCACTCTGTCAGGATTGCCTCTTTCAACTACAGTTCCTTTAGAGACGTTTTACGTCGGGAGCTTTTGTCCATGGAGATAGACAATCTCCTGCAAAGGGGGCGATCAAGGTCGTCAAGAACATTCAGTCAGTAGGGTTTTATTCCCGTCTGTTCTTGGTGCTGAAGAAGGACGGCCAACTCTGACCGGTTATCGATCTGAGTATCCTGAACTAGTCTATCATTGCTCCCAAGTTCAGCATGGAGACTTTCAGGTCGGTCCGCTGTTCCATTCACCAGGGAGATTTTGCTTCCAGCATCGACCTGCGAGACGCTTACTTTCACGTTGCAATTCATCGGACATCGTGAAAGTATCTCAGGTTCACTTTTCTGGGGTGAGTTTACCAGTTCAAGGCCATGCCTTTCGGCCTCAACCTGGCTCCTTGGGCCTTCACCCGACTGATGTCGCATGTGATATCCTTCCATCGCAAACAGTCCAGGGTGACTACTTCGGCATATCTAGATGTGCATGCATTGTCTACCTCTTGGCTTATTCTAACTCCGTCAAGTTGTCGGATGTGATGCAGGCAGCCTACTGGAGAAATGCTTCTACTTTCTCCACCTTCTATCTGCGTCAGTTGCAGGAGCAGTCGGAGGACCTTTTTGCTTTGGGTCCTCTTTCTTCTGCTTGGGCTGTTGTCTACCCTAGCCATTAGGCTTCTTAGAAGGTCAGTTCCAGCTTTGTGTTGTTACTGCCCTTCTGTCTGTGTGTCACACAGAACCATAAGCCTCATCTCTCATTGTCTTTTACTAATGATTGTTATGTTATGGTTTGATAGGCCTAGGGACCTCTTTCTCTGTCTATGTGGTTCCCTCCATCCTATTGTCTATTCAGCCTGTAGTAAAAATTGTAGGTAGGTTGATAAGAAATTTAAATTTTATAGTAAATTTCCACTCTTATTATACCTACCACAATTGTTTACATGGAGGCCCTCCCATCTTCTTATTCGGGTAAGAATCCTTCCTCCCCGCTGATCACATAACTCTAATGTTGGCAGATTCAAAACAGTGAGTCATTAGTGACGTATATGCGCACTGGCAAACAGAAGTTGTGGAGTTGTACTTGGAGAAGAGCGCCCCCTACTGGGTCTGTGCCGGTAGCACTCGACCCAGTTTTGGCTATTTTTTCTTGGTGCTTTTGCACCACTTTTCTTTCCCAAATCGCTTGGGAAAGATCAAAATAGAGAGTATATTGTGGTAGGTATAATAAGGAAGGAAATTTACTATAAAATTTAAATTTCTCACTTAATAAACATAAAAAAAAATCAAATTTAATTTTATCTGCCAAAATTTTTCATATTTTAACTGGAATCTTGGACTATAAATTGGCAGAAATATTTCCAGTCACTGAATGCAAAAACAATTCTGCTTTATTCATGAGTTCAGCATGGTTGCCAAAAATAGTCAAATCTGAGCTGAAAGACTTTGTAGTGTCACTCAGCACATTTTGTGAACTCAACTGTTGTGTTCTCATCCCGTGCCTTGAAGATAGGTTTTCCCATTTTATAATCTCCAGGAGCACAGACCAGTTCATCATGATTCTTCCAAACAAATATATTCCCGACACTGTGTCAGTGCAACCAAAACAGTTTATGGTCAGATATGAGAATGTACTGCATTCCTGATAAATTTTGTTGGCAATGCTACACCCATGATTGCAACAACCACTGTCTCTGACAGAGTTTGAGATAGGAGAGACCTATCTTTCTCCCCACTCCCCCCCCCCCCCCCCCCCCACTGCATGTGTAACATACATGTGTCCCGGGTGAGATTACAGGGAGAGACAGATGTATCCCACCCCACCCATGTGACGTTATACATTTATAACGTTATTATGACATTATGCATATCCAGACATGTTAACTCTCCCGGAATGCCCGGGATTCTCCCGGAATTAGCTATCCCCTCCCGCCCTCCCGCCCGGGAGTCAATTTGGGCCAAAATCTCCCAGAAAGTCGACATACCAGACAAAAACTGAATACACCAGCTTTTGTTTACAAATACAAAAACATGTGCTCTACTCTCAATGGCAAGGTCATTAAGTTTGTGTGAAACGTCACCACTTACGTAAGAACTGATGACCAATCTCATTTCTGTCAATGGCCGTGTTGTGATTATTTTCAACACGTTTGACAGGCGGATAAAATGAATTTGAGATGCAGGATAATTGCTGAAATTGATTATATATTAAAGGCACACCTTTGCTTGTATACAGGTAGCAGTCAAATCGAAAAATAAGTTCCATACGCATAAATTTTGTCCAATCGAACATGTGCAAAAATACGCACAAATTTATTATTGTGCATTTTGGATTTCACTTTCACTTCAGATAATTATAGCCAATTTTGCAGACAAACGGCTCAAACATATGAGTTGCCGTAATTTTCAATATATTGGGAAAAATTTCCGATTCGCAATTTTCTAAAGCAGGCTGTGAAAAAAATTATGTTTTTGGTGAAAAAAAATCTCTAAAAAGTTGCTAATTTACGGCACTTGGACGTTTTTTCATTTGTTGTGATAAATGGACAACAAAATGAATTAAATATCCCGGAGATGTTTCGTCCTGGGCTGGCTGTGGCATAATGTTCACGTTTCACTGAAAAATGATCACCCCATTCCAAATCCCCTTCGTAAATGACCAACTACTTCCAGTGAGTACCCGGTGTGGTTAGGTGGGGCGCTGGGCTTTGGCAGATCGAATTACCACAACAACCGGGCTCGGGGTGTGCCTAAACACCACAGGTCGCCGCAGGTTACCGCAGGTCGCCGCAAGTACCCATAATTTCCCAAATAGATCCAAAACTTTCAACACAGCGTCAAAACTGATATAGTGCTGAAAAGGTCGAAAATATCTCCAAACATTTTGTACATAAAACCATTGAAATATGGATGTCATTGGAACAACTCAGATATTGGCACATGACCACATCCATATTTTTGATTTCTGTTTTTCTCTATATTTCTATGTTTTGGCTTTTGAAAGGACAAATTGTTCAAATAAAACACATTAGGGTGGAATGTTTAATGTATGTGTGTGTGTGTGTGGGGGGAGGGGGGGGGGTGGTAACATGGAAATTATTGATGTGCTGCCCACGTGCAAAAATCTCACTGACAAGCATCCGAGTCTCACTGGGAGCTCATCAAAATCTCACTGACAGTCACCTCGAGAGGTTAACAGGTCTGGGTCACTCACCACCGGTTAGTAGAACGTTGGCGTATGTTCCTTTGATGTATTGTTGTTGGACTGTTTCCTGTTATGTCTGTGTGTGTGGGGGTGGGGGGGGGGGGGGGGGTATTTGGTATTAATTTGTATTTAAAATTGATCCACACGTGGCTTATACGCGCAAAAAAAAAATCTCCCTGAAAATCATGTCATCTCCCTGAAAATTTTCTTCAATTTCCCTGAAAAAAATTTTGGAAGGTTAACATGTCTGTACATATCGTATCAGTTTCTTGCTACCAAATAATTCATATCGACCTCATTAGAATGCCGTGTGATCAAAGTTTGATGCTTTAAAATTCTTTAAACCCCAAGATGCCACCGTTCCTAATTGATTTCATGGTATATACCTTTGGTATATACATAACTTTTGCATGCTCTTTCCGATGGTGTCATTAGTTTTCCAAAACAACGAATACCAAATGAGTTGATTATATCAGCATGTGACTGCCGATTACTTCTGGCTAACGTAACCACTGTATGGTGGGGGGTGGGGGAATAATCCCTGATGGGTACTGATGTGGGATGGGAAAATCTCACCCTCTGGGCAAGATATTTGGTCCAGACACTCGGCAAGCCTCGTGTCTGGCCCAAATATCTTGCCCTCGGGTGAGATTTTCCCATCCCACACCCGTACCCATCGGGGATTATAATAATCTACCCACTGCACATCATTCATAAACAAGCAAAGGTTAAAGGATGAATATAACACACAGTAGACCATTGTTTACCCACAATTCTCCCAGAGAGTGGAAATGTTAGATACAGCCAGAGAGAGCTTGTGATTCTCCATCTAGTTGTTTTATTTATTCATGGAACAATAATTTAATGGTATTTTGATAGGTAAATCTTCAGGAATTGTTTCATAAGACTCCTTGAAAATTTTTTGCTCAAATTTGGTAACCCTGGGTGATATGTTATCACTGGACATTCAGCAATGAAAAAGTTTAAACTTACAGTACGTCCCTTGTGGAGTCCAGCAAGGTACCATCTGCAATGCTCCCATGAGAGTTCCATCCAAGGTATCATTCTTTAAACCTTAATATTTTGTTGTCAAAATTAAATTAAACTCTATCCCATGAATGTTTTTTTTTTGCTTTATATGTGTATCATATTTATTCAAACAGATTCAAGAGAAGATTAATGTCCTATACGGTACAAGTCAAAATAAATTGTAGGATAACCACGAAAACTATGCTTCCTTCTCTTCCTACACTAATAAGACCAGAAGCTGACATCATTTTCTGGAAAGCTCTCACTTAGAGCTTTCCAGAAAATGATGTAAGATTCTGATCTTATCAGTGCAGGTGCAGCAGTATACTTAGTTTATTGCGGTTATTCTGCAACTTATTTTGACTTGTACTATACAAATATGAACACTTTTTTCAAGGTCAAGTTATATCAAGAAAAAAAATTAGATTTTGAAGAGCAACAGCTTTATATGAATGTTGGCTTAAAGAAAATCAAAGAAGCTGCAGATCAAGTCAAAGAATTACAGGATTGTTTGTCAATCAGAAAATCGGAACAAGAAGAGAAGAAGCGATCAATCAAACAATTACAACTAGTTGAGAAAAGTAACGCTGCTGAAGCTGTTTTGAAGCAAACGGTAAGTTTAAACATTTGCACACTTCTGTTAAAATAGTGAAATTTCAAACAAAAAATTGATAATATAATGTAAAACAAGAAAGAATTGGTTAAATTCCTAATCGCATTATGAGAAAAGTTTGCTTCTCATAATTTTAATATTTCGACAACAGTGTTAATGTGTTGAATGTACAGTGGAAACCTGTTAACTGAATAATTACTTTACCACTGTTGTGTTAACCCTTTACCTAACATGAAAAGCTGACGACACTTGGAAACAAATTTATTGTATAACTAATTTTGTTCATTTTTTGCCTCAAAAACATTGCTTATGACCCCCAAGCTCATTCCAGTGAGTCGTCATAAGCTATGTTTTTGAGGCAAAAAATAATGAATATTGACTGCCTATTTTGTGAATAGCGTTGGGCAGTTTTGGCTGTCATGTTAGGTAAAGGATTAAATGAATTTCGGATTTTTATTCAGTGTATACTGAGAGATAGCATTAATGGTTTCGTAACATAATGTCCAAAACTGGCCATTGCTACTCACAAAAATTATATTGAAATCTCTTCCCTATAATGTAGCTTATGACCCTTCATTGAAATGAGCTTATTGAGCTCATTTCATTGAGAAGTTCAGAGCACTATTAATAGCTATATCCATTAAAATTTGACTTTTCTTTCAGTTTTTTCCCTAACATAGCTTATGACCTTTCATTAAAGCTTGAGTTCATTCCAATGATGGGTTATTAGTTGTATTTTTAAGGCCAAAAATGGAAATGTTTAATAATTCGAAATTTCGTTTTTTTTAGCAATTGTTGTCCTCTATTCAAGTCAAATGAAGGGTTAACCACAGAACTGGTTCAAAAAAGCTTGTTTTCTCCCATTGTTGCTTTTCTGATGGGAGACTTAGTATTTGGATCTGTTTGTGTATCTGTGTGTAACATCTGTTGATCCTGCAAAACAATTTTTGCTCCAGATTCTTCTCCTGTTCATTTGGAGTAACCACAATTGGGAGGATAGAGGGGGTGTCTTGCACAAAAATAAGGTATATTTTGGAAAATGGGTTATACTGTGTGACATATGTCTGGCTTGAAAACATTTCAAGCTCATAATTTGAGGCAGGAGATTGGTTATAAACACTCGGTCAGTCTCAAGTCTAGTGCACATTTCTTGCTTCTTGGGTGAGATTTCCTCATCTCACACCTATAACCATTTGGGACAATGTATCTCACTTCATATTATTTTCTCCATTCAGAAGGTTATTGAATTGAGTTTAATTTATTAATTACAGGCACAAAACGAGCGAGAAATAGATTACTTGAAAGCAACATCTCATGAAATTCAGAAATTTTCAACAGAACAGACAAAAGAAATAACTATGAAACAACAAGAGCTGAGAGCTAACCTGGAGAAATTAGAACTTGCTCTTACTGATGTTCAAAATGGTAAGTTGATGAAGTTGCGTCTTTATCCATTACCCAAGTTAATGGCCAAAACCGGCCAGTGCTATTCACAAAAATCACCATTCAATTTTCATTATTTGTATCAAAAACATAGCTTTTGACCCCTCATTGGAACAAGCTCATTCTAATAAAGGGGTACAAGCTATGTTATAGTAGGGTTGCATGATATTCAAAACTGAATACCGGTATCGGTATTTAAAAAAATATCGCGGTATACTGATATATCGAAAACTGCTTGAAGAATTACAGTCGGAATGAATCAGCATGCCTTGATGATGCGGTTCAAAAAACATTTACCCAACGCAGACGATATTAAATTTATTATTTAAAAAATGAGTTTATCAGCTTTCCCCCCAAAATTCTATAAAACAATATCATGTGACCCCTCACTGGAACGAGCTCAACGAGCTCGTTCCAATGAGGGGTCACATGATATAGATTGAATTTTTGAAATTATCTTCTGAACTGCTAAATTTGTATGTTACGTGGGTAAAAGCAGATGATTCCTTGGATAAAGGGATAATATTAGTCATTCGGCGCTACAGTTAAAAAAAACTCAAGATATCTTGAAAATTAAATTGTGGGTAAATAAATAATGAAGATAAACCAATATTTTTGTAATTACACGGTATTCAATCGATATTGGTTTGAATACCGATGTATATCGGTTTATCCATATACCGTGCAGCCCTATGTTATTGTTGCAAAAAATGAACAAAATTAGTTATTCAAGAATTTTGTTTTCAAGTGACATCCTCCATTTGTGTTAGATAAAGAGTTAAAACAAGAGATTAAATGTCATTATTGTATAAATTCTACAATGTTTCTTGAATTTTGACGTAATCTTTTTTTAGTAAATAAAGTACAGTACTGCGATAATTACAGTACAAGTCAAAATAAGTTGTGTAGGATAACCACTATAAACTATGTATCTTTCTCTTTCTACACTGCTAAAACCTGAAGCTGGCATCATTTTCTGGGAAGCTCTCACAGAGCTTTCCAGAAAATGATATTAGATTCTGATCCAGGAGCAGCAGCATACTTAGTTTATTGTGATTATGCTACAACTTATTTTGACTTGTACTGTAAGTTGGACAGTGAATTTCCACCAGATCATGACTCGGTCATCATCCAGTTGAAATTATCTATCAACATTCGTCCCCACTACGCTGTAGAATCTCAAAAGAGAAATGCAAGAACATTGATTCTCAGACGCTATTTCATTTGTTTTTCTTGAATCGGTTTTGATAATGCCTCATTTTGTTTATGGAATTGCACCCCCTGCTGTAAGTGTGTTGTGACCCATTTGTGTTTTGATCGTTAAAAAGAGCACTTATGTGATCACATGACTGTATCATCATTAGTTACAGTACAGCCGACATGAACTGGTCACTTTCCATGGGTGGGCAATATTTCCACTGACACAATAATAGATTCCAAACACTAATTATAGGAATGATCATCAAATCATTATCATCAAAAATTTAATTAATGAAGCACCGGGTTGTCCCCAGTGATCCATTAATTAAAATTTTGCTGATGATAATTTTTATTACCTTGTAAACGCATGAGTGGATATCACTGCCCACACATGGATTACGACCAATCCACAGTGGCTGTACTGCAGGCGCAAGTTGTGAGACTTGGATCAGATACAAACTCTTTTCTGCATGCAATACACTAACAATAAAAGAGGAAAGAATATTCTGACATAACCTACTATTTACAATGAAATACACCCATCAAGTGCAGATGTGTGTGAAATAAATTTCCTGCACCTTGATTTATGCATTATAGAGCTATTACCCTTGCAGCTAACCTCCCAGCTACACTCCAAAATCTTGCCTATCAAAAGGAAATACGAGAACATTCAATCTGAGATGCTATTTCATTTGTTTTCTTTAATTAGTTTTAACCCTTAACTAGTAGAGTGCTAAATTATTTTTGGCCATCACAACTTCAACACAGGTCTTTGCCTTGTTACAATTTATGGGAGAGTGCCATAAATTGTAACAAGGCAAACCCCCACAGACTAAATAATATCACTTCAAAGATAATACAAAGCACATCCACTGAATGTGAGCCTTCGAGCTGTGGTACCGGCAATTCAGAATAAAGCCCAAATATGGCTTCCAGCACTCTACCAGTTAAGGGACTGAAGATTTCTATAGATTTTTGCCACACTTTGACATTCTACAACCCATGGGATGGCAGTTGTTTTTAGGCAAGTCGTGGCTGCCTATGTTTGTTTTTAGGCAAGTCGTGGCTGCCTACATATAAGCGCAACTCCTCCTAAACCGTTTGAAGAATTTTCATGAAACTTTACACAATGGAAGAAATCCATATGAAGATGTGCATGAAGCAATATAATTCCATTCTGACATTTCCAAGGGGAGATAATCTAACTTATACATTCAGGGGGTATCACTTTGTGAGCTTGCTCACTGTACCTCTAATTATTAACTCCTTAGCTGCTGAAATGGCCACATCTGCCCACGTAATATACAAATTCAACAGTTGAAAAAAGAATATTTGAAAAAAAAGTCAACAAAATCATATTATGTGACTCCTCTTCGGAATGAGCTTGTTCCACTGGGAGTCACATAATATGGTTTTGTTTAAATTTTTTGAAAAATTAAAAAAATAATATTTAAAATAATGAAGTTGGATAATGTCTGTATTGGGTAAAGCGTTTGGACTGCAGCTGTGGAAGTGAAGTAATTGATATCGATTACATTTTCATATTTTAGGGTGGGGTGGGGTGGGTTCTAAATTAACTCTTATTGTACCGAGTATTTATTTTTCCAATATTTTTATGAAATCTTTACACCAGCCATGACAAATTATAACTCAAAACGTTCCTGGCAGAAAAATTGATTAAGTTTATAAAGGAAAATTTGGTTAAAAATTACCGAAATTATACTTACTGTAATTGCAAAATATTTCTTGTCAGTCCAAGTTGGAACCCTGGAATTGAGCAGTGACGCTTTACTGGTAACATGAGATCTGGAAATTGTGCTGAGGGTAAAAGTCCTCTAAAGTGGGCAGCATAGGTATAAATGATTGGCTAAACTTGACTTTATACCCATGTTGTGGACTTGATATTATCAAAGATGCCAAAAGTGACTGTAAACACCAAAAAATAAATAAATTTCCTATTCTAGTTAGGAATATCTGTCACCAGCATGCAAAAGGTTAATACAGGCTCTCTGTCTGGTCTGTTGGCTGAAATTGTTAGTATCTGCTGGCACTACAATAACATGTTGTGGAATTTGTTCGTTTCTGCTGGCACAACAACAGAACATGTTAGAAATTGCCTATTTCTGCTGGCACTGCAATGAAACATATTGTTGAACTTGAATTCTTTGAGTACCTAAATATGAAATAATCTTCATATTTTGTTCAGTAAAAGAATTGGTTAAACGGAAACTGTTTTCTTATATTTAGGGCACTGTGAGTCAGATATTTTAGTTCGAGTCTATTCTCGATTTGATTCTACTTTAAAAGTTTAAAACTTATGAGTCGAGTCATTTTTCGAGTCGATTCTTATAAAACCGACGGCCCGATTTCTTTTCAACAGAGACGGATTTAACGTTCTTTCATTGTGTAAATCGGGTGAGAAACAACCATTTAGAATCCTGTTACGACTTATGTATAACGCCGACTTTACTAAGGCCACGATGAGGTGGCAGTAAATCGTTTTTGGTATCATTTAACAGAGATACGAATAGGGTTTTGTAACACATTTTCCTATTTCTTTTGTGGCCAATCTGAATTATAGCATCGTTTAAAGAAAGAACTCACAATGAAAACTGCGTTTTTTATTGGACCGAATCGACTCAACAAAAAGGACATCCGTGAATCAGAGATGAGTAGAGTCGATTTTGCATTCCGACACGAGAGTCGACTCAAAATTTGAGTAATCGCAGGGCCCTACTTATATTATGGTTGAACCCTTTCCCCAATATATGTTATATCAAAATTTATTATTTTAATTATACTTTTTCAAACTTTAACAATGAGTGATCACATGATATGGAGGAGTTGAAATTTTTTTCTCAGTTTGTAAGGCTGCATCCAATTTCTTGCATAAAGAGTTAACCCTTACCTGATGAATCTGCTCTTTCCACCCACATAGTTTACAAATTAAGCAGTTAAAAAAAAAAATTCAAAAAAGTTCCACAAAGCCCATGTCATGTGACTCCGCATTGGAATGTGCTCATTGAGTTCGTTCCAATGTGGTTGTCACCTGATTAGGTTTTGTTGATTTTTTTTTTGGAAATTTGAAATAACATAAAATAAAATAATAAATTTTGATATTGTTTGTCTTGGGTAAAGGGTTAAATGAATTTTGTAAATAGCTGGATAGTTTTCTGTTCTTCATCGTGTTTCAGCTACTAAACTGATCAAGAGACAACAACTTACAGAAATTAGATCAATGGATAGACCCCCAGCTATGGTGAAGCTAACTATGGATTCGATATGTATGTTACTTGGTGAACCAGCTGAAGATTGGAAAACAGTGAAAGAGATTTTCATGAAAGACAGCTTTATTCCTTCCATTCTCAATTTTAAAACTGAAAACATAACGTAAATATAGTAGTTATTCTATATTCATTGGCTTTCAAGTTAATAAATGGTCCCAAAGTAAATATATTTCTCGCTAGAAAAGTGATCGTGCCTCCAGGTTGTAAAAATCCTTTTGCCTTTCAGTATACATATAGAATATACTCATAGTAGATTAGTGTACCAAATGTTCACCACTTCACCACGAGTGGTGAACATTTGGTACACCAAGCTACTTGGGATATATTTTTTTTATACCATGATCGTCAGATTATTAAGAGTGGCTATTATTTTTTCTTGATTTTACTGAGCAGCAGTCGTACATATATGTGCAAATTTGTTTTTGTTTACATAAGCATAGTTGGGCGGTCCTTCCGCTGTCATTTTTATCACCGAAATGAAAATAGAAAAAGAAACAGGGTCTTTTTCATTTAAATAACATAATAACATACTATTTCAAGTTATGAATGCTTTATTAACATGAGACAATGCATGTTTGTTAATATTTGGTGTTTTATGGAGTAAACTCATTTAAAAACGTAATAAATAATTGCCACTTTTATTTCACTCTTTGCGAGGCGATGTGCGATAAATTTAGACAAGTTCGCATTCAGGTCGAATTCACCAAAGGTCAACTTGGATGTAGTTCCACTGTAGGTGTAAATTTTAACTACTGAAATCCCATTGTGGACGTGTTCACCATGGTTGGTGTATAAAGCTAAAATTTATGTCATAGGCTTTTCATATATAGTAGAATAGGTAATCATGGTATAAATTTATTTCATCAAAACATTTGGTAGTTTTAAAAATTTCTACTGAGGTTTAAAAATTCTGTTATAGCTCTATGAAAAATGATACTCTTGAATTTTGGGGGTATCCATTAGCTCAGTTGACAAATAGAGTGTTCTTTGTGATTGATAACTGACTATTATTTTCAGTTTATTCTCAACAAGACGAATCCCAACAAGATGAATGTTGAAAATGGTCATCCTGACAAGACAAATCTCAATGATATGAAATTAATTAAAATGTCTGTATAACCCATTTATTTTAAGGTTTTGGCCAAAAAATGTACATGAGAAGGGTATTTCGAGGTGGAATTTTATTATTTTTAATCAATAATCCAACAAAACTAATTTCTGTTAAATATGTTTTCAGTATAACAATATTAACTTTTGCCCCAAACAGTACTTGTACATGAACTTTGCTTATGACATTTATCCTTTATAGAATGCACACAGTATCAAAATTAATTTTTTTTTCTTCAAATTTTTCAAAATTTTAATAAAAGCTCTTGAATGAGCTCAACAAGCCATTTTTGTAGACAGTATTGTTACGAGCATTTACAAGACAAAACACTTATCCTTCTGCTGATGTTTGTGTGCACATTTTGGATTCAATAGTATCCCTCTGAAATCAGCGATCGCAGATTCTATCATATGGGGTAGGGTGAAAAGATGATCAGTGACTCTTCTTCCCTTCCTGAAGCCATTCTGGATCTTTCTCAAAATCACCTTTTTGATCACATCCTCTAATCTCCCATACAGGACTTTACAGAAAATTTGTCCAATGTTGTTACTGACAGAGATCCCTTGATCTCCCTTATTCCCCTTTTTGTGTATAAATGTGATCTTATTTTCTCTCCACTATTTTGTTTTTTCTATGGCAAAGTTGAAAAGGGCTATTAGAGTTTTACATTGTCTCTCCCACTTTCTGTCCGCCGTGCATATCTCTGGCATGAACTTTACATTATCAGCTTCTCCTCATAACCACTGAGCCAAATTGAATCAAATTTGATAAGGCATGTTCCTTATTATATGTCCGTTCGAATAACGTTGCCACACCCACAGTGGACACCTCAAGGGGCATTACTCTGATAGCATCCACAAATTGTTTTCCGAAATAAAAAAAAGTTCTTTTCCAGAATCATCAGTTAGAATCTTTTGATATTTGGTACACTGCAAAGTGGTGTGTGTGTGTGTGTGGGTGGGTGGGGGGGGGGAGGGGTGGATGGGTGGGGGGTTATAGGAGGATTCAAGTTTGTTCAAATTGTGTCCAAATTTTAACTTAGTATAATATGAGGACATTTCTTTAAAAATCTTCTTCAGAGCAAGTTTGTTCAAATTGAGTTCCTGGGTTAATATTTGGGCACCCAAATTTTAACTTAGTACACTGAGCTCATTTCTTTAAAAATATCTCCTTCTTCAGATCCATCAGTCTGAATCCTTTCATATTTGGTAAACCACATCTCCAGGTGGGTCAGATTCAAGTTTGTTCAAATTGGGTCTCTGGGTTAATATTTGGGCTCCCTATTGGAGCCTGGATTTTAACTATGTGCAATATGAGGAAATTTCTTTAAAAATCTTTTTCAGATCCACCAGTCAGAATGCTTTCATATTTGGTTTATAACATCTCTGTGGGGAGGGGGGGGGGGGGGGGAGGGGTGGTCAGATCCAAGTTTGTTCAAATCAAGTCCTATTTGGCCTCTCTGTGAACGCCAAAGTTTAACTTAGTGCAGTTGGTGGAATATTCTTTAAAAGTCTTCTTCATCGGATTCACCAGAGAAACTATGTTGATATTTGGTTTACAGCATCTCTTCTTTGAACCACTTTGTCAGGAGAGAAATTAAGGCCCTTGTTTGGAAATTCATTGGGAATTTCATCCATCCTTCCCACTTTCCATTCCTTAATTTTTATACCACTTTTCAAATCTCTCACTGCACACAAAGTTTGATAAATTTTCCTCCGCCTCATTTTGACACTTTGGTAGGTTTCCCATGCCCCATCGCTTATCATTTACCTTTTCCAAGTGCTTGACTAGTTCCAATGCCATTTTGTCTTGTTCGTCTGTATTTCCACCCTCTATTTAAATACTCTGCAAATTGCTTCCTTTGTTTCTTTTATTTACCTATTTCTAAGATACATTCAAAGTGGATTTCCCTCCCCTGTCAATCTTATCGTCAAAATAAAATTACAGTTCTGCACCCTCTGATTATTGTCTTTAATCTTATTTACTTTATTTTGTGCTTTTTGATATTCCTCTTTTGCTACCCTGGCTTCTTTACTTTCCGCCCACTTGGGTTTTCTACTTGAACACAGCACATCTGACTTTCTGCCCTTCAGAGCCTTTTTTAATTTGTCATTCACTCTGTACACATGTTCCCGTGTTGGTACCCTAATATAAGTTATCTCTGCCAGCACATATGGTATATGGAGATTTAATACCTGAATGTCGGTTTTTAAACACCGAGCCACAGGAGATAATGTTGGCGGAGATAATGTTTTTGTCCTGTTTGAAACACAATAAAAATTAGTGGAAATAAATTTGTGGCCGCATTTCTCAGCTCCATATTTGGACCAAATTTGGGATAATAATTTTATTTTTATAATTGTAGAAGACAACAGATAGAGTTACATCCCTTGGGTCATTAAGGAAACGAGTAAACAGTATTTTGTTGACATATCATCTCCTGAGTTCCAATGTGTTTTATGTGTCTACTATGTGTCTACTGGCATATAGAACACATTGGTAATCAGGGGACGAATTAGTTGCTCTTATTTTATTTTTATGATTGTATTGTCAGAAATCTGATGATATTTGTGACTATTTTCGTGTTTTTGGGTTCGAGTTTTATAATGAGGCAAGCTGAAGCAAAAAGCTTTCATTGAAACCATATACCCCAATGTTTCGCGTGCGCTTATACCCTGGATGTTGCATGCTCTCATATACCTTGGATGATGGGTACACCTCTTGCCATGCCTATTTTGTCCAAGGCATTCGGACCAATCAAAAGACAGAATTTATCGGGATATAGGGACAATCTTTCCTGCACTTTCCTTCCCTGTCTCAGTGAGGTTGACAACCATTTCTTGAATGTTGGCATCCTGTGTAAATTCTCAAGCTTTGGTTTCAGTTTTTCTTCAAACTGCATCCTTTCTGAGTTCCCAAATGTTGAAACTTCTTTCAATTCTTGCTGGACTTTTGTGCCTGATCATAATTGAAATAAAGTTATGGATCTCTATCCATCTCCATTTTACCCTTATCGTCATCTGCTTCTACCTCTATCACCACCCTCCATCAATTGGTATCCATGAGAATTTAGTTGATTGTTGTTCCTCTTCCAGATCCATTTCCCCTTAACACCTTACATGCTGCTCGCAGATATTATTCCTGCCTAGGACATAAATGTCTTGCCACTGAAATAAGTTTAATGTGGGCACATTTAACCAAATTTCACTCTGTAAATTGAATAGACTTTTTGCCCAATGATTTCTCGAGTCAAATGTAGATGAATTTTTTATAAAATTTAGTCATGGCTGCTGTAAAGCAGCCATATCTAGATTTAATGAAAAATATTGGGAAAATATACAACTGTGAAAGTTAAGAGTTAAAGTTCACATTTCTGTTCAGAATCTTCAGATAAGACTCATTTGTGAAGCCCATTGGCTTCCTTCCATTCCCTCTGATTTTCTTCAGATTTTTCCAACACAAAACCATTTGCCATACCTCCAGTACAAATTTGCCTGTTTATTGAATATAGGTTATAGAGAAAACTCCTGTTAATTGAATAAAAGATCTTGTAACCTGTCGAGAAATTACTCCACCACTCCCAAGTTTTCCTTTGTTTACAGACCTATTTGGCCTCAGTACATCCAATACAGGCATTTAATCTATTATATCTTGTTTGCCGGAGCTCATGGATATAATTGAATAAATACTAAGTTTATCTCTAGAATACAGGAAAGTGACACCATCCCTGTTAATTGAATAATTTTCATTGGCAAAGTGGCTTTTCAATTAACAGAGTTCCACTGTAATAATAACAGTCATAATTCTTTGACTTTCTGCTGATTTTAGAGGGGCCTTTGATGATGAAGCCTTTTACATCGACCCAGTGACCTGCCTAGTCCATCCTCTCTCACTATCCTCCTAATCTCCAAACATTCTAACATAAACTATTTTATTACCCCCCCCCTCTTCCTCCCGATTGGCGCTTTCTTAATCTCCCCACTATGATATTGACTCTTTCCCCTATAGCATCCCAATCTGTCTTGTTTTCATTCCATTCTCCCATTAGTTTTTCAAGGAATCTTATTCTTCTTGGCAAATATTTACAACATTCGAAAACGAAATGTTCCAGGGTCTCTGTTACCCCTTTCCTCACCTTTCCCAATTTTTCTCCTCAAAACGAGTGACTTTGATCTCACTTTGAACAACAAAGCTCCCAAATGATCCATCGAGGTACTCCTCAAAAGCTGGCACATTTTTTTTGTACAAGCCATCAAAAGAGCTATTGACCCTAACTTCAGCTCACCAGTTTCTGTTGTAATCATCGAGAACCCTTCCCTTGATAAAACTACCCGCCTGTTTCCTGCCCTTTCTAGATCTTCAGTCTCAATGGAATAATTCTCCATTAGGCTAAAAAAAAATAATGTTTTGATTCTCAGGCCCTCCCTCGTTGGATTTGAACCTCCTCATCAGACATTTTTATTATGTCATGTTTTTTAAAGAATTTGTGAAAACTTGGAATGGTAATTTTTTCACATTTCTCGACATATAATTATTTAGCTGTGTTTGCAGTAAATCGGTTTTTCTTGTTGCAGTTTATGGGAGAGTGCCCAGAGGCACTCTCCCATAAACTATAACAAGCAAATTCTGATATACTGGATCATGATTTAATTATTTATTTATTTGCTGGTGTTTATGGTCATATATTTCTGCACAATGGCTAATAAAGGCCACAACACCGATATAAACTCAACTTTAATCATTTAGAGCCATGTTTCCCATTTTAAAGGTCTCCTACCCCAAGCATTGGTTACTGGGGCCTATTCTAATGGATCATGATGCTTGACAGATCTATACCATTAAAAAGAACAATAAAATACAAATCCTTTTAGCTGTTGTTATGGCAGTCTGTTATAAAAGGTATACTATAATTACACTAAAATACAACCTTTTCTCTTTTTCAAGTGGAAAGACAGCAAAAGGATTTACTGAGTTTACTCAACCCTTTACACGAAAAAAAAAAAAATTTAAAAAAAAAGAAATAAAAATAAAATCCTCCCTCCCTCACTGATTTGAAAAAAAAATTGCCTGAGAATCAATTCAGTTTTTTTATTTGGCCTTAACTCCCCAACTTGCCTTGTCCATTCTGTCTGAATGTTGGAATCCCATACACAGTAAATGTTGTCTTACATCACCTGCTGTTTGGAAGGTGTACTAGATAGTTCAAGTAACATAGTGTTCCCATATCTATTCTGTCTTTAACAGCCATCCAATCAGGTTCCCATCTGATCTGACCGCTTCCAGCTCTGCTGCGTCACTTGACCTGGTTATTCACTGAACCACCTCGATTTGCAGAATCTCACAAGTTCCTCACTATAATTTTGTTCAAAGGGATCACATCCATTCCATAAGTTATACTTGGTAACCCCACCCTCTCCCAAATAGTTTTTCGATTGTACACCTTGTTAAAGCTGTTCCTTGCCAGAAGTTTTAACTGATTGAGTATTCTTTTTCCTTTTGTGTTGTTGGTGTGGTTTTGTATATGCCTCTATCTGTGACCCAACAGATCACTCCCAAGTACATTGGAACCCTGTTAATTGAATAGCCACTTTGCAAAAAAAAAAAAAAACTATTCAATTAACAGGGATTGTGTCACTTTCCTGTATTCTAGGGATAAACTTTGCATTTTATTCTATTATATTTTGTTTGACAGAACTCAATGAGCTCTGTCAATCAAGATATAATAGATTAAATGCCTTCATTGGATGTACTGAGGTCAAATAGGTCTATAAACAAAGAAAAACGGGGGAGAGTCAGGGTATTTCTTGGTAATTTCAACAGGTTACAAGATTTTTTATTCAATTAACAGGAGTTTACTCTATAACCTATATTCAATTAACAGGTCAAATTTGTACTGGAGGTATGGTAAATGGTGTTGTGTTGGGAAATTACATTTAACCCTTTACCCAACGTAACGGCCAAAACCGGCCAGCGCTATTCTCAAAAATCGCCAATTAATTTTCACTATTTTTTTCATTTTTTGTCTCAAAAACATAGGTTATGACCCCTCGTTGGAACGAGCTCGTCGAGCTCGTTCCAACGAGGGGTCATAACCTATGTTTTTGAGACAAAAAATGAAAAAATTTAGTTATTCAAGAATTTTTTTTGCAAGTGTCGTCTGCTTTTCACGTTAGGTAAAGGGTTAATTAACAGGGTTATTCAGTTAAGAGATATCCAATTAAGGGGGCTCCACTATATTCATATTCTCCTGTTACCCACAGTGTTATATCCTTGCTTTTCCCTTCACCAATAATGAACTTACCTACCCTCCAACTTCAGG
This sequence comes from Pictodentalium vernedei, assembly GCA_031216915.1. Classification (NCBI taxonomy): domain Eukaryota; kingdom Metazoa; phylum Mollusca; class Scaphopoda; order Dentaliida; family Dentaliidae; genus Pictodentalium; species Pictodentalium vernedei. The sequence goes on along the minus strand of CM062292.1, from coordinate 453,649,043 downwards.
ACTTGTGTACTCTATGGCCCTTGGGTATTATATTACTCCTATTTTTTATTCAGTTCAATTCACCATTTATCCCCGTACTTTCCAATAATGCTTAGCAGTTTTTCTAGTCCCTCTTCACTCTCGGTCAATAAACCCATTTTGTCACTCCAACTTTGACTCCCTTTGTTGAAGTTGAGTTTTAAATGGAGTGTTCATGTAATGCAAGTGTCGATCCCTAATTCTGTTAGCCACAGGGCTCATATCATGTTTTTTGATTTACAGTGACCATGTTCAAAACAGCATGAGAGAGAAATATTTGAGCAATCCTAATTATACCTATGAAGCAATTCAGAAAGTCAGTTTTGCTACAGCACCTTTCACCAGATGGGCCATTGCACAGGTATGTTATTTATTTATTTATTTGGGTTCAATGAGAAGGGCATTAATTCGCTTGTTTTTCATCAAACTTTCTGTGTTTTTTGAATCGCAGACTACAGCCATCCATCTGTATGATCAACTCTGTGTGTGTCATTTATTTATTTATTGTGGCTTAACAACACATCCGTCAGGTAGGGTCACCTAGTGAACAACAGTTTTACAGATGTAGGAAGTCGGAGTACCCAGAGAGAACCACTGTGCAATGGCAGGCAACAGCCAGACTTCCCAGCATACTAACTCCAGACATGCAGGGTTAGCATTGGTGGAAGACAAGTGCATCATCGATGTGCAGTATGCCTTATTTCACCGCACCACCGCACACCCTCGTGGGCAATCAGTATTAAGTGGCTTGCCCAAGGACACAGTTACCTCTGGTGGGGATCAACCGATGGAACATTTGTTTTGAAGTTCAGTACCATGCCATAATCACTGAGCCACCTCACTCCTGCACTTCTTGTTTTTAACTTTTAACAGTTTCCTTTAACCCTTTACCCAACGTAACGACCAAAACCGGCCAGCGCTATTCTGAAAAATCACCAACTAATTTTTATTATTTCATTTTTTGACTCAAAAACATAGGTTATGACCTCTCATTGGAACAAGCTTGTCAAGCTCGTTCCAATGAGGGGTCATAACCTATGTTTTTGAGACAAAAAATGAAAAAAATTAATTATTCAAGAATTTTTTTTGCAAGTGTCGTCTGCTTTTCATTTTAAGTAAAGGGTTGACCCCTGCACACTGATATCAAACTATCAAAATTTCAAGCAACAAATTTTTCCAGTTACACTCAATGAGCTTTGTCAAACAAGACTGAAATTCATAGTTATATTATAGGAAAAGTTAACTTTTTGTAATTTTGGTATTTTGACGTCAGTGTGCAGTGGTTAATTAGTGTTCTACAGTCAAGCACTCCAAAGTTGATTTTAATGTTAATTTAGTAGTTACGTTTAACTTTCAAACACCAAACTCTTTCTAAACTTGAGTACAAATAATACATTTAGTTAACCGGAGTATTGACTTAACCCTTCAACTAATGAATTGGCCACATCCACTTGCATAATACACAAATTTGTTAAAAAAAAGAATTTAATTTTTTTTTTTTAAAAAGCATAATGTGACCTTCATTGGAACATGATATGGTTTTGCTAAAAAAAAATTAGAAATTAAAAAAAAAAAAACAGTAATTGAAATAAGAAATTTGGATGTTTAAGGTCACATACTTATGCACAGTGGCTAATCATGACCCTGACAGTTTTACGGGTGGAGGAAGCTGGAGTACCCAGAGAGAACCACCGAGTAACGACGAGCAACTGCCAGCTCCCAAACATCATAACTCTACATTGCAGCACAGGCAGGGTTAGATTGGTTGAAGACATGCGGGCCATCAACATGCACTACGCCTTGGTACACAGCATCATCGTGCCCTCATGTGGTGTGGACAATCGGTGTTAAGTGCCTTGCCCAAGGACACAACACGGGAGTCCGAATCGATCGCTCAGATGGTCACCCATCTGAGGACTAACTGGGCTCAACGTTGCGTAACTTCGGTGATCTGACGAGAACCGGTTACCACAACGCCACCCCCTCCCCCCCCCCCTCTATGTGTTGGATAAAAGGTCAACATGAGTTTGATTAATTCCCTGTATTCTGGTGATAACTCATTGTTTATTTTATTTTATCTAGTCTGGTAATGCTTATGGGATGCTGTCAAACAAGATTTAATAGGTTAAATGCTTGTATTTGATGTTACAATGCCAGATGGGTCTATAAACATTGGGAATTCAATCGTTGTCAGAGTACTCTTCTACAGATTATAGGGTTTTTCTTTCAATTATGGCTTTATCCTTAAGTGTGGATACTACAGCTTAAAGGCTTCATATTCTGTGGATGCACTTCAATGAATATTTAATGTGATATCATTTAGTCAGGGTGGATTTGCCCTGTTTCAATTTATGAAGAGTGCCTGTAGGCACTCTCCCATAAATTGTAACAAGGCAATAACATGTGAACAAAGTTTTGACAACCAAAAAACCTAGCACTCTACCAGTTAACAAGAGTTTAGTCTTGAACGTCTATACAGGTCAGTGAATTTTTTAAATTTATTGATTGGGGTTTAAGAACACTTTCAACAACCAGGGTCACCTCATGTCAGATAATTTTACTGGTGGAGGAAGCTTGAGTACCCAGAGAGAACTACTGAGCAGTGGTGAGCAACTGTCAGACTCCCCAACGTACTAACTCCATACAAGCAGGGTTAGCATTGGTTGAAGACAATTGCATCATTGACATTGCGTTGTGATGCCTTAGTACACAGAACCACAGTGCCGCCATGTGGACATGTTCTGTATTTATACCACAATTAAATTTGAATTAAGTGAATTAAGCTGATATTTTTAAATAAAAATATCACCTTTGGTGGTCTGATAACTTTGTTGCTTGATACCGTTTTGTGTCAAAGTGCAAATGCACCATTGATGTGCATTACTCCTTAGTACACAGTGCCACCATACCCCCATATGGGCAATCAGGATCAAGTGCCTTGACCAAGGACACAGTACAGTTACCCTTGGTGGGGATTGAACCCTGGACTTTTCAGTTTGAAGTCAAGTGCCTAAACCACTGAGCCATCACACGCCTTAATTCAGGGAATAATTTACTTTTTAATTTTTTCATAGCAAATAGAAATGTATCACTTTTTCGAATGATTGTATAGCAATATTCAACATTCAGAAATTAGTGAAAAAAATTCTTTATTTGGATAGATCTACTGATGGTGTGGGAGGGCAGTGGAGGAACAGAATAAGAAATAATTGTCACTGACTGTAGTGTAATTGCGCTTGGGCCAGAATGCTGATTTTTGCATTTTGCTAGTGTTCACGATGTTGGGCATCACTAAACATAAAAAATGCCTCAAAACATGATGCGGTAACACTTAAATTACTCTCTGCAATTAACTTGTCCAATTTATACTGAGGAATGGTAAATGGTTTTGTGTTTGGTAATTACATTCAGTTCACTGGTTGGGTGCTAGAAGCCACTATCAGGGCTTTGATAAAAATGAGAGTACCAGAACAAAAGCCTGTGTTGTCCTAGCTCATGTTTCATATTCAGTCAAATGCAAATAATAGTTTGTTTATATAAATTTGTTCTATTACAAATTATTAGAGAGTGTCTATGGACTGTGTTAACAGGCAGCCAACTATTGTCTCCAATAGTTTGTAATAAAACAGATCTTGAATAACAGTCCTCAACTAATTAACAAAGTTAATTTTTTTTTATTAGTCAGCACATTCTTGTATGGATTAGAGTCTTGGATATTGATTCACTTTAACTTGTGGAGTACTAGAAGCTACTGTCAGGGCCTTCAGAAAAATGAGGGTACCAAAGTATTTTCACTACTCATGTTTCATATTTAATCAAACCCAAATAATATTTGGTTAATATAAATTTGTTTTATTACAAATTATTTGAGAGTGCCAATGGGCTGTGTTAACAGGCAGCCTACACTTGACAAGAAACCACAGCCTACCTAATTTGTCTGTTGTCAACAGGACCTCTTCATATTTTAAATACCATTTTTTTAATTTTTCAAAAAATTTCAACAAAACCATATCATGTGACCCCCTGGTTGGAACAAGCTCGACGAGCTCGTTCCAACGAGGGGTCACATGATATGGTTTTGTTGAAATTAATTGAAAAATAATATTTTTTCAAATGCTGAATTTGCATATTACGTGGGCAGATGCGGGCGATTCGTTGGGTAAAGGGTTAAGGGACCTGTTCTGAGGCCGTAAAAGTCGGAAATAAGCCTTTAAGGGTTAAGAGGCTGAGTAATTTTCCAGACTATATACTACACCTAACCTTGTAAGTCTTGTTGTTTAGCAGTAACTTCTGACCAAATCTTGACTGTCTCTAGAGGCACCCTAAACTTGACTATAAACCATTGCCAAGGGAACTTGACTCTTGTCATATTACATAAATATTTCTTGATTGTATGTTAACTGTTGAGTGCTGGAAGCCACTATCAGGGCTTTCAGAAAATGAGGGTACAAGAGCAGAACCCATATTCCTGGCACACGTTTCATATTCAGCTAAACGCAAATAATATTTTAACAAATTAAACAAATTTGTTTTATTACAAATTATTGGACAATGGTGATGGGCATTCTCCAATAATTTGTAATAAACAAATTTTGAATGACAATTTAAGACCACCAAAAATAATCCAACCATCAACCAGTTAAAGTATCTGTTCTCATTTGGCAAAGTTTGTCAGGAGTCTGATAAAGGCTTCCAATGAATTGAATTAACCCTTTACCCAATGCAGATGATATCAAAATTTATTATTTTAAAAATCATTTTTTAAAATTAAAAAAAAACATTCATCAAAACCATATCATGTGACCCCTCATTGGAACAAGCTCGACAAGCTCATTCCAAAGAGGGGTCACATGATATATTTTTGTTGAAATATTTTGAAAAATAGTATTTTTTCAGCTGCCGAATTTGTATATTACACAGGGCGGATGTAGCTGATTCATTGGGTAAAGGGTTAAAGGAAGACCTGTGTTAAGGATCTCCCATCACTGTGAAGTGACTGTTATACTATGGAGTCTCTTGAACCTTTTTTCACTCTCCTGTGGTATTCAAAATTACACTATTGCTTGTTACACAATTTTATCTACTAAACAAGTTGCAAGTTTGAAATTCTGTGGTGGGTATTGATATCGGTGGACCACACATATGAACAGTTGGCAATGAGGGTATTTGTAAAGAGATTTTTCTCACAAATCATTAGACCAAAATACTTTCACTTTTTATACACCAGTTTGATAAAAAAAGGTCCTGTTATATAAATTGGCTGTTCATCCGTTGTTCATCATCTGTTTTTTGTCCAGAGAGTTTCTCAGCTGTTTGAGGGCCACTCCCTTCAAAACTTGGTATACATGTTCAAAACCATAGGAACCTGTGCATGTGTGATTATAGTTACGGTGGGACTTATTTGCCAGAGTTTTGTCCCTTTTGACTTAGAATAAATTGCCTCTTTGGTCTGAATTTTGTCTGGAGATTTTCTCAAAGGTTTATGGACCAATTTTTTTTTAAACTTGTTTATGCATGTTTACGACCATGTGAACCTGTGCATGTGCGATTATAGTTCCGGTGGGACCATTTTTGCCAGAGTTATGCCCCTTTATGACTTAGAATAATTTGCCTCTTCAGCCTGAATTTTGTCAGCTTTTCTTGGAAACTTATGGAGCAATTCTTTTGAGACTTGGCATGCATGTTTACCACCAAGTGAAGCTGTACATCTGTGTTTACAGTTCCAGTCAGACTATTTTTGCCAGAGTTATGCCCTTTTTCAACTTAGAATAATTTACCACATTGGTCAAATTTTGTCTAGAGATTTCCTTGGAAGTTTATAGACAAATTCTTTTGAAACTTGGTATGCATGATCTCCACATGTGAACCCTTGCACCTGAAATTATAGTTCTGGTCAGATTATTTTTTTCTAGAGTTATGCCCCTTTTCATCTTGGAATAATATGTTGCATAAGCCTGAATATTCTCCACAGGGTTTTCTCGGAGGTTGTTCCGACCATATCTTTCAAAACTTGGTATGTATGTTCACCATTATTGGAACCTATGCACCTGTCCTTATAATTTTGGTTGGACTATTCTTTCCAGAGTTATGACCCCTTTTGACTTTGGCAATTTCACATATTTGTCAACATTTCGGTCTTTGGACGATAACTTGAGTTTGGATATGTCGATCATCACCAAATGTGGTTTGTGCCTCAGTCATACTAAAATACAAGTTCAGTTTGAATTGGGATTCTGTCTCATGTTACTGGTTGGTCGATGGATCAAAACAGTAGTTAAGTACAATTAAAAAAAGCCTACCAGGCGTATTATGCAATGCTAGGTGGTGCTCTTGTTGTATGTAATATCTTATTGATGATTTGTCCAAATGAATCTTAATGGCTAGGGTCAGGGGTGCCTTGGAATAATGGAGGATAGGTTTAAAAAACATTCTCGTGGTGAAACATTTTGTTTTCATAATTGATATAAAAAAATTTGTAAAAATGAAGTAACCACAAAGTGCATCTTAAAATTTTTGTCAGCATGTGTGTGAAAAGCAATTAACAGTGTGATGTTAAGTAAAAAACTAATTATAACAGAATGTTTGAGAATTTTCTAAAATTACCAGTATTTTCTTTTCCACCAGGTTTTGATTAAAAGTTTGGGATTTAAAACTATTTATGCCGAAGGCCACAAAATATAAATTACTTGATTCTCAGGCAATTTTGTTTTCAAATCAGTGATGGAGGGAGGATTTTATTTTTAATTTTTTGGGGTATATGAAAGTGAATTGAGAGACTTTCCGCTGACTTTTTACACACAGAATATACAGAAAGTGCATAATTATACAACTTACTCATTTTATTTTGGCCCTCAAGGGCCTAATTCCAACTTTGATCACTTTTTACTGCAACAGGACCAGGCCTGAAAATAAGCAGTCTGACATTTGCAAAATGAGGTGCCCAGAGAGTGAATTTTATGATGCTATTATCCTATACAGTGGGCCAATTTATCCTCTGGGTACCTCTTTTTGTTTATTCCTGAGACCTTGATTCTGATTGAGGTTCACAGAGGGTAAATTTAGTGATGCTACCCTGCTGTGCAGGGTAGCATTATTAAATTCACCCTCCAGGGACCTCATATTGCAGATGACAGTCTGATTATTTTCTGGCCTGAACAGGACAATGCCCCAACATACTGTCTCAGGATAAACTTGCAAGTTTCATTCTAAATGTCTCGACAGATGTTTCTAGGCTAGTCTTGGCTGCTTATAAATAACTGCAAAGCCACATGCTTTAGAATATCGTTAGTTATAATCTTCAGATTTCAGTTACATACATCAATCAGAAAGCGTAAAAATTTTTGAGTCTCCCAACTTTATAGAAATATTGGAAGACACCGACAGGCAATAAAAACACACAGTGAGGAAATTCAATTTCAGTGAGGGTTTGCCTGAGAATCAAAATATTTTTTAAAGAAATACTTTATACTTTTTCCAGGTAAATTATGCTGACATGTTGAAGAGAGTCAAGTCATTAAGAAATGAGTTGAACAAATTGGAGGAGAAGACAATGGAGAAACAAATCAAAGAAGAGGAAGTAAACCAAAATATTGGTGAATTGGAGCAGAGTGTAGCTAAATACAGGGAACAACATGCTTCACTTATCAGCCAGACTCAAGCTATTAAAACAGATCTCGCTACTGCAGCAGAAAAGGTAAGTTTATCATGGTACATGCTTCTAAATACTTGGGGCAGAATTTTGCAAGGTGTACCTTTGATGTTTTTCAAATTTGTGATCAAAGGGAATGGGGGGTCCTACCTGCTGTAGTCTCCTTCCATCATTACCAAGCTCGGAAATATGCATTGTGTCATTTGCAGATTGAGGTCACCAGAGGATGAATTTGCTGATGCTATCCCATACAGTGGACCAGAATCCACCATTTATCTTCTAGGTACCTCTTTCTGTTTAGGCTCGAGACATTGATACAGATTGAGGTTCACAGATGATATATTTCATAATGATAGCATCACCAAATTCACCCTCTGTGGGCCTTATTTTGCAGATGACTGTCTGCTTATTTCCTAGCTTGATCATTACAGAGACTTATGAAGTAATGATAAGGCTAAACAAAATTAATCTTCTGATTCTAAGGCAGCAGCGCATTCATTTTTTTGACCCACGTTCATTATATTTATTTCAGACTCAAAATTCAAAATGTATAAAACTATCATAAGGTGTGATTTCAGCAGTATCTCATCGCGATTTGTGATGCAACATGCCGTATACATTGATACAATATTGTTATTCTCTTCACAAAATGCGACACGATTCTCATATGTATGCACAAAATAAATATTTATTTATCTGGTTGAATTTTGTAATAGAACAAATTTGTATAAACAAACTGTTATTTACGTTTGGCTGAATAAACATTGGCAAGAAAAATGTTTTTTGAAAGTCTTGATTATGGCTTCTAGCACTCAACCAGTTAAAAAAAAATCCTTATTATCACCATTTTAGTTGTTCTATATTGATTTTGTATTCAATGATCACTGTTAAAACAGAAAATCTATCAGTGATATCAGCATGGAAGCTCTAGTATTAAATTTTAGGCTCTCACAACTGGATTTTAGGCATCGACGACCATTCTCTCGGGAACAAAAAATAAAAATAAAAACTGCCCTCTCTCACTCATTTTGAAAAAAAGCTTGAGAATCAATTTTTTTTATTATTGTTGGGCCTAACACAAAACAATGCAAAGTGTTTGAGTAATTTGCTGCAGTAGTGGTAGTATTTGCTGCACAGTACTTTACAGTGAATTGCAAGAGCTTGCTAAAAATTGAAACACAAAACACGATGCTGGTTGTCATAGACAATTGAATATCACATCATACAATAACAGTAATAAACAGAATCTAACAGGTTACCTTACCCCATGAAATAATTTTTAAATGTCATTCATTCAATGAGCTGAGTGGTGAGTGTGGTTGTATCACCTCTTCCAGAAGAGATTGAATACATTTCACAGGCAACGTCATTGTTCACTTAATAGGGTTTAACTGAAATTACCTTTTTTTTATCGTATCATTAGTTCACCTGGAGAATACTTGAGCAAATTATTATCATCATTCAAAAATTGTTAAATCATCATTGTACAGGTTCAGAATCAAGAAATACAGAAAGCTTCAGATGGACGAACAAGAGTGATAACTATGAAACAAGAAGAACTGAGAGCGAACATGGAGAAGTTACAACTTGCTATAACTGATGCTAAAAGTGGTAAATTAATCAAGTTCTATTTTAAAACGGGAGGTCAGCCCTCAAAGGCCTGGAGATTTTAATACATTCGTGCCGTACTTTTGACAGTCTGTATCATGTGGCTTTGCAGTTGTTTCTAGGCAAATCTTGGCTGCCAATAAAGGCAGCCAAGACTTGCCTAGAAACAACTGCCAGCATATTTAGAGTATAACTTGTAACTTTACCATAAGATTTGGTGTTGGGGCACCTTTTTGGTTGCAGTAACCAGACATTCATGTTAAAAATATCCAGGTGCGCTATACATCATGTGCCCAAGATGGCACTAAGGCGTGGTTTCTTTGGTTGCGTGCCGATTTAGGAAAATGCTTCTTAGAGCACAAAATGGAAAACAGGAAATGCAATTACAAAATTATAATATAAAGCACTGAAATAAAGTGCAAATTACTTTAATGATACAAACACCTTTATTTCTTACCACTAAATTTCTAACTTTTAGGCGTAATATACAGTGGAATATTTAGCGAGGTACAAGTAAATGCAGTTCAAAATCCTGACAACACAAGTGAAAACCAAAGCACCGTCTGAACTCTGAAGTTTTCATTTGGGTCATTTTGGGTATCTAGAAACTGTCGCTTGATGAAAATTGCCAGGAATATAGCACACGCTGTTTATTCCAGCCAATCGGATCATCTAAAAACTAGGGTTTACTGGGAATTCCTCATTGACGTAATCAACTTCGTGTCAGTCACTGTCACATGATGCTAACACTTCAAAGTATGGACATTCTCAGAAATTTCGTGTCAATAAATTCCAAATCGATATTAAATTTATCGGATTTAAAAAATTAAAATGGCAAAAATTAACATGGATTATGAACAGTTTGTTCTCAATAGCTTGATCCGCTCTCGGAGTTTAGGTATGACAACATCCATTTCATGAAATAATATGCGAAGGTAAAGTCAAAATTACTGCCCATTTTTGTGATATAAACAATGAATATGAAGGATAACAGGTACCGAGAAATGTTACGTGTTCCTGTCAGACCAGTATTATCATTTAGTGGCATGATGTATATGGCAAAAGAAATAGTGGACTATGAAAAATAATCGTAGGCTATAGCACCTTACAATGGTTAATCAAATAATCGAGGCAGCCCTAGTGTTTACAGACTCAGTTTCTAAAACTCTGACATCGTTGACGTAAACTAAAAAAGTAACCGCTTTTTTTACATGCGCACGATTGATCGTTCACCACAAATTGTAATTGCACGAGCGATGATGCATGAGAGCAATTGCGCGCTATTAAAATGAAGGTCTGAGTAACAAGTAATCAAAATGACGCTATGAAGGTCATCCCACACACCTACACCATTGGGCCAAGGAGAGGCGTTAATATAAGTTGCATAACTTGTTCGCCAATCCTTGTAAAACAAATAAGATTAAATAAAAGTAATCAAAATTAAATTGAATTTAGATTATTGTTGGTTGTCGTTGTTGTTTCATTCCACATAAATTAAATTTTATCCTTATTGTCCAAGAAAAATTAATGTGTTACTCACTATGCTCCTCATCATTTATTAAAGTGTTGTAGAGATTAACTGGTTGAGTGCTAGAAGCCACTATCAGGGCTTTCAAAAAAAAATGAGGGTACCAGAGCAAAATTTCCTTGCTCATGTTTCATACTCATTCAAATGCAAATAATATTTTGTTTATATAAATTTGTTCTATTACACACTGTCCAATAATTTGTAATAAAACAAATTCTGAATAACAAATCTGGACCACCAAAAATAATCTAGCCTTTAACCAGTTAAGTTTAACCCTTTACCTAACATGAAAAGCAGACGACACTTGCAAAAAAAATTCTTGAATAACTATTTTTTTTCATTTTTTGTCTCAAAAACATAGGTTATGACCCCTCGTTGGAACGAGCTCGACGAGCTCGTTCCAACGAGGGGTCATAACCTATGTTTTTGAGACAAAAAATGAAAAAATAATGAAAATTAATTGGCGATTTTTTTAGAATAGCGCTGGCCGGTTTTGGCCGTTACGTTGGGTAAAGGGTTAACATTTGTAATGAATCCATACAAATCCCAATGAATATCAACATGCAGTCATCCGACACACACTTTTGTTTTGTTTGGGAGCACAGTGGTAGACTGTTGGACTTCTATACTAGAGGTCCTGAGTTTGTTCCCATCTGGGATGACCCGCGTTATGTCCTTGGGCAAGGCACTTTATCCTGGTTGCCTACATGGGGGCACGATGACACCGTGTACTAAGCGTACTGCACGGCAAAGATGCACATGTCTTCAGCCGCTGTAACCTTGCTTGAGTGGAGCTTGAACAGAGTTAGAATGTTGAGGAGCTGACAGTTGCTCATCGATGCTCATTGGTTCTCTCTGGATACTCCGGCTTCCTCCACCCGTAAAACTGTCACGGTCACGATTACCCATTGTGCATAAGTTTGTGACCTTAAACACCAATAAACAAATAATAATAATAAATTTGTTTTGTTTTTGTATTTTGGTTGTCTAATAACTTATTTATGGCGTCACTCAAAAAATGTTTTCAAATATTGTCTACATTGTTCATAGTTTGAACTGCATGTCTGTTATATTTTGCAGATTGTAATATGTTCATGCTACACTATTGATAGTCAACACCCTGTGCCTTTACAGTTATTTTGAGGCAAGTCTTGGTTGCCTGGTCTCTTTCAGTAAAAAGTAATCAATATCTGAGTTAGTTCTCCAAGGGTTAAATGTAAATATTTTAGGTTGAGATGAGAAGTATTGGTTTTTTTGAATTCAGTATTAGTTTAGGTATATTGAGAGGAGTATACCACAGTATTGGTTTGGTATTCGGTATCTCACTTAACTGAGATTTGCTGATACAGTGAAATCCTGTTAATTGAATAGCCAATTGCTATTGAAAATTATTCAATTAACAGGAGTATTCAGTTAACAGGGATTGTGTCACTTTCTGGTATTCTAAAGATAAACTGAGTATTTATTCTATTATATCTTGTTTGACAGAGCTCATGGAGCTCTGTTGAACAAGATATATTAGATTAAATGCCTATATTGGATGTTTTGAGGCAAAATATGCCTACAAGGGAATTAGTTGAGGGGTAATTTCTTGACATATTACAAGATTTTTTATTGAATAAAGAGACATTTACTCTTGATAGGTCAAATTTGTTCTGAAGGAATGGTAAATGGTTCTGTGTTTGGAAGTTATATTCAATTAACAGGGTTATTCATTAAAAAGATATTTATTTAAGTGAACACCAATGTACATGCTTAGTTTATTCCTGGGATAAAACAAAGCATACAAATCCGTGTTAAATGAATACTCCTGGTAATTGAATAATTTATGTTTACAAAGTGGTTATTCAATTAACAGGGTTCCTAATAAACAAAATAAAACATTAAAAATATAAACATTTTGTATTTTTTGCTAAATTAAATCTTTTTTTTATGTTGTTTGTAAATGTCCTGACATTTTTTTTTTTTTTCTGTATGTTTCAGCTTTTATGTCTCTCAAGAGACAACAACTTTCAGAAATTAAGGGATTGCATAATCCCCCTGTTATGGTGAAGGCATCTATGGAATCTTTATGCTTGATTCTTGGAGAACCAACTGAAGAATGGAAAAAAGTGAAAGAGATTTTTACAAGAGACAGCTTCCTTCCATCCCTTAAGAACTTCAAACCCGAAGACATGAAGTAAATTTAATAACCACTTGTTTTGGTTATTTTGTTGGTTAATTTCTAAGAAAGGTTTTCCATCCAAGCATATTTCTCTATCAAAATAAACATCTTCCTTTAAGCACTTGTGAAAAAATTGTTTTATATTTAATTAAGAAAATACAAAATACTGTAGAGCCCACTTAACCCTTTACCCAGCATAACAGCCAAAACTGGCCAGCACTATTCTCAAAAATCGCCAATTAATTTTCATTATTTTTTTCATATTTTGTCTCATAAATATAAGTTATGACCCCCTTGTTGGAATAAGCTCATCAAGCTCGTTCCAATGAAGGGTCATAACCTATGTTTTTGAGACAAATAATGAAAAAATTAGTTAATCAAGTATTTTATCTGCAAGTGTCATCTTCTTTTTGTGTTAGGTAAAGGGTTAACTAATAGAGTGCTAAATTATGTTTGGTCGGCAAAATTTGTTCACATGTCTTTGCCTTCTTACAATTTTGGGGAGCGTGCATACAGGCAGGCCTGAAAATAAGCCGTCTGACATTTGCAGATTAAGGTCCCCAGAGGGTGAATTTGATCATGCTATCCCATACAGTGGGCCAATTTATCCTCTGGGTACCTCATTATGTTTAGTTTTGAGACTCCGATTCAGATTGAGGTTCACAGAGGGTAAATTTAGTGATGCTACCCTGCTGTGCAGGGTAGCATCACTAAATTCACCCTCTGGGGACCTCATTTTGCAGATGTCAGTCTGCTTATTTTCTGGCTTGCATATTGGCAATTTCCCATAGATTGTAACAAGGCAAATTCTTACCGACTTAATAACTACACTACAAAGATAATATGAATCACTTTCACTAAATATGAAACCTTTACATTGCACTTCAGAAAAAAATATGGACTTCCAGCACTCTACCAGTTAATTGGGTATTTCTTCTGTTAATTGCTTAGAACCTCCAAACGCCAAACTATTTACCATACCTTTAGGGCAAATTTGACCTGTTAGTAGGTTGAAGAAGAAGAAGACACTGTTAAGTGAATGAAACATGTTAAGATCTATTGAAGATTCACTCAGACAACATCTGAATTTCCCATGTTTACAGACCTCTTTGGCTTCACTATGCCCATTATTTATTTATTTATTTATTTATTTATTTATTTATTTATTTATTTATTTATTTATTTATTTATTTATTTATTTATTTAATTATTTATTTATTTATTTATTTATTTATTTATTTATTTATTTATTGGTGTTTTAAGGTCATATACTTATGCACAATGGCTAATCATGACTGTGACAGTTTTATGGGTGGAGGAAGCCGGAGTACCAGGAGAGAACAACCGAGCAACAAGGAACAGCTGCCAGCTCCCCAACATCGTAACTCCGCACTGCAGCACAGGCAGGGTTAGATTGGTTGAAGACATATGCCCCATCGACGTGCAGTACGCCTTAGTGCAGTACGAACCCATGTGGACAATTCGGGTTAAGTGTCTTGCCCCAGGACACAATGTGGGAGTCAGAATTGATCGCTCAGACGGTCACCCATCCGTTGCTTAACTTTGGTGATCTGACAAGAACCAGTTACCGGAACGCCACCATGCTCCCATGTCCAATATTAGCATTTAATATCTTATATCTTGTTTGACAGCTCCATTACTTCTTTAAGACGAAAAAATAATAAATAGATGCTCATTTTATCACAAGAATACACAAAACTACTGAATTGTCATCATTTGAATACTCCTTTTAATTGATAGAGTGGCTATTCCATCAAAGGGTTCCACAGTTCTTATTGGCATAGTGTGTCAATTAATCTTTTACCCATTGCATATGATATCAAAAATTTATTTTAATTTTTAGGTTAAATTTTTGTTTAAATTTAAACAAAACCTCAAATTGGGACTCCCCTGCTTGGAATAATCTGAACTGAGCTCGTTCTAATGAGGTGGGTCACATGATATTGTTTTGTTGACATTTTAAAAAAAAAAAAAAATTGTTTTCAACTGCTCAAATTGGAAATTATTAAATGGGCAGATGTGACAAATTTGTTTGGTAAAGAGTTAACCCTTTACCCAATGTAGTGACCAAAACCAGCGGCGCTATTCACAAAAATTGGCAATTAATTTTCAGCATTTTTTCATTTTTTGTCTCAAAAAAGACATACGTTATGACCCCTCTTTGGAATGAGCTTGTCAAGCTCGTTCCAATGAGGGGGTCATAACCTATGTTTTTTAAACAAAAAATTAAAAAAAATAGTTATTCAAAAATTTAGTTGACATACATTAACTGTTAGGGCCACTTCAATCCAGGTCTTAATTAGTTTTACATCTACACTCAAATTATTCTTATTGAAAATATACATGGAACAGAAATTAACATATTCCCAATTATCACAATTCTTGTCTTATTTCATAATCCTTTCATAATCATTATCCTTTTCATCAAACACTACACACAGTCAAGTTAAGCTACAGTGTCATTGACACTTTCATTGGTAAAATTGCATGCGATCGGGTGGTTTTTTATTTTATTTTTTATAATTATTTCTCTGCCATCATAAGTTCATATTCTTTGTTTGTTTTATGTTTTAGGCCTCATAATCAACAGAATAGCATGGGTGGTGGTGTATTTTGTCCCTTGAGTGCAAGAAGGCTTTGCAGTGCTAAAGCATTGCAAAGCCTTGTTGTACTTGACCAGTTACCCAACACAGACGATATCAAAATTTGTTATTTTGAATTTTATTTTTAAAAATTTTTATTCATTAGTCAATAGACAATCATTTAATATTATTTATGCTTTTAATTTACAGTGACCATGTAAGAAACACCATGAGAGAGAAATATTTGAGCAATCCAGATTATAATGAAGCTAAAGTGAAGTGTGTCAGTTCAGCTACAGCACCTTTTGTGAAATGGGCTATTGCACAGGTATGTGGATGAGAGGAATTTTAGGAAACATTTTTATCAAGTTTGTACAGTAGTGTCATCAAGACTGGATATTGATCATTAGAGTAACTCTGTTAATTGCATATACATTTTAAAATAAAACCATTTGTCTCAAGAACTGAGGAATATTTTTCCTGAAGGAGGGGATAATGTACAAATGTTTCAGAATAATGTATTTAATATATTATCTGAAATGAGCAAAAATCAGAGCCTATGGAGCGCCTTTCAAAAAAGGGAGGGCTGAAATGTAAGCAGGGATTCTGGAACCATTAGTGTTCTACCAGCACTGACCCAGTCCACCACTGGGTGGACCCAGTCCACCCAGTGGTGGACTGGGTCAGTGCTGGTAGTACACTAATGCATTCAGATCACACAGTAGGACTACTCTGTGGGGGCCTAACGTGAAAGCTGTTGTGGTAGTTAATACTCTCGGACTGACTATGCACAAGGAATGTGTTCTGTCCAATAATTTTTCCCAGAGTTATGGCACTTTTTCACTCTTTCGACTCAGAAAAGTTTTCTGTCCCACAATACCTTTGTGGCTTCTTCAAACATGCCTACAGGTCGGCAGGCACTCACGCTTTGCGTAGCCCCTGTTTTATTAACTTTACCCTCCAGAACATTTTGATCCCTCATTGCAATAATCTCACTAAACTTGTTTCAGTGTTTCACAAAGTTACTGCATATTCGCATTTATCACATAATCACCATCGCATAAGTCATACTGAAAAATATCATTCACAATGAATGGGAATGACGTTCGCAGTCACCGTGGATGTTACGTTGTAAGTGAATTGGTTTAGTAAGTAGAATTGAGTTAATTTTTACTCATATTTCATTAACTGTTTACAAATTTCAAATAGCATACAACATACAACAATTGCAAAATAAAAAAAACACTTCCTGAATGACTAAACATTTTCATATTTTGCCTAGGAAACATAGCGTATGACCCCTCATTACGAGGAACTCATTCCAATGAGGGGCCATAAGCTATGTTTTCAAAGAAGCAAAAGTTACAAAATAATAAAATTTGTTTGCCTATTTTTGTCAATTATACTGGAAGTTTGATTGTTACGTTAAGTAAAAGATTGAATTACACAATATGTGATAACTACAAGAATCTCAAATTCATCACGATTCAACATGAAATTTTTTAACCTCATTCACTAAAATTAATCTGAGCCTTGTTAAACTCAGCTCAAGTCAATTTTAGTGAACTTGGTACATAAATGTCATATGAAATAGTGACTCATTAGACAGTCCTTAGCGTGAGACGGGAGCTACTGCGCTCGCGCTCACAAGTGCCCATAATTTAAAAACAAAGACCTCAAAAAATCGCGCCCGTCATCAAACAGTTCAACTTCAATTAAATTGCACTCAACTTACTAGCATTGCCACGCTTCAAGTCAGAATGGACATCTATTTCGTCGTTATTGTCCATTGGTTAATGGTAAAACGAAAACAAAAACAAAACTGCTGTTATATGACCCCCCTCCCCCCCCCCCCCCCCCTTCCCACTCCATATCACCATCCGCTCCGCAAGAGGTCCGAATCGATATTGTCAGTGAAAACTGAAACATTTCCAGTTTCCTTTATTCACTGTGCATGTCATTCTACATCCCAATTCATCCAGCAAACGAAACCGAAAATACAATGCTAATTTAATCAGAACAAACATATAGACCAACTGTGATCGGCCAGTCAGTAGTGAAATCGTCTGCTACGGCCAACCGAATTGCTTGTACAAAATAATATCACCTTGTTTCCCTTTCTTCAAAGATTTGTGTACAAGCGAGAAATTTTATCGTCAGTGTTTTTGCTGTTTGTCTTTTCTGAATTGGTTATGTTTTCCAGATGCCAACTGTGACTCTATCAACGTTACTGAAGTGGTCCTTCAAGGATCTTATTGGCTTCGAAAGTGAAATAAATAATGAAAGTGGGAAAATGTTTGTGACACGATTTTGGTGCAAATTGTGTGCTTCCTAATGTGACAATGCACGTAAACATATGCGAGGGAGAGTGCTTTCTGAATTCAACCGGTTTGCCATGGGTACTGATTTTATCAGTAAATACACATTCTGTCCCAAACATGCATAGTTGTGAACCTTTGGGGAATTTTGCGAGTGCGATTTGCACTCGCAACACAATTTGCCAGTGCACTTTTTTGCACCCATAAAATTTACTCACACGAAGGACTGATTAGATCTCTCTATTTTTGTCGTAGGTCTGACTTGACAATGAATTGCTGTGTACCATAAGCACCTTTATTTACCAGTTCATCACCCCATTTGGAGTACTCACAGAGGAAAACAAATAATTCTTTTAAAAAGTTGGTGAACTTTAATGATAAGTTCAATATGAAATAGCCTAGGCCAGACCAAACCAGTTTATTAACATTTTACAGTTATCATTTGCAAAGAAGGAACAGACATATGAGAGATGGGTGGAAGATGAAGCCAATCAGTTTTAGGATAGGAATTAGATCAATATAGATTAAGATTAATTTTATAAGCCTTATATCCACACAAAGTGCTCTATGGCTGTACAAATTGAAAGGTAGAGAGCTAAAGGTTATAACGCCCATGTCATCAAGTTTCTAGTGTTTTTGATTGAGGAAAGTTAGTTGGTAGATGTGTGTCTTCAAGCTTTTTTTTAATTTGTCAAGTGTTTGTGGTGCTTAGAAAAGAAGATGACAATAGATAGGAAAAGGCCCTGGTTATACAAAATGCAAACCAATAGGCCGGGAGGATAGAAACAATTGTGGTTTTCGCACACTGAAAACAGCTTGTACTTTATCCTGTCCTGAAACAAAAAGAAATGGTTGATATTCACACTCCTGATCAACATGAATGGAATTTGATTGATCGCCACCAAAATGATTGTAAGGCCTAAAAAAATAAAAATCTGTTTCTCAGGCCCTCCCGCATGGTCCTTTTGGTTGCCGCATGCTCTCTTTTTTTAACCTATCCAAACTTAAAAAAATCAAAATCGAATGGATTATGTCTAATATTTTACCCAAGTTAATAAAATTGTCCCTTGAGTGCAAGAAGGCTTTGCAATGCTTTAGCATTGCAAAGCCTTCTTGCACTCAAGGGACGTAATACACCACCACCCATGCTATTATGTAGATTATGGGGCCTAAAACATAAAACAAACCAAGAACATGAATTTTTAATGGCAAAGAAATAATTACAAAAATAAAAAATAAAATAAAAACCACCCGCACGCATGCAATTTTACAAAAAATGGCCTCAGAAACAGAGGATCTACTTTGTGAGGCCTAATTAAAAAATGGATCATTATCACGTTTGTGAGTTGTTGTTCAGCAAAATTAATCTGAAATTTATTTGTACTTTATTCTTAATATTTAGAAACCCTAACTTAGCTTCATTTTCATCATCTAAATACATTTTGCCATAATTTTTTACCCAACTCACACGTTATCAAGGACAAATAAAAAAAGGTGTTTGGTTATCGAAAAAAATTTTTGTCAAAACTGTAGAGGTTAACCTCAATTGATTTTATTTATTTTTTTATATTTTTGGGGGAGTTTAAGGTTACATACTTATGAATAATGGCTAATCGTGACCGTGGCAGTTTTATGGGTGGAGGAAGCCGGAGTACCCGGAGAGAACCACCGAGCAATGATGAGCAACTGTCAGCTCAACCTACTAACTCCATCCAAGCTCTGGTCAAGCAGTGTTACAGTGGTTGAAGACATGTGCACCATCGACATGCAGTATGCCTTAGTACACGGTGTCATCGTGCCCCCATGTAGGCAACTGGGATAAAGTGCCTTGCCCAAGGACACAATGCGGGTCGTCCCGCACGGGGATCGAACTCGGGACCTCTAGCACAGAAGTCCAACAGTCTACCAATGAGCCACCACGCTCCTCCTCAATTGATTAGCAAAGCTTGAAGTACATGTAACTCCACAAATGGTCAGGCAAAACAGTATGGTAAAGTTGCTCGGGATAGCAATAACAGTCCAAGGAATCACGCACTTGGATTTAGAATTTTTTGTTGTGAACAATGTTATATTGATGAGCGTCACTATGGTGGGTGTACCCAATTTTGGTTCTGGACAATACACGGTAAATAACACCTCCCAAAACCATCTCGTCCCAGGATGATTTGTCCCAAGTCAATTTTTGAAGTGGGGCCATTCGTCCAGGATGTTGCATCCCGCACTAAGCAACAGAGGGCTGATTTAAAAACTATGCCATATACAGAATTTATGATGGGACCAATCATCCTAATATTTGGGACGAAATGTCCTGGCTTTGATTTTGGGACGAAACATACCGGGTCAGATTCCCAGACACCTGACAGAAACAACAAAACTTGCTTTGTATCACTGACATATCAGCACAACAGATTCCCTCTCACATTCCCTCTGCCCTCTGTCTGGATAATGCCAATATGCAATTGAACTCCCCTCGGAACAGACTAGGATTACAAACCATTTTCCTAACCACTGCCTTAAAATTAAGACTCTCGACGTTACATATTGGCTGTGGTACATCGCAGGCATGGTACATAGCGATGTTCTGGGCAGTACATAGCAACTTTCTGAGTGGTACATAGTGGTCGACACACAGTATATACCATAAAACATACAAACCATACCACCTCTGTATTCATGAGAACAACATGTGATTGCAACAAGTTGGGGATTCAGTGATAACACTTGAAACAGACTATTGATTCCTTCAAATCAGCACTAGAAAAAAAAAATCTAGCCTCTCTATCCTGCTGCCAACATGCCAGAATTGGATCATACAGCGCTTCTATACAGATACCGATAGGAACTGGTTTGGGGACGAAATGTCCCAGCAGCATTATCCCTTGTGAATTTTCAGAAACGAAATCGAATACAGTTAGAGTGTCTATTTTGTATCATCTTGAATTGAAATCAAGTACAACCGAAATGGCGACGCTTGTCGGTGTTATAAAAATAAAAAGGTTGTTCCCATTACTTTGTCCCTTAACCAGGATAACTCTATCTGTTCACTGAATTCGTTTCGTAACTGGGATAGCTCTATCTGTTCAATGAATTCATTTCACTGGAATAGCATTTATGATGGACATGGAGAATGGTGGAATGTTTTTTATTGACTACCCTAAACAAGTAGCAAAATGGGCATTATTTTTCAATACGGCAATCTCTGAAAACCAAACACCTTTTTTTATTGAGCCCAAAATTTGTTGCTCCCTCATTGAAAAAGCTGGATGAGCACCTTCCAATGAGGGATCACCTGATATTGTTTTGTTGAAGTTTTGTTAATAATAATTTCTTTCAAGGCCATACAAAGTAGATCTTCTGTTTCTCAGGCCATTATTTGTAAAATTGCATGCGGGCGAGCGTTTTTTTATTTTATTTTTTATTTCTGTAATTATTTCTTTGCCATCAAAAGTTCATGTTCTTGGTTTATGTTTTTGGCCTCATAATCTATGGAATAGCATGGGTGGTTGTGTATTTCATCCCTTGAGAGCAAGAAGGCTTTGCAATGCTAAAGCATTGCAAAGCCTTCTTGCACTCAAGGGACAAATTTATCAATTTTTTTAACTTGGGTAAAATATTAGACATAAACTATTTAATTTTTTTTTTCAAAGATTACATTGGTTATAAAAAGAGAGCATGCGGCAGCCAAAATGACCATGCGGGAGGGCCTGAGAAACAGATTTTTTATTTTTTTAGGCCCAACTGCTCAATTTATAAATTACATGGGCAGATACAGCCGACTCATTAGGTAAAGGGTAAAAAAATACTCTATATATACATGTTTCAGGTAAATTGTGCAGACATGTTGAAGAAAGTTGAATCATTAAGGAATGAGCTAAAAGAGTTGGAGGTGCAGACGAAGGAAAAACAAATGAATGGAGAAGAAGTAAACAAAAATATTGGTGAACGAGCAGCAGCTGAAGAGGAGGTAAGTTTATAGGTATAACAGTACTGAATAATTATCGACAATGAAACAACTCAATAGAGTTCAAGGGGACCTGTGCATAGGAATCCCATAAGTAAGTCTGATTGGTATGCCTAACTGGTTTCTTTCTGATTGGAGAACTTCGTCTGAGGCAAAGGTAACTACTTGTGGCTCAGCCTTATATACTATCTCGGCTCAGTGTGGCGGATGCAGAGTGATGACGTGTTTGGCAAAAGCATGGGGTGTTTGTGTGGGCCTGTAATGAGTTTGGTGAGAGGTACATACAAAATCGATATATCGAATGACATCATCCTATTGTTTCCATTGTTGAGTGGAAAAACCCAAATGTGGGGTAAAGGGAGGTAACAATAGTGGGATTAACACTCTGTAGTGGATCTAAACATGTTGATTAACACAACAGAGTTCCAACCAGATCTTTACCAAACTTCATTTATGGGTTAGGTATGATGAGTGAAAGAAGCCTATGTATTTTGACCATGATGTGCCAAAGGTCGAGGTCACAGTGACCTCCAATGGTAAATACACTTTAAATTGGTTTCCACTCTATAACTTTAGTTTTACCAACCGGATCTTTACCGAATTTCATATGTGGGTTAGGTATGATGAGTGGAAGAAGCCTATTTATTTTGACCATGGTGTACAAAAGGTCAAGGTCATAGTGACCTCCAATGTTAAATACATTTGAAATTAGTTTCCGCTCTATAACTGAAGTTCAACCAACTGGATCTTTACCAAACTTCATGTGTGGGTTAGGTATGATGAGTGGAAGAAGCTTATTTATTTTGACCATGATGTGCCAAAAGTCATGGTCACAGTGATCTCCAATGTTAAATACACTTTAAATTGGTTTCCACTCAAAACTAAAGTTCTACCAACCAGATCTTTACCAGACTTCATATGTGGGTTAGGTATGATGAAAGGAAGAAGCCTATTTATTTTGACCATGATGTGCCGAAGGACAAGGTCACAGTGACCTCCAATGTTAAATACACTTGAAATTGATTCCCGCTCTATTACTAAGGTTCTGCAAGACTGATCTTATTTTTTTGGTAATTCTATCCATGATATTGCTGGAGAGGGCATATGTTACACTTCACGTTGCTCGCGTTTTAAGTCCAAGTTACATTTTTTTTTTATTAAATAAAATTTAATAAAATATTTAATAAAAAAAAAGAAAAAAGTCTAAGTTACTTGCTGTGTATATCCCATTGTCTGAATCCACTTATACAAATGCTTCATTCAAACGTTAAATTGAGCTCCTTCAACTATGTACAGGTTCACAATGATGAGCAAGAAGCAGAGAACCTGAAAGGAATATCTCAAGAAATCCAGAAAGCTTCAACAGGACAAAATAAAATGATAACTATGAAACAAGAAGAACTGAAAGCTGACCTGGAGAAGTTACAACTTGCTATAACTGATGCTAAAAATAGTAAGTTAATTAAGTTCAGTTTCAAAACGAGGTTAATCCTTAACCCTTTACCCAACGAATTGCCCGCATCCGCCCGCGTAATATGCAAATTCAGCAGTCGAAAAAATATTATTTTTCAAAAAATTTCAACAAAACCATATCATGTGACCCCTCATTGGAACGAGCTCGTTCCAACGAGGGGTCACATGATATGGTTTTTCTTGAAATTTTTTGAAACATTTAAAAAAATGATATTTAAAATAATAAATTTTGATATCGTCTGCGTTGGGTAAAGGGTTAACCCTTTATCCAACATAACGGTCAGATCCGGCCAGTCCTATTCACAAAAATCAACATTCAATTTCCACTACTTTTTTCTTGTCTCGAAAACATAAGTTATTACCCTTCATTGGAACAAGCTTGTTGAGCTCATTCCCATGAGGTACCATAAGCTATGTTCTTGATGTAAAAAACAAAAAAATGAGTTATTGGGACATTTTGTTTGCAAATGCCGTCTGCTTTTCGTGCTAGATAAAGGGGTAATGGCCTGGAGATTTTAATATTTTCATATTACATTTTTGTCAGTCAATAAAGGCTGCCGAGATTTGCCAAGAAACAACTGCCCAGGTATTTAACCCTTTACCCAACGTAACGGCCAAAACTGGCCAGCGCTATTCTCAAAAATAGCCAATCAATTTTCATTATTTTTTTCATTTTTTGTCTCAAAAACATAGGTTTTGACCCCTTGTTGGAACGAGCTCGTTCCAACGAGGGGTCATAACCTATGTTTTTGAGACAAAAAATGAAAAAAATTAGTTATTCAAGAATTATTTTTGCAAGTGTCGTCTGCTTTTCAGGTTAGGTAAGGGGTTAAAGTGTAACTTGTAACTTTACCAAAAAGACTTGGTGTTGGGTGGACCTGTTCTGTTGCAGTTATCTACATTGTTCATAGTTTGAACTGTGTGCCTGTTGGTTTTATTTTAACCAACAGCAATTCAGGCAGTATTCCGATTGTTGTTGGAAAAAGTATATAATGTCTTAAGTTTCTTTTTGATGCTTGGTCAGTGTATAGTATATGAGTTTATACCGAAATGACACAAACTCCAGTACTATAGAATGGTAGCATACAGTACTTGTTACAATATCAACATAAATGTTTCATTAATTGGAATGAGTCCATGTATCCCCAAAAGTATGATTGGTTCCTTTCAGGTGTTGAAAAAGTGCAAAAACTTGTATCACGTGTGTGCACGATGATATAATTTTTTTTTATCACACATTTTGGAATGTAGTGAACAAATGTTAATTTTAGATGGGTGTGTAATAAATATATACTGTCATGATTGTGTTTATGTTAAAAATGTATCAAAATCATGAACTTATTTCTAAGGTCATATCTCGAAAAGGCAAAGACTAGCAAGACTGATACAATATTTTATTTGTACATTAACATAACAGTAATGGTAGATTTATCTTACAATTCTCAAATGTTGTGCCAATAACCTTGTAAGTTTTAATTTTAGATTTGCTTTTCACACACATAAAATACTAGTTGTTTCATTGTATACCTTGAAATTTCCTGATCCCTGGATAAGTTTTATGAGTGTTGAACATTCCATATCTCAATGAGCGAGACTCCGATACAATATTTTGTACAAAAACATAATGGTAACTTGAATATCAAACTTTTTAGTTTCAGATTTCATTTCACACTCATAAAACATAGGTTGTTTCACTGGAAACTGTATATGGCTGTCTTGAATTTTCCCGATCCCTAGATAAACTTAACCCTCTACCCAACGAATCGCCCGCATCCACCCGCGTAATATGCAAATTCAGCAGTTGAAAAAATATTATTTTTTAAAAAATTTCAACAAAACCATATCATGTGACCCCTCGTTGGAACGAGCTTGACGGGCACGTTCCAACGAGGGGTCACATGATATGGTTTTGTTGAAATTTTTTTAAAAATTGGAAAAAATTATATTTAAAATAATAAATTTTGATATCTTCTGTGTTGGATAAAGGGTTAATGAGCATGTTGCCAAAAAGACTGTGTGCTATAAATGGCATGTTGTTTCAGCTTCATTGTTTCCAGTGATTCTGATACAGAAATAGAAAAGTAATGTGGTTTAATAATTTAATAATCAAACTTTTGAGAAGAGTTTTTTTTCCCCTTTCATTTACAGAAACATATATGGTCTCTTGCAAATGCACTTCAAATGCATGTAATATTCTACAAATTGTAATGGAAACAAATCGTAACCAGGCATGCACTTGTCTCTTGCTGTTGCAGGTTACAGATGGGGCCCCTGATATCTCATTATATCAGGGGCCCCAGATACCTATACACCTGGAACTTAATTAAGAACCCCGTGAAATGTTTCAGGACAGTGAAGTTGCTGTTACTGATTATTATGTTTTAATGATTTCTATGACTTGCAGTACATTTCATCTAGTGAATCATGATGTTTCTGGTTGATAAAGCATACCCCAAACACATGCCCTCATTCACATGAAGCATACTTCCCATGAATGTTACAAAAAATACTATCATCCACATTCAATATCTGGGTATAAAACAAAAGAATTTGTCACTTCATTTATCAATAAATGTTGACATGGCAATGAGGAGACTGTCAAAGGCACTAAGATGGCAAATCGTTGGCATGCATGCTAAAGGCAGGCATGTCATTCAAAGTTATTGGAAGGCAACTTAGCTATAGTCATTCTGTCATCAGCAGACTTGTTTGAAAAAATCAACATACCAATGATGTTAAGGACTGACCAGTTCCTGGACAACCCCAAAAGACCTCGCCTTGGGGAGATTGGAGGCCTGAACCCTTTGCTTCTAGTAGGGTTTTGAAATGCCTTTGGCTCCCCAACAGGCATTCGGGCAACAGAACTGTCCAAAACCAGCTCAAAGCACTGGGTATGAGGTCCAGAAGGGTCATCAAACATCCACCATCAAACGCGACATTTTGAGTGGTGTATGGCATGACAACATTGGAATCTCAGGACTTGGAGGAGAGTCCATTGGTCAGACGAGAGTAGGTTCCTGCTTTATGTCCTATATGGTCGCATGAGAGCGCAGAGGCAAAGAAATACTGCTTACGTGCCCAGGAACATCAGACCTACTGTTCCTTATGGTGGAGGATCAGTAATGATCTGGGAATGCATCTCTCATGATTGTAAACTTGATATTGTGACTTACGTGGGAATTTCAGTGGTCATCAGTACATCTGGGACATTCTCAATCTGCTTGTTGTGCCTCATTTTGATAACCACCCATTGGCTACTTGCCCTGTATTCATGGACAACAATGCAAGGCGTCATAGTTCCCATGCTGTGAGAACATTCCTTGAGAACAATGCTATTACAACACTACCTTGGCCTATCATGTGCCACCTCATTGGAACGCGCTCGATGAGCTTGTTCCAAAGAGTGGTTACATGATATGGTTTTGTTTAAATGTTTTGAAAAATATTTTTTCAGCTGCTAAATTTGCATATTATGTGGGTGGATGAGGTTGATTCGTTGAGTAAAGGGTTGTTTTGCCAAATTTTAAACAAAAATTTCAACAAAACCATATCATAGAACTGCTCATTTCAATGAGTTCACCTTGCATTAGATAAAGGGTTAATTGACCCCCAAATCTCGTTAAACATCAAATAATTACCCTGACAGTCACAAAATTCTTCCTCTTTATAGACTTACTTGGCATCAGTACATCCAATACAATCATTATATCTATTATATTTTGTTTGATAGAGCCCAAGTAATTGGATATCTCTTAACTGGATAACCCTATTAATTGATCATAATTTCCCAACACAAAACCATTTACCATACCTCCAGTTTTAATTTGACCTGTTAATTGAATATAGGCTATAGAGAAAAGTCCTTTTAATTGAATAAAAAATCTTGCAACCAGTCGAGAAATTACCCTGACACTCCCTTGTTTTTCATTGTTTATAGACCTATTTGGGCTCAGTACATCCAATAAAGGCATTTAATCTATTATATCTTGTTTGACAGAGCTCACGGAGCTCTGTCAAACAAGGTATAATAGAATAAATGCTCAGTTTATCTCTAGAATAGAACAAAGCAACCAAATCCCTGTTAACTAAATATTCATGGTAATTGAATAATTTATGTTGGCAAAGCGGCCATTCAATTAACAGGGTTCCAGTGCAAAGTTCCAAACAATCTATTTTTAAAAAGAAAAATAAAAAGTTAAAGAAAAAAATATTTGGTATTTTTGGCTAAATTAAAATTTGTTTTTATGTTGTTTGTAAAAGTCCTGACATATTTTTGTTCTTTCTTTATGCTTCAGCTGATGTGTTGATCGAGAGACACCAACTTACAGAAATAAAGGCATTGACCAACCCCCCTGCTTTGGTGAAGGTAGCTATGGAATCCTTATGCTTGTTGTTTGGAGAACCAGCTGAAGAATGGAAAAAAGTGAAAGAGATATTTACAAGAGACAACTTTCTTCTTTCAATTCTGAACTTCAAACCAGAAGACATGAGGTAAAATTAATAATATATTCCTAAGAAGTGTCCTTCACCCAAGCATATTTCTCTCTAAAAATAACCTTTTACTTTAAGCACTTATGAAAAATACTTTTTATATATTTATTTAACCAAATACAAAGGAGTCCACCTAATTGGATATTTCTTCTGTCAGTTGCAAAGAATTTCCAAACACCAAACTATTTACCATATCTTTAGAACATATTTGAGGTTGTTTGGCAGTGAACTCTGTCATACAAGATTGAATTGGTTAGATTCCTAATTGCATTAAATTGCAGCTTAAAAGTATGGTATCATTGTGCAGAGGACTAAATCTGTTGTTTGTTGAAGTAATGTTGTTGTTTGATGATGTTTTGATGAGGTATCTCAAGTATTGGACATGGAAGTGAGGGAAGCCTAAAATACTTTTTACATTTCTCTTATCTCCATACAAAACCAACTAAGGTTCATAAACCTTCAAATCTTACTATATCTGAACTACACATATAACTGTACAGCACCAGCACATTCACCGTACCTTTGACACAAACTGATCTGATAAATTAATTTGGGTTATAAAATAAATCTTGGTAGCATTGTGACCAATAAGAAAATTAGCAAAAGAAATTCCTCTGCCCCTCATATTTTTTTTGCCTAAATATACAAGAAGTTTCTGACTATTATATTGTGCTTCGGGGAGGTCTCTTATTTGTTTTATAAAGTTCAGGATCACGTAAAATCATAAGAAATATTTCCCCTTCAGAATCATAAATTTTTACCCATGCATTTTAAACGGAGCATAAGCACTGGGCCCTGAGAATCTCAACTTTTGGGTCAAATCAAATCCCAAGTCGAATCAGGCAGATGATTCTAAATTCAATCAAATCTCATATCGAAACTATCTGCACTTACATTTGTACATATTACACCTTACAATCACATATATTGTCAGACTCCACTCAATGTCAACTGGTCTGTTTGTGTAAATCAATCAATAATACGGAATAATACAAAATAGAAGCCAAGTAATTTAGGAAGTGGAACCTCCATGAACTCTTCTTCTATCACCAGGACCCCTGTATCATCTGATTGAAGATTCCCTCGTTCTGTTCTTTCTACTATGGTCTTTAAAGCCGAGAAAAATGCATACTTTGGGCGCCATATTTAACAAAATTTCCCATCGGCCCAAAACTTTTTTTCAGCCCGTCAGTGAAATTTGTTAACTACATCGCCAAAACGGGCACTTTCTTAATATAGAGGTCCGTTTAATTTCAAAGCATTTCATGGAAGTAAAATTGACCAATTATTCAACTGAGGTAAAATTAATCATCAATTATGCCATAGACAATCAACATACAGTTAATCAAATATTCAAAAGAACTTTTTATTAATACCTGAATTCTTCTGATAAAATATGACTGTGCAAAAGAATGCCCACTCATCACTCTATTAACCATCTGTACACTGATGTCAAAATTTTATGTTGCAGATTTTTCCCATAACAGAACTAGAAATTTAACTAAATATAATAAATGTGTACATTTTATTCATTAATCCATGGCCAGTCATTTAATATTATTTATGCTTTTTATTTACAGTGACCATGTAAGAAACACCATGAGAGAGAAATATTTGAGCAATCCAGATTATAATGAAGCTAGAGTGAAGTGTGTCAGTTCAGCTACGGCACCTTTTGTCAAATGGGCTATTGCACAGGTATGTGGATGAGCGGAATTTTAGGAAACATTTTTATCAATTTTGTACAGTAGTGTCATCAAGACTGGATATTGATCACCAGAGAAACTTTGTTAATTGCATATTCATTCAAAAATAAAACCATTTACATGTACCATAAAACTATTTGAAACATCATTCTGTTACAAAAGTGATAATGGATTTATTGCTGATGTCACAAGAACTGAGGCCATTTAAATTTGTAAGGTGGAATATTTTCCTACAGGAGGGGATAGTGTACAAGGGACTTTCAAAAAGGGAGGGCTGAAATGTAAGCAGACATTCTGAGTCCATGTATACATTGTGACTCAAGAAGTGATCTGGGCAATTTTAGAGCATTTCTAGTAGCGGTGGACTGGATCAGTGCTGGTAGTACACTAATGTCTTCAGATCACACAGAAGGTCTACACTGTGTGGGCTTGATGTGAAAGCCATTGTGGTGGTTAATACAGTGGAACCCACTTAATTGGATATCTCTTAACTGAATAACCCTGTAAATTGAATATAATTTCCCAACAGAAAATCATTTACCATACCTCTTGTACAAATTTGACCTGTTAATTGAATGTAGGTTATAGAGTAAACTCCTGTTAATTGAATAAAAAGTCTTGTAACTTGTCGAGAAATTACCCTGACTCTCCCCAGTTTTTCTTTGTTTATAGACCTATTTGGCCTCAGTACATCCAATACAAGTATTTAATCTATTATATCTTGTTTGACAGAGCTCAGGGAGCTCTGTCAAACAAGATATAACAGAATAAATACTAAGTTTATCTCTAGAATACAGGAAAGTGACACAATCCCTGTTAATTGAATACTCCTGTTAACTGAATAATTTTCATTGGCAAAGTAGCTATTCAATTAACAGGGTTCCACTGTACTCTCATTCTGACACAAACTCGAATAATTGCCAAGTGGAAGAGTAAGTTCTTTTATGTTAAGGATGGTAATAACAATGAATTAAGAGTGTTTACACATCATCCAAGAAAATAACGTGAGTGAGAACTTTTACTATTTTATAATTTGGACATTGTTGAGCAAAGAAGTGAGAGAGCTAAAGCTGCTTCAACAGCTTCCCCAGCTTCACTCCCTCCACCCCACTATCTCCATAATCTCCAAAAATGTATATGCATTTTTCCAATGAATTCCACATTCAGCTTTTCATTGTACATAACTGTTTATCATGTTATGTGGATGTTCCCAGCCCACGATCTGGAGTTGTCTCATTTTGGGCCCACATTTTATATCACATCACATTTTATGCCCCCCTCCCCAATGTTTGGGGAGCATAAAGTTGCTGCTTTGTCCATCCATCCATCCATCCATCCATCCATCCATCCATCCATCCATCCATCCATCCATCCATCCATCCATCCATCCATCCATCCATCCATATCCATCCATCCATCCATCCATCCATCCATCCATCCATCCATCCATCCTCACTTTGTCAATTTTTCATGATTTTTTCCCATCCGCAGCTATTTCTCAGCAGTGAGTGGATGGAATCTTTGTGACAAGCCGCTCCTACACATGTTGTGAAAAGGCTGCTTTGCCTGTCCATCTGCATTGACATCTCAGCAGTGAGTGGATGGATTTCAATGAAATTTGGTATAAGGGATCCTTGTGACAAGCCGCTTCTGCATCTGTTATAAGAAAGTTACCTGTGTAGTTTTACCAGAGTTATGGTTCTTTCATTTCAAAGTCATGTACCAAATAATTTCCCATAGTGGGGGACCATAATTTAACAATTTTAGGAGGATTTAGGGGTATCTAGTGGAGACCTCCATCCATCCGCACATCTGTCCGTATTTCAAAGACATGTGCCAAATGATTTCTCATAGTGGTGCACCACAATTGTACAAATCTGCTTGTTAACTAACTTGACTATCGGGGAGCATCCATCAGTTTTACTGATTTTCTTGTTTTGTATTCTGAATAGCTTTACTGTACTGATTGTAACAAAATTTGGAATACACTTGTATTGTGTGATGCATACTTGATTTCTGTAAAAAATTGCCTGTTATCAGGTTGGGAATCTCACAGAATGAAAAGAAAAATACAGCATAACCTCATATTGCATATCCAGCTTGTGCTTTTCATGAAATCGCCATTCAAGTTTTATTAGGCTTTTCCCTCAGGAAAAGACTATTGTTTTTCTACGGATTATTATTATTATTATTTTTTGGGGTTTTTTTTTTTTTTTTTGGGGGGGGGGGGGGGGGGGGGGGGTTTCCACACATTTTGTCCGCACGATTCCGAAGCCATTTTCGGACCGATTGTCACAAAATTTTGCACACGCATAGAGGGGTACAAAATCTAAAAATGTACCGAAGCGGAATTTTTGATTTAACCCTTATTTCGTCAGAATTGGCAAAAAAATGTCAAAATTGGGGTTTATCGGCACTTTCTCGAAACACGTCTTGTAGATTTTTTTTAAACCTTCATCATTGATAGACCTGCCTGTGCCACGACCTTTGATACACATGACATATCTGGCGATGCATATGGTAACCCTCCACAGGCTGCCAAACATCGAAATTTTGATGAAATGGGGCGATTTTAGGCCCCCAGAGAACCCAAACGATACACGAGAGATAAACATAACTTCATTTATTGGAAGTGGAATTCACCGAGGATCATTTTTGTAAGTAATAAGGGTGTTCAAAAAACCAAGCGTTAACCCGTTTTGGGCTGGTTAAACAGCAATACCCCTATAAAGCTTAAAAAATCAGGTTCTCCGTGGATTTCTCTAAACGAGTCTTGTAGACTTTCAAGAAAAAATTGTCACTCCCAGGCCTTGATGTGACAATAGAAGTTGCATGGACAAAATACTGCGGTGAGCATTTGTTAACCCTCCACGGGCTGCTAAAAGTCAAAATTGTGATAAAATGGGCTGTTTTTGGACGCCAACAGCACCCAAACCGTATACCACAGAGAAAGTGGCCTTCATTTATCGGACGCAAAATTGATCGCAAAATATTTTTGAAAGTGGTAAGGGTATTCAAGATTCGACGTCTTAACCCATTTTGGGCTGCTTAAAGAGAGATACCCATTAAAATCTTAAAATACCCATTTTCTGTGGATTTCTCTAAAAACATTTTGTAGGTTTTCAAGAAAAAATCGGCTATTCGCAGGTCTTGGTGCGACATTACAAGTTGCATGGACAAAATATTCCGTTCAGCATTAGTTAACCCTCCCAGGGCTCCCCAACGTCAAAATTGTGATTAAATGGGCTGTTTTTGGACACCAACAGCACCCAATGGGTACACCATAAAGAAAAGCGCCTCCTTTTATCGAGTGTACAATTTATACAGAAACATTTTTGTAAGTAGTAAGGGTATTCAAAAGTCGAAGTCTTAACCCATTTTGGGTAGGCTAAGAGAGATATCCCTTAAAAGCTTTAAATTCCCATTTTCTGTGAATTTCCCTAACAGTAACTTGTAGGGGTTCGAAAAATTGACTATTCGTAGGTCTTTATGTGACATTACAAGTTGCAGGGACAAAATACTCCGGTGAGCGTTTATTAACCATCTACAAGCTGCCAAGCATCGTAATTTTGTTGACATGGGCTGTTTTCGGACATGCACAGCACCCAAAGTATACACGAGAGATAAACATAATCACCTTTGTTGGAAGTGGAATTCACAGAGGACCATTTTTGTAAGTAATAAGGGTATTCAAAAAACCAAGCGTTAACCCCTGTTGGGGAGGTTAACAGGGATACCCATCAAAAGCTTAAAAATCGTTTTCCCTGGATTTCTTTACAAACATCTTGTAGGGTTTCAAGAGAAAATGGCCGTTGATAGGTCTTGGTATCACATTACCAGTTGCATACATTATTCTGGTGGGTATTTGTTAACCCTCCATGGGCTGCTAAATGTAAAAAATTTTGAAGAAATAGTCTGTTTTTGGACACTGACAACATCAAATGGAAATGCCACAGAGAAACGTAACTTCTTTTACTGGACGCAAACCTGATAGAGAAACATTTTTGTAAGTAGTAAGGATATTCAAAAATGGAGGTCTTAACCCATTGTCGACTAGTTAAGGAGATATACCCCTCAAAAGCTTAAAATTCCCGTTTTCTGTGGATTTCTCAAAAAAATCTAGCACGTTTTCAAGAAAAATTGACCATTTGCAGGTCTTTGAGTGACATTACAAGTTGCACGGACAAAATATTCCGGTAAGCAATTATTAACCCCCCAGAGCCTGCAAAGTATAGACATTTTGAGAAAATGGGCTGCTTTGGGGCACCCATAACACCCAACGTGTACCTGCATGATAAACATAACCTTCCTCATTGGAAGTGAAATTCACTGAGGATCATTTTTGTAAGTAATGAAGGTATTCATAAGACCAAGCATTAATCCGTTTAGGGCTGGTTACAGAGCGATACCCCTCAAAAGGTTAAAAATTTGTATTTTCCGAGGATTTCTCTAAAAGCCTCTATAGGTTTTCAAGACAAATATTGGCCATTCTCATTTGAGACTACTATACTCACCTTGTATGAACTCAAAAGTAAGTGTATAGTTATTTATTATCAAGAATAACTGCCCATAAGTTCCACTCTCACTGTGCCCCGCTTCATCGGTCAATTCCACGGTGTTCCACGTCAGCGGTCGATTTATCCAAACAAAATTACCAAGGTTACCACATCCTCCCTACCTCTTTCTGCAACCAAACACACATTGAAAGGTACGCCTCCCCTCGTATTCCACACTGCCCTGCATGATATCATTTATTATTTATTTATTGGTGTTTAAGGGCATATACTTATGCACAATGGCTAATCATGACCTTGGCAGTTTTACGGGTGGAGGAAGCCACAGTACCTGGAGAGAACCACCGAGCAATGACGAGCAGCTGCCAGCTTCCCAACATCGTAACTCTGAACTGCAGCACAGGCAGGGTTAGATTGGTTGAAGACATGCGTACCGTTGACGAGCAGTACGCCTTAGTACATGGCGGCATCATGCCCCCATATGGACAATCAGAGTTAAGTGTCTTGCCCAAGGACATAGCATGGGAGTCCGAATTGATCGCTCAGACGGCCACCCATCCAATGATAAACCAGGCTCAACGTTGCTTCAGTTCGGTGATCTGACGAGAACCGGCTACCACAATGCCACCGCGCCCCGCCACTGCATGATAAGAAAGCAGTAAATAACGTTAGCTGCAATGGGATCAGTTACTTATAATATCAAATAGTGTTGACACTATAGCATTTCCCTGACAGTGGGTCCAGGTATATACTAGTCTGTAAAACGGCTATACACTGCCCCTCCTCCGCCCCAGGGTGGCGACGTGGCAGTATATATCCGTCTTACTGACGCTATGTTGTGCCTAAGGAACCTTACAATAAAAGGTGGGGGTCCCCAACATGGGAAGGGGGGCAGGTATATTTACTTCTCTGTAAGGCGGTTATCAAATGCAGTGGTGCATGGCGCCAAGATTTCCCCGGCAGTGGGGCTAGATATATACTAGTTTGTAAGACGGCTATACTCCCCTTCTCCGTCCCAGGGTATATTTTATCTACACATATGTACAAACAACACTTCCTATTTATGAATGTAATAACTTCATGTTTGTCGTTGTATGTATGGATATCTTCATTGTAATAAATAAAACTAATCCTACGGGGAAAAACCAATTGGAGAGAAATTTACTTCTGCTATTAACAGACATGTATGTGATAGGTGAGCTCTACAAGGTGTGAAAAAATGACATAATAATGCATAACAACTGTGGTCTAATAGGAGATAATTGATACAGGACCAGACATCAATATTTTGATACATTTGAGATAAAATGGACCATTTTCAAACAGACACAGCACTCAGTGGGTATGTGTAAAACAAACATAACTCCTTTTGTCGGACATTGACTCATAGGACGACAATATTGATATTAACCCCTCCACCGTTAATGATGATTTTTACGTAAACAATGTTTTATCAAACTGAGTCATTTGAGACTACTATATTCACCTTTCTCTTAAAATCAATGGAGGAACTTCAGTGAGACAGTTAAAAACAATTCATAAGACACTGTGGCGTCATGAAGAATCATGGAATCTCATCGGGAAAAGCCTTGATTCTCCAGAATCATAAAGTCTAGTTATTTTTGTAATTTTACCCTCCAAAATATTTTGATCCCTCATTGCAATAATCTCACTAAACTTGTTTCAGTGTATCAGCAATTTACTGTATATTCATATTTATCACATAATCACCACCGAATAACTTATAATGGAAAATATCATTCACAACTCATCTAATACAGAAGAATCCTCTTAATTGAATATCCACTTTGCCTGTGAAAATTATTCAATTAACAGGAGTATACAATTAACAGGGATTTGGTCAGTTTCCTGTGTTCTGGAGGTAAACTGTGCATTTATTCTATTATATCTTGTTTGACAGAGCTCATAGAGCTCTGTCAAACAAGATATAATAGAATTAATACCTGTATTGGATGTAGTGAGGCCAAAAAGGTTGAAAAATAAGGGGAATTTGGTGCGTGTCACAGTAATTTTTTCGACATATTACAAAAATTTATATACATTTAACAGGAGTTTTTACTCTACAACCCATATGCCGTTAACAGATCAAATTTGTACTGAGGGTATGGTAAATGTTTTTTTGTTTGAAAATTATATTCAGTTAACAGGGATATACAATTAAGAGATATCCAATTAAATGGGCTCCACCGTATAGGAATAACGTCAGAAGTCAATGTGGATGTTACATTGTAAGTGAGTTAGTTTCATTCGTGAAACTGAATTAATCCTTGCTTATATTTCATTAACTGTACTGAATACAAATAGCAGATGACAATTGGTCAAAAAATTATTTTTCTGAATTTCTATACATTTTCATTTTTTGTCATGGAAATGTAGATTTTGAACCCTCATTGGGATGAGCCCATTCCAATGAGGTCATAAACTATATTTTCAAAGAAGAAAAAGTTTAAAAAATAATAAAATTTGTTTGCCAATTTTTGTCAACTTTACCGGAAGTTTGATTGTTACATTATGTAAAAGGTTAAATTACACAATATGCAATAACAAAAATCTCAAATTCATCACGATTTGACGTGAAATTTTTTAACCTCATTCACTAAAATTGATCTGTGCCTCGATATACTCAGCTCAAGTCAATTTTAGTGAACTTGGTACATAAATTTCATATGAAATAGTGATTGATTTGATCTCTCCATTTGTGTCGCAGGTCTGACTTGACAATGAGTTGCTGTGTACCATAAGCACCTTTATTTATCAGTTCATCATCGCTGTGGAGAACTCCCAGAAGAAAACAAATAAGTCCTTTAACCCTTTACCCAACGCAGACGATTTCAAAATTTATTATTTTAAATATCATTTTTTAATTGTTTTAAAAAAATTTTCAACAAAACCATATCATGTGACCCCTCTTTGGGATGAGCTCGACGAGATCGTTCCAGAGAGGAGTCACATGATATGGTTTTGTTAAAATTTTTCGAAAAAATAATGTTTTTTCAGCTGCTAATTTTGCATATTACGTGGGCGGATGCGGGCGATTCGTTGGAAAAAAAGAGTTAAAATGTTGATGAACTTTAATGATAAGTTTGTTATGAAATAGTCTGAGCCAGATCAAACCAGTTTACTAATATTTTACAATATTCATTTGCAAAGAAGGAACAGACATATGAGAGACGAATGGAAGATGAAGCCAATTAAGTAGAGGATGGGAATAAGATCAATGTAAAAAAGACAATGATTCTAGACACAAAATGGTTATGCAGCATATAAAAAAATTAGTAGACTGGGAGGGTGGAAACAATTGTGATTTATTCACACTGAAAAAAGCCTGTACTTTACCCTGTCCTAAAAAAAAAGATCTATTTGATATCTGCACTTCTGATCAACATGAATGGAATTTGATTGGCTCCAAGGGTGCTCTGATTTTACAAGACCTACTACTTTCTGGCGCATAAAAAATTATGTAACCATAAATGCCATATATACAAGTAACAGGTCAAATTTGTACTAAAGATATGGTAAATTGTTTGGTTATGGCAGTTGCATGCATTTAACAGGGTTATTCTATTGACCGATATATAACTGGTTTAATGCTGGATGCCCATCTTTGGGCTTTAATCTGCAATACAAGTATTGCAACTTGGAAGTCGTCATATTCTGTGGATGTGCTTCATCTTCACCATGAAATTATTTAGTCTGCATGGATTTGCTTTGTTACAATTTAGGGAAGAGTGCCAATAAGCTCTCTCCCATAAATTGTAATAAGATAAAAACATATGAAAACTAAAAATAATTTAATAGGCTCCCACCCATAAATTGTAATAAGATAAAAACATATGAAAACTAAAAATAATTTAATAGACTCTGTCTCATGAATTGTAAGAAGATAAAAACATATGAAAACTAAAAATAATTTAATAGATTCTCTCTCATGAATTGTAATAAGATAGAAACGTATAAAAACTAAAAATAATTTAATAGACTCTCTCTCATGAATTGTAATAAGATAGAAACATATGAAAATTAAAAATAATTTAATAGACTCTCTCTCATGAATTGTAAGAAGATAAAAACATATGAAAACTAAAAATAATTTAATAGATTCTCTCTCATGAATTGTAATAAGATAGAAACGTATAAAAACTAAAAATAATTTAATAGACTCTCTCTCATGAATTGTAATAAGATAGAAACATATGAAAACTAAAAATAATTTAATAGACTCTCTCTCATGAATTGTAATAAGATAGAAACATATGAAAATTAAAAATAATTTAATAGACTCTGTCTCATGAATTGTAAGAAGATAAAAACATATGAAAACTAAAAATAATTTAATAGATTCTCTCTCATGAATTGTAATAAGATAGAAACGTATAAAAACTAAAAATAATTTAATAGACTCTCTCTCATGAATTGTAATAAGATAGAAACATATGAAAACTAAAAATAATTTAATAGACTCTCTCTCATGAATTGTAATAAGATAGAAACATATGAAAACTAAAAATAATTTAATAGGCTCTCTCTCATAAATTGCAAGAAGACAAAGACTGGTAACTAAATTTCAGTGACCAAAAATAATTTAGCACTTTACCAGATTATAAAGCACTGACCATGTAAATTTGTGTCTGCAACAACCAACAAAATCATTGTAATTAAAAAATGGATCATGATCACATGTTTGTGAGTTGTTGCTCAGGTAAATTATTCTGAAATTTACCTGTAGTTTATTCTTAATACATTGGAATCCTGTTAATTGAATAATCACTTTGCCAATGAAAATTATTCAATTAACAGGAGTATCAAATTAACAGGGATTGTGTCACTTTCCTGTATTCTAGAGATAAACTTAGCCTTTATTCTCTTATATCTTGTTTGACAGAGCTCCATGAGCTCCATGAGCTCTGTCAAACAAGATATAATAGATTAAATACCTGTATTGGAAGTACTGAGGTCAAATACAGTACGTGAAGAGTGTATTATCACTAAATCACCCGCAGAGTGGAGATTCCACCCAAGTAATAATTGCAAATTTGTTGCAAAGCATAACCAGCACAAGCAAAGTTTTAGCCAATGGACCTCCGGGTTAAACCCGGAGGTCCATTGGCTGAAACATTGCTTGTGTTTTTTGGCGATATGTACAAAATTTGAAAGTTATAGCTTGGGTGATATCTCCACTCCGCGGGTGATTTAGTTACAATCCACTCTCCACGTACTGTATGTCTACAAATAAAGGAAAACAAGGGAGTGTCAGGATAATTTCTCGACAGGTTGCAAGATTTTTTATTCAGTTAACAGGAGTTTATTCTACAACCTATATTCAATTAACAGGTCAAATTTGTACTGGAAGTATGGTAAATGTTTTTTTGTTGGAAAAT
Source organism: Pictodentalium vernedei (assembly GCA_031216915.1). Lineage (NCBI taxonomy): Eukaryota > Metazoa > Mollusca > Scaphopoda > Dentaliida > Dentaliidae > Pictodentalium > Pictodentalium vernedei. Next base: position 453,609,612 of record CM062292.1, on the reverse strand, counting down.
TATATTCAATTAACAGGTTTATTCAGTTAGGAGATATCCAGTTAAGTGGGCTCCACTGTATGTAGAAACCCGAGCTTAGCTTCATGTTCATCATGTAAATATATTTTGCCATAACTTTTTATCCAACACACACATTATCAAAATTTGTTATTTAATTATTTAAAAAATAACATATCATGTGACTCCTCATTGGAAACAAGCCCAGAAAATAAGCAGACTGTCATCTGCAAAATGAGGTCCCCAGAGGGTGAATTTATTGATGCTACCCTGCACAGCAGGGTAGCATCACTAAATTTACCCTCTGTGAACCTCAATCTGAATCAGGGTCTCAAAACTAAACAAAAGGAGGTACCCAGAGGATAAATTGGCCCACTGTATGGGATGGCATCATCAAATTCACCCACTGGGAACCTCATTCTGCAAATGTCAGACTGCTTATTTTCAGGCCTGAATGGAAAAGGCTGGATGAGCTTGTTCCAATGAAGGGTCACCTGATATGGTTTTGATGAACTTTTTTTAATAATAATTTCATTCAACTGCTTAGTTTGTGAATTACATGGGCAGATGCAGCCGACTCATTAGGTAAAGGGTACAAAAATACTCTGCACCTATTTCAGGTAAATTGTGCTGACATGTTGAAGAAAGCTGAATCATTAAGGAATGAGCTAAAAGAGTTGGAGGTGCAGACGAAGGGAAAACAAATGAATGAAGAAGAAGTAAACAAGAATATTGGTGAACTAGAAGATGGTATTGTTGAATACAGAGATGAACATCGTTCACTTGTAAACCAAACTCAAGCTATTAGGGCTGATCTAGCCGTCGCTGAAGAGGAGGTAAGTTTATAGGTATAACAGTACTGAATAATTATTCCTTGCCCAAACAAAGTTTGGTGGGGAATATAGAAATGGGTATTATGCATGCGTGTGTCTATCCACACATTTTTGTGAATGTAGTGACTTGAACAAATGTAACCAGATTTTCTTGAAAATAACTAGAGACACACATCGTGAGAAGATTTTGGTCAAGTTTGATATTAACCAAATCCTATGCATTTGCAGGAGTTATGCCCCATTTTGTTGGAAATTCCGTGTTTGTGTGATAATAATTTCATAAATGTGATAACTTGAACAAATGTAACCCAATTTTCAGGAAACTTGCTGTAGGCATGCTTTGTAAAAAGATCTCATACAAGTTTGATATTAACCAAATTTCCTCACCTTTCGTAGGAGTTATGCCCGTTTTGTTGAAAATTTGATGTTTGTGTGTTAATGAAATTGTTGATGCAATAACTTGAACAAATGTAATTAAATATCTGTGAAACAGGCATACATTGTATGAAAATATTGGTAATGGTTGACTCATGTAGTTACAAAATTTTTCCAGCTTTTGTATGAGTTATGGCCCTTTATATTGGAAATTTGGTATTTGTCTGATTATGACTTTGTGAACACGTAACTTGAACAAATGTATCAGATTTTCATGAAACTTGGTATAGGCATACAATTTGAGAAGATCTCATGAAGTTCTTTATTCAAATTTCTTTGGATTTTGTTGGAGTTATGCTTCTTATTATTGGAAATTTGTGTTTGATAATGATTGTGTGTATGCATTAACTTGAACAAATGTAATCAGATTTTCACTAAGCTTGCAGCAAGCATTCATTTTGAGAAGATATGAGTCAGGATTGATTGTCACCAAATTTCCTTTGCTTTTGTTGGAGTTATGCTCTCTTTTTATTGGAACTCAGTGTTGTCTGATAATGTCTTTGTGAATGTGATGGCAAATGTAATTCGATTTGTACAAAACTTGCTACATACATACATTGTGAGATCTTAATCAAGTTCGATACTCACCAATTTTTCTCAACCATCGTAAGAGTTATGCTCATTTTTATTGATACAGTAGAATCCTCTCAATTGAATATCTGTTTTGCCAGTGAAAATTATTCAGTTAACAGGAGTATACAATTAACAGGTATTTGGTTAATTTCTGTGTTCTGGAGGTAAACTGAGCATTTATTCATAGAGCTCTGTCAAACAAGATATAATAGAATAAATGCCTGTATTGGATGTAGTGAGGCCAAAAAAATAAGAGGAATTTGGTGCGTGTCACAGTCATTTTTTCGACTTATTACAAAATTTATATACAATTAACAAGAGTTTTCTCTACAACCCATATGCAATTAACAGATCAAATTTGTACTGAAGGTATGGTAAATGATTTTGTGTTTGAAAATTATATTCAGTTAACAGGGATATACAATTAGGAGATATCCAATTAAGTGGGCTCCACTGTACTTTATTCTTAATATTTAGAAACCCTAACTTAGCTTCATTTTCATCATCTAAATACATTTTGCCATAACTTTTTACCCAACTCACACATTATCAAGGACAAATAAAAAAAGGTGTTTGGTTATCGAAAAAAATTTTTGTCAAAACAGTAGAGGTTAACCTCAATTGATTTTATTTATTTTTTTATATTTTTGGGGGAGTTTAAGGTTACATACTTATGAACAATGGCTAATCGTGACCGAGGCAGTTTTACAGGTGGAGGAAGCTGGAGTACCCGGAGAGAACCACCAAGCAATGACGAGCAACTGTCAGCTCAACATACTAACTCCGTTCCAGCTCTGCTCAAGCAGGGTTACTTCGGTTGAAGACGTGCACCATCCACATGCAGTATGCCTTAGTACACGGCATCATCGTGCCCCCATGTAGGCAACCGGGATAAAGTGCCTTGCCCAATTAAGTGGGCTCCACTGTAATAAATGTCTGATAATAATTTTGGGAATGGGATAACTTGAAAGAGTGTTATGAGATGTTCACAAAATTTGCTATAAGCATAAATTGTGTGAGATGGTCTTATCTTTTTTTCATAAACATTTAGATCCACTTCTCTCTTTGTGGTTGGTGAATTTTTCCATCTTGTGGCATATGCTTGTTTAATGAGAGTTACCTATCTTGAAAGGAAGCAGTCTGAAGTGCTGTAATCTCTAAAATTAAGTTGCCTTGAACAAAATATATTGTTCTGAAAACCTTTTAAAGCTTTGTGCTGAAATGTTGCATCTTTGCTGAATATACCAGAGAAAAAAACTGGTTTATTTGATGGTTTAAAAATACAGTTGCTTCCATCTGTTAATGCCAGAGGCTTTGTTATGAAAGTACATTACCAGTTAGGTCATATTACTTATGAAAAACATAAACACCTTTTTAGCTCACCTGAGCGAAGCTCAAGGGGAGCTTTACTAATCACTTTCCGTTCGTCGTGTGTCCATCCGGCGTCCGGTTTTTTATGCATTTTGGTCAACTGTAAAAAGAAGAAAAACAATTTTAGTCTGAAAATATTTTGTTTGGGACTTCAAAAATTTCCGAAAAAAATCCAAAAAAAATCTGTATTTTATGCGTTTATCTCACTTTTGGGACATAAAAGTGCAGGAACTGAAATTAAAAGGAAAATCCTGTATATTGTGTGGGCACAATCACTTCATCTAGTTGGTATATGCTTTTCTTAGGAGGGGCATATGCAGCTTATTCAAGTCAAGCCCCTGGTTTGATGTTTATTAGATTACTATGTCAGGTGAGCGCCCTCAGGCCACCTGGGGCCTCTTGTTTAAAAAAAATGTGCAAAGGCTAAACACCTCCCCAAGCACTAACCCACCTCGGCTTTTCCTGAGAGAGAGAGAAAGTGACAATTTTCCCAATGAGTACAACTACCAAGTTGCCTCTGCAGAAGCCATTACACACATGCTTCATTGAGGATCTAGGAAGTGGTATTAGAGTGGGACCCAGTTAAATAAATTGTCATTTTGTCAGTGAAAACTAGTCAGTTAACAGGAGTATTCAGTATAACAGAAATTTAGTCACTTTCCTGTTTACTGGATGTGCTAAGTCTTTTCAGGACCACGATGGAAATACACAGTCCTGACCATCAGATCTGAGTATTTTATACAATATTTGCATAAGTTACTTGCTGTGTATATCCCATTGTCTGAATCCACTTATACAAATGCTTCATTCAAACATTGTTAAATTGAGCTCAATCAACTATGTACAGGTTCACAATGATGAGCAAGAAGCAGAGAACCTGAAAGGAATATCTCAAGAAATCCAGAAAGCTTCAACAGGACAAAATAAAATGATAACTATGAAACAAGAAGAACTGAAAGCTGACCTGGAGAAGTTACAACTTGCTATAACTGATGCTAAAAATAGTAAGTTAATTAAGTTCAGTTTCAAAATGAGGTTAATCCTTAACCCTTTACCCAACGAATTGCCTGCATCCGCCCGCGTAATATGCAAATTCAGCAGTCGAAAAAATATTATTTTTCAAACAATTTCAACAAAACCATATCATGTGACCCCTCGTTGGAACGAGCTCGTTCCAACGAGGGGTCACATGATATGGTTTTTCTTGAAATTTTTTGAAACATTTAAAAAAATGATATTTAAAATAATAAATTTTGATATCGTCTGCGTTGAGTAAAGGGTTAACCCTTTATCCAGCATAACGGTCAAATCCGGCCAGTCCTATTTACAAAAATCACCATTCAATTTCCACTACTTTTTTCTTGTCTCGAAAACATAAGTTCTTACCCTTCATTGGAACAAGCATGTTGAGCTCATTCCCATGAGGTACCATAAGCTATGTTCTTGATGTAAAAAACAAAAAAATGAGTTATTGGGACATTTTGTTTGCAAATGCCGTCTACTTTTCGTGTTAGATAAAGGGTTAATGGCCTGGAGATTTTAATATGTTCATGTTACATTTTTGTCAGTCAATAAAGGCTGCCGAGATTTGCCAAGAAACAACTGCCCAGGTATTTAACCCTTTACCCAACGTAACGACCAAAACTGGCCAGCGCTATTCTCAAAAATAGACAATCAATTTTCATTATTTTTTTCATTTTTTGTCTCAAAAACATAGGTTATGACCCCTTGTTGGAACGAGCTCGTCGAGCTCGTTCCAACGAGGGGTCATAACCTATGTTTTTGAGACAAAAAATGAAAAAAATTAGTTATTCAAGAATTATTTTTGCAAGTGTCGTCTGCTTTTCAGGTTAGGTAAAGGGTTAAAGTGTAACTTGTAACTTTACCAAAAAGACTTGGTGTTGGGGGACCTGTTCTGTTGCAGTTATCTACATTGTTCATAGTTTGAACTGTGTGCCTGTTGGTTTTATTTTAACCAACAGCAATTCAGGCAGTATTCCGATTGTTGTTGGAAAAAGTATATAATGTCTTAAGTTTGTTTTTGATGCTTGGTCAGTGTATAGTATATGAGTTTATACAGAAATGACACAAACTCCAGTACTATAGAATGGTAGCATACAGTACTTGTTACAATATCAACATAAATGTTTCATTAATTGGAATGAGTCCATGTATCCCCAAAAGTATGATTGGTTCCTTTCAGGTGTTGAAAAAGTGCAAAAACTTGTATCACGTGTGTGCACGATGATATAATTTTTTTTTATCACACATTTTGGAATGTAGTGAACAAATGTTAATTTTAGATGGGTGTGTAATAAATATATACTGTCATGATTGTGTTTATGTTAAAAATGTATCAAAATCATGAACTTATTTCTAAGGTCATATCTCGAAAAGGGAAAGACTAGCAAGACTGATACAATATTTTATTTGTACATTAACATAACAGTAATGGTAGATTTATCTTACAATTCTCAAATGTTGTGCCAATAACCTTGTAAGTTTTAGTTTTAGATTTGCTTTTCACACACATAAAATACTAGTTGTTTCATTGTATATCTTGAAATTTCCTGATCCCTGGATAAGTTTAATGAGTGTTGAACATTCCATATCTCAATGAGCGAGACTCCGATACAATATTTTGTACATAAACATAATGGTAACTTGAATATCAAACTTTTTAGTTTCAGATTTCATTTCACACTCATAAAACATAGGTTGTTTCACTGGAAACTGTATATGGCTGTCTTGAATTTTCCCGATCCCTAGATAAACTTAACCCTTTACCCAATGAATCGCCCGCATCCACCCGCGTAATATGCAAATTCAGCAGTTGAAAAAATATTATTTTTTTAAAAATTTCAACAAAACCATATCATGTGACCCGTCATTGGAACGAGCTTGACGGGCACGTTCCAACGAGGGGTCACATGATATGGTTTTGTTGAAATTTTTTGAAAAATTGGAAAAAATTATATTTAAATTAATAAATTTTGATATCTTCTGTGTTGGATAAAGGGTTAATGAGCATGTTGCCAAAAAGACTGTGTGCTATAAATGGCATGTTGTTTCAGCTTCATTGTTTCCAGTGATTCTGATACAGAAATAGAAAAGTAATGTGGTTTAATAATTTAATAATCAAACTTTTGAGAAGAGTTTTTTTTTTTTCCCCTTTCATTTACAGAAACATATATGGTCTCTTGCAAATGCACTTCAAATGCATGTAATATTCTACAAATTGTAATGGAAACAAATCGTAACCAGGCATGCACTTGTCTCTTGCTGTTGCAGGTTACAGATGGGGCCCCTGATATCTCATTATATCAGGGGCCCCAGATACCTGTACACCTGGAACTTAATTAAGAACCCCGTGAAATGTTTCAGGACAGTGAAGTTGCTGTTACTGATTATTATGTTTTAATGATTTCTATGACTTGCAGTACATTTCATCTAGTGAATCATGATGTTTCTGGTTGATAAAGCATACCCCAAACACATGCCCTCATTCACATGAAGCATACTTCCCATGAATGTTACAAAAAATACTATCATCCACATTCAATATCTGGGTATAAAACAAAAGAATTTGTCACTTCATTTATCAATAAATGTTGACATGGCAATGAGGAGACTGTCAAAGGCACTAAGATGGCAAATCGTTGGCATGCATGCTAAAGGCAGGCATGTCATTCAAAGTTATTGGAAGGCAACTTGGCTATAGTCATTCTGTCATCAGCAGACTTGTTTGAAAAAATCAACATACCAATGATGTTAAGGACTGACCAGTTCCTGGACAACCCCAAAAGACCTCGCCTTGGGGAGATTGGAGGCCTGAACCCTTTGCTTCTAGTAGGGTTTTGAAATGCCTTTGGCTCCCCAACAGGCATTCGGGCAACAGAACTGTCCAAAACCAGCTCAAAGCACTGGGTATGAGGTCCAGAAGGGTCATCAAACATCCACCATCAAACGCGACATTTTGAGTGGTGTATGGCATGACAACATTGGAATCTCAGGACTTGGAGGAGAGTCCATTGGTCAGACGAGAGTAGGTTCCTGCTTTATGTCCTATATGGTCGCATGAGAGCGCAGAGGCAAAGAAATACTGCTTACGTGCCCAGGAACATCAGACCTACTGTTCCTTATGGTGGAGGATCAGTAATGATCTGGGAATGCATCTCTCATGATTGTAAACTTGATATTGTGACTTACGTGGGAATTTCAGTGGTCATCAGTACATCTGGGACATTCTCAATCTGCTTGTTGTGCCTCATTTTGATAACCACCCATTGGCTACTTGCTCTGTATTCATGGACAACAATGCTAGGCGCCATAGTTCCCATGCTGTGAGAATATTCCTTGAGAACAATGCTATTACAACACTACCTTGGCCTATCATGTGCCACCTCATTGGAACGCGCTCGATGAGCTTGTTCCAAAGAGTGGTTACATGATATGGTTTTGTTTAAATGTTTTGAAAAATATTTTTTCAGCTGCTAAATTTGCATATTATGTGGGTGGATGAGGCTGATTCGTTGAGTAAAGGGTTGTTTTGCCAAATTTTAAACAAAAATTTCAACAAAACCATATCATAGAACTGCTCATTTCAATGAGTTCAACTTGCATTAGATAAAGGGTTAATTGACCCCCAAATCTCGTTAAACATCAAATAATTACCCTGACAGTCACAAAATTCTTCCTCTTTATAGACTTACTTGGCATCAGTACATCCAATACAATCATTATATCTATTATATTTTGTTTGATAGAGCCCAAGTAATTGGATATCTCTTAACTGGATAACCTTATTAATTGATCATAATTTCCCAACACAAAACCATTTACCATACCTCCAGTTTTAATTTGACCTGTTAATTGAATATAGGCTATAGAGAAAAGTCCTTTTAATTGAATAAAAAATCTTGCAACCAGTCGAGAAATTACCCTGACACTCCCTTGTTTTTCATTGTTTATAGACCTATTTGGGCTCAGTACATCCAATAAAGGCATTTAATCTATTATATCTTGTTTGACAGAGCTCACGGAGCTCTGTCAAACAAGGTATAATAGAATAAATGCTCAGTTTATCTCTAGAATAGAACAAAGCAACCAAATCCCTGTTAACTAAATATTCATGGTAATTGAATAATTTATGTTGGCAAAGCGCCCATTCAATTAACAGGGTTCCAGTGCAAAGTTCCAAACAATCTATTTTTAAAAAGAAAAATAAAAAGTTAAAGAAAAAAATATTTGGTATTTTTGGCTAAATTAAAATTTGTTTTTATGTTGTTTGTAAAAGTCCTGACATATTTTTGTTCTTTCTTTATGCTTCAGCTGATGTGTTGATCGGGAGACACCAACTTACAGAAATAAAGGCATTGACCAACCCCCCTGCTTTGGTGAAGGTAGCTATGGAATCCTTATGCTTGTTGTTTGGAGAACCAGCTGAAGAATGGAAAAAAGTGAAAGAGATATTTACAAGAGACAACTTTCTTCTTTCAATTCTGAACTTCAAACCAGAAGACATGAGGTAAAATTAATAATATATTCCTAAGAAGTGTCCTTCACCCAAGCATATTTCTCTCTAAAAATAACCTTTTACTTTAAGCACTTATGAAAAATACTTTTTATATATTTATTTAACCAAATACAAAGGAGTCCACCTAATTGGATATTTCTTCTGTCAGTTGCATAGAATTTCCAAACACCAAACTATTTACCATATCTTTAGAACATATTTGAGGTTGTTTGGCAGTGAACTCTGTCATACAAGATTGAATTGGTTAGATTCCTAATTGCATTAAATTGCAGCTTAAAAGTATGGTATCATTGTGCAGAGGACTAAATCTGTTGTTTGTTGAAGTAATGTTGTTGTTTGATGATGTTTTGATGAGGTATCTCAAGTATTGGACATGGAAGTGAGGGAAGCCTAAAATACTTTTTACATTTCTCTTATTTCCATACAAAACCAACTAAGGTTCATAAACCTTCAAATCTTACTATATCTGAACTACACATATAACTGTACAGCACCAGCACATTCACCGTACCTTTGACACAAACTGATCTGATAAATTAATTTGGGTTATAAAATAAATCTTGGTAGCATTGTGACCAATAAGAAAATTAGCAAAAGAAATTCCTCTGCCCCTCATATTTTTTTTGCCTAAATATACAAGAAGTTTCTGACTATTATATTGTGCTTCGGGGAGGTCTCTTATTTGTTTTATAAAGTTCAGGATCACGTAAAATCATAAGAAATATTTCCCCTTCAGAATCATAAATTTTTACCCATGCATTTTAAACGGAGCATAAGCACTGGGCCCTGAGAATCTCAACTTTTGGGTCAAATCAAATCCCAAGTCGAATCAGGCAGATGATTCTAAATTCAATCAAATCTCATATCGAAACTATCTGCACTTAATTTGTACATATTACACCTTACAATCACATATATTGTCAGACTCCACTCAATGTCAACTGGTCTGTTTGTGTAAGTCAATCAATACAGAATAATACAAAATAGAAGCCAAGTAATTTAGGAAGTGCAACCTCCATAAACTCTTCTTTTATCACCAGTACCCCTGTATCATCTGATTGAAGATTCATTCATTCTGTTCTTTCTACTATGGTCTTTAAAGTTGAGAAAAATGCATACTTTGGGTGCCATATTTAACAAAATTTCCCATCGGCCCAAAACTTTTTTTCAGCCCGTCAGTGAAACTTGTTAACTACATTGCTAAAACAGGCACTTTCTTAATATAGAGGTGCGTTTAATTTCAAAGCATTTCATGGAAGTAAAATTGACCAATTATTCAACTGAGGTAAAATTAATCATCAATTATGCCAAAGACAATCAACATACAGTTGATGAAATATTCAAAAGAACTTTTTATTAATACCTGAATTCTTCTGATAAAATATGACTGTGCAAAAGAATGCCCACTCATCACTCTATTAACCATCTGTACACTGATGTCAAAATTTTATGTTGCAGAATTTTCCCATAACAGAACTAGAAATTTAACTAAATATAATAAAGGTGTACATTTTATTCATTAATCCATGGCCAATCATTTAATATTATTTATGCTTTTTATTTACAGTGACCATGTAAGAAACACCATGAGAGAGAAATATTTGAGCAATCCAGATTATAATGAAGCTAGAGTGAAGTGTGTCAGTTCAGCTACGGCACCTTTTGTCAAATGGGCTATTGCACAGGTATGTGGATGAGTGGAATTTTAGGAAACATTTTTATCAATTTTGTACAGTAGTGTCATCAAGACTGGATATTGATCACCAGAGAAACTTTGTTAATTGCATATTCATTCAAAAATAAAACCATTTACATGTATCATAAAACTATTTGAAATATCATTCTGTTACAAAAGAGATAATGGATTTATTGCTGATGTCACAAGAACTGAGGCCATTTAAATTTGTAGGGTGGAATATTTTCCTGCAGGAGGGGATAGTGTACAAGGGACTTTCAAAAAGGGAGGGCTGAAATGTAAGCAGACATTCTGAGTCCATGTATACATTGTGACTCAAGAAGCGATCTGGGCAATTTTAGAGCATTTCTAGTAGCGGTGGACTGGATCAGTGCTGGTAGTACACTAATGTCTTCAGATCACACAGAAGGTCTACACTGTGTGGGCTTGATGTGAAAGCCATTGTGGTGGTTAATACAGTGGAACCCACTTAATTGGATATCTCTTAACTGAATAACCCTGTTAATTGAATATAATTTCCCAACAGAAAATCATTTACCATACCTCTTGTACAAATTTGACCTGTTAATTGAATGTAGGTTATAGAGTAAACTCCTGTTAATTGAATAAAAAGTCTTGTAACTTGTCGAGAAATTACCCTGACTCTCCCCAGTTTTTCTTTGTTTATAGACCTATTTGGCCTCAGTACATCCAATACAAGTATTTAATCTATTATATCTTGTTTGACAGAGCTCAGGGAGCTCTGTCAAACAAGATATAACAGAATAAATACTAAGTTTATCTCTAGAATACAGGAAAGTGACACAATCCCTGTTAATTGAATACTCCTGTTAACTGAATAATTTTCATTGGCAAAGTAGCTATTCAATTAACAGGGTTCCACTGTACTCTCATTCTGACACAAACTCGAATAATTGCCAAGTGGAAGAGTAAGTTCTTTTATGTTAAGGATGGTAATAACAATGAATTAAGAGTGTTTACACATCATCCAAGAAAATAACATGAGTGAGAACTTTAACTATTTTATAATTTGGACATTGTTGAGCAAAGAAGTGAGAGAGCTAAAGCTGCTTCAACAGCTTCCCCAGCTTTACTCCCTCCACTCCACTATCTCCATAATCCCCCAAAAATGTATATGCATTTTTCCAATGAATTCTACATTCAGCTTTTCATTGTACATAACTGTTTATCATGTTATGTGGATGTTCCCAGCCCACGATCTGGAGTTGTCTCATTTTGGGCCCACATTTTATATCACATCACATTTTATGCCCCCCTCCCCAATGTTTGGGGAGCATAAAGTTGCTGCTTTGTCCATCCATCCATCCATCCATCCATCCGTCCATCCATCCATCCATCCATCCATCCATCCATCCATCCATCCATCCATCCATCCATCCATCCATCCATCCTCACTTTGTCAATTTTTCATGATTTTTTCCCATCCGCAGCTATTTCTCAGCAGTGAGTGGATGGAATCTTTGTGACAAGCCGCTCCTACACATGTTGTGAAAAGGCTGCTTTGCCTGTCCATCTGCATTGACATCTCAGCAGTGAGTGGATGGATTTCAATGAAATTTGGTATAAGGGATCCTTGTGACAAGCCGCTTCTGCATCTGTTATAAGAAAGTTACCTGTGTAGTTTTACCAGAGTTATGGTCCTTTCATTTCAAAGTCATGTACCAAATAATTTCCCATAGTGGGGGACCATAATTTAACAATTTCAGGAGGATTTAGGGGTATCTAGTGGAGACCTCCATCCATCCGCCCATCTGACTGTATTTCAAAGACATGTGCCAAGTGATTTCCCACAGTGGTGCACCACAATTTTACAAATCTGCTTGTTAACTAACTTGACTATCGGGGAGCATCCATCAGTTTTACTCATTTTCTTGTTTTGTATTCTGAATTGCTTTACTGTACTGATTGTAACAAAATTTGGAATACACTTGTATTGTGTGATGTATACTTGATTTCTGTAAAAAATTGCTTGTTATCAGGTTGGGAATCTCACAGAATGAAAAAAAAAATACAGCATCCCCTCATATTACATATCCAGCTAGTGCTTTTCATGAAATCGCCATTCGAGTTTTATTATTTTTGTAATTTTACCCTCCAAAGCATTTTGATCCCTCATTGCAATAATCTGACTAAACTTGTTTCAGTGTATCAGCAATTTACTGCATATTCGTATTTATCACATAATCACCACTGAATAACTTATAATGGAAAATATCATTCACAACTCGTCTAATACAGTAGAATCCTCTTAATTGAATATCCATTTTGCCAGTGAAAATTATTCATTCAACAGGAGTATACAATTAACAGGGATTTGGTCAGTTTCCTGTGTTCTGGAGGTAAACTGTGCATTTATTCTATTATATCTTGTTTGACAGAGCTGATAGAATAAATGCCTGTATTGGATGTAGTAAGGCCAAAAAGGTTGATAAATAAGGGGAATTTGGTGCATGTCACAGTAATTTTTTCGACATATTACAAAAATTTATATACAATCAACAGGAGTTAACTCTACAACCCATATGCAGTTAAGAGATCAAATTTGTACTTAGGGTATGGTAAATGGTTTTGTGTTTGAAAATTATATTCAGTTAACTGGGATATACAATTAAGAGATATCCAATTAAGTGGGCTCCACCATATAGGATAACGTTAGAAGTCAATGTGGATGTTACGTTGTAAGTGAGTTGGTTTCGGAAGTGAAACTGAATTAATCCTTGCTTATATTTCATTAACTGTACTGAATACAAATAGCAGATGACAATTGGCCAAAAAATTATTTTTCTGAATTTCTATCCATTTTCATTTTTTGTCATGGAAGCGTAGATTTTGAACCCTCATTGGGATGAGCCCATTCCCATGAGGTCATAAGCTATGTTTTCAAAGAAGCAAAAGTTTCAAAAATAATAAAATTTGTTTGCCAAGTTTTGTCAACTATACTGGAAGTTTGATTGTTACATTATGTAAAAGGTTAAATTACACAATATGCGATAACAAGAATCTCAAATTCATCATGATTCGACATGAAATTTTTTAACCTCATTCACTAAAATCGATCTGTGCCTCGATAAACTCAGATCAAGTCAATTTTAGTGAACATGGTACATAAATTTCATATGAAATAGTGATTGATTTGATCTCTCCATTTATGTCGCAGGTCTGACTTGACAATGAGTTGCTGTGTACCATAAGCACCTTTATTTATCAGTTCATCATCGCTGTGGAGAACTCCCAGAAGAAAACAAATAAGTCCTTTAACCCTTTACCCAACGCAGACGATTTCAAAATTTATTATTTTAAATATCATTTTTTAATTGTTTTAAAAAAATTTCAACAAAACCATATCATGTGACACCTCTTTGGAACGAGCTCGACGAGATCATTCCAAAGAGGGGTCACATGATATGGTTTTGTTGAAATTTTTTGAAAAATAATATTTTTTCAGCTGCTGATTTTGCATATTACACGGGCGGATGCGGGCGATTCGTTGGGTAAAGAGTTAAAAAGTTGATGAACTTTCTGGTGCATAAAAATTATGTAACCATAAATGCCATATATACAAGTAAGAGGTCAAATTTGTACTAAAGATATGGTAAATTGTTTGGTTATGGCAGTTGCATGCATTTAACAGGGTTATTCTGTTGACCGATATATAACTGGTTGAATGCTGGATGCCCATCTTTGGGCTTTAATCTGCAATACAAGTATTGCAACTTGGAAGTCGTCATATTCTGGTGATGTGCTTCATCTTCACCATGAAACTATTTAGTCTACATGGATTTACTTTGTTTCAATTTAGGGAAGAGTGCCAATAGGCTCTCTCCCATAAATTGTAATAAGATAAAAACATATGAAAACTAAAAATAATTTAATAGGCTCTCTCTCATAAATTGCAAGAAGACAAAGACTGGTAACTAAATTTCAGTGACCAAAAATAATTTAGCACTTTACCAGATTATAAAGCACTGACCATGTAAATTTGTGTCTGCAACAACCAACAAAATGATTGTAATTAAAAAAATGGATCATTATCACATGTTTGTGAGTTGTTGCTCAGGTAAATTATTCTGAAATTTACCTGTAGTTTATTCTTAATACATGTATGTAGAAACCCTAGCTTAGCTTCATGTTCATCATGTAAATACATTTTGCCATAACTTTTTATCCAACACACACGTTACCAAAATTTGTTATTTAATTATTTAAAAAATAACATTTCATGTGACTCCTTATTGGAAAAAGCTGGATGAGCTTGTTCCAATGAAGGGTCACATGATATGGTTTTGTTGAAATTTTTTTTAATAATAATTTCTTTCAACTGCTCAATTTATAAATTACATGGACAGATGCAGCCGACACTTTAAGTAAAGGGTAAAAAAATACTCTATACCTTTTTCAGGTAAATTGTGCTGACATGTTGAAGAAAGCCGAATCATTAAGGAATGAGCTGAAAGAGTTGGAGGTGCAGACGAAAGGAAAACAAATGAATGAAGAAGAAGTAAACAAGAATATTGGTGAACTAGAACATGGTATTGTTGAATACAGAGATGAACATCGTTCACTTGTAAACCAAACTCAAGCTATTAGGGCTGATCTAGCTGTGGCTGAAGAGGAGGTAAGTTTATAGGTATAACAGTACTGAATAATTATTCCTTGCCCAAACAAAGTTTGGTGGGGAATAGAGAAATGGGTATGATGCATGCGTGTGTCTATCCACACATTTTTATACACTCGTTTTGAAAAAACGGGTCGTATTATGGTATACCGCTGTCCGTCTGTCTGTCCGTCTGGTCACACGTCGTACGATAACTCAAGAATGCTTTGAGAGATTTTCGTGATTTTGGGGTAGGTGGTGTATATCGATGGAGGGAAGCTCCCTTTTGTTTAGTGTCGCCGTTTGATTAGTCATTCCAGAGTTATGGGACTTTATTACTTGGAAAATTGTTGATTTTTTACTTATCGTACGATAACTCGAGAACGCTTTGAGAGATTTTTGTGATTTTTGGTTAGGTGGTGTATATCGATGGAGGGAAGCTCCCTTTCATTTAGTGTTGCCGTTCGATTAGTCATTTCAGAGTTATGGGACTTCATTACTTAGAAAATTGTTGATTTTTTACACGTCGTACGATAACTCGAGAACGCTTTGAGAGATTTTCACGATTTTTTGGTAGGTGGTTTATGTTGATGGAAGGAAGCTCCCTTTTGGTTAGTGTCACCGTTCGATTAATCATTCCAGAGTTATGGGACTTTATTTTTCACATGTCGAACAATAACTTGAAAATGCTTAGAGCAATTTTCATGATTTTTTGGTTGCAAGTATATGTTGATAGAAGGAATCTCCCTTTCGATTTGTGTCGCTGTCTGATTTGTCATTCCAGAGTTATGGGACTTTATTTATCAAAATATAGGCAATTTTCCACATGTTGGACTTTGAGCAATTTTCATGATTTTTTGGTGGCAAGTATATGTAACCTGACAAGTACACATGTATACTCATATTGTGTGGTTCCCTCTTGTAATTAATAACGGGCGTATCATGTTCTCATGGCGCAGCTGTTTATTGTGAATGTAATGACTTCAACAAATGTAATCAGATTTTCTTGAAAATTGCTAAAGACATACATCAGTAGAAGATTTTGGTCAAGTTTGATATTAACCAAATCCTATGCATTTGCAGGAGTTATGCCCCATTTTGTTGGAAATTCCGTGTTTGTGTGATAATAATTTCATAAATGTGATAACTTGAACAAATGTAACCCAATTTTCAGGAAACTTGCTGTAGGCATGCTTTGTAAAAAGATCTCATACAAGTTTGATATTAACCAAATTTCCTCACCTTTTGTAGGAGTTACGCCCCTTTTTGTTGGCAATTTGATCTTTGTATGATAATGACATTGTCAATGCAATAACTTGAGCAAATGTAATCAAATATCTATGAAACTTGCTACAGGCATACCATCACCTGAGTGGTAGAATGTCCTATGTCCCCTATGGGACATAGGACATTCTAGTACCCACGCAGCGATACATTGAATGAAAATCTTGGTAATGTTTGATACATGTAGTCACAAAATTTTCCCAGCTTTTGTATGAGTTATGCCCCTTTATATAGGAAATTTGGTGTTTGTCTGATTATGACTTTGTGAACATGTAACTTGAAAAAATGTATCAGATTTTCATGAAACTTGGTATAAGCATACAATCTGAGAAGATTTCTGCAAGTTCTTTATTCAAATTTATTTGGATTTTGTAGGAGTTATGCTTCTTATTATTGGAAAATTTGTGGTTGATAACGATTTTGTATATGCATTAACTTGAACAAATGTCATCAGATTTTCATTAAGCTTGTTACCAGCATTCCTTTTGAGAAGATATCAGTCAGGATTGATTGTCACCAAATTTCCTCTGCTTTTGTTGGAGTTATGCCCTCTTTTTATTGGAACTCAGTGTTGTCTGATAATGTCTTTGTAAATGTGATGGCAAATGTAATATGATTGTACAAAACTTGCTACATACATACATTATGAGATCTTAATCAAGTTCGATACTCACCAATTTTTCTCAGCCATCGTAAGAGTTATGCTCATATTTAGCTCAACTTTGGCAAAGCCAAATTTGAGCTTTTGTCATGGCCCGTCGTCCGTCATCCGTCTGTCCGTACGTCAACAATTAGATACGGCTTGGGCTAGAGGCCGTATTTATGAACTGATCTTTACGAAACTTCTTGGGTACCTTTGTTATGACCGTGGGATGAGAACGAGTGTTTTTGGGTGCGGTCTGAAATTCAAGATGGCTGCCAGCCGCCAATTTGTACCGATGATGCAGAAATCTGTTTTTTGTACAGAACTTCCATATGAAAGCTCTGATTTGAATAATTTTTTGTATGAATGTTTAGTACCGTGGGATACATCACATATAATACGTTTTTTTTTCTCGTGCAGAAATTATGCAAATTAGATGAACTTTGATTTTTTCAGTGAGACTTACACACAGTAAGTACACATGTCAATACGGCTCAGACTAGAGTCTGTATTTATGAACTGATCTTCACGAAATGTCTTGGGTACCTTTGTTATCACCTTATGACGAGAACGAGTGTTTCTGGGTGCGGTCTAAAATTCAAGATGGCTGCCAGTGGCCATTTTGTACCGAAATTAGGTCTAATCAGTTTTTTGTACTCAACTTCTATACAGCTCAGACTAGACGCCATATTTATGAACCAATCTTTACGAAACTTCTTTGGTACCTTTGTTATCACCATGGGATGAGAGCTAGTGTTTTTGGGTGTGATCCGAAATTCAAGATGGCCACCAGCAGCCATTTTGTACCAAAATTAGTGCAATCAGTCTTTTGTACAGAACTTATGTATGAAAGTTCTGATTTGAATAAATTTTGTATGAATGTTTAGTAACATGGAATACATCACATATTGTAAGGGTTTTTTTTTCGTGCTGAAATTATGCAAATTAGATGAACTTTGATTTATTCAGTGCTACTTACACAATGTGAGCACACATGTCAATATGGCTCAGGGTAGAGGCTGTATTTATGAACCGATCTTCACAAAACTTCTTGGGTACCTTTGTTATCACCTTGGGACAAGAATGAGTGTTTCTGGGTACGGTCCAAAATTCAAGATGGCTGCCAGTGGCCATTTTGTACCAAAATTAGGTCCAATCAGTTTTTTGTCACAAGTTTTATACAGCTCGTATTTAAGAACTGATCTTCACAAAACTTCTTGGGTACCTTTGTTTTCATCTTGGGACAGGAACGAGTGTGTTTTGGGGTGCCTTTGTTATCACTGTGCTATGAGAACAAATATTTTGGGGTTCAGTCAGACCCACTCTGGGACTCAAAGTTTTCTTTTCTAGTTTAGCATCTGACTGTCACCCACCTTTATAATACTTTACCTAAACATTTGTTACAGGCAATGGTCAGTATTTATGTACAGACCGTTACAATACTTTATATGTACCTTTGTTATCAGGTCATTACCTAGATGTTTGTCATTGCTGTGTCACATACTATACATGTGCATGTCTTTGTCTTGACAAGTTGAGCTACAGTGTCATTGACACTTTCATTATTGTTACAGTAGAATCCTCTCAATTGAATATCCGTTTTGCCAGTGAAAATTATTCAATTAGCAGGAGTATACAATTAACAGGGATTTGGTTAGTTTCTGTGTTCTGGAGGTAAACTGAGCATTTATTCTATTATATCTTGTTTGACAGAGCTCATAGAGCTCTGTCAAACAAGATATAATAGAATAAATGCCTGTATTGGATGTATTTAGGCCAAAAAGGTTGATAAATAAGAGGAATTTGGTGCGTGTCACAGTCATTTTTCCGACTTATTACAAAAATTTATATACAATTAACAAGAGTTTTCTCTACAACCCATATGCAATTAACAGATCAAATTTGTACTGAAGGTATGGTATGGTATGGTTTTGTGTTTGAAAATTATATTCAGTTAACAAGGATATACAATTAGGAGATATCCAATTAAGTGGGCTCCACTGTACTTTATTCTTAATATTTAGAAACCCTAACTTAGCTTCATTTTCATCATCTAAATACATTTTGCCATAATTTTTTACCCAACACACACGTTATCAAGGACAAATAAAAAATGGTGTTTGGTTATCGAAAATTTTTTTTGTCAAAACTGTGGAGGTTAACCTCAATTGATTTTATTTATTCTTTATATTTTTGGGGGAGTTTAAGGTTACATACTTATGAACAATGGCTAATCGTGACCGTGGCAGTTTTACAGGTGGAGGAAGCCGGAATACCCGGAGAGAACCACTGAGCAATGACGAGCAACTGTCAGCTCAACATACTAACTCCATTCCAGTTCTGCTCAAGCAGGGTTACTTCGGTTGAAGACATGTGCACCATCCACATGCAGTATGCCTTACTACACGGCGTCATTGTGCCCCCATGTAGGCAACCGGGATAAAGTGCCTTGCCCAATTAAGTGGGCTCCACTGTAAAAAATGTCTGATAATAATTTTGGGAATGGGATAACTTGAAAGAGTGTTATGAGATGTTGACAAAATTTGCTATAATCCTAAATTGTGTGAGATGGTCTTGTCTTTTTTTTCATAAACATTTAGATCCACTTCTCTCTTTGCGGTTGGTAAATTTTTCCATCTTGTGGCATATGCTTGTTTAATTAGAGTTACCTATCTTGAAAGGAAGCAGTCTGAAGTGATGTGATCTCTAAAATTTAGTAGCCTTGAAAAAAATATATTGTTCTGAAAACCTTTTAAAGGTTTGTGCTGAAATGTTACATCTTTGCTGAATATACCAGAGAAAAAGTGGTTTATTTGATGGTTTTTGGGGTCTAAAAATACAGTTGCTTCCATCTGGTCATGCTAGAGGCTTTGCTATGAAAGTACAGTACCAGTTAGGTCATATTACTTGTAAAAAACATAAACACCTTTTTAAAAAAAAATGTGCAGAGGCTAAACACCCCCCCCCAAGCACTTCCCCATCTCTGCTTTTCCTGAGAGAGAGAGAAATTGACAATATTCCCAATGAGTACAGCTACCAAGTTGCCTCTGCAGAAGCCATCAGACACATGCTGCAATGCGGATCTAGGGAGTGGTATTAGAGTGGGACCCAGTTAAATAAATTGTAATTTTGTTAGTGAAAATTATTTAGTTAACAGGAGTATTCAATTAACAGAAATTTAGTCACTTTCCTGTTTAGGCCACATAAAGTAGATCTTCTGTTTCTCGGGCCATTATTTGTAAAATTGCATGCGGGCGAGCGTTTTTTTATTTTATTTTTTATTTCAGTAATTACTTCTTTGCCATCAAAAGTTCAAGTTCTTGGTTCAAGTTTTAGGCCTCATAATCTACAGAATAGCATCGGTGGTGGTGTATTTCATCCCTTGAGTGCAAGAAGGCTTTGCAATGCTAAAGCATTGCAAAGCCTTCTTGCACTCGAGGGACAAATTCATCAATTTTTTTAACTTGGGTAAAATATCAGATATAAACCATTTAATTTTAAATTTTTTTAAGTTTGCACTGGTCATAAAAAGAGAGCATGCGGCAGCCAAAAGGACCATGCGGGAGGGCCTGAGAAACAGATTTTCTATTTTTTTAGGCCTTACTGGATGTGCAAGTCTTGTCAGGACCACAATGGAAATACACAGGAAATACACAGTCCTGACCATCAGATCTGAGTATTTTATACAATATTTATACGCCCCCACAAACAAAGTTTGGGGGGGGAGGGGGGGTATATAGGAAAATCACCCTGCCCATCCATCTGTCCATCCATCTGTCTGTCTGTCCATCCTTATAAGCACAACTCCTCCTAAACCATTTGAAGAATTTTCATGAAACTTTACACAATGGAAGAACTCCATATGAAGATGTGCTTGAAGCAATATAATTCCGTTCTGACAGGCGCAGGTGGTATCACTTTGTGAGCTTGCTCACAGTACCTCTAGTTGCATAAGTTACTTGCTGTGTATATCCCATTGTCTGAATCAACTTACACAAATGCTTCATTCAAACGTTGTTAAATTGAGCTCAATCAACTATGTACAGGTTCACAATGATGAGCAAGAAGCAGAGAACCTGAAAGGAATATCTCAAGAAATCCAGAAAGCTTCAACAGGACAAAATAAAATGATAACTATGAAACAAGAAGAACTGAAAGCTGACCTGGAGAAGTTACAACTTGCTATAACTGATGCTAAAAATAGTAAGTTAATTAAGTTCAGATTTAAAACAAGAGGTTAATCCTTAATCCTTTATCCAACATATCTGTCAAATCCTGCCAGGACTATTCACAAAAATCACCATTCAGTTTTCACTACTTTTTTCTTGTCTCAAAAACATAAGTTATTACCCTTCATTGGAACGAGCATGTTGAGCTCATTCCTATCAGGTACCATAAGCTATGTTCTTGATGTAAAAAACAAAAAAATGAGTTATTGGAAAATTTTGTTTGCAAGTGTCTGTTTTTCGTGTTAGGTAAAGGGTTAAAGGGGTATTTTTTGTCAGCCAAAAAAGGCTGCCCAGATTTGCCAAGAAACAACTGCCAAGGTATTTAGAGTGTAACTTTTAACTTTACCAAAGGACTAGGTGTTGGGACACCTGTTCTGTTGCAGGTATTTACATTGTTCATAGTTTGAACTGTATGTCTGTTAGTTTTATTTTAACCAACGGGCAATATTCAGAATGTTGTTGGGAAAAGAATATAATGTCATAAGCTTCTTTTTGAAGCTTGGTCAGTGTACAGTATATGAGTTTATACAGAAATGACACAAACTCCAGTACTGTAGAATGGTAGCATACAGTACTTGTTACAATATCAACATAAATGTTTCATTAATCAGAATGACTCCATGTATCCCCTAAAGTATAACTGATTCCTTTTGGGTGTTGAAAACGTGCAAAAACTTGTATCACATATGTGCGCGATGATATAATTTTTTTTTTATCACACATTTTGGAATGTAGTGAACAAATGTTAATTTTAGATGACAGTGTAATAAATATATACTGTCACCATTGTGTTTATGTTAAAAATGTATCAGAGTCATGCACTTATTTCCAAGGCCATATCTCGTCAAGGCAAAGACTTGCAAGACTGATACAATATTTTGTTTGTAGATTAACATTACAGTGATGGTAGATTTATCTTACAATTCTCAAATGTTGTGCCAATAACCTTGTAAGTTTTTATACCCCCACTTTCGAAGAAAATGGGGGTATACTGGATTATGTACGTCCGTCCATCCGTCCGTCAGGGCAGACATATGGGGGTTTAGGTGGCTATTTGTTGGTAGAAATGGGGGTTAGGTGACTACCGCAACTTATGTGACTAGTCACATAGTTAAATGTCATTATTCTAGGGGGTGGTGTTTAGAGTTGGGGTGGGGTGGGGTGGGGTTAGGGTCAGTAAAGGGTAGGGTTAGGGTTTGTTGCCACCCCAAAAATTTTTCACCCCAAAAGTTGTTTTAATACAATGGACATGCATTCTATTTAAAATAGACTAGGAATATATTGAATTTTCATTAGTCTAGGGTGGGGTTTAGAACTGGGGGTGAGGGGAGTAGGGTTAGGGTCAATAAAGGGTAGGGTCAGGGTTTGCTACCACCCCGAAAATATTCCCCAAAATCACTTGTTTTAATATAATGGACATGCATTTTATTGTAGTCCCATAAAAATAGCCACATAACTACCAATTTGTTAGGATGTCCGTCCGTCCGTCCGGGCCAACATTGGGGTTTTAGGGGATATTATTATTAGGGGCTACCTCCAAATTAAGGTAGTGTTAGGGTTAAGAGTGGGGTGGGGTTAGGGTTAGGGGTAGCCCCATAGTAGGGCTTAAGGTTGGGGAGGGTTAGATCCCGGGGAGGGGAGGGGGGGTCAGGAGTGGGGTTTTAATTTTAGTAGCCCCTAAACCGAAAAATAGCTCCTAATCCTATTGGTTTGGCTAGGGTGGGGTTGGGTCAGGGGTGGGGTTAGGGTTAGGGGTAGCCCCAGAGTAGGGCTTAAGGTTGGGGGGTTAGGTCCTGGGGCTGAGTGGGGGTTAGGGTCTGGGGTGGGCTTTAAGGGTTTAGGGTCAGGGTGGGGTAGGGTTGGGGTGTAGTTTTTGGGTGGAGGGGTGGGGTTAGGGTTAAATATAAGTTCTAGGGTGAAGGGGGTGGGGTTCTGGGTAAAATAAGGTCTTGGACATACAAAATGTTTTTTTGGTAGCCCATAAACCCGAAATGTTGGAGCGTCCGTCCATCCGTCCGTCCGTCCGTCCATCTGTCAGTCCATCTGTCCATCCATCTGTCCGTCCGTCCGTCCGTCCATCCGTGAGTCTGTCCGAGAATATTCATAACTTAAGTAAATTATTTTTTTTATAATATTTGTTGGTCATAGGTATGCCCACACTAGTTATTTTTATTTTTATTATTTTTTTTTATTACTTGTTCACTTAGAAATTGTGTCCGTCCAAGCCAAATTTTGTCTGTTCAGCCTGTATCTCTGGTATTGAATGTTCTATTGCAATAAAATTTGCCATGAACACTGCTTATGGTATAGGCTTTAAAAAGGATTCAACGATATTTCTCACATTTTCCTTTTTAGAGTTATCCCCCTTTTTTGACTTCGAAAATTGTAGGAAATAGACATTATTTGTCTGTTCAGCCTGTATTTCAGGTATTGGTTATTGGATTTCAGTGAAATATGGCATGCAATTTGCCTATGAAAATGGTTCTGCCTCATTGCATAAAACTTCCAAACACCAAACAATTTACCTTACCGTTTGACTTAGAAATTGTTGGAAATTGTTGAAAACTTTCGAAGAAAATGGAAGGCGGGTGGGGGTGGGGGGGGGGTTATACTGGATTGTGTTGTGCATCTGTCCGTCAGTTCGTACGAGAATATTCATAAATAATATTTGTTGGTCATAGGTATGCCCACACTAGGCGGTACACCACGTGGGGGTATGCACCGGACGAAAGTCCAGCTCTTGTTGTTTTAGATTTGCTTTTCACACTCATAAATTACTAGTTGTTTCCTGATCCCTGGATAAGTTTAATGAGTGTTGAGCATTCCATATCTCAATGAGTGAAACTCTGATACAACATTTTGTACATAAACATAATGGTAACTTGAATATCAAACCTTTTAGTTTCAGATTTCATTTCACACTCATAAAACATAGGTTGTTTCACTAGAAACTGTATATTGCTGTCTTAAATTTTCACAATCCCTAGATAAACTTAACCCTTTACCCAACGAATCGCCCGCATCCGCCCGCGTAATATGCAAATTCAGCAGTTGAAAAAAAAATTTTTTTTCAAAAAATTTCAACAAAACCATATCATGTGACCCCTCGTTGGAATGAGCTCGACGAGCTCGTTCCAACGAGGGGTCACATGATATGGTTTTGTTGAAATTTTTTGAAAAATAGGAAAAATGGATATTTAAAATAATAAATTTTGATATCGTCTGCATTGGGTAAAGGGTTAATGAGCATGTTGGTTCAACATTCCAAAAAGACTGTGTGCTATAAATGGCATGTTGTTTCAGCTTCAATGTTTCCAGTGATTCTGATACAGAAATAGAAAACTAATGTGGCTTAATAATTTAATAATCAAACTTTTGAGAAGAGGTTTTTTTTCCCTTTCATTTACAGAAACATATATGATCTCTTGCAAATGCCCTTCGAATGCATGTAATATTCTACAAATTGTAATGGAAACAAATCGTAACCAGGCATGCACTTGTCTCTTGCAGTTGCAGGTTACAGATTTTATATCAGGGGCCCCAGATACCTATACACCTGGAACTTAATTAAGAACCCCCTGAAATGTTTCATGACAGTGAAGTTGCTGTTACTGCTTATTATGTTTTAATGATTTCTATGACTTGTAGTACATTTCATCTAGTGAATCATAATGTTTCTGGTTGATTGAGCATACCCCAAACACATCCCCTCATTCACGTGAAGCATACTTCTCATGAAAGTTACAAAAAACACTGTCATCCACATGCAATATCTGGGTATAAAACAAGAGAATTTGTCACTTCATTTATCAATAAATGTTGACATGGCAATGAGGAGACTGTCAAAGGCACTAAGATGGCAAATCGTTGGCATGCATGCTAAAGGCAGGCATGTCATTCAAAGTTATTGGAAGGCAACTTAGCTATAGTCATTCTGTCATCAGCAGACTTGTTTGAAAAAATCAACATACCAATGATGTTAAGGACTGACCAGTTCCTGGACAACCCCAAAAGACCTCGCCTTGGGGAGATTGGAGGCCTGAACCCTTTGCTTCAAGTGGGGTTTTGAAACACCTTTGGCTCCCCAACAGGCATTCTGGCAACAGAACTGTCCAAAACCATCTCAAAGCACTGGGTATGAGATCCAGAAGGGTCATCAAACATCCAACATCCAACATCAAAGACGACATTTTGAGTGGTGTATGGCACGACAACATTGGAATCTCGGTGCAGAGGCATAGAAATATGGCTTACGTGGATCATGAGACCTACTGTTTCTTATGGTGGAGGATCAGTAATGATCTGGGGATGCCTCTCTCATGATTATAAACTTGATATGGTGACTGTACGTGGGAATATCAGTGGTCATCAGTACATCTGGGACATTCTCAGTCTGCTTGTTGTGCCTCATTTTGATAACCACCTGTTGGCTACTTGCCCTGTATTCATGGACGACAATGCAAGGCGCTATAGTTCCTGTGCTGTGAGAACATTCCTTGAGAACAATGCTATTACAACACTACCTTGGCCTATCATGTGACACCTCATTGGAACGACCTCGATGAGCTCGTTCCAAAGAGTGGTTACATGATATGGTTTTGTTGAAATGTTTTGAAAAATAACATTTTTCAGCTGCTAAATTTGCATATTACGTGGGTGGATGAGGCTGATTCGTTGGGTAAAGGGTTGTTTTACCAAATTTTTTCAAAAATTTCAACAAAACCATATCATAGAACTGCTCATTTCAACGAGTTCAACTTGCATTAGATAAAGGGTTAATTGACCCCCAAATCTCGTTAAACATCAAATAATTACCCTGGCAGTCACAAAATTCTTCTTCTTTATAGACTTATTTGGCATCAATACATGCAATACAGTCATTATATCGATTATATTTTGTTTGATAGAGCCCAAGTAATTGGATATCTCTTAACTGAATAACCCTATTAATTGATTATAATTTCCCAACACAAGACCATTTACCATACCTCCAGTATAAATTTGACCTGTTAATTGAATATGGGCTGTAGAGTAAACTCCTTTTAATTGAATAAAAATTCTTGCAACCTGTCAAGAAATTACCCTGACACTCCCTTGTTTTTCATTGTTTATAGACCTATTTGGGCTCAGTACATCCAATAAAGGCATTTAATCTATTATATCTTGTTTGACAGAGCTCATGTTAAATGAATATTCATGGTAATTGAATAATTAATGCTGGCAAAGTGGCTATTCAATTAACAGGGTTCCAGTGTAAAGTTCCGAACAATCTATTTTTAAAAAGAAAAATAAAAAGTTAAAGAAAAAAATATTTGGTATTTTTGGCTAAATTAAAATTTGTTTTTATCTTGTTTGTAAAAGTCATGACATATTTTTGTTCTTTCTTTATGCTTCAGCTGTTGTGTCGATCAAGAGACACCAACTTACAGAAATAAAGGCATTGACCAACCCCCCTGCTTTGGTGAAGGTATCTATGGAATCCTTATGCCTGTTGCTTGGAGAAGCAGCTGAAGAATGGAAAAAAGTGAAAGAGATTTTTACAAGAGACAACTTTCTTCTTTCACTTCTGAACTTAAAACCAGAAGACATGAGGTAAAGTTAATAATATATTCGTAAGTGGTGTTTTTCACCCAAGCATATTTCTCTCTAAAAATAACCTTTTACTTTAAGCATTTATGAAAAATACTTTTATATATTTATTTAACCAAATACAAAATGCAATGGAGTCCACCTAATTGGATATTTCTTCTGTCAGTTGCATAGAATTTCCAAACACCAAACTATTTACCACACCTTTAGAACACATCTGACGTTGTTTTTCAATGAGCTCTGTCATACAAGATTGAATTGGTTAGATTCCTAATTGCATTATGGGAAAAATTTGCAGCTTAAAAGTTTGATACTTCAGTATGAGTGTGCAGAGGACTAAATCTGTTGTTTATTGAAGTAATGTGGTTTGATGATGTCTTGATGAGGTATCTCAGGTATTGGACATGGAAGTGAGGGAAACCTAAAATACTTTTTACACTTCTCTTATCTACATACAAAACCAACTAAGGTTCATAAAAGGTTCAAATCTTACCATATCTGAACTACATATAACTGGACAACAACAACACATTCACCATATCTTTGACACAAACTGATCTGATAAATTTATTTGGGTTACAAAATAAAATCTCTTGTTAATGGAGAAAAATGACATTGTGACCAATAAGAAAATTTGCCAAAAAAATTCCTCTGCTCCGCATATTTTTACACAAAAACCAATGGCCCAGACTTAGCTGGTGCTAACTCAAAAATATCCAGGGCCAAACACAAATTTTGCCCCCCAACCCCCAAAATTTGCATGTAAAACTCCAAATTTCATGTCCTATGTGGTCCTCCATACATTTGACATCTCCGCATGCGCAGTGTCCATGAAGCACCGAAATTACCGCCAAATATCATTCCTTGTTTGGCCCTCTGTCAAATAACAACAAACTGACTTTTGTGCTTTTAAATCTCAGTTTTAATGATGCCAGACACAGATCAATGATGATTATGGTGGATCAAAGGACAGAATAGAATGATGGAAGGAAGAAACAGTGGTTTTCAATGTTCAGGCTGTAACTTTATAATTTTTTTAACAAAATTATTTCTTGTTCCCTATTTTCGGGACATGGCCTGATATTATCATTCTTGCTAATGATTTTGCCACTGTTTGTTAAGTGTTCCTTCCCTATCCTTCCTTGAAGCCCTCCTGTTAAACTCCCATGCTTTTTTACTTTTTTATTGATTTTTTTTATAAATTTCTTGGGAGTTTAATGTTTTTCACAGAATGTTTATCCCCATGGTTACGTCCTCACCCTAGGGGTGTTTAAGCATTTTTGGTCATGCATCATCCATCCGACGTATCGTATTTTCTTCATATGAAGATCTTGCTTTGCATCAGATAGTTTAAAATCTATTACTGACTTCGGGCCATATTTTTTTAGTTCTGGAGTCTTGTTTCCGGTTTTCCTGTGACTTTTACATTGACAACGCTTCCTTGTACATGTAATTTTCATATGAATAAATCATGTTTGGACTAGTATAAGATACGTATTATATTCTGGTAGTGTAGCCTTAATTTTTGGAAGTGAAAAAATAATTTGGCACACTTGGGCTCTATCGGGATCCATTTGGGCTCATCGTTCCCTTTGGGAACTTGGGCTTATGTCAAAATTTTTTCTAAAATTTTTTTTATTTTAAAATCATTTTTGAAACATTGTTTTGATTAATATTTCGATGTATCTTTTTCAGTCATTATTGGGAGTTGGTGCGAGTACTGTTGACTTTTATGTTTATTCAAATGAAAGCTTTTTGCTTAAATTGTAACTCGAGGAAGTCTTCCTCACATTCACATGATTATTGTATCAGTTGTAGTCAGTGTACTCGCACTAATTCCTGTGCAACTTGTGTCAATTGGGATGACAAACGTTGGAGACGTGTGTCACAGTACTTGGTTACCGGCAAGAGGACAATTCTGGTTTTCTCGCCACAGAGTCACTCTAGTTTTTCAGTTTCTATTTCAGAGGAACAAGAACATGGTGATGTTTTCATGACTCCATCAGATAGTGTGCATCCATCGTCATATATAAATAGTTAGTCAGAGCTAGTGGCAAAAGTGCTCCTTAATATTAGACAGGGCAATAAACCACGCACCGGTGGTTTCAAAGCCCTGTCGCCAGCTAGCTCGACCGGTGAAACAGTGGGCACCGCGACACTGGGTGTGTCCGTTGCGGTCGAGGAGAGGAAAAAGGGTAGAGAAAGCACTATAATATCTAAACAGGCTCACCCTGCGATGGCGGAAAGGAGGAAGCCAGCAAGTTCGACAGTTAGCTCGGTCCCCTCTCTTTCTCAACAACATCTGAGGCCAGATGGCTATAATAATGGCTTCTCCCGCATCTACTAAGCACACATGACCGCACATTGGCTATGTGACATCGGATATCCAGCCTGCCTCACCGAGAAAGGACCTCTCTTTGGCTAAAAAGTTACACCATCCAGTAGCCAAGGAAACGAGGCCTTGGTTGTCGGGACATCCGCAGAAAAGAGTCATCTTGGACACACAGTCCCAGGAGCAGCCGGTGGCCAAGCAACAAAAGACCGCTGTTCCTCAGGCCTCAGTAACAGACTTGCTGTCGCAGATTGCGCAGCTTATCGCAGCATCCCAGCAAAGTTAGGAGCAACCTACAGCAGCCTCGGAACAACCAACCATCTGCGTGCTCAGCTACAGAGGACCGTGAATCTAATTTGATTCCATCGAATGGTGAAAGGGATATGGTGGAAAATTACCCTTCCCTTTCGGAACAACATATGGTAGTGATGGATTTTATCCATCGATACTTTCGAGAATTTGTTCCAGAGAATCAGACTGCTGCAACTGCGCATAAGAAGCTGCTAGCGTCGTTAGATGCTGACGATATCCGGTCAAGGGAGGATGTCCTTTTCTTTCCGGTGCAGTCAAAACAAGTGTCACAGACTTTTGCTCTCCTTAATGACGCTATATTGAATCTTTCAAGTGGAAAGAAAAAAGGCAGCTTTTTATCTTCATCTTCTGTCCGTATACCATTTATTGGACCAGGTCCATTTAAAACGGTAGGGGAAGGTGTTCAGAGAGTTCCTCTGCGTTTGGATGAGCAAGCTGAGGACCTAGATATGTCTTTACCTCCGTAATTCTTGGTTCGCTCGGATACAATTGAGACGTCAATTTCTTCTAACAAAGCGAATTTAGATGCTATGTCTTACGCAGATCACCTTACAAGAGCTATGGCACAATGTCTCAATGGGAAGGAATTTGAAGACATTTGTACCTCTTTATGAGTTCTGTCCAGGGCTATAATGTTTACTGTGTATAACTCTGCCCTTACAGTGGCTAATTTGGAGTTAGTTAGACGTGATTGATCCCTTGCATCGTCATCTTTGATAGATGACAGGGTGAAAAACTCTCTTAGAGTCGCTCCTGTATCGGAACCCGATATATTTGACAAGCTTTCTTTGGTCTATGACCAAACTACAAAGAAAGCGTCTAATACTCTGCTTCTGAAGTCAGCATCAAATAAACCCGCAACAGCAGAGAAGAGTAAGACAGGAAGTTCTGGACAAAAATCGTTCAGAGGAAACTCCTCATGAGGATATGAAAGATCCTCTTATAATTACTCTCAGAATTATCAATTTAGCGACTCATGTCGGGGCGTGGGTCTGGCCGAGGCAACCGGTCAGATGCCTCCAAGCCTGTGGGTTGAGGCTCATCATGGGGAGGACGTTTTACTCCTCCCTCAGGCCTTGTGGGTCCTACAGGTGATGGTCAGGACCTCTATTGGGTCCCAGTTGGCAGAAGGTTATCAAGACTTGAGAGAAACTGGATAACTCTATAACGGAAGATCGGTGGGTGAGAAGTGTCATCTTGGAAGGCCTAAGGCTATCATTCCGAGCAAAACCACCACTAACATGAAGTCCGCTTTGGACTCAACTTCTGCGAAATCCTACAAAAAGAGAGTCTCTCCGTTTGGAGGTAAAGTCTCTCTTAGAAAAGGATGCAATAGAGGTCATAGAGAACCAAGAGTCACTAGGTTTCTACAGTCACCTGTTCCTTGTACCAAAGCCAGACGGCTCATTCCGACCGGTAATAGACTTGAGCTGGATAAACAAGCTTATCATAGCTCCAAAGTCTATATGAAGACCTTTCGGTCTGTAAGGGCGAGCATACAAGTGAACGACTGTGCAGCAAGCATAGATCTAAAAGATGCGTACTTTCATGTCATGGTTCATCCGGCATTCCGAAAGTACCTACAGTTCGCCATTCTGGAGACAGTATATCAGTTCCGAGCAATGTGCTTCGGTCTGACTGAATCTAGCTCCCTGGGCGTTCACTCGAATAATGAACTCGGTAATGTCTTATATCCGAGCTCATTCGTCTGCGGTAACGTCGGCTTACTTGTACGACATTCTTCAGAGGTACTGTAACAAAAGTCTATATGGAGACCATTCGGTCTGTAAGGGCGAGCATATGAGAGAACGACTGTGCAGCAAGCATAGATCTAAAAGATGCGTAATTTCATGTCATGGTTCATCCGGCATTCCGAAAGTACCTACGGTTCGCCATTCTGGGGACAGTATATCTGTTCCAAGTAATGTGCTTCGGCCTGAATCTAGCTCCCTGGGCATTCACTTGAATAATGAACTCGGTAATGTCTTATATCCGAGCTCATTCATCTGCGGTAACGTCGGCTTACTTGGACGACATTCTTCAGAGGTACGGTAACAAAAATGCTTTTCAGAACTATGTTCAGAGTCTGCTATTATTACTCCGACGTCTCAGTTTCATTGTAAATGAGAAGAAGTCGGATCTAGCTCCGTCCAAGTCATTCATTTACTTGGGGATGAGCTTCAAGACTCACAACAGTCTGGTTTGTCTGCTGTTACCCAGAGCGAAATTAGTCATTTGTTATGGTCGCTTTTGTCTACACTCAGATGCATTAACAGTGAGGGAATTTATGCGACTGATGGGGTTGTGCAGAGCGAATCTTATTCCGATGGGTCGCTTACGCACACATCCTCTCCAGATATTCTTTACTCAGAACTGGAGTGTGAAGACGCATTCGCTGAAGACCAATATTGTTTTAACGGACCAAGTAAAACAAAAAGTTAAGATTTGGGCAGATATTCAGTGGTTAACTCAGGGAGTTCCGCTGCAACTGCTGGATCCAGCTTTCACGATTATGATGGATGCAAGTCCGACAGGTTGGGGCGCGATCCTGAATTCGACAGACTCGAAGTGCCAGGGTCATTGGGTTCCAGTGTTCTTAGGCAAGCACATAGTCATCAAGGAAATGATGTCAATTTGGGTAGTGCTACAACTACGGATTCACATTATAAAGAACACTCATGTTCAAATATTGTCGGACAATTCGACAGTGGTAGCGTATATAGGAAAGGCATGGAGGCACTCATTCAATTCCGTTACATGAACTAACAGAAAGCATCCTTCTATTTGTCTTGGAACATCAAGTTCATCTATCAATCCATCATATACTGGGTTGTCTGAATGTACAAGCAGACTCGCTCTCTCGGAAAGGTCGCCTTTTGCCTTCAGAATGGACTCTCAACAAGCGAGTGTTCAGACAGATTTGCTACCAGTGGGATCAACCAATGATAGATTTATTTGCGACACACCTCAACAATCAGTTGCAGACTTAGGTGTCGCCATACCCAGTAGCAGACGCTCTCTCAATTCCAGAATAATAGGATACGCGTATCCTCCAATTCCGTTAATTCAACAGATCTTGCAAGATTCTGTTAGTAGCATCTCTGTCATCACAAAAACCATGGATCAATCTTCTCAGGTGTCTGTTATGGGACATTCCCCGGAAGCTTCCTCAACAGGAGGACCTTTATCAGGGGAAGTCACGCATACTGCATCACAACCTGCAAGGTCTCAACCTTCACATATTTCCATTGTGCGGTCCTTCTTGCACGGCAAGCATTTTACAGGACGAGCAGTGGACGCAATTTCTAACTGTAGGAGGACCTCCTCTTCGCTAAATTACACAGCAAAGTGGAGGGTTTTCTTCCGTTGGTGTAAGGATCAGTCGATATACATTTATGATCCATTCATACCAGACAATGCAAATTTTCTGGTCTACTTGTTTGACGTTCTCAAACTGCAGCCCGTCACTATTAAGGGCTATAGGTCTCTGCTATCAGACACTTACGTACATCATGATAACTTGGATATTGGATCCAATGCTTCTTTATCCAAACTAGTTATAAATTTCTCTATAAATAGACCTAAAACTCTCTAGATTAATTCCAAAGTGGAATTTAGCTTGGGTTCTATTGAAGCTCAAAGAAGCTCCGTTTGACCCATTAGATGTTGTAGAGTTCAAATTTTTGACCTGTAAAACAGCATTTCTCTTAGCCTTTGCTTCTGCTAGAAGAGTTAGTGAACTCCATGTGTTGTCGGTTGACGAATCTCACCACCATAGTGTTAGAAATACCATCACTTTAACTACACAAGTGGGATTTTTGGCTAAGAATCAGATTCCTAATGTACAGCCTGAGCCTATTATCATAAAGGCTCTGCCATCTACGGACAACCTTAGACCTTTGCTGTGTCCAGTCAAGGCTATGCGCATATATAAACGCTGATCAGAATTTATTAGAAAAGGAAGGAAATGCTTCTTTTTGTCATTAATTTCTAATAGAAAAGATATATCTGTTCAATATCTTGCTAGATGCATTCAGATGGCAATACGTATTTCCTATGAAAATCTATCTTCAGATTAGCGTTCTGTTAATAAGATTTCAGCACATGAAGTTAGAGCGCTGTCCACTTCTTGGGCCTATTCTAACGGTATAGCCATTACTGATCTCGTAAAAGCTGCGTACTGGACACAGCCTTCTACATTTACAAAGTTTTACCTTAGAAAAGCCCATCTCCAGTGACCTTAGGTGTTTAGATCCTTTATCTGTTGCTCAGAATGCCGTCCACTAAATGGTTACAGCTATAGTTATTTAGACTTTCGGTTCCAGCAGTGATGCTGTTCCGCCGCCCTCTTCGTTTTGTGACCCAGAACAAGGGGAATGGGGGGGGGGGGGGGACGGTTTTCCCTTAATATCATCTGGCTTTATAGTGAAAAGCAGAGGAAGACCTCCAGTGTCAGTTGTTCCGAGTCGGTACTGGGATGATTTTAATGTGTAGCTCAGTGGAAGCAATTATTATGTCATTTATGTAATATTTTTAAAGTGTAGCACAGTGTGAAGCATTTGTATATGTCACGTGTCAAATGAGCGTTAATATACAATCCTTTGAAACTTTTAAATGAGTATAAAGAGTCTCGTTCTCTGGACTATCTTTATATATCAGCTTCCCTTCATGGAATTAGCATAATGGGTTATGCTGGCATTAAAAATGGAAAATTATATATTGTGTAATGCTCAATTACATTGTTGGTGTTATGTCTTTCTTATTTCGAGTAAATATGAAAGACATATGTAATTCCATTCTCTCCTATTCTCCTGTAGGAGATATTCTTTAAGAAGTGATTGGATTTTCCTTTATGTTCTAGGCCCTCCAATCTATTTACTATTTAGCTAAGTCTGGGCCATTGGTTGTTGTGTAAAAATATTATAAATTTGGTCTGTTTGTGTAATTCAATCAATAATACGGAATATTACAAAATAGAATCCAAGTAATTTAGGAAGTGGAACCTCCATGAACTCTTCTTCTATCACCAGGACTCCTGTATCATCTGATTGAAGATTCCATCATTCTGTTTCTCTCGACTATGGTTTTTAAAGTCGAGAAAAATTCATATATTTGGCACCACATTTAACAAAATTCCCTGTTGGCTCAAAACTTTTTTTCGGCTCGACATCGAAATTTGTTAGTTATGTAGACAAAAACATGCACTTTCTCAATGTTGAGGTGCATTCATTTTCAGTTTCAAAGTACTTTATGGAAGTAAATTTCACTGATTATTCAACTAAGGTAAAACTAATCGATTATACCATGAATGATCAGCATTCAACTAATCAAATATTTGTAACAGCACTACTTTTATTAATAACTGGATTCTTCTGATCAAATATGACTCCGCAAAAGAATACCTCTTCATCACTCTATTTACCTTCTGCACACTGATGTCAACATTTTAAGTTGCAATTTTCTCCATAACATAACTAGAAATTTAACTAATTTAATTTTATATTCATAAATCCATGGCCAATCATTGAATATTACTTATGTTTTTTATTTACAGTGACCATGTAAGAAACACCATGAGAGAGAAATATTTGAGCAATCCAGATTATAATGAAGCTAAGGTGAAGTGTGTCAGTTCAGCTACAGCACCTTTTGTGAAATGGGCTATTGCACAGGTATGTGGATGAGACAAATTTTAGGAAACATTTTTATCAATTTTATACAGTAGTGTCGCCAAGACTGGATATTGATCACCAGAGTAACTTTGTTAATTGCATATACATTCAAAATAAAACCATTTACCATAAAACTATTTCAAATATCATTCTGTCACAAAAGAGATAATGGATTTATTGCTGATGTCACAAGAACTGAGGCCATTTAAATTTGTAAGGTGGAATATTTTCTTGAGGGAGGAGATAATGTACAAATATTTCACTGTAATACAGTAGAATCCTCTTAATTGAATATCCGTTTTGCTAGTGAAAATTATTCAGTTAACAGGAGTATACAATTAACAGGGATTTGGTCAGTTTCCTGTGTTCTAGAGGTAAACTGAGCATTTATTCTATTATATCTTGTTTGACAGAGCTCATAGAGCTCTGTCAAACAATATATAATAGAATAAATGCCTGTATTGGATGTAGTGAGGCCAAAAAGGTTGATAAATAAGGTGAATTTGGTGCGTGTCACAGTAATTTTTTCGACATATTACAAACATTTCTATACAATTAACAGGAGTTTACTCCTCAACCCATATGCAATTAACAGATCAAATTTGCACTGAAGGTATGGTAAATGATTTTGTGTTTGAAAATTATATTCAATTAACAGGGATACACAATTAAGAGATATCCATTTAAGTGGGCTCCACTGTATATTCAATATATTATCTGAAATAAAAAAAAAAAATCAGGGTCCATGGAGTGGCACCATATTTAACAAAATGTATTGAACAAATGTTAATTTTAGACGGGTGTGTTATAAACATATACTGTCACCATTGTGTTTATGTTAAAAATGTATCAAAGTCATGCACTTATTTCCAAGGCCATATCTCGACAAAGCAAAGACTAGCAAGACTGATTCAACATTTTGTTTGTACATTAAAATTACGGTGATGGTAGATTTATGTTCCAATTCTCCCTTGAAAAAGGGAGGTGAAATGTAAGCAGAGATTCTGGGATCAAGTATATATTGTGACTCAAGAAGCATGCTGGACAATTTTATATTATTAGTGGTGGTCAGAGTCAGTGCTGGTAGTACACCGATGCCTTCAGTTCACACAGTAGGTCTGCACTGTGCGGGCCTAACGTGAAAGCTATTGAGTGGTTAATACCCTCGTACTGATACCTAACGTGAAAGCTATTGAATGGTTAATACCCTTGTACTGATACTAACTTGAATAATTGCCAGGTGGAAGAGTAAGTTCTTTAGTATTAAAGATGGCAATAACAATGAATTAAGGGTGTATATACATCAACCAAGAAAAAAGTGTGAGCTCACTCATTCACTATTTTATAATAATTTGGACATCGTTGAGTGTTGATCCTTCATTGCAATAATCTCACTAAACTTGTTTCAATGTATCAGCAATTTACTGCATATTCATGTTTATCACATAATCACCACCGAATATGTCATAAAAATATCACTCACAATGAATAGGAATAATGTCAGAAATCAACGTGGATGTTAACGTTGTGAGTTGGGTTTGGTAGTAGAATTGAATAAATCTTCGCTTATACTTCATTAACTTTGTACTGAATACAAATAGCAGATGACAATTGCAAAAAAAAACAAAAAAAACATTTTGGAAGTACCTTTGTCTAGAGACTATCTTATGACCTCTCATTAATAAAATTTGTTTGGTGATTTTTTTTGTTGTACTGGAAGTTTATTTGTAACATCAGGTAAAAGGTTAAATTACACAATATATGATAACAAGAAGCTCAATTCGTCATGATTTGACATGAAAATTTTTTAACCTCATTCACTGAAATAGATCTGAGCCTCGGTAAACTCAGCTCAAGTCATTATTATTGCACTCAGTACAGAAATTTCACATGAAATAGCGACTCATCAGATATCTTCTATTTATGTCCCAGGTCTGACTTGACAATGAGTTGCTGTAAGGGGCCTGTGATTCATTGAAAAAACGATTTGATTTTCAATTCAGCATCCCAAATCAAATTGTATTCGATTTGCTGACAGCGTTCAATCCAGTTTTCATTTTTGTGGAAGAACCTTGTTGAAAACAATGGTAGAAATGATGTTTGAATGAGTGAGTGAGCATCTAAATTACCAAATCTGGTTTCTATGCTGATTACTTGGATAGAATGACAATAAAATGCATCTGTACAGTGTATACCTGTTGATGTTTGCAATTTATTCAATGATCATGTCTGTTTCCTTTATTTACATTGACGATGTCTATTTACTGACAGCTGTGCAGTTTCATTCCGTTTCATTGTTCTACTTCCTGAAATTATATTAGTTGTGAATGCCAAATGACGTAATTATTATTGTTTATCCACCGAACCACCTGTTTCGAAAATTGAAATGTATACCGTATTTACTCTATGTATTGGGACACTCTATGATTTGGGACACACATTTTTTCCAGAAAACTATATTTTTTTTATGCTCTAAAGTTTGGGACATTCAGGAGATTTGTTTCCAGTTGACCCATCGCTAGTAGCAGACGACACTCATAAAAAAATTCTTGAGTAACTGAACATTTCCATTTTTTGCTTCCAAAACATAGCTTATGATCCCTCATTGGAACGAGCGCAATGCGCGCGTTCCAATGAGGGATCATAAGCTATGTTTTGGAAGCAAAAAATGAAAATATAAAAAAAATTGGACGGCAATTTTTGTATATAGTGATGGAAAATGAATCACACACAACTTTATTCAGCATCAAATCAAGACCAGGCTGTGTTCTTTTCCCTTTTTCTAAGAATTGGGACACCTGTGAAAATAATTATTTTTAGCTGTCCCAATACATAGAGTAAATACGGTAATCTATATATCAATTGAAATCTATAATAGTTACTTGACACATAACAATGTCAGTGCTATTCACAAATACTTCACTGATATTTGTGCAGATGGGTGTTATGAATGCAATACATGCAAAACAAAGGTTAAGAAAGAATCGACAGGCACAACTATGAATTTATGGCAGCATTTAATGTGAAAACTCCTGAAAGTTTGTGTATGTTAATTACTCAGCTTAATTATTCGGAAATTTATTTGTACTTTATTCTTAATACAGTGGAGCCCACATAATTGGATATCTCTTAATTGTATATCCTTGTTAATTGAATATAATTTTTCAACACAAAACTATTTACCATACCTCCACTACAAATTTGACCTGTTAATTGAATATAGGTTATAAAGTAAACTCCTGTTAATTGAATAAAAAATCTTGTAACCTGTCAAGAAATTACCCTGAATCTCCCCAGTTTTTCTTTGTTTGTAGACCTATTTGGCCTCTGTACATCCATTACAGGCATTTATTCTATTATATCTTGGTTGACAGAGCTCATAGAGCTCTGTCAAACAAGATATAATAGAATAAATTCTAAGTTTATCTTTAGAATACAGGAAAGTGACACAATCCCCTTTAATTGAATACTCCTGTTAATTGAGTAGTTTTCATTGGCAAAGTGGCTATTCAATTAACAGGGCTCCACTGTATGTAGAAACCCTAGCTGAGCACCATGTTCATCATGTAAATATATTTTGACATAACTTTTTATCCAAAACACACGTTATAAAAATTTGTTATTTAACTATTTAAAACAACAAAACATATCATGTGACCTCTGATTGGAAAAAGCTGGATGAACTTGTTCCAATGAGGGATCACATGATATGGTTTTGTTGAAATGTTTTTAATAATACTTTCTTTCTACTGCACAATTTATAAATTACATGGGCAGATGCAGCCGACTCATGAGGTAAAAAGTAAAAAAAAAATTCTTTTTCTTTTTTCAGGTAAATTGTGCTGACATGTTGAAGAATGTCGAATCATTAAGGAATGAGCTAAAAGAGTTGGAGGCACAGACTAAGGAAAAACCAATGAATGCAGAAGAAATAAACAAAAATATCGGTGAACTCGAATATAATATTGTTGAATATAAAGAACATGGTTCACTTGTTAGCCAAACTCAAGCTATTAAGGCTGATCTAGCAGTGACTGAAGGGGAGGTAAGTTTATAGATATAACAGTACTGAATAATTATCCCCTGCCCAAACAAAGTTTGACGGGGAATATAGCAATGGGTATCATGCTTGCGTGTGGTTGAAAATCAGTGAATTTAAAATAAAAAATTCCAGTGGTGAAAATCTTTGAATTTTCAATGGTTTTCGAAATGTCTTTTAAAATCATTGTTTTGCTCTCCATAATTAATTACCTTATAGAATAAATCATTTTACCCTCATGTCTGAAGACTGACCAGATGATTTGCGAATGTCCAAATGTTTATATTTATTCTGTTAGTTTCCGTAATCATGTCTTGGAGGATTCAAGATTCTTGGCATGACAGTTTCCATTTAATGGAGGAAGTAAACAATATTCATGAAGCACGATGTAGATTGTGTAAAAACATTTTTACATTTCCACAAGATTTGTTGTTTGCATTCTATTTTAACCCTTAAGCCCCCATATAGCCCCAAACCGCCACTTTTATATTGCATTGAAGCAGGTGCTCCCTTGTGTAATCTTTTTTATTACTCTTGTGTGTAGACTGAATTTTCCCTGGCAGTGGTTCTACATCACTGCTGGCTGCCTTTATAGGCAGCCAGCAGTGATGTAGAACCACTGCCAAGTCATCAATAACTATGAAAGCAGAAAAAGGCCATAAATACTTTAAAATTAATCTGAGGACTTAAGGGTTAAAGTACCGGTGATCTGGGAAAATCTTTGATTTTTGTTTTTTGGTGTCTTGGAAATCTTCGAAAATCATTGAATTTGATGATAAAAAAAGTGCGGGAACCCTGACATGGTTTCTCCAAGAGGACAAAGTTTTCCACAACTTTCCAACAATATGTGTTATGAAATGTCTTGAGACGTTTTGTTAGGAAATTTGTTTTTGATGCGATTCAACTAAAAACGTTAAATTAATTGAATACCCTTTTACACTGTGAATGGTCTATAGTTTGCTTGTGTCCTCTAATTCTTTACCCAATGCAGATGATATCAAAATTTATTATTTTAAATATCATTATTATATGTATATTATTTTTCAAAAAATTTCAACAAAACCATATCAAGTGACCCCTCATTGGAACGAGCTTGACAAGGGGTCACATGATATGGTTTGGTTTGGTTGAAATTTTTTTTAGAAATAGTACTTTTTTCAGCTGCTGAATTTGCATATTATGCAGACAGATGTAGCTGATTCATTGGGTAAAGGGATAACTTAATGCACAAATTCAAAAATAGTACATTGGTAGTGGATGTATGTGAAAAGACACCAAGTGGAACTTCAACCCAGATAAAAACTTAAAATTTTGATATAAATACTTCTTGAATGAAATCTGAAGGTATGTCAGCTGAAGTATGGATCTGTGCCATATGCTTTTTCTGAGAACCTATGCACATTATGTAAGTAAAAACTCAATTTTGTGAGTGTTTTTATTGTAATCAACCAATACTCCCTCTTCCTTGATCCAACCAGCATGCTGTTTGCAAATAGGCTCCAAGTAGCCCCACAAAAGTAGACTGCAGACCAGGGATGTAAATGTTAGTATTGACCGATGAAAATTTTAGCTCATAGACGAACCTGCAATTTCAAACAGAGCTTGCACTTCAAAAAATTCTTGAGTGTGATAAGTACTCAAATTCCATCGAAGTGCCCCAATTTTTCAATGAATTGTTGTCCAAGGTAAGAAAATCTCTGTGAAGAGTTTTAGAATTTCTCTCCTTTGATGTTGTTTCTTCAGTTAACCAATGCATATGTTTGAATGTCTAGACTTGTTTTACAGATAACAGCCTTGTTAA
This sequence comes from Pictodentalium vernedei, assembly GCA_031216915.1. NCBI lineage: Eukaryota > Metazoa > Mollusca > Scaphopoda > Dentaliida > Dentaliidae > Pictodentalium > Pictodentalium vernedei. The sequence continues at coordinate 453,568,655 of CM062292.1, read as the reverse complement.
GAAAATGGTGAAACGAAATTCAGGAGCAGTTGTTTTTTTTAACTCAAGAAACAATTTGTTGAATTCGATGAGCTGACATTCTTGACACTCTCCCAATAAAAACTGTCTATGAATACAAAAAAATTCACACCTCGGATTATCTTTTGAGCTCACACAGCTGACTAATTACATTGGTTTGTTCACAAATGAAAGCCAATGGCAGTGATCTTTCATTCTGCCAGTCACCACGGATTAGTGACCAAAAAAATACAAAAAAGTGGTGGCTGAGTGGATAAGTGCACTGGTCTCTCATGCCAGAGGTCCCGGGATCGACCCCCGGTCGGGGAAAGTTCTCGAGGTGTCCGAACACTCTCTGTCAGCACCAATTGTGGGGTTGATGCTGTCACAGCGTATCGTCCTATCGGGTGGGGACGTAAAATAGCTGTCCTCTGTGCGGAGAGAGACACACTCCGTGCAGGCTAAAGATCCCTTCGTAGTATTCGAGAAGAGCTAGGCCACGAAGTTGCCGCTATGAAAGTCATCCCACCTATGCCATTGGGCCAAGGAGAGGCGTTAATATAAGTTGCATGACTTGTTCGCCAATCCTTGTAAAACCAATAAGATTAAATAAAAAAAATACACTCATAGTCAAAGAGCTGCTGACCATTATATAAACGTTCTTACATGTACAGTAGCCTCTTATGTGAACATGTTAACTTGAATTTAACACTCCAACAAAACAGACAAACAAATACCATTGTGAATACGTTATTTCATTTAACCCTTTACCTAACATGAAAAGCAGACGAGCATGTTCCAACGAGGGGTCATAACCTATATTTTTGAGACATAAAATGAAAAAATAATGAAAATTAATTGGTGTTTTTTTTTAGAATAGTGCTGGCCGGTTTTGGCCGTTACATTGGGTAAAGGGTTAACAGAATAATTATATCTTGACAGGTAGTTTATTCTCCCTTTTTTGGAGGGACACCATCATTTTTATGCCTCTGCATAGGTTTGAAATGAATTAGCAAGCTTATATGTAGGCCATGCAGTCCTATTCAACTGTAACTTGTATTCCACTTCTATAACAAGATGTGACCATGCTTTTTCCATTTTTATGCCTTTGTGTATGTGTGTGTGTGTGGGGGGGGGGGGGGGGGGGGGGTGGTTACATATATCTGATTTATAGCGGTATTTCTCTGACAGAACTCAGGAAACTAACAGATAAACATATTCTCACTATTAACCCTTTACCCAACGTAACGGCCAAAACCGGCCAGCGCTATTCTCAAAAATCGCCAATTAATTTTCATTATTTTTTCATTTTTTGTCTCAAAAACATAGGTTATGACCCCTCATTGGAACGAGCTCGTCGAGCTCGTTCCAATGAGGGGTCATAACCTATGTTTTTGAGACAAAAAATGAAAAAAAATAGTTATTCAAGAATTATTTTTGCAAGTGTCGTCTGCTTTTCATGTTAGGTAAAGGGTTAAAGGCCTTAGCATGATAAAAAAAACATCAAAAAACAATAAATGTCTTACTTCAAAATTTACTACTGACTCTGATTCTTGATTATATCGTGGTCATTCCTTCACCAACTTCCAACTTGTAGTGTTATCGTCAAATGTGTAACATTCTATTCCAAATTCAAATTTTCGTGCAATATATCAAGTCTTCACAGGCACCATCTATGGTGCATGCACACACACTCCTGCCCAGTCTGCCTATTATAGTCTTTTTGGTTGAAATGTCTTTTGATAAATATATGTTATCACCATTTGGTGAAAAACTTGGTCAAACCTAGATGGCATTAATATTTGATATCGCAGTGAGCCCTTTAACTGGTAGAGTGCTAAATTATTTTTGGTCCTAAAATTTCTTTGTGTATCTTTGCCTTGTTTCAATTTATGGGAGAGTGCCATTTGGCACTCTCCCATGAATTGTAACAAGGCAAATCCTTGCAGATAAAATAATATCACTTCGAAGATAATCTGAAGCACATCCACAGAATATGAAGCCTTTTAAATTGTGGTACCGGTACTTCAGAATAAAGCCCAAATATGGGCTTCCAGCACTCTACCAGTTAAAGCGAGTCATGATATGTAATAGGAAAACCATCTAGAATTGATACAAGTTTCTTGATGAACACGTAGTGGTGATGACAAATATATCTTACTATCTTGGAAACCCACTTGGTAGTAATAACCAAATTTTCCTACAATATTCCACCATTTCTTGACTTGCTCACATATATTTTGACAACCATTCACCATCTATGAATTGATGTTTTATGAAGGAAGATCTTGATGATGTCATTGTATTATGTTCTTTAGCTGTGCATGATGTAATCCTCATTCATTGTTCAACTTGTACTATAACCTCCAAAGTTTATAGTAGTGATTCAGCTGTGTGCGTCTTTGTTTTATTTTTCAGCTTCACTGCATGAAAATACAAAATAAAAATATCATTATGGCAAAAATTGATCTAGGGCCTAAAAAAATAAAAAATCTATTTCTCAAGCCCTCCTGCATGGTCATTTTGGCTGCTGCATGCTCTCTTTTTATAACCAATGTAATCTTTGAAAAAAAAAATTAAATACTTTATGTCTGATATTTTACCCAAGTTAAAAAAATTGATAAATTTGTCCCTTGAGTGCAAGAAGGCTTTGCAATGCTTTAGCATTGCAAAGCCTTCTTGCTCTCAAGGGATGAAATACACAACCACCCATGCTATTCCATAGATTATGAGGCCAAAAACATAAACCAAGAACATGAATTTTTGATGGCAAAGAAATAATTACAGAAATTTATTTATTTATTGGTGTTTAAGGTCACATATTTCTGCACAATGGCTAACCATGACCGTGACAGTTTTACGGGTGGAGGAAGCCGGAGTACCCAGAGAGAACCACTGAGCAACGGCGAGCAACTGTCAGCTCCCCAACATTCCAACTCCACACAAAGAGGGTTAGCATTGGTTGGAGACAGGTGCACCATCGACGTGCAGTACGCCTTAGTACACAGCGTCACCGTGCCCCCACGTGGGCAATTGGGGTGAAGTGCCTTGCCCAAGGACACAACGCGGTTGCCGCAGGTGGGATTCGAACCGAGGACCTCTCGGCTTGCAGCCAACTGAGACACCGCGCCCCCAATTACAGAAATAAAAAATAAAATAAAAAATCGCTCGCCCGCATGCAATTTTACAAATAATGGCCTGAGAAACAGAAGATCTACTTTGTATGGCCTAGTATAATTTATTTTGCTGAGTTTATGATTTATTTGTCATGTAATTACTGTTATCAAAACAGTCACCTTGACATGTGTTATCAGTTTTCAATGAGTGCAGGTAAAAATTTTTCTCTTTCTGAATTGAGTGATTGCACATGCGCACAAAAGTTACTCTGGCTGATAAAAATTTTTATTATAAGCTAGTCTGTGAATTACCGCAAATTGTCTAAAAGATATTTCTCGATATCCATCGACTCGATGGATATTGCATATCCCTCAGTAGCTTCCTAAATAATGTCTCGGTATGCCTTATCCTTTGAAAGGATGTACCAAACCAAAAACTTATATTACGGACTTTCAGGCCATGTTTGGACTAGAAATCCACCAGCTGAATCAGATTACAAGATGCAGTCTGTTCCAATTATCGATCAAATCACTTCCATGTTTCAATGATTCATTGCGCTGTCTACTTTCATGCATGAATTCAAGGTTGAAACAAGTAGAATTATCAGATTCTTATAAAAAGTGTATAATAAAAAGAAAATCTAGCGTTTTTGAGTGGATACCGAAAATTATCTCACTTGTGACTGAGACAAGGTAATTTTCGCTTGCACAAGCTCTCGCGAAAAATAAACATTTCTCTCTGTCACTCATGACTGATGAGATAATTTTTGGTATCCACTCAAAAACACTAGATATCCTCTATTTATCTTGTTTGACACAGACAGGATATAATAGAAGCAATACTCAGTTTATCTCTAAAATAAAGCAAAGAGATCAAATCCCTGTTAATTTAATACTCCTGGTAAATGAATAAATGCAGCTATTCATTTCACAGGATTCCAACAAACAGATTAAACTCAAAACACTGTGTGATTTAAGTCACTGCATATTTTGGCATGTTAAAAATAAAAAATTTTTTTTACTCTGATGATGAAGTGTAGATTTTGTCTGATTAAAGATAAAAGATTTTTTTTCTTCTTTCATGATAAACTGTGACAAGTGCCCAATATTAATTGTACACTCCATACGAAAAAAATATCCAAAAATCGACTGAGTGTGTTATGTGTAATTACATAATGTCAGACGTCCACTCACTGATCAGTGTTGATTGGACTGTATTGGGAAAAGATTCACCAATTAACATATTAATTTCTTTTCACTTAATCTTTTTTTTTGTACCTGATACATTTTGTTTGGGAATTTTGTATACCAAATAAAATCTTCAGAGGTGAAAATTGGTTTGGTAAATCCCGTTATTTTGTGTGAAAAATTTGTCCCAAAAAATGAGAATTTCGCCGATCACGAGCAACAGTGTGGCTCTTCCGTCAGTTGGATCTACATTGCATGAAATATTCTGAAGTCATTGGAGACCGGCGAACAAACTCGGGGGAATCCAAATCATATATCTGCGAAAATTTTATTATTATTTGAAAACAAATCGAAAATCTCACGAATTAACGAACGGATTTTTTCAATTCCTATATTAAACCGCAGTACAGAGTTCTGGAAATGAAAGATATGGCATTTGTATCTGAATATTTTATTAAATGTAGGTTTTAGAAATTTTCTGACTGAACAATATAATTGCTAATCACCGACAGTCTCTGAAAGACTTTTGTCGCGAAACATTAATTTATTATGTAATCCTTCTCACTTGACCGCACTAAAACAGCTTTTCATACCCAGTTGTTTCTACACAAACGACGGGGTATTAACAAGTGCAGTTTTGTATGCAGTGTACATGTAATGAAATTACCAAAGGTGAAATACTTAGGGGATCTGGTAACCTATGGTTTAGTTATATTAATTCCATTACCGTTTAATTAATCTACTGAACAATGATGAGCAGCTGTCAGACTCCCCAACACACTAACTCCATACAAGCAGGGTTAGCATTGGTTGAAGACAAGTGCATCATTAACATGCATGGCGCCTTAGTACACAACGTCACCATGCCCCAACTTGAAATGTCTTGCCCAAGGACACAATGTGGCTGTCGCTTGTGGGATTCGAACCGAGGACATCTCTGCTTGCGGTTTGCATTTCTACCTACTGAGCCACCACGCTCCAAATGCCTGGTAATGCCTGGAATGGAGAACATGCATGTGCTTAGAATGATGAACTGTGATAATCCAGTCAGAACCAAGATAGAACTATTTTTTGTTCAGAAATTTGAATATGAGAAAAACTCGGAATGTTATTTCTGCAAATCTTGTATAAAATATAGAATGCAACTTATGCTTATGCAAATCTCACCTGAAAGACTTGGACCTTATTATAAAAATTTTCAGCAAAACCATATCATGTCAGCTCTTATAACAACAAGCTTGTCATGATCATGCCAATGTTGGGGAGGGGGGAATGCATGTGAATCCTGGAAAGTGAAGCAGTGTTTGTTTACTGTGGTAAATCAGCTAGCGTTCAACTGATGATCGAAATCAGCCACCCTAATCGACCCATTGTGGGCAATCAGCTGACAACAGCAACGGCTCCTGAAACATCGGTTCAAGTGATTGTGGCCAAGCATTTTCTGTGATGATTCATTAACCACATTTTATTCTGCAATTGTTAATGTAAAATGATGCCAATAATTCCATTCAATAAAGTAGAGAAACAACCACAATGTGTATTTTTAATTTCTCTAGACGCCCCTTTATGGGATATAAAAGTTAAACGACATGTAAAGCTTACAAGTAAGCATACATGCGACAATCACCAGTTCCTATACCAGAAAGAGTGATGGTTGCACTCCATTTACTCAGGTCGCACTAAAGTGACCAGTCGCACCCACTTGGGCGGTGCACGTGGCTCTGAGAGTCACATATACCACCCAAGTGGTCATATCCGGTCATTTTACTGCGACATGAGTCAACTCCATTTAACACTGTGATATATGTTCAATTTAATGTAGTTTTTTCAAGCATCGACTAATATAATAGTGCACAGTATTACAATTGGAATTAGCCAAGTGTGAGCTCAAATAACTGGAAGTCGCTCATTTTTGGTAATCGCTTTACCTAACGAATCGCCCGCATCTGCCCGCATAATATGCAAACTGAGCAGTTGAAAAGATTAAATTTTTCAAAATATTTCAACAAAACCATATCATGTGACCCCTCATTGGAACGAGCTCATTGAGCTCGTTGCAATGAGGGGTCACATGATATGGTTTTGTTGGAAATTTTTTGAAAAATTTAAAAAAATTAAATTTAAAATAATAAATTTTGATATCGTCTGCATTGGGTAAAGGGTTAAACACTAAAACCAGCTCTGTTTTACTCGAAAAATAGGACCCAGTCACTAATGCTTGGGGTGGAAGTCCTCTAAAATGGGCAACATGGGTTTAAACAATTGACTAAACTTAACTTTATGTCCATGTTGCGGTCACGATTAGCCATTGTACAAAAACATGTGACCTTAAACACCAATAAATAAATAAGGAGGTCACGTGATATGGTTCTATTGAATTTTTCTTTCGCTTTTATAAAATAATTAAAATAACAAAATTTGATATCATGTACATCGGATAAATATACATTATCATGACCATGTGCATGTCCTGTAATTTGTATCAGATTCGAGGTCGTGTTTACAATCAGATCGCAATGAGCCCGGTCAGGGCGAGTTGTGATCCAGTTGTAAACACGACCGAGAATCTGATACAAATTACAGGACATGCATTTGGTCATGATAATACATTTATCTAACAATCCCATTACATGAAGCCCGTTTCCCCCGTTTTTCAGTTCAAATTGGTTTGGAATTGGTCAAAATTTTGAATTTCATATTTGAGTGCCTAATAACAATGCATATAATGATATTATTTGTCAAAGCGTGGTGTTTACCGGAAGATGAATCTATATGATACGTAATCAGAAAAAGTTGTCTATATGATACGGAATCGGAAAACATTATGTGATATGACCGTTTTTCGTGGGTTTCAGGCCAAAATCTATATGATTGTTAGATAAAAGGTTAAATAAAATTCTCTAGTGACTGTCAGTAAACTGCAATACATTAAAAAAAATACAAGATTTTGATTGTTATATTTCATTATTATTTTCAAGCCAGTGGATTTAGACAAGACAGCTTTAGAAGAGAACATTGCTGCTGAATCTTTATTGAAACAAATTGTAAGTTTAAACTGATTAAAGATTGTGATGTTGTACTTGTTTAATTCTTCAAGAGTGCTGGAAGCCCATATTTGGGCTTTATTCTGGAGTGTTGGTACCACATCTTAAAAGCTTCATATTCAGTGGATGTTCTACATATCACCTTTGAAGTGAAATTATTTAGTCTGCTAGGATTTGCCTTGTTACAATTTATGGCAGTGTGCCTTTTGTAACAAGGCAAACAAAAATAATTCAGCACTCCACCAGTTAATTATAGTTTTGTGATACAGCTAATTGTCACATTACAGTTTTTTTTTACCTGGTCATTTACAATACTGTTTGACCTGTGATGGAGTTGACAAGTTTAGTATATTTTTTACCATGTGTATCGCGCTTCAAAATAGGACATGCTTTCATTTTACAGGATTCATTGTGATCCTCAGAGGCCTTGAAAATCCTTAAATTGAAAAATATGTTTCTGTGCCTTGAAAGTACAGTAATTGAATAGTCAGTTTGCCAGTGAAATTTATTCTGTTAGAAGGTGCGTTCTATTAACAAGAATTTGGTTACATTCCTTATTCAAGAGATTAGACGTTAACCCTTTACCCAACAAATCGCCCGCATCTGCAAATTCAGCAGCTGAAAAAATATTATTTTTCGAAAAATTTCAACAAAACCATATGTGACCCCTCTTTGGAACGACCTCGTCGAGTTCGTTCCAAAGAGGTGTCACATGATATGGTTTTGTTGAAATTTTTCGAAAAAATTTAAAAAATGCTATTTAAAATAATAAATTTTGAAATCGTCTGCATTGGGTAAAGGGTTAACTGATAGCTGCATTCTATATCATATGTTTTATTCAAAGTTATATGCAAATATTTTGCAGTGGTCTCATAAATTGCATGTGAAGTCTTTGAAAAAGGTTGGAAAGGTCCTTGAAAGCCCTTGAATTAATTTCACTCTTGAGACAGTGGATCCCTATTATACTCCCCACTTTCGAAGAAAATGGGGTTATACTGGATTACATGCATCCTTCCGTCCGTCTGTCCATCCAGGCAGACATATGGGGTTTAGGTGGCTATTTGTTGGTAGAAATGGGGGTTAGGTGACTACCGAAATTTTTGTGACTAGTCACATAGTGAAATGTCATTATTCCAGGGTGGGGGTTTTGAGTTGGGGTGGGGTGGGGTTAGGGTCAGTAAAGGGTAGGGTTAGGGTTTGCTACTACCCCAAAAACTTTTCACCCAAAAAGTTGTTTTAATACAATGGACATGCATTTTAGTTAAAATAGACTAGGAATATATTGAATTTTCATTAGTCTAGGGTGGGGTTTAGAATTGGGGGTGGGGGGAGTAGGGTTAGGTCAGTAAAGGGTAGGGTCAGGGTTTGCTACCACCCCAAAAATATTCCCCAAAATCACTTGTTTTAATATAATGGACATGCATTTTATTGTAGTCCCATAAAAATAGCCACATAACAACACATTTCAGGTATTGAATGTTCTATTGCAATGAAATTTGCCTTGAACACTGCTTATGGTGTAGACTTTAAAAAAAAGGATTCAATGATATTTCTCTCATTCTCCTTTTTAGAGTTATCCCCCTTTTTGACTTAGAAATTGTAGGAAATAGACATTATTTGTCTGTTCAGCCTGAATCTCAGATATGGGTTATCGAATTTCAGTTTCAGCGAAATGTGGCATGCAGTTTGGCTATAACAAAGGCTTCTGCCTCATTGCATAAAACTTCCAAACACCAAACAATTTACCATATCTTTTGACTTAGAAATTGTTGGAAATTGTTGAAACTTTCAAAGAAAATGGGGGTAGGGGGTATACTGGATTCCGTCTATCTGTCAGTCCATACGAGAATATTCCTAAATAATATTTGTCACAGCATACCTACACTTTTGGGGCAGTGGTGGTTTGCTAAGTTCACAAACATGTGAAGAAAACAAATTGTTTTACTAAAAAAAATTTGTTCTCAAATATTTGAGCAGACCTTGGAGTTCAAGTTAGTTTTAACTGGTAGAGTGCTAAATTATTTTTGGTTATCAAAATTTGATCACATGTCAATGCCTTGTTACAATTTATGGGAGAGTGCTTAAAGGCACTCTACAATAAATTGAAAGAAGCACAGCCATACAGAGTGAATAATTTTACTTTGGAGATAATATGAAGCACATTCACTAATTAAGAGGCCTTTAACCCTTTACCCAACTAATCGGCCACATCCGTCCGTGTAATATGCAAATTCAGCACCTGAAAAAATATTTTTCAAACAATTTCAACAAAACCATATCATGTGACCCCTCTTTGGAATGAGCTCGTTCCAATAAGGGGTCATATATGGTTTTGTTGAAATTTGTTGAAAATTTTTTTAAAATGTTATTTAAAATAATCAATTGTGATATCTTCTACGTTGGTTAAGTTGCAGTATCTGCATAAATGCTTGTTCAGCCTGAATCAGGCATTTATGCAGATACTGCAACTTAAATATGCGCTTCCACTTAAAGGATATTTTGGGATTGATTTTTATAATACTCCGTCTATTCCCTCTTGTAACACACAAAATGTGTCCTGTATTTGCAGTACAAATGGCTAATTAATATTTACTCCGAATATTGATATAAAATTGTCAGAATTTAGGTGTTAGATACAAGCCTTCCAAAAGGTCTAGAGTCAAGGATTTGGTGAGTTTCATACCTGAAATGCAAATTGCACTATGGTCAGCCCGATGGGTCAAGGAGCCCTATTTTGTCTAACTCCAAGGGTCCCTTAATACCCCATGACCACCAGTGTTTGTGGAATACCTACTTATTTGATCAATATTACAAATTTAATAATGCTGGGATACTTGCCCAGAACTTGAGTGATTGTACACTTTCCCCACATAGTTAGGATTTTCTTAAATTTGATGACTATTAATCCAAGGGCCTTGAGTCTTTTCTTAAATTCAATTATTTTCAAAATACTCTTTGAAAATGCTATGAATTTTATTTTAAGCTAAAAGATCAACTCCCATGACAGGCCTGACAGAACACAAATTGAAAAAATGCAGTGTCAGCATATTTGCAAAAATGAGAGAACAAATTTCTTCTCCAGAACTATCTTTTAATATTTGGCATAGAGCAATAAAGCTACTATGGAGGGGCTCAGATACAATTTGTTAAAATTATGAGGGTGACATTCAAGTTAAGTCCCTTCGTTAATATTTGAGTTTCCCATGGGGGCCCGAATTTTAACTTAGTGCAGTATGGGGAATAATCTTTAAAAGTCTTCTTCAGATCCACCAGTCCAAATCTTTGGTATACAGTATCCTTAGGGAAAGTCAGATCTTAATTTGTTCCAGGATTATTATTTAGTGCACCATTGATGTGCAGTATGTCTTAGTACACAGTGCCACCGGGCTCCCACATGGGCAATCAGATAGAAATGCCTTGCCCTTGGACACAATGTGTCTATGAATGACTACTTGTGTGGCTAGGATTTGGCAAAAATGGATATTTATGTGGCTAATTCTGTTATGTGGCTAGCCACATAACAGAAATTTTTTAGACATCTAAAAATCATCTGTGATTAAATAAAACACATACCATAATAGGCACATTAAATTTTGGAAAGACAGTGTCCAAATTTTTAGACATCCATCCATTGACAGCCACATAATTAATAGCCACCTAAAAGTTGAGAAGCCACTTAAAATTATAAGCCACATAAAATATATATGGACATTTGACACATAAATAGCCATTTGTTCGAAAAAATAATTTTGAGAAGCCACTAAAAATATAAGCCACATAACTATTGGTTAGAAAAAGCAGCCATATTAATTTGAGAAGCTACTTAAAAATATAAGCCACATAACTACTTACAGCCACATAATTGATAGCCACATATCTACCCATTTGTTAGTATGTCCATAGTTACTTATGGCCAGGATCGAACTGTGTACCTTTCAGTTTGAAGTTCAGTGCTCTAACCACTGCGCCACCACACTCCCATATTTGGTCAGGATCGAACGGTGTACCTTTCAGTTTGAAGTTCAGTGCTCTAACCACTGCGCCACCACACTCCCATATTTGGTCAGGATCAAACTGTGTACCTTTCAGTTTGCCACAACACTCCCATATATGGTCAAGATCAAACGGTGTACCTTTCAGTTTGAAGTTCAGTGCTCTAACCACTGCGCCACCACACTCCCATATTTGGTCAGGATCGAACTGTGTACCTTTCAGCTTAAAGTTCAATGCTCTAACCACACTCCCATATTTGATCAGGATCGAACGGTGTCTCTTTCAGTTTAAAGTTCAGTGCTCTAACCACTGCGCCACCACACTTCCATATTTGGTCACAATCGAACGGTGTACCTTTCAGTTTGAAGCTCAGTGCTATAACCACTGCACCACGACACTCTCATATTTGGTCAGAGTGCTATAACCACTGCACCACCACACTCCCATATTTGGTTAGGATAGAACTGTGTACCTTTCAGTTTAAAGGTCAGTACTCTAACCACAGCACCACCACACTCCCATATTGACAGTTTAAATTTTTTTTTTCATGTTAACCGCTTCACAGACATATAAAGAGCAAAAAATCTGAAGCAAGGCTTGGTAATAATTTAATCCAACAGCTCAACAGAGAAATTATTACTGAACCTCCCAACAAGCCAGGATGGTTGTGCCCATTTCACCTTTGACAGTATTGAAAGGGTTAATGCTTTTTGTTCAATGAATTACTTACAGGTTCAAGATCAACAAGAAATAGAACGCTTGAAAGTAACCGCTCAAGAAATTGAGAAGGCTTTAATAGAACAAACACAAGCAATAACCAAGAAACAACACGAAGTGAAAGCTAACTTGAAGAATGTAGAACCAGCTCTTGTTGATGCTAAGAATGGTAAGATTTTCAAGTTTTGGCTGAAAACAATTGCGTCATTTTTTATCAACCTACCTTACAATTGTTTACTACAGAATTGCACTACAGTGGAAGAACCTAACTCGGATAAAATACTCTCTATTTTAATTTTTCTCAAGAGATTTGGGAAAGAAAAGTAGTGTAAAAACACCACGAAAAAATAAGCCAAAACTGGGTCAAGTGCCACCGGCGCACACCCAGTAAGGGACGCTCTTCTCATAGTACAATTCCACGACTTCCGTTAAACAGTGCGCAAGCAGTAATCAAAACCATTCTTCTTTTGTCCGTGCAACGTGGTGGACGTGTTGCGCCATCTTTGCATTATGATACAGTGATAAATCAACTCTTCGATAATGGTTTTCCTGTGACTGGATTATGGATCTGAAGATCGTATAATAACAGGACTGTGTTTTATATATTCTTGTTAATATTTTCAACCACATTCTCATTGTATATTATTTATTATTCCGTTTTCGCGAATGTTTTTTCGACATCGTGTCAACGCGGTTCGACATTGAAATTTTTCGGTTGATAAATTTAAATTGTTATTGGAGTTAAGTGTCAATTAGGGACTGTCGGGACAGGATTTCTTCACTCTGTTGAGGGTTGAATTTCTGTTTTTTCGGTCCCTGTCGGCCATCTGGGTTCTGTCATGTACCCACCGGTTATTTTTTCTTCCACCTTCTCTCGTAGTTGAGGGTGTTCTTCTACTTTCTGTATCTGTTGAGTTCACCTTTTTCTTCTACTGCTCTCACCTCTGTTATTTCCAGTTCAGTTCCTTTAGGCCAATTCCTTTTGCCCTCGCCTTGGTGTGTTCTCGTGGCTGTTTCTTCCGCACCCACGGGTGCTGTGGAACGCTGTCGTTTCGGGGCCTCCCGACTCGACCACGTCTGGTGTGAATTATACCCACTTCCGTGAGGGATGTGCAGCTCCTTCCGCACCCGGGTTGGGAGGGGCAAACGCTGTCATTTCGGGGCCCCCGACTCGACCACGTCTAGTATGAGTTATACCCCCTCTGTGGGGGATGTGTAGCTCCTCCTGCTCCGGGGGGGGGGGGGGAATGATGTCGTTTCGGGGGCTCCTGACTCGACCACGTCTGGTGAGAATTACTCTCCCTCCGTGGGGGATGTGCAGCTCCTCCCGCACCAGTGGGGGGTTGGGGATGCTGTCGCTTTGGAGCCTCCCGACTTGACCACGTCTGGTGAGAGTTATTCCTCTTCCGTGGGTGATGTGCAGTTTTTTACCTCACCGAAGGGAGCTTAACTTATCACCAGCCGGCCGCCGGCTGTCGTCGTCGTCCGTCGTTGTGAACATTTTTCAAACGACTTCTCCTTTGAAACCACTGGTCCGATTTCCACGAAACTTCATGTGAATGTTCATTACTATATGGCAATTCATGTGTTTGTTCAAATGAAATGGCCACGTCCCATGGGGGCTCTGTATGGGGCATAACTCTGATAGCACCGTATGAATTATAGACAAATTATTAAAAAATCTTCTTCTCCAGAACCAGTGGGCAGAATCTTTTGATACTTGGTATGCAGCATCTTGGTATGGGTCTGATTAAAGTTTGTTCAAATCGGTCCCCTGGCTCATTATAGAAGCCCAAATTCGAACTTAGTGCATTTCAGGCAAATTTCTTAAAAAATCTTCTTCTCCAGATCCAGCAGGCAGAATCTTTTGATATTTGGTATGCAACATTGTGGGGTGGATCTGATTCAAGTTTGTTCAAATCGGCCCCCTGGATTCACTTTTGGGCTCAGTATAGAAGCCCAAATTTGAACTTAGTGCATTTCATGCAAATTTCTTAAAAAATCTTCTTCTCCAGATCCAGCAGGCAGAATCTTTTGATATTTGGTATGCAACATTGTGGGGTGGATCTAATTCAAGTTTGTTCAAATCGGCCCCCAGGATTTACATTTGGGCTCAGTATAGAAGCCCGAATTCGAACTTAGTGCATTTCAGGCAAATTTAAAAAAAAATCTTCTTCTTCAGATCCAGCAAGCAGAATCTTTTGATATTTGGTATGCAACATTATGGGGTGGATCTGATTCAAGTTTGTTCAAGTCGGTCCCCTGGATTCATATTTGGGCTCACTATAAAAGCTTGAAAACGAACTTAGTGCATTTCAGGCAAATTTCTTAAAAAATCTTCTTCTCCATATCCAGCAGGCAGAATCTTTTGATATTTGGTATGCAACATTGTGGGGTGGATCTGATTCAAGTTTGTTCAAATCAGCCCCCTGGGTTCATATTTGGGCTCAGTATAGGAGCCCAAATTTGAACTTAGTGCATTTCAGGCAAATTTCTTTAAAAATCTTCTTCTCAAGATCCAGCAGGCAGAATCTTTTGATATTGGGTATGCAGCATGCTAAGGGAGGTGAGATTCAAGATTGTTCAAGCCAAGTCCTTGGGTTCATATTTGGGCTCACTGTGGTAGCCCGAATTATAACTTAGTTCAAAATGAGGAATTTTCTTTAAAAATCTTCTTCTTCTTCTTCTTCAGATCCAGCAGTCAGAATGTTTTGATATTTGGTATGCAGCATCTTTAGGGAGGGGGAGGGGGGGGGGGGGATTGAGATTCAAGTTTGTTCAAACCATGTCCCTAGGTCCATATATAGGTTCACTGTGGGAGCCCGAATGATAACTTAGTTCAAAATGAGGAATTTTCTTTAAAAATCTTCTTCTTCAGATCCAGCTGTCGGAATGTTTTGATATTTGGTATGCAGCATCCTTAGGGGGAGCAAGATTCAATTTTGTTTAAGCTATATCCCTAGGTCCATATTTGGGCTCACTGTGGGAGCTTGAATTGTAACTTAGTTCGAAATGAGGAATTTTCTTTAAAAATCTTCTTCTTCAGATCCAGCAGTCGGAATGTTTTGATATGCGGTGTGTATCATCCTTAGGGGGGTGAGATTCAAGTTTGTTAAAACCAAGTTCCTGGGTCCATATTTGGGCTCACTGTGGGAGCCCGAATGATAACTTAGTTAATAATGAGGAATTTTCTTTAAAAATCTTCTTCTTCAGATCCTGCAGATGAATGCTTTGGTATATTTGGTATGCAGCATCCTTAGGGGGGTAAGATTCAAGTTTGTGGAAGCCATGTCCCTAGATCCATAAAATTTGTCTCTCATGACTTCATTCCTTTGTAGTGTTGATGAACCATGTCAAACTGAATGTGACCCCAAATACCTCTTTGAACCACTTTGTTTGAATCACTTTGCCCGGTGAGCGATTAAGGCCCCTTGGGGCCTCTTGTTTTTTTTCCTGTGATGAATACTACGGGAGCTGTTGGATTTCTGGTGAAGAGATGCCTGGTTCTGGGACTATGCACCCTCTCCAGTCAACATCTGAGGCTGTCACTAGGGTTGTGACTCCTCCTTTGGAGGCCGAGCTAGGTGGCTCTCTCCCCTTTTCTGTCAGTTCTAACAGCTCTCGTCGTATCTGCTGCTACTGCTGTTCCATTTACAGCGTCATCGGGCACCATTTTTAGCCGGCCTCGGCTTATCCCTGCAAGGGTCTGCAGGGATGTCTGTAGTGTGGTTGTGGGGTATCGGCCTCAGCCTTCCCCGACTTCAGATCGGTGAAATCGGAAGTGGCTGCCAACTGAACCCCCTGCTGTGTCCTCTCAGCCATTGAGCACAGCAGTTTTATACCTGTAGTGTAGACATGGTGGTATTGGCCTCAGCCTTCCCTGACTTTAACTCGGCGAAGTTGAAAGTGGCTGCCGGCCGGACCCTCTACTGTGATCTCTGCACCGTCGAGTACCACAGTTTTGTCATTGGCGTTTTCTGTCCACTCATTCTGGTCACATGGCCAGTTTTGCAGGACCAATGCCTTCTGTGCAGCCTGGACCTTCTGTCTCGCAGAGGTCCGCGGCAACTCTCCTGAGTTTCCGCTATGTTGATCCTCGGGGTGGGTCATACCCCTATACACGTCTGCCCTCAGATGTTTCGGCTGCCGCTCGTCACCCCACTTCGGGCGTATTGGAGGATCGTGACCCTTCGCTGGTTAAGAGGGTCAGGTGTGAAGCCACTTTGCTGGTTTGTCCCCATGTCGAACTGGCTGGTACAGGCAGTGAGCTTAGGGAGGCCCTCTCCTTACTCACACAGGTTCTGTCCAAGAGCCTTCCTGTTGCTTCCAGTTAAGCAACAAGTGGTTTCCAGGCACCCCCTGTGGCGCCGTCTCCCGGGATTGGAAAGAGGCTGCTTTCTGATCCCCCTGGGGTTCCTACACCGGGAAGGAGTCAGCATCCTTGATGTCGAGAGCCAGAAGTCTTCTGACTTGGGGCAGCTCTTGACTTTGTGTTTGGGTTCCTTCCGGATCTCAAACCATCAAACCAGCCGACAGTATCAGTCAGGCCGCAGTCATCGGCGGCACGCCTACAGCCTGTGGAGCAACCTGCTTCTGGGTGTCTTTGACCGTGCCAGTCAGTACATCGCACACAGTCCAGGGTGACTACTTTGGTATATCCAGTCGATAGCCTCCAGAGGCATTCCAATGCTGCCTTACTGGAGTTGGATGTCAACACTCTGTTGAGCTTGCTCACGTCGCTAGGATTCAGAGTCAACAAGGAGAAGTCGGATCTGGTCCCTTCTCAGTCGTTTTGTCATCTGGGGAGGGATGCCCTTCCGCTCTCATTTCAATACAGTGGTGGCCAGGCCTGTGATTCCCTCAGCTTTTGCTCTGACTCTGTTCCCAGTCCACATCCACGACAACCCGGGGTATTCTCCGGCTGCTCAGTCTCTGCTGTTCGGTGACGGATCTCATTCCTCTAGGTCGGCTGCATGTCTGACCTCTCCAACACTCAATCTGCTCCGCTCTCTGTTAGTGACAGTTCCAGCATGTCTCCCTCAACGTCGCGACTTTCTTTGCCATAGTCGCACAAGGAGGTTTCAAGTTGACCCGACTTCATTATGCCTCTGCGCATGTCTTTTATCAGGTCCTGTCTCCTCTGTAGTGGTTTTTAGAGACAAGCAGTGGAGTTGCTTTTCTTCTTCAAGGAGGCACTCACTCCACTGGTTTAGCCTCTGTGGCTAAATAGAAGGTTCTTCTGTCGATGGTGTGCGATCACTCTGTTGCTTCTGTCACTCTTTCGATCACACCGCTTGCAGAGTTTCTGGTATATGTTTGTTTCTGAGGGTCTCCAGCAGTGGGTATAAGTCCATGCTTCGGAGACCTTTTTCATATGTGGTACCGCATTGCTTCGACACTCATCCTTGCCTCTCCAAGCTTGTTCATCTCTTTTCCTTGAAAAGGCCTAGGACTTTGCAGTTTACTCCAAGATGGACACTTTCTTGGGTGCTGCTCTGCTTGGGGGGTAGGGGGGGGGGGGGGACATTTGCGTCTTTATCCTGGATGGATATGCATTTTCTCACATGCCAGATCTCTCCTGCATCCATTTCTCAATGGATTTGTCTTGCTATTTGTGCTGTTTCCGCTCGTCTAGCTACTGGTGATTGTATTACCAATTGTTTTTTCTGCCACAAGGTGTGTGCATTGTCTTCCTCTCAGGGCTTTTACTAACTCTGTCATGTTGTCGGATGTTATACTGGCAGCCTACTGGAGAAATGCTACCTTCTCCATTTATCTGCGACAGTTGCAAGATCCGACAGAGGACCTTTGTCCTACGGGCTCTCTTTCTTCGGCTCAGGCTGTTGTCTATCCCAGCCATTCAGCTTTTTACAGGGTCAGTTCCAGCTCTGTGCTGTTACTGCCCTTTCTGTCTGTGTGTCGCACTTCACCATACGCCTCATCTTTCATTGTCTTTTACTAATGTTTGTGATGCTATGGTTTGATAAGCCTAGGGATCTCTTCCTCTGTCCACGGTTCCAGTGCAATTGAGTTATGAGTGGGTTGGTTATGTGATTCCCTCTATCCTATTGCCTGTTCAGCCTGTAGTAAACAATTGTAAGGTAGGTTGATAAGAAATATAAATTTTATAGTAAATTTCCTTTCTTATTATACCTACCGCAATTGTTTACATGGAGGCCCTCCCGTCTTCTTATTCGGCTAAGAATCCTTCCTCCTCGCTGATCAAATACCTCCTATGTTGGTGGACTCAGAAGAATGGTTTTGATTACTACTTGCACACTGTTTAACGGAAGTCATGGAATTGTTTTAAGAGAAGAGTGTCCCTTACTGGGTGTGCGCCGGTGTCGCTCGACCCAGTTTTGGCTTATTTTTTCGTGGTGTTTTTACACCACTTTTCTTTCCCAAATCTCTTGGGAAAAATTAAAATAGAGAGTATATGATCCAAGTTAGGTTCTTCCACTGTAGTGCAAGCCTGTAGTAAACAATTGCGGTAGGTATAATAAGAAAGGAAATTTATACTATAAAATTTATATTTTAGTAGGATTATGGAATGGTCTTTGAGCTTCAAAGGAACCTTTTTATTCATTATGTTGGTTTGCATTTACTAGCTGAACTGCCCAACATTACTTGTAATGAGAAAGTTATACCCCCGCTTTAGTGTGTGTACAGGAATCTGCCTGCCTGCCTGCCTGCCTGCCTGCCTGCCTGCCTGCCTGCAATACTGTTGTACTGTAGTTTTAAAAAGTTATTGCCCTTTTTCACTTAGACCTTTGAACATGTCTATTTCTTATTTTTATCCGCAATTAGTCGCTCTTTCCATTAGATATTTTGTGTGATTAACCCTCTACCTAATACAGTATTTTTTTTAAAATAAATTAAATTTCACATTTTTTGAAAACAAATTTCACATTGTTTTCAGTAAAACCATACAAATATTGGTATTATTATTAAGCAATGACATGATTCTAATGATATCTATATTTGTATGGATTGATTGAGAAATTTTTGATATATTTTAGGCTGTGGTAGGTTTATTCTGGTTAATTTTCTGGCATTATTTGACTGCTATATTAGGTAAAGAGTTAATTATTTATTTATTTATTTTTTGCTGCTTAAGGTCACATACTTATGCACAATGGCTAATCGTGACCCTGATGGTTTTATGGGTGGAAAAAGCTGGAGTACCCAGAGAGAACCACTGAGCATCAACAAGCAACTGTCAGCTCCTCAACATTCTAACTCTGTTCAAGCTCCTGTTCAAGCAGGGTTACAGAGGTTGAAGATTTGTACACCATCGACATGTAGTATGCCTTAGTACATGGCGTCATCGTTCCCCCATTGTGGCAACCAGGATAAAGTGCCTTGCCCAAGGACACAATGCGGGTCGTCTCTAGCGTAGAAACCCCCAACAGTCTACCACTGAGCCACTGTGCTCCCAATGAGTTAATAACTATAATATGAACTTGCACCTATCATTAGACTATATAACTGCACCTTATTTCACAAGAGTTATTTCCCCTTTTCACTTACATTGTTGAACAAGTCTATTATGACTCTGTATCAACAACTTGGCTAAAATTTTTAATATGACTGATTTGATATTTTGTATACTGAACAACCATGATCAGAACATCCATGCATTGTTGTTGCCATTTACAGATTTGTGGACTGCACGAGGGGTTGGGGGGCATCTTTTTGTGTCATCCTGAGATGATACTTTCTCTAGTTTTCATATTATTATGTCCCCGACCTTCAAAGGAGGATTTGGGGGTATCTAGTGGAGATCTCCATCCGTCTGTACATGTGCGCATCAATCCGTCTGTTTGTACAAACATTTTGGATTGTAATTTCAGAGCCATTGATCGGATTTTGAACTCCTTTGGTATGCTGATAGATCTGCATGGGGGAATGGATATGCACAAGGAAGGGTTCTGTCCAATAATTTTTCACAGAGTTATGGCCCTTTTTTCAGTCTCTTGACTTAGAAAATTTTTCTGTTCTGTCCCACAATACCTTTAAGGCTACTTCGGACATGCCTACCGGGTCGGGGGAAGTGGTCCATGCTTTGCATAGCCCTTGTTGCTTGGAAGTAAAGAGAATATTATGTTATCAATGGATAGAAAAGATAATAACAACAATGTAAATCAGTTCACCATGTCAATAATAAATACCTGACAAATGAAAAAGAATGATTGCGCTAAACCTTTTAAAAGCAGGGTGCATAAGGAACAAAGGCAAAAAGAGGCACAATCATATTTATGTATAAGATTTAGCTATCTGTTAACCCTTTACCTAACATGAAAAGTAGACGACACTTGCAAAAAAAATTCTTGAATAACTATTTTTTGTCTCAAAAACATAGGTTATGACCCCTCATTGAAACGAGCTCGGCAAACTCGTTCCAATGAGGGGTCATAATCTATGTTTTCGAGACAAAAAAATGAAAAATTAATTGGCGATTTTTTAGATTAGCGCTGGCCGTTTTTTTTGCCGTTACATTGGGTAAAGGGATAAGTACAGTGGAACCATGTTAACAGAAAAGCCAGTGAAAATTATTCAATTAACAGGTTTCACAGGATCTGGTCATTTTCCTGTATTCTAGAAACAAACTGAATTTTCATTCTAATATATCTTGGTGAGTGCGATGGCTCAGTGGTTACGACATTGGACTTCAAGCAGAAACGTCCATGGTTCGATCACGACTAGGGGGCAACGGTGTTGTGCCCGCACGGATACTGATATCATGAGAATACTGAAAAGCTGAAGCAAGCCATTCACTGAATACCAAAACCATCTAAATTTTAAAATTTCCCTACATTCACTATATGTAAGGCCTCTTTGAGGCTTGATACCAGCTGAAATGTTCATGTAAAATAAAAGAAGTGACTGAATTTCTTTTCAGTTTTTTTCCCCCTTAACCCTTTACTCAACGCAGACGATTTCAAAATTTATTATTTTAAATATCATTTTTTAAATTTGTTCAAACTCGTTCCAAAGAGGGGTCATATGATATGGTTTTGTTGACATTTTTCAAAAAATAATATTTTTTCAGCTTCTGAATTTGCATATTATGTGGACCGATGCAGGCGATTCGTTGGGTAAAGGGTTAACAATTAGACATTTCTCCTGAATTCCCACTAGACTCCAACCTGGATATGCCCAGTTGCTAAGAAGAGATTTCTAGTTAACTCCTGGCGGCCTGTTAGGCAAACAAGGTCTGACTATAAGTAACTGCCCAGTTGATTTGTCTATTGCTAGCAGGGCCTCCTGAAAATGGCATGGTCCGGGAACAAGTTCTGAGATTGCAAATGCCTGAAATAGACCTTTAACCCTTTACCTAACGAATCGCCTGCATCCGCCCACGTAAAAGCAGTTAAAAGAAATAAATTTGTCAAAATATTTCATCAAAACCATGTCATGTGACCCCTCATTGGAACGAGCTCATTGAGCTCGTTCCAATGAGGGGTCACATGATATGGTTTTGTTGAAATTTTTTTTTTAATTTTAAAAAATAGTAATTAAAATAATAAATTTTGATATCGTCTGCGTTGGTTAAAGGGTTAAAGGTTAACCCTTTACCCAACGCAGATGATATCAAAATTTGTGATTTAAATATATTATTTTTTTCAAAATTTTCAAAATATTCTAACAAAACCATAGCATGTGACCCCTCATTGGAATGAGCTCGACGAGCTCATTCCAATGAGGGGGGTCACATCATATAGTTTTGTTGTAATTTTCAGAAACTTAATATTTTTTCAACTGCTGAATTTGCATATTACGCAGTCAGATGCAGCCGATTCGTTAGGTAAAGGGTTAAGGTGTGTATAGAACAAGTTACAAAATTACTGAAGTCATGATTTTCATGAAAGAATGTCAATTTTGAGCTCATTGGCAGTGGTATTTGTAGCGCTGTGGTAGAAGGATGCAAGATCAACTTATTCTGTATTTTCCTGATGTGAATTCCCCTTTGGTTCTATCAACAAATCTTAGTCAAGTCAGATACTGAATACTGAACCGATTCCGAGGTATACCACCTTAAAAATACCGAAACGAACTCAAAATTTCAGTACCACCCATCTCTATTGCTCATGTGGGGTATGTTGATGCTGCACTTGATGTAGATGATGCACTTGTCTTCAACCATTGCTAAGCCTGCTTGAGTAGAGTTACTACGTTGGGGAGTCGGAAAGTTGCTTGTCATTGCTCGGTGGTTCTCTCTTTGTACTCTTGACTTCCTTTACCTGTAAAACTGTTTGACATGAGGTAACTCTGGCTATCAAAAGTGTTGTTTAATCCCAATAAATTAAAAAAATAAATAAATATTATATCTTGTTTGACAGAGCTCAATGAGCTCTGTCAAACAAGATATAGCAGATTAAATGTTGGTTTAGGATATATTGAGGCCAAATAGGTTTATCAGTAATGGGAACCCAATGATCGTTTCTCATGATGTAACAAGATTTTTTTATTCCCTTAATAGGTGTTCACTCTATAATCTATATGCAACAGGTATGATAAATGATTTTGTGTTTGGAAGTTATAATCAATTAACAGGGTTATTCAATTAAGATAATGTTCTCTTTATAATTAAAAAAAACAAAACTTTAATTGAATATCAACTTTGTCAGGAAAAACATTTCTCTTAAGAATATTCATTTATGCAGAATTTTGCCAGTTTCCTCTATGTTTGTGATAAATTTAATACTGAATCCTCTTTAGCTTGTTTCACAAATATACAGAACTACACATACGTTTGAATGGGTTAAGAATTTTCGCACAAGATCGTTTTGGCCCAGGGATATCATGAGAGCCTCCCATGTAACAACCAGTCTACATGGAAATTGAACTAAAAGCTTTTTTTCAACTGAATAATTGCTGCATTTCCTTCGTTGTTACGAGATATCACTGTTAGGTGGCGGGGTACCAACCCTAATTTGTTTTTTAATTTTTACAGAATTCAATTGGTCGAAAACAGTTTATCTCTAGAATACAGGAAAGTGACACAGTCCCTGTTAATTGAACACTCCTGTTAATTGAATAATTTTCATTGGCAAAGTGGCTATTCAATTAACAGGGTTCCACTGTATCTGATTAAGAAAATACTGCAAATCACATAATCCAACTCATCTGACTGAAACTGTTTTAGGCTTTCTTCCTCTGAAAGTGAACATGTGAATAAACATCTGTCATGAGATTAATTACATGTTATTCTGTATGATAAAATGTATTTCTTACATGCACAGTGGAACCCTGTTAATTGAATAGCTACTTTGCCAATGAAAATTATTCAATTAACAGGAGTATTCAATTAACAGGGATTGTGTCAATTTCCTGTATTCTAGAGATAAACTTAGCATTTATTCTATTATATCTTGTTTGACAGAGCTCCATGAGCTCTGTCAAACAAGATATAATTGATTAAATGCTTGTATTGGATGTATTGAGGTCAAATACAAAAGAAAACTGGGGAGAGTCAGTGTAATTTTCTCGACAGGGTACAAGATTTTTTATTCAATTAACAGGAGTTTACTCTAGAACCTATATTCAATTAACAGATCAAATTTGTACTGGAGGTATGGTAAATGGTTTTGTGTTGGGAAATTAAATTCAATTAACAGGGTTATTCAGTTAAGAGATATCCAATTAAGTGGGTTTCACTGCATTGTTTTGTTTTGAAAATAAAGTTTTTTTTTCATTTGTTTACTTTATACTTAAGCTACCCAAATGATCAAGAGAAATCAACTTACAGAACTTAGGTCACTCGCAGCGCCACCCCCTTTGACAAAGGTCGCTTTGGAATCAGTATGCATGTTGCTTGGTGAACCAGCTGAAGACTGGAAAACAATAAAAGCAGTTATGATGAAAGAAAGCTTCATCCCTTCTTTAATTAATTTCAAACCAGAAAGTATACCGTAAGTTTAGTTTTTCTGCATTCATTGCCTTAGTTGATTAAAAAATTTTTTATCCTTATCCATATTCAGTTAACACTGGAAATTGTGAGTTGACTTGATGCAGAAAACCTGCATTTAAGTACAATTTGTACCTCACCTGATCACTTCCATTATTATGCTAGTAAATTTGTTTATCTAATCAAATGAAGTTACTAAGAGACATAGACTCTGCAATATTAGGTTCAGAATGGCTGAAAAGCACCCAATATTAATTTAATATTAGGTGTCTGTCAGCCATTTTGTTTTATCATTATATCCACACGCCGCAGCTTTCAATTTACACGTACGTACATGCTGCAGTGCAATCGTACAGAAGATCCACCATATAAATTAGCCCTGTTGTATAAACATTGCATTCGATTGAATGAAACTGTTATAATAAAATGTCAAACCAGCCAAAAACATTGGCGGTTATAGAACAAGTCACGAGTGATTTATTAGAATGCGGAAGCAAAATCACGTCTCTTGTTGCATATGTAAACATCTTCTGCTTTGTTTACATTTTTCAAGAAGTGCGCATCATTTAACTATTCGTTAAGTTAACTTCCCCAATGACATTTTAGCATGCCATGCATAATAAATACATTACAGGGCGTTTAGTTGGCAGATACAGTGTCGTATACGGCGTGGTGATGTCGTGGAAACCAGTTCTCGTCAGATCACCGAAGTTAAGCAACGTCGAGCGCGGTTAGTAGTTGGATGGGTGACCATTTCAGTGACTGATTTGCGCTCCCGCGTTGTGTCCTTGGGCAAGGCACTTAACGCCAATTGCCTAGATGGGGGCACGATGATGCTGTTTACTAAGGCGTACTGCATGTCGATGGTGCGCATGTCTTCAAGCAATCTAACCCTGCCTATGCCCACTGCAGACTTCAGAGTTATGATGTTGAAGAGCTGACAGCTGCTTGTCGTTGCTCGGTGGTTCTCTCCGGGTACTCCGGCTTCCTCCACCCGTAAAACTGTCATGGCCACGGTTAGCCATTGTGCAAAAGTATGTGACCTTAAACACCAATAAATAAATATAAATACTAAACGCCCTGTAACTTATAATCCTTCACCATTGTTTATTCATCATCATCCACTGTGAACTTTATGTTATTTACTTCTCCACAAAGCCTGCTCAAGTGAATTGAAATAAAATTAGTATGCATGTTCTTTACCACATGTGAATATAAGTTTGTTTAACCCTTTACCCAATGCAGACGATATCAGAATTTATTATTTTAAATACCATTTTTAGCTCAACTTTGGCTCAACCATGGCATCGTCCGTCTGTCCATCTGTCTGTCAACATGGCTCGGGCTAGAGGCTGTATTTATGAACCAATCTTTACGAAACTTCTTGGGTACCTTTGTTATGACCGTGGAACGAGAACGAGTGTTTTGGGGTCCGATCCGAAATTCAAGTTGGCCGCTGGCAGCCATTTTGTACAAAATTAGGTGCGATCAGATTTTTGTGCAGAACTTCCATATGAAAGCGCTGATTTGAATAATTTTTTGTATGAATTTTTAGTACCATGGGATACATCACATATAATACGGGGTTTTTCTCATGCATTTATTATGCAAATTAGACTAACTTTGATGTATTTAGTGTTACTTTCAGCACTGTAAGTGCAAATGCCAATACGGCTCGGGCTAGAGGCCGTATTTATGAACCGATCTTTACAAAACTTCTTGGGTACCTTTGGTATCACCGTGGGACGAGAACAAGTGTTTTTGAGTCCGGTCTGAAATTCAAGATGGCCAATGGCAGCCATTTTGTACAAAATTAGGTGCAATCAGATTTTTGCACAGAACTTTCATATTAAAACTCTGATTTGAATAATTTTTTGTGTGAATGTTTAGTACCATAGGATACATCACATATAATACAGGTTTTTTTCCCGTGCAAAAATTATGCAAATTAGATGAACTTTGATTTTTTCAGTGCTACTTACACACAGTAAGTACAAATGTCAATACAGCTCGTGCTAGAGTCTGTATTTATGAACCGATCTTCACGAAACGTCTTGGGTACCTTTGTTATCACCTTGGGATGAGAACGAGTGTTTCTGGGTGGGGTCCAAAATTCAAGATGGCTGCCAGTGGCCATTTTGTACCGAAATTAGGTCTAATCAGTTTTTTGTACACAACTTCTATACGGCTCAGGCTAGAGGCTATATTTATGAACCGATCTTTACGAAACTTCTTGGGTACCTTTGTTATGACCGTGGGATGAGAACGAGTGTTTGGGGTGTGGTCCGAAATTCAAGATGGCCACCAGCAGCCATTTTGTACCAAAATTAATGCAATCAGTCTTTTGTACAGAACTTCTGTATCAAAGTTCTGATTTGAATAAATTTTTGTATGAATGTTTAGTAACATGGAATACATCACATATAGTACAGGTTTTCTTCGTGCAGAAATTATGCAAATTAGATGAACTTTGATTTATTCAGTGCTACTTATACACTGTAAGTGCACATGTCAATACGGGCTTGGGCTAGAGGCTGTATTTATGAACCGATCTTCACGAAACTTCTTGGGTACCTTTGTTATCACCTTGGGATGAGAGCAAATATTTCTGGGTGCGGTCCAAAATTCAGGATGGCTGCCAGTGGCCATTTTGTACCGAAATTAGGTCCAATCAGTTTTTTGTCACAACTTCTATACAGCTCGTATTTATGAACTGATCTTCACAAAACTTCTTAGGTACCTTTGTTTTCAACTTGGGACAGGATTGAGTGAGTTTTGGGGTGCCTTTGTTATCACTGTGCTATGAGAACAAATATTTTGGGGTTCAGTCAGGCCCACTCTGGGACTCGAAGATTTCTTTTCTAGTTTAGCATCTGACTGTCACCCACCTTTACAATACTTTACCTATACATTTGTTACAGGCTACAGTCAGTATTTATGTACAGACTGTTACAATAATTTATATGTACCTTTGTTATCAGGTCATTACCTAGATGTTTGTCATTGCTGTGTCACATACTATACATGTACATGTCTTGACAAGTTGAGCTACAGTGTCGTTGACACTTTCATTTAAATTTAAAAAAAAAATTTCAACAAAACCATATAATGTGACCCCTCATTGGAACGAGCTTAGGTCATTCCAAAGAGGGGTCACATGATATGGTTTTGTTTTCATACCTTCCCACTGAATTATTATGTAATACTCTCTTTTACAAAGAATGGTGTTGGCGCCAATTCTGGTCACTTCCTGTTGTCTGCACATGTGCAGAGAGTAAATGTATGGAGAACCAGATAGGACTTCTAATTTTTGGTTTTGCATGCAAATTTTAGGGATTGGGGTGGCAAAATTTGTGTTTGGTCCTAGATATTTTAGAGTTAGCACCAGCTATGTCTGGGCCATTGGTAAGTATAAAAATATACAAATTACTATAAATTTATCATTTTCAAGACAAAAATTGAAGCAAGCAAAAATTACAAAAATCCAAGATGGTTACCATGGTGACCATATTGGATGTGGCAGAAAACTGATTATTGAACGCAACCTTTCTCTAGTCACCACTAATCTACCCCCCAAAATAGGACCCACCGTGCAATTCATTTTCAATTTATTGCACAGACAAGCAAAAATTAGAAAAAATCCAAGATGGCTGCCAAGGTGGCCATATCCACCCCAAAAAATAGGATCCGTGATGCATTTCATTTTCAAGTTATTGCTCGGACAAGCAAAAATGACAAAGTAATCCTAGTTGGTTATCATTGTGGCCATATTGTAGATGGCAGAAAACTGATTATCGAAAGGAACCTTCCTCTAGTCACCACCAATGAGCATGTGACATAGATTCCTTCAGCACAGTTTATGGGTTGCATTTATGAAGGGATTTCATTGTAAATTTGTAGGATGACTCCGTATAATGTCTTGATGAGAACGCCCTATTTTGGTCTTGATCGGTCAACTGTGAAGGCTGCACAGGCACATAACATAGATTCGTTTGGCACAGTCTACAGTTCATATTTATGAAGCGATTTCATTGGTAGGATGACTCGGTATAATATCTAGATGAGACTGTTCTATTTTGGTCACAATCGGTTAACCATTACCACTGTTGAGCATCTGACTTAGATTCCTTTAGCATTGTCTACAGGTCATATTTATGAAGTGATTTCATTGTAACTTGGGAGGATGGCTGGGTATGATAGCTACATGAGACTATCTTATTTTGGTCGCGATTGGTCAACCATGGCCATCAGATGGGCATGGGACTATAGTCCTTTAGCTAAATCTACAGGTCATATTTATGAAAGGATTGCATTGTAACTTGGTAGGATAACTTTACTGTAACTTGGTAAGTTTGGTTGATATACGTCAACTGTGAGGGCTACATCAACATCAACCCAGACCTCAATTCTTTAGTTACGCCTCAAATTATTCTTGTTGAAAACATAGCCTGCAGGGTTCCAAGCTTAACGCATTCTCAATTATCACAATTCTTGTCTTATTTCATAATCTTTCATAAACATCAAGTATTATCCATTCATCAAACATGACACAGAATCATGTTAACCCTTTACCCAACACAAACGATATGAAAATTTATTATTTTAAATACCATGTTTTCAAATTTTTCAAAAAGATTCTACAAAACCATATCATGTGACCCCCCTCATTGGACTGAGCGCAGTGAGCTCATCCAATGAAAATCACAAGATGTGATTTTGTTGAAATTTACAAAAACACATTTACATATTACACAGACAGTTGTGAAAGATTTGTTAGGTAAAGGGTTAACTCTTAACCTGCTGAGTATTTTCAAGATATTTTTCATCAAATCTAGTCATGGCTGGTATAAAGCAGCCATGACTAGATTTGATGAGAAATTAATCTAAATATAACACAAGAAACCATTGATGAAAATATCCATTCAATTTACTGGGGGGGAAATTAAAGTAAATGTGCCCAAATTATACTTATTTCAGTGACAAGAGAAACCCTGTGCTGGGCAGGAATATCCGCCAGCAGCATGCAAAGAGTTAAGCTCAATCATCATTGAAATTTTCATTGTGAAAAGCACTGGCCGGTTTTGGCCATTTCATTGGGTAAAGGGTTATAAAACTATCAAAGGATATCATTCTATGCTGTCTGAAACCCATTCTCACAAAGGCTGTATCAGTATTGGCTCAGATCAGTCATTGTCAAAATTGTTAAAACATTTTTCTATCAAAAGAACCAGGTCCTTATGTCTTATTCCAAAATGGAATCCAGCCTGGGTTCTGTTAAATCTTCAAGAAGCTCCATTTGAACCTTTATATACAGTGGAGCATAGGTGTCTCGTGTATAAGATGGTATTCCTTCTTGCATTTGATTCAGCTAGTTGAACTTCTGCTCTGTTTATTGAAGATGCTCATTCTCATGGTATGGGAAATACTGTTACACTCACTATTCAAGTTGTTTTTTAAGCAGAAAAATAGGCAACAGATAAATTACCAACAGCTATTATCAATGCTTTACCTGATGTCAATAACTCTTGATCCCTTCTATGCCCAGTTCGATTCAAAATTCAACTGTTTGAGTAGAGCTGGACTTGGCCAGTGGTAGGTACAATAAATATAGAAATTATTTTAAATTTCCATTTTTTTTTTAATAACCAGAAGGGTGGTCCCAGTGAGTCTCCCCCTTCTCCTTTCCATGACCCTGTATGTCAGAAAAAAAATTTAAAAAAATTGTTGGTCACCTGAATGGCAACATTTTCTCTGAATGCCACTAATTTGATAAAAAAGGTTGATTTTTGACAATTTGACAAAACCACAATTTTCATTACACAAAAAATACCCTTATCTTTTATATATCCCTCGTATGCAAGTGCTTATTATAATAATATTAAGCAGTTATGTACACAAAAAAACATTCGTGTATTATCATTATTTTAAAGAATTATTTTTATTAACCCTTTACCTAACACAAAAAGAAGATGACACTTGCAAACAATATTCTTAAATAACTAATTTTTTCCATTTTTTGTCTCAGAAATATAGGTTATGATCCCTCATTGGATCAAGCTCATTCCAATTGAAGAAATTATATTTAAAATAATAAATTTTGATGTCTGCGTTGGATAAAGGGTTAAACAAAAGTAATTCTTCAATAATAATCCTCAGGCGAAACAAAATTAAATAATTGATTCTTGGGCATTTTGTTTTAAAAAATGAATGAGGGAGGACGGATTTTATTTATATCTTTTATTCCTGATGGAATGGTTGCCGATGCCTGAAATCCAATTGTGAGAGCCTAAAATTAATACTAGAGCTTCCATGTTGATTTCGCTGATAGTTTTTTTTGTAACAGCGATCACTACACACAAAATCAATATAGAACAATTAAAATGGAGATAAAAAATAATTTTTTAACTGGTTGAGTGTTAGAAGTCACAATTTGGCCTTTCACAAAAATGAGGGTATCAATGCAAAAGTAACATTTTCCTAACCCATGTTTCGTATTTGGTTAAACGTAAATAATAGTTTGTTTTTTTCAAATTTGTTCTATTACAAATTATTGGAGAGTGCCTGTGGGTGTGGTGCATGTTGGCACTCTCCAATAATTTGTAATAGAACAATTTTTGATGAACAAATTCAAACCACCAAAAATAATCTAGTCCTCAACCAGTTAAATAAATATTTATTTTGTATACATATGAGAATCGTGTCGCATTCCGCTAAGAGAATAACAATACTGTATCAATGTATACGACATTATGCATCTCAAATCACGATGTGGTACTGCTAGAATCACATGGTACTTTTGTACATTTTGAATTTTGCCTCCAAAATAAAAATGACAAACGTGGGCTGAACAAACGAATGTGCCAGTGCCTGAGAATCAAAAGATTAATTTTGTTTAGCCTAATAATGAAAGTTTCAGGTTTTTTTCATTTATTATTGTTTTAACCCTTAAGCCCCCATATAGCCCCAAACCGCCATTTTTATATTGCATTGAAGCAGGTTCTCCCTTGTGTAATCTTTTTTATTACTCTTGTGTGTAGACTGAATTTTCCCTGGCAGTGGTTCTACATCACTGCTGGCTGCCTGTATAGGCAGCCATCAGTGATGTAGAACCACTGCCAAGTCATCAATAACTATGTAAGCAGAAAAAGGCCATAAATACTTTAAAATTAATCTGAGGACTTAAGGGTTAATATTTAGTAATGTTCCAATAAGACTAAAATGCTCGCCCTTTGATTGTAGGAGAGTTCACTTTGTTTTTTTCTATGTTCATGGCTCCAGTGGTATATGTTACCATCTGACATCACCAAGTGGAATATTTGAAAAGATGATAACAATGAGACGAGATTTAATGTGCATACTGCCTTTAAAATCGTATTTTTCGAGGCCAGTGATCATTCTATGACTGTATACAGTAGAACCTGTCTTGAGAGACCGCCCCTTGGACCACACAAAAGTGGTCTCTCAAGACAGGTGGTCTCTCATAACAGGTTTTAGGTTTTCTCAAGTCAGTGAATAACCAACCACAAAATTCAGAAATGGAGAAGAATGGATTTTTGTAATTACTTTGTAGTTCCTTTTTATAACAAATTGAAATGGACTGTTATAAATATTATAAAAATAAATTAGTGTTGAAAATCTTCACTGAAGATTTTGAACACAAATTTATTTTTATAATCCTATCTGTCACATTTCAGGTATGTATGGAATTGTTTATTCAGCAATAATCCTAATCTTTTCACTGGGGTTTTATAAAAACATCTCAATTTTTAATGAGTTGTGTAACTGAATAGCAATTGAAACCTAATTAAGAGCTTTTAATACTTTTAATTATGTCAGTATAACCACAATGGACTTGCCAATGATGGCCCGCCGCCAATTATTCATCCATCTCCGAAGTGGCAGACTATACTTGCCCGAAAAACAAAACACCACAGCACCCTCGGTGAGAGGTAGTACCTTTATGAGAGGACCCAACCTCTTACACTGGTCCACACCCGAGGGGTCAGTCAACGAAATCAACCCAACACAGCTGCAACCCCTGCCAGGGATAACTACCAAGTACCCGAACCATTTCCTCCTTCAACACGCCTTGACATGAAGCTACCAGATCACAGAGGGTCAAAAGAGGTTTACTCCAAAGTGTCCCTGCGCGCCTACAGCGTGCGAAACCATTCCGTCCAATTCCAGAACAAGTAAAAAGTTTTTGTCATGGTTGCAGTCTTCAAAGGGGCAGTCTCTCAAGACAGGTCCATTATGGCATAAAAATACAAGTTGGTACCAGGTCACAGTGGTCTCTAAAGACAGGTGGTCTCTCAAGACAGGTGGTCTCCCATAGCAGGTCCATTATAGAGTAAAACCAATCGGTGCCTGGCAGATGTGGTCTCTCAAGACAGGTGGTCTCTCAAGACAATGGTATCTCAAGACAGTGGTCTCTCAAGACAGTGTTCTCTCAAGACAGGTTTTACTCTACTTCAAAAGTAACAATTAATAAATACTTTTTAGAACGATCAAGACATTGATCATTGGTTAATCAGTTAATCTGTTAACCATTTCAGCTCTACTCTAATCCAATTAACAGGGTTCCATTGTACTTTCAATTAACAGGGTTCCATTGTACTTTCAACCAACAAGAATGCCATTTTCTTGCTTTCAGGGCTTGAGTAAAGTCTCGGAATATTTATTAAATTTCTTCAAGATAAGACAGAAGAATAGTGTTCAACCGATTAGCAAAAATGGCTACTGACTGATTACTGGTTATTTGAGTTCTGATTGTAATACCATGCACTACTAGACAAGTCGTAGCTCGCAAAGAACTACATTAAATTGAACATATTTTACAGTGTTTACAGACTGTTCATGACTAGATAAGTCGAGACTCGAAAGAACTACATTAAATTGAAATATTTTAGTGTTAAACTCCATTGACACGGGTACAATAAAATTACCAGTCGCACACACTTGGGTGGTAAACATGGCTCTCAGAGCCACGTTTACCACCAAAGTGCGAGCAATTGGTAATTTTTACAGTGACCAAGTCCATGGAGTGCAAAACCCACTTGAAAAAGTCGAGATTACTCAATCTCAGTTCAAATCATGAACTTGTTCAACTTTATCAAGGTACTTTATCGAGGTTATTGATTTTTTGTTTTCCAATAACGTCATGAGGAACACAAGAGGTTTATTTACTAAATTTGTAATCGTTAAAGTTGCCTTGTTCATTGAAGCTGTTTTATTGATTTCATGATGTAGCTTTTGGGCTTTAGGTAGGGTCTTATTAAAACATGTACATTATATTGATGAATTGATGGTAACATTGTCCGAGGTTTGAGGCTTGGAGCATGTATTCAACCTCGACACTTTGTGTCTCAGTTGAACATAAGCTTCGAGCCACAAACCCCAGACCATGTTACTGTTAATTCATCACCATAACTTGTAAGGTAACTTAATAAGGTTTCAAGGCCGGATATGAGTGTTATGTTGATTGAGGATTACTTCACTAAACAAACAAACACATTGTCTTTACAGTAATGATGTTAGGATGAATATGAGGAAGAAATATTTGAGCTCTCCACATTACAGCGCTGAACATGCAATGAAAGTCAGTACTGCCTTAGCTCCTTTAGTTAAATGGACCATTGGACAGGTGTGTATAACTGTTATTCCATGAATCTTTGTAGATTCATTAAACCCTTCAAGAACTGGAGATTTTGAGCAGAGGTAGGGCGGCATTGGAATTTTTAGTTTGGGGTTTTTTAAGGGAGTATGCCATAGTATTGATTCGGTACTCAGTATGTGACTTAACTTGGATTTACTGATACAGTGAAACCCTGTTAATTGAAAAGTATTCTGCAAATGAAAATTATTCAGTTTTCAGGAATATTCAATTAACAGGGATTGTGTCACTTTCCTGTATTCCAGAGATAAACTTAGCATTTATGCTATTATATATTGTTTGACAGAGTTCATGGGGCTGTGTGGAACAAGATATAATAGATTAATGCCTGTATTGGATGTACTGAGGCCAAATAGGTCTATAAAAGGAAAACTCTGGAGAGTCAGGGTAATTTCTTGGCAAGTTACAAGCTTTTTTGTTCAATTACCAGGAGTTTACTCTATAACCTATATTCAATTAACAGGTCAAATTTGTACTGGAGGTATGGTAAATGGTTTTGTGTTGGGAAATTGTATTTAATTAACAGGGTTAGTTAGTTAGTTAATATCAAATTAAGTGGGCTCCACTGTAGTACCAAAAGGGAATTCCTATTAGAAAAATACAGATTAAGTTCTTGTATCATTCTATCAAAGTGCCACAAATGTCACTGCAGATGAGCTCAACATTTGCATTCTTTTTCCAACACAAATCATATGAACAGTAATTTTGTGGCTTGTTCCAAACGCACCATAACCTTCAAAGACCTATTTCAGGCTTTTGTGATTGTAGAACATGTGCTCTTAATATGCCATCATTTGGAGGTCCTGTTAACAATACATAAATCACTGCTAAAGTAACAGAACAAGTACAAGTTATAATCTAGTGGGATTTTAAGAGAACTGCCCAGGACCTAAAGAGTTAACTAAACTGAAAAGAAAATCAGCCGCTTCTTGAAAATGAACTCATTGACTGTTATCAGGCCTTACCTTATAGGTAGTAAATATAGTAAAATTTGAAAAATCAGATAGTTTTGGTATTCAGTGATAAGTTCATTTTGTTTTTTCAGTATCCCCATTAGGTGGCTATTGGTTCGGTTTTGTGATTTATCCCATAAATAGTCATTTATTTGAACAATAAAGGCCTTGGATAAATTTTTGCTTTATTCACCTGGTAGGGTGATAAATTTTCCCCATAGGTTTAACACTGAAATAATTTATTCCTTAGTAGCGATGGACTTGTTGACCTCTGGCCTCTACCACTTGTCTAGCATAATTAATAGTTTGATTGTTGATTTCTTTAAATCTTTTTGAAAGTATTACACAATGCCAGTAGAAAACACCACACACTGCTCATATAATGAAGTATTTTTGCAAGTTTAGCTAAAATTTGTAGGGGAATTATTTTTAGACAGAAATGTATTACTGCACCTTGTTTATTTTTGCCAATTTTGCTGGTTGTTCAAATTGGACCAATGTGCTCTTCGCTTCCCGCTGTGTTTTCTAGCGAATTATAGCATGATTTTGCCACGACTGCCCTGTAGAATTATGGGATAAACAAAATAAATGTATAGTGTTTTTAAGTAAAAAATTTATTCCACTTGTAGAATTAAGAATGAAACCAACTCGCCTCTTCATTTTTAAACCTACCCGTGGAATAAATTTTTTACTTGAAAACACTATACGTTTATTCTATAAATATATCGCCCATTTCTGACCTTTTGACATTTTTGCTGCACTTGAACAGTCTACATCCTGTTGGTTTGCAGTTTTATATCTGGGTAATACATATAAAGTGGAACCCTGTTATTTGAATAGCCACTTTGCCAGTGAAAATTATTCAGTTAACAGGAGTATTCAATTAACTGGTAGAGTGCTGAATTATTTTGGGTCATCAAAATATGTCCACATATCTTTGCCTTGATACAATTTATCCCTTTACCCAACGCAGACTATATCAAAATTTATTATTTTAAATAATATAATTTTTTTAAATTTTTCAAAAAATTTAAAAAAAACCATATCATGTGACCCCTAATTGGAACGAGCTCATTGAGCTCGTTCCAATGAGGGGTCACATGATATGGTTTTGTTGAAATTGTTTGAAAAATTTAATTTTTTCAACTGCTCAATTTGCATATTACGCGGGCGGATACGGGCGATTCTTTAGGTAAAGGGTTATGGGAGAGTGCCAAATGGCACTCTGCCATAAATTGTAACAAGGCAAATCCTATCAGACTAAATAATCAGACTATTTAGACTAAATAATAAGACTATCAGACTAAATAATTTCACTTATATGTATATGTATGTAAAACATCCACTGAATATGAAGCCTTTAAGTTGTGTTACTGACGCTTCAGAATAAAGCCCAAATATGGGCTTTCAGCACTCTACCGGTTAACAAGGATTGTGTCACTTTCCTGTATTCTAGATATAAACTTAGCATTTATTCTATTATATCTTGTTTGACAGAGCTCCATGAGCTCTGTTAACTGGTAGAGTGCTAAATTATTTTTGGTCATCCAATTTTGTCCACGTCTTTTTGTCTTGTTACAATTCATGGGAGAATGCCTAGTGGCACTCTCCCATAAATTGTAACAAGACAAATCTTCAAAGGTTAAATAATTTCAATTCAGAAATAATATGAAGCACATCCACAGAATATGCAACCATTAAGTTGTGGCACTTGCACTTCAGAAGTGGGTGTGGTGGCTCAGTAGGTAGAGGTGCAGGCTACAAGCTGAGAGGTCCTCGGTTCGAATCCCACCTGCGGCAACCACGTTGTGTCCTTGGGCAAGACACTTCACCCCCATTGCCCCCGTGGGGGCACGGTGACGCTGTGTACTAAAGTGTACTGCACGTCGATGGTGCACCTGTCTTCAACCAATGCTAACCCTGCTTGTGTGGAGTTAGTATGTTGGGGAGCTGACAGTTGCTCGCCATTGCTCAGTGGTTCTCTCCGGGTACTCCGGCTTCTTCCACCCGTAAAACTGTCATGGTCATGATTAGCCATTGTGCAGAAATATGTGACCTTAAACACCATTAATAATAATAATAATAATAATAATTGCACTTCAGAAAAATGCCCAAATATGAGCTTCCAGCACTCTACCAGTTAAACTTGATATAATAGATTAAATGCCAGTATTGGATATACATGTACTGAGGCCAAATAGGACTATAAACAAAGAAAAACTGGAGAGTCGGGGTAATGATCTCGACAGGTTACAAGATTTTTTATTCAATTAAATAGTATGTATCTATAGGCAGCCAAGCCATCACTTGTTTAGAAACAACTGCCCCAGTACTTGGAAAGTAATTTGCAAGTTTATCCAAATACAGTGGAACCCTGTTAATTGAATAGCCACTTTGCCAATGAAAATTATTCAGTTAACAGGAGGATTGAATAAACAGGTTGTGTCACTTTTCTGTATTCTAGGGATAAACTTAGCATGAGCATGAGCTCTGTCAAACAATATATAATAGATTAAATGCCTGTATTTGATGTACTGAGGCCATATAGGAAAATTGGAGAGGGGCAGGGCAATTTCTCGACAGGTTACAAGATTTTTTATTCAAATAACAGGAGTTTACTCTATAACCTATATTCAATTAACTCCTTGCAGTCTGGTAGTATTTCAAATTTTAAGTCAATGACTCCACATTGCACAAGCAACATGCAAAATTTGACAAATTATATCTTGTTTGACAGAGCTCAATGAGCTCTGTCAAACAAGATATAATTTTTTAAATTCTCAGTTGCATTGTGGGAAACATTTGCTGCTGAAAACTTAGGTATTTTGACATCAGTGTGCAGAGGGTTAACAAGTAAAATTTGTTCTGAAGGTATGGTAAATGGTTTTGTGTTAGGAAATTATATATATTTGTTATCAGTTTGTTAGTCGAAAAATCTGACTATTTCGTACCACACCATAGTAGTTTCCTTTACTCTTCGCTGAATGTAACAACCATGTTCGACCGGTACTGTTAAAAAAAAACATTCACATTTCAATATTTTCAGTTTTGGCACCTGCCTCCAAAATCTAGCTTAAAAGCCCTAATTTGAAGAAACACGATGAGCTTTTTTCAATAATGGATCATAGGCTATGTATAGGAGGCAAAAAATTAAAAAGTTGGGTTCATCTAGAGAAAAATTGTGAATGTCGTCTGATAGCCATGTCTGATAAGGATTGAAAAACTTCTCTCCGAGATCTTTCTATTGAGATATGACCTTGGCCCTTGGAAATATTTTTAACTGGTTGAGTGCTAAAAATATTTTTAAAGGTGATTTCAAACATGGGTATATTTTTACACTGTACACCAATGGCCCAGACTTAGCTGGTGCTAACTCTAAAATATTGAGGGCCAAACACAAATTTTGCCCCCCCAATCACCAAAATTTGCATGCAAAACCAAAAATTAGAAGTTCTATCTATAGTCCTCCATACATTTACTCTCTGCACATGCGCAGACGCCAGGAAGTGACCAGAATTTGGCGCCAAGATCATTCTTTGTTTGGCCCTCAGTCAGTTAACAACAAACTGACTTCTATGCTTTTAAATCTCAGTTTATAATGATGCCAGACACAAATCAATGGTTAATTTGGTGGATCCAAGGACACAACTGGATGAAGGAAGGAAAAAAAGGTGGTTTGAAACGTTCAGGGCTGTAACTTTATAATATTTATAAAAATTAGTTCATGTTCCCCAATTTCGGGACATGGGCCTGACGCCATCATTATTGATAATGACTTTTTCCATTGTTTGTTAAGTATACCTTCCCTACCCTACCTTGAAACCCCCAGTTAAACTCCTGAGCTTTTTGGTTTGTTGTATTGAAATTTTTTTTATAAAATTTCTTGGGGTTTAACGTGTTAACCGGAAGGTTTATTCTGTATTTCCCCATGGTTATGTCCTCACCCTAGGGGTGTTTAGGCATTTTGGTCATGCATCATGCATCCGATGTATCGTTTTTTCTTCTGATGAAGATCTTGCTTTACATCGGATAGTTCAAAAATCTGTTACTGACTTTGGGCTGTGTTGCCTGGGGTCTTGTTTCCGGTTTTCATTCTGATGTTGTTTACGTTGACAATGCTCTATTTGTATATGTAGTTTCCTATTTATTATATGGTAAGGACTGTTGTAAGATACATTTAATATTCCTGTAGTGTAGCAGTTAAATTTTTGGACAGAAAAATAATTTTTGTCCACACTTGAGCTCTGTCGGGATACATTTGGGCAGATTGTTCCCTTTGGGAACTTGGGCTGTTGTAAAAAAAATTTCCAAATTTTTATTTGTAATTTATTTTTCGATTTATATTTTGAAGGTTATTTGTTATGTATCTTTTTATAATTTAATGTGGAGTTGGTGGGAGTTCGATCCACTTAGTTTGCTTCATTATGATAGCATATTGCTCAGTAAGCAAGGCGAGTAAGCCTTTCCTCTGATTTACATGTTGGTTGCCTTGCTTGTAGTCGATGTATTCCCACTAATTCTTGCTCAACTTATATCACACGGGATGACAAACGTTGGAGATGGGTGTCATGGTACGTTATTTGTGGGAGGCCACTGCCGGTCTTCTCGTGGTGAGAGGTCACTGCCGGTCCTCTCGCCAAAAAGTCGCTCTAGTTTTTTAGTTTCTATTTACAGAGGAACAAGAACATGGTGATGTTTACGTGAAATTGTCAGAGAGTGTGCTTCCGTTGTCGCATTTAGATAGTCAAATAGAGCTAGCGGCTAAAGTGCTCATGAAAATTAGACAGGGCAATAAACCACAGCGTGGTTTCAGCTCCCTGTCGCCAGCTAGCTTGAACGGTGAAGCGGTTACATCATCCAT
Organism: Pictodentalium vernedei; assembly: GCA_031216915.1. Lineage (NCBI taxonomy): Eukaryota > Metazoa > Mollusca > Scaphopoda > Dentaliida > Dentaliidae > Pictodentalium > Pictodentalium vernedei. The sequence goes on along the minus strand of CM062292.1, from coordinate 453,529,202 downwards.
GGATCCTGTGATGCTGGGTGTGTCCGTTGTGGTCGAGGAGAGTAGAAAGGGTAGAACGAGCACTATAAAATAATAACAGGCTCACCCTGTGACGACAGAGAGGAAGAAGCCGGCAAGTTCAGTGGGAAGCTTGGCGAGGTCTGAAGGACCATGAGCGAGAGAGCCCCCTCTCTTTCAAAACAACATCTGGGGTCAGATGTTATTGTTCGGAACTTGTGTCAGTCGGAGCATGCGTCCATGCCTCACGTCCGGGACGCTCAGTTCAGTTCACAGCCGGGGTTGGCTGTAGTTACGGCTTCTTCTTCAGCGTCTACCAAGCACACATGACCGCACATTGGCTATGTGACTTCTGATATCCAGCCTGCATCGCCGAGAAGGTCCACTCTTCATCAAAGAAGTCACACCATACTGTAGCCAAGGAGACAAGGCCTCATTCATCGGGACGTCCTTAGAAAAGAGCCATCTCGGACACAGTCCCAGGAGCTGTCGCAGATTGCGCAGCTCATCGCAGCATCCCAGCAAGTGCTGTCGCAGATTGCGCAGCTCATCACAGCATCCCAGCAAGTGCAGAAGCAGCTGACGGCAGGCTCAGAACCTAAGCTTTCAGATGGTGCTGGGTCGGTCCAGTCATCTGCGCGTTCAGATGCCGATGACAGTGATTTTCAACTCACTCAGTTGAATGATGAAAGGGATACAGAGGGGATTACCTTTTCCTTTCGGAACAACAAATGGTTGCGATGGATTTTATCCATCAACACTGCCCTGAATTTATTCCAGCGAATCAGAATGCTGTGACCACTTGCAAGAAACCGCTAGCATTGTTGGACGCTGACTTCATCTGAAAAAAGAGGAGGGCATGTCTTTTTTCGGTTGAGTCTAGACAGGTATTGCAGGCCTTAGGCCTTTTAGATGACGCCATATTTATCTTTCCAGTGTGAAGAATTAAAGCGTTTTTTTGTCATCATCTTCCGTAATTTTACCGATTAACGGAAAACTGGGAAGATGTATTGAGAGTTCCTCTGCATTTGAATGAGCAGGCTAAGGACCTAGCTATGGCCTTACCTTCGTCATTCACTATTCACTCAACACAATTGAGATGGTAATTTCTTCATTCAGAGCGAATTTAGACTCACTGTCTTACAAAGATCACCTTTAAGAACTGTGGCGCAATGTCTCTACGGAAAGGAATTTGTGGATGTTCGTACCTCATTTAAAGTCCTTCCAGGGCTATTATATTTATCACGTGTAACTCTGCCTTAACAGTGGCTAATTTGGAGTTAATCAGACATGACGGAGCCCTTGTGTCGTCATCATTAATAGATGACAAGGTGAAAAAACTCTCTGCGAGTCGCTCTGGTTTCCAGACACTAAGTTTTTGATGACAAGCTTTCATTTGTTTATGACCAAGCTATGAAGAAAGCATCAGTACTCTGCTTAAGTCGGCATCTAATCGACCCGCAATAGCAGAAAAGAGTAAGGCCATTATGGAGGATGTCTAAGACAGAAAGCTATCTAAAAAGGACTCCTCGTGAGGGTATAGGTTACCCTCCTATAATTACTCTAGGGATCGTCATACAGCAACTCTGATGGGGGCTTAGGTCTGATTGAGACTACCGGTCAGATGCCCCTAACCAGTTGGCTCGAGGCTCTTCACGAAGGAGACATACTTTCTCCTTCCGGAGGCCTCACAGGTACTACAGATGAGGGTTAGGACCTCTATTGCTTAGTAGTTAACAGATAGTTATCAAGATTCGCATCAAACTGGATAACTATTACGGTAGACCATTAGGCGAGAAGTGTGGTCTTGGATGGCCTATCTTTCCGAGAGAAACCACCACTAATTTAATGTCTGTGATGGACAATGCTTCCGTCAAATCCTTGCATAAGAGTCTCTCCAATTGGAGGTAAGGTTCTCTTGACAATGAAAGTAATAGAGGTCGTCGAGAATCAAGATTCTCTAGGCTTCTGTAGTCACCTGTTACTCGTACTGCAGCCAGAGAGCTCGTTCCGACCGATAATAGACTAGAGCTGGATAACAAGTTTATCGTAGCTCTACAAGTTTATTTATGGTAATCATTTAGTCGGTAAAAGCAAGCGTTCGAGTGATCGACTATGCGACAAGCATAGATCTTCTATGGATCCGTTCTTTCATGTCCTGGTATATCCGGCATTCAGAAAGTACCTACGGTTCATCGTCCAAGGAATAGTATTTCAGTTCTGAGTGATGTGCTTCGGTCTGAATCCAGCGCCCTGGGCTGTCACTCGAATAATGGACTCGGTAATGTCTCACAATAATCCGGTTCGTCTGCCATTATTCAGAGCAAAATTAGTCAGTTGTTATGCTCATTTTTGTCTACTATCAGACACATTAACAGCGAGAAATTTTATGCGACTGATGGGGTTATGTGGAGCGGCTATGCATCTTATTCAGAAGAGTTGCTTATGCACACATCTCCTCCAGTTATTCTTTACCCAGAACTGGAGTGTGAAGACGCATTCGCTCAAGACCAGTATTGTTTTAACGGATCTAGTAAACAAAAAGTCCATATTGGGGCAGATATTCAGTGGTTAACTCGAGTTCTGCTGCAACTGCCAGATCCAGCTTTCTCGATTATGACGGTATAAGTCAATAGTTTGGGTCATGACCCTAAGTCCGACAGACTCGAAATGCAGGAGTCTTGGGACCCTCTGTTCCTGGATAAACACATAAACATCAAAGAATGATGTCAATATTGTTAGCACTACATCAATGGATTCAGATGTTGTTGGATAACTCGATAGTGGTAACATACATCAGAAACCAGGGTAACACCCATTCATTTCTGTTATTATAACTAACAGAGAAGATTTTTCATGTTCATCTCTCTATCCGTCATATACTGGGTCGTCTGAACGTACTAGCAGACTCGCTCCTCGGAAAGGTCGCCTGTTTCATTTGCATTGGACGCTCAACAAGCAATTTTTGGGACAGTTTTGCTACCAGTGAGATCGCCCCATGATAGTTCAGTTTGTGACGCACAGGAACAATTAGTTACCATCATTTGTGTCGCCATGCCCAGATCATTGAGCGCATGCAGTAGACACTCTGCAGAATTCATGGGGATGAATGATAGGATACGCGTATCCTCCAATTCATTGATTCAGTAGATTACGTTTAAAATTAAACAGTCTCGTTGTGAATCCTACTAGTAGCACCTCTGTTGTCACAGAAACCTTGGACCAGTATTCTCAAGTGTCTGTTATAGGACGCTCCCCAGAAGCTTCCTCCACGAGAGGGTCTTCTATGAGGGGAATTTTTTTTTTGGAGTCGGTTAGACGTGAGGGAACCATCACGGTTCCTATATTTTTTGATAACTGGCACAGGAACGATTTGATAATGTGGGTGAGGAGATTTCGATTTGACTTTGAATCCCCCCATTACATGCACTGCCTTTGTGTTTAGAGGCAATTACCGGGCAAGACGTAGTTTTCTTCCCGAAGCCTCACATAACTTAATACATACACTCTATGCATTTGGGTTATGTTCTATGGCGACCTCATGGGCATATCCGCTTGTTAGTTGGATTAGTTTCCTGTGATTATTTGTTGATTTGTTATATACGAGCACTTATTTAAAATCATCACAATTAAATTGCTACTCTTTGAGTACCTAGCAGGCTGCATAACCAGTTAACTGGTATTCAGATGATTACATGCTAAATATAAATGCTTTCACGCATTATATTATTAAGCTAACGCTTTATTGTATTTTGTGGACCTTGAAATCATAATCTATTTCGGGAGCGGTCCGTGTGGAGCCTGTTAATCATACCTACTTTCATTTCTAGATCTGGGTTTCTGTTATGTCAGCATGCATTTCACATATTCACATGTTTACGATGGTAGATATCGGATAGTACATGTTGGAGAGTGATGTTGCTGGAGTTTATTGTACAGAAGCCGCCTGAGGATTACCTAGGAAGTGTGTTTTCTCTTCAAGGATCGTTCAGTGTGGCTCGATTGGACACATGTATGTTATATTTTTATCACCGGTTTTCGACGTATCTGTGTACGTCGTCTGTATATATAGCGGGCAATATTATTTACCAGGATCATTATTGATTCCAGAGCTCTCCCCTCTTTCTTTTGAAGATTCCTTCAAAAGAAAGGGGGGGGGATGATTTTTACCTCTTCTCTGGCTTAAAGAGTATGTAACTATGAAGGAAGCTGTTTTATCCGTAATTATATCCTATATACAGCTGAAATGTTATTGTATGGCGTATGTTTGTGATGGATTTTCACTCATTCTCAGATACGCCATCCTATTTTTGGGGGCTTAGTCCAGACTAGCCTTAAAAATTAGAAACTTGTTACTTCCTAAGTAGCATTGTCTTCATGCTTACAATAAGGAATTACTTAAATTGGGCTCCATATTTAGAATATGTCTCCTCTATTACTGTATAGAGAGACATACATGTAATTCCTAATTATTCTATGTTCCTTTCATCATGGATTGCAGGATTGGAATTATTTCGGAAGTCCTAGGCCCTCCACCTTTTTACGATTCAGCTGAGTCTGGGCCATTGGTGTACAGTGTAAAAATATTATAAATTTATAGTAATTTGTATATTTTTGTACTTACCAATGGCCCAGACGGGGATGGCCCTCACATGAGTGGGCACTCATACCTCCCCGCTGAATTATTATATAATACTCTCTTTTACAAAGAATGATCTTGACACCAATTCCGGTCACTTTCTGGCATCTGCACATGCGCAGAGAGTAAATGTATGGAGGACCAGATAGGACTTTTAATTTTCGGTTTTACATGCAAATTTGGGGTTATTGGGGGGGGGGGGGGGGGGGGGGGGGGGGGCAAAAATTGTGTTTGGCCTTCGATGTTTTATTGTTAGCACCAGCTAAGTCTGGGCCATTGGTAAGTATAAAAATTTTCATTTACTATAAATTTATAATTTTTGTCAAAGATACCACACCACCAGAAAGAGTAGCGTTAGTTAAGCAAGAATTTGTTCATAACTAATTGTTTTGTTACAATTTATTGGAAAGTGCCACTGTTTTCCACTACTGAGCCAACATCAAGTGAATGCATACAATGTAAAGCCACTAAAGTGGCATGCAGCTCTTTTTAACAAACATGATAATGGCTTCTAGCACTCAACCAGTTAAACCAAAATGAATGAAAGAATGAATGTGCTAAACTTATTGTAGGTAAATTATGCTGATGCATTGAAAAGAATTGATCCATTAAGAAATGAATTGAGAGAGATCGAAGAGAACGCTAAGCAGAAACAACTAAATAGAAAAGAAATAAACAACCATATTGGTGAACTGGAGAAGAAGATTTCTAAATATCAGAAAGAATATACCATTCTTACTGGCCAAACTCAGTTTATCGAAACTGATCCACTTGCTTTGGAAGCAAAGGTAAGTTCAACACATAGCAAGTTATCTTTCAAAATAACTAGCCAGAATTATACCCATACTTGGAAGAGCCAGACTATATCATATTATACAAAATAACTAGCCAGAATTATACCCATACTTGGAAGAGCCAGTCTATATCATATCATACAAAATAACTAGCCAGAATTATACCCATACTTGGAAGAGCCAGACTATATCATATTATACAAAATAACTAGCCAGAATTATACCCGTACTTGGAAGAGCCAGACTATATCATACAAAATAACTAGCCAGAATTAAAACCATACTTGGAAGAGCCAGACTATATCATATTATTACAAAATAACTAGTCAGAATTAAAGCCATACTTGGAAGAGCCAGACTATATCATATTATTACAAAATAACTAGTCAGAATTAAAGCCATACTTGGAAGAGCCAGACTATATCATATTATACAAAACTAGCCAGAATTATACCCATACTTGGAAGAGCCAGACTATATCATATTATACAAAATAACTAGCCAGAATCATACCCATACTTGGAAGAGCTAGACTATATCATATTATACAAAATAACTAGTCAGATTTATACCCGTACTTGGAAGAGCCAGTCTATATCATATCATACAAAATAACTGGCCAGCATTATATCCATACTTAGAAGAGCCAGACTATATCATATTATACAAAATAACTAGCCAGAATTATACTCGTACTTGGAAGAGCCAGACTATATCATATTATACAAAATAACTAGTCAGATTTATACCCGTACTTGGAAGAGCCAGACTATATCATATTATACAAAATAACAAGCCAGAATAATACCCGTACTTGGAAGAGCCAGACTATATCATATTATACAAAATAACTAGCCAGAATTATACCCGTACTTGGAAGATCCAGACTATATCATATTATACAAAATAACTAGCCAGAATTATACCTGTAATTGGAAGAGCCAGGCTATATCATATTATACAAAATAACTAGCCAGAATTAAAGCCATACTTGGAAGAGCCTATCTATATCATATTATACAAAATAACTAGCCAGAATTATACTCGTACTTGGAAGAGCCAGACTATATCATATTATACAAAACTAGCCAGAATTATACCCATACTTGGAAGAGCCAGACTATATCATATTATACAAAATAACTAGCCAGAATTATACCCGTACTTGGAAGATCCAGGCTATATCATATTATACAAAATAACTAGCCAGAATTAAAGCCATACTTGGAAGAGCCTATCTATATCATATTATACAAAATAACTAGCCAGAATTATACTCGTACTTGGAAGAGCCAGACTATATCATATTATACAAAACTAGCCAGAATTATACCCATACTTGGAAGAGCCAGACTATATCATATTATACAAAATAACTAGCCAGAATTATACCCATACTTGGAAGAGCCAGACTATATCATATTATACAAAAATAACTAGCCAGAATTATACCCATACTTGGAAGAGCCAGACTATATCATATTATACATCTGTTCAGGCCTGGCAATCTAGAAAATCAAGGAGTGCAAAACAATTGCCCTCCTCAGATTGCGTGGGAGTGCAATTGCACCAGAAATTTTCAATGCAAAAACTTGTATGCTATTTTGATTATATTCACTTCAAGGTATTAATATTGTGACTGAAAAATTGTACTACATTCAGCTACATAATGGGAAAAGTGGCACACACATCTTCTCATTATTCAAAATGTTGCATTCAAATCTTATGTGACTGCCTTCTGCACTCAAAATATATCGAAATCAGACATAGAATGGGTCATGAATTATTGAGAATCAATGAAACATTGACAAATCATTCCCTGAGTTCCAATGTGTTCTATGTGCCAGTAGTTGGAACTCAGGGCATGAATAATGATAATAGATTTTAAAGGCAGTCCCAAACAAGTCTGGCATTTCAGAAAATCAAGAGCTGCAAAAAGTTGCCCTCCTCAATTTTTTCTAGGCGTGCAGTTGGCATGCAGCACCCCTGCGCTTCTAAAGAATGCCAGGCCTGTCTGTTTGTATTCCAAATAAGGAATCATCGTTTTGTTAGCTCACCAGAGGGAGCTTAACTTATCACTTGCCGTCCGTCGTCGTCATCGTCGTCTGTCAAGAACTTTACATTATTGACTTCTCCTCACAAACTACTTGACCAAATTGAACCACATTTTGTGTGCATGTTCCTTATCATATGTCAATTCAAGTTTGTACAAATAAACTTGCCGCACCCACAGGGGGCACCAGAAGGGGCATAACTCTGATATCACCCATAATTTTTTTTAATAATTCAAAAACATCTTCTTTGAATCCACCAGTCAGAGTCTTTTCAAATTTGTTAAACAACATCTCTAGGTGGGGGGGAAGGTTCAAGTTTGTTCAAATCGAGTCCCTGGGTTAAGATTTGGGCTCTCTATTGGAGCCCAAAGTTTAACTTGGTGCAATTTGAGGAAGTTTCTTCAAAATTTTTCTTCTTCAGATCCACCAGTCAGAATTCTTTCATGTTTGGTATACAAAATCTCTAGGGGGGGGGGGGGGGGGGGGGGGGGGGGGGGAGGGGGGGGGTAGATTCAAGTTTGTTCAAATTGGGTCCCTGAGTTAGTATTTGGGCTCTCTATTGGAGCCCAAAGTTTAACTTGGTGCAATTTGAGGAAATTCCTTTAAAAATCTTTTTCTTCAGATCGGCCACTCAGAATTTTTTCATGTTTTGTATACAACATCTATAGGGGGGTCAGATTCAAGTTTGTTCAAATCGGATCCCTGAGTTAGTATTTGGGCTCTCTATTGGAGCCCAAAGTTTAACTTGGTGCAATTTGAGGACATTTCTTTAAAAATCTTCTTCTTCAGATCGACCACTCAGAATCCTTTCATGTTTGGTATACAACATCTATAGGGGGTTCAGATTCAAGTTTGTTCAAATCGAGTTGCTGGGTTAATATTTGGGCTCAAATTTTAACTTTGTGCAATGCGTGGAATATTCTTTAAAATTCTTCTGCAGATTCACCAGTCAGAATCCTCTCATTTTTGGTATACATCATCTCTAGGGGGGGGGGGGGGGGGAGGGGGGGGGGTGGAGGGCAGCTTTATGTTTGTTCATATCGAGTTTCTCGGTTAATATTTGGGTTCCCTATGGGAGCCTGAATTTTAACTTAGTGCAATATGAGAAAAATTTCTTTAAAATCATCTCTGGGAGAGGTCAGATTCAAGTTTGTTCAAATTGGGTCCCTGGGTTGAAAGTTTTGAGTCTGGTTCGGACTTTCATATTTGGTATACAACATCTCTTTGTTTGTTCAATTTGAGTCCTTGGCTTAATATTTGTGCTCTATGGGCAGGGGGGGAGGGGGAGCCATGTTACGTTCAGGTTTGTTCAATCCATTCCAAAGTGTTTTTCCATAAAAAATTTGCCTCTCATGACTTCATTCCTTTGTAGTATTGATGAACTATGTCTAACTGAATGTGACCACAAATACTTCTTGAACCACTTTGGCCGGTGAGTGATTAAGGCTCCTTGGGGCCTCTCGTTTTTGACAACTTTTTGAGTTTTGAACCCCAAAAATAAAGGCCAAATTGTGTAAATGGGCTGGAGCCCTCATTCTGCAGATAACAGTCTGCTTATTTCCAGGCTTGGCTGTAAGTATTTAATCCTTCACCTTACGAATCTCCCCGCATCCACCCACCTAATATGCAAATTCAGCAGTTGAAATAATTTTATTTTTCAAAAAAATTTCAACAAAACCATATCATGTGACCCCTTGTTGGAACAGACTCATCGAGCCCGTCCAATGAGGGGTCACATGATATGGTTTTGTTGAAATTTTTTTGAAAAATTTAAAAAAAATGATATTTAAAATAATAAATTTTGATATTGTCTGTGTTAGGTAAAGGGTTAATGCATATGCAATTGTGAGCCATTCTGTTTGGTAGAATAACTTGTATGCTTTGCTCATTCATTATATCACCCAAAAATATCTCCTTCTCATCAATTATTTTTGTAAATGACGAACCTAAATCCAGTTGTGTTTCTATTTGTATGATGGTTTTCTACTGTCTCTCTCTGAAATGGTACTCTCTCGTACAATCTCGCCAATCAATATATATAAAGTGGGATTACCAATTTTTATACACCTGTTTTGAAAAAAAACAGGGCGTATTATGTGATTGGTCTATCCATCAGTCTGTCTGTCCATCCATCTGTCCATTCACATTCATTCATCTGTCTGTCTGTCCTGGCTTGACATTGTGGGGTTAGGGTTTAAAATGGGAAATATCCCACAAGTAAGAACGTGTAAGAAAGACCATCCATCCATCCATCCATCCATCCATCCATCCATCCATCCATCCATCCACCATCCATCCATCCATCCATCCATCCATCCATCCATCCATCCATCCATCCATCCATCCATCCATCCATCCATAAACTCTCCTATTTCCAGCTGATAACTAGAGTTTAGATTTATAGATCGGGACCAAACTTAGTTTGTGCCTCAGTTATATCAAAAAAAGGTTAATTTCCAATTGGGATTTGGCCTGATGATTTTTACAACAGTTATGAACCTTTTCAACTTAGGCCTAAAAAAATAAAAAATCTGTTTCTCAGGCCCTCCCGCATGGTCCTTTTGGCTGCCGCATGCTCTCTTTTTTATAACCAACTTAAACTTTAAAAAAATACAAATTAAATGGTTTATGTCTGATATTTTACCCAAGTTAAAAAAAATTGTTGAATTTGACCCTTGAGTGCAAGAAGGCTTTGCAATGCTTTAGCATTGCAAAGCCTTCTTGCACTCAAGGGATGAAATACACTACCACCCATGCTATTCTGTAGGTTATGAGGCCTAAAACATAAACCAAGAACATGAACTTTTGATGGCAAAGAAGAAATTACTGACATCAAAAATAAAAAAAATGCTTGCCCGCATGCAGTTTCACAAATAATGGCCTGAGAAACAGAAGATCTACTTTGTGTGGCCTTATGTACAATTTAAAAAAAAGCCTATCGGCCATATTACACAAGGCCAGGTATAGCTCTTGTTGTTAATTTCATCTCTCTTTATAATTTAGTATCAGTGGTTTTCAAAGTCCAAACTGTCTCCCGTTCAAGAAACATCTCAAGACTCAGAGAGAGTTTGGAGTTTTGTAGATCAGCGATTATAGATACAGTAGAATCCTCTTAATTGAATATCCATTTTGCCAGTGAAAATTATTCAATTAACAGGAGAATACAATTAACAGGGATTTGGTCAGTTTCCTGTGTTCTGGAGGTAAACTGAGCATTTATTCCATTATATCTTGTTTGTCAGAGCTCTATGAGCTCTGTCAAACAAGATATAATAGAATAAATGCCTGTTTTGGATGTAGTGAGGCCAAAAAGGTTGATAAATAGGGGGAATTTGGTGCGTGTGACAGTAATTTTTTCGACATATTACAAAAATTTATATACAATTAACAGGAGTTTACTCTACAACCCATATGCGATTAACAGAGCAAATTTGTACTGAAGGTATGGTAAATGGTTTTGTGTTTGAAAATTATATTCAATTAACAGGGATATACAATTAAAAGATATCCAATTAAGTGGGCTCCACTGTACTAAATACAGATGAAATGAACGAATCAGAATATAAGAATGGTTTTAGGAATACATTTGTGATGGAGGGAATCTGCACCTTGATTGTTTGTTTTCTTCCCATGGAATGAACTAAGAAGGATTATTCTAGGAGAGTAATTACTGGTTAGAAGTTGTTTGTAATCATTTATTTAAGATATGTGCATTTCAGAATTTTATTTTTGCCAAATAAAAGATTTAATAATTTTTAATAGATTGAAAGGAGTATTGCTTTACTAAATAGTTTGACTCAAGAGAAACAGAGGTGGGAAAACAGCAGTGAATCCTTAAAGAGTCAACTGAATACACTAATAGGGGATGTGTTGCTGTCATCTGCATTCATGACATATGCAGGTATGTATTACAGTGGAACCCTGTTAATTGAATAGCCACTTTGCCAGTGGAAATTATTCAATTAACAGGAGTATGCAATTAACAGGGATTGTGTCACGTATATTCTAGAGATAAACTTAGCATTTATTCTATTAATTAATTTAATAGATTAAATGCCTGTATTGGATGCACTGAGGCCAAATAGGTCTATAAACAATGGAAAACCAGGGAGAGTCAGGGTAATTCTAGACAGGCTGCAAGATGTTTTATTCAATTAACAGGAGTTTACTCTATAACTTATATTCAGTTAACAGGTCAAATCTGTACTGGAGTATGGTAAATGGTTCTGTGGTGGGACATTATATTCTGTTAACAGGGTTATTCAGTTAACCCTTTACCCAACAAATCTGCCACATCTGCCTGCATAATATGCAAATTCAGCAGCTGACAAAATGCTATTTTTCAAAACATTTTAACAAAGCCATATTATGTGACCCCTCTGGAACAAGCTCGTCGAGCTCATTCCAATGAGTGGCCACATGATATGGTTTTGTTGAAATTCTTTGAAAAATTAAAAAAAATGATATTTAGGCCACACAAAGTAGATCTTCTGTTACTCAGGCCATTATTTGTGAAATTGCATGCGGGCGAGCGTATTTTATTTTATTTTTCATTTCAGTAATTACTTTTTTGCCATCAAAAGTTCATGTTCTTGGTTCAAGTTTTTGGCCTCATAATCTACAGAATAGCATGGGTGGTGGTGTATTTCATCCCTTGAGTGCAAGAAGACTTTGCAATGCTAAAGCATTGCAAAGCCTTCTTGCACACAAGGGACAAATTCATAAATTTTTTTAACTTGGGTAAAATATCAGACATAAACCATTTAATTTTTATTTTTTTTAACTTTAAATTGGTTATAAAAAGAGAGCATGCGGAAGCCAAAAGGACCATGCGGGAGGGCCTGAGAAACAGATTTTTTATTTTTTTAAGCCTTAAAGTAATAAATTTTGATATCATCTGCACGGGGTAAAGGGTTAAGAGATATCCAATTAAGTGGGCTCTACTGTATTATTGCTTCTGTATATTTATTTATTTATAGAATATCATTCTCATTGTTTTACTCAAACTGATGAGCCTGGGTTGAGATTTACATTTATTTATTAGATATGATTTTCTTCCCCAGAATTGCCTATTATTGAGCTCGGCCAATATGAACCAAGCTAGAGTTGTCTCCCTTGATACATTAGTAGGCACTGCCATTTTGTTTACAATGAAAATCATTCACCATTATTCATCGAATGCAATCAATCGGTAAAATTAGCATTACCAGACAGAAGGGAGTAGTTTTTGTATGGTGAGGAATTAATGATGGCAGTCTGTAAGGACAAGGTTGATGAAGAGATTAAAGAAGAGAGTTGTACAGAAAAATCATTGCAAACTAAGATTCAGAGTCATAAGTGGAGATTCATAGAAGAGGCAGAAGAGGTTGTTTAACTATCCAAATGTTGTCGCTTCCCCACTATGGAAGCTGAGATGTTGGGATAGCTGAACTAGGAGTAGGAGAGGTTGTTTAGCTATCCAAATGTTGTGGCTTCCCACTGTGGAAGCCGAGATGTTCGTATGGCTGAACTTGGAGTAGGAGAGATTGTTTAGCTATCCAAATGTTGTGGCTTCCCCACTGTGGAAGCCGAGATGTTTGGATTACTGAACTAGGAGTAGAAGAGGTTGTTTAGCTATCCAAATGTTGTGGCTTCCCCACTGTGGAAGCTGAGATGTTGGGATAGCTGAACTAGGAGTAGGAGAGGTTGTTTAGCTATCCAAATGTTGTGGCGTCCCCACTGTGGAAGCCAAGATGTTTGGATTACTGAACTAGGAGTAGGAGAGGTTGTTTAGCTATCCAAATGTTGTGGCTTCCCCACTGTGGAAGCCGAGATGTTTGGATTACTGAACTAGGAGTAGGAGAGGAAACTTCAGACTTTGTGGAAAGATTGAGAAATAATAACACTGTCATAAAACTGGAACAGATCTGAGAATTCTGTAATTATTTGTTGCGAATTAATAATTAAAGAGGTTATTACTAGTGCTGCTGCGGTTATCCGGATAACCGGTTAACCTGTGGTTAAAACTTTGACCGGTCAAGAAAATGTTTTAACCGGTTAACCTTACATTCACTATAGTACATGCCACGTTATATTATCTGACTGTTTTCGGTGCGAATTCAACTAATGACGCTTACTGACCACTGAGTTATCTTCCAAGTTCTAACATCAAACAGATCAAAGAACAGCGACGTTGTAACTTGTAACTTGTATCTTTCCCTTTGATGCGCGAACGTGCATCTTTCACTTTCATCTTTGTCGGCGAAACTTAAGACAATCACTGTCAATGAGCCTTATAATTATTAACAGTGATTGTCTTTAAGTTTCGCCGACAAAGAGGGTCCGATGTGTACGATGTTGTGAAACTTGTGATTGCTGTAAGCGTGGCACAATCAGAGAACTGATATTTCAAATTCAATGATACATTAGCAATGGCTTCGGCACCATCAAGTTCACAGATTCAAAAATCATGAAAATCAGATATTTGGGACAATTTTACGCTAATCGAATGTGGTGACAAAAAGCAGGCAGAATGTAAGCTTTGCAAAGTTCGGTTCAATTACTCGGGTTCGACTTCATCGCTGAGATACCACACCGAAAAGAAGCATGCATTATTCGCCACCTCCAGCATACATGCGGCCGGTATGAGTAAACAGAAGATTCAGACAAAGTTAGATTTTGGCACACCAGTGAAGCCAGTGGCAAGAGGAAAATGGCTTCAAGCTACATTTGCACTCGTTCGATGGTGTGCCGTCGATATGAGGCCCATCAGTATAGTGGACTCGAAATCTTTCCGAGAATTTATCAAGCTTCTCAACCCGACGTATGATGTTCCCGGTCGAACAACAGTCAAGAAGTTGTTGAAAACTAATTATCAGCTGCTGAGGAAGCAGTTAATTTCAGAACTTACATCTCGCAAATCTGTTGCCATTACCACAGACTGCTGGACTAGCTGTGCGACCGACGGGTATATCACCATAACTGTGCATTACATGACCGATGATTGGACGATCAAGAATTTCGTACTACGGACATGCGAAGTTGAGGAGAGACACACTGCAATCAATCTAGCTGCAGAAATTAAAGCAATCTTGACTTCGGAATACCAGAAGAGAAGCTACTAGCGATTGTTTCTGACAATGGGTCGAACATAGTCGCGGCTGTTCGCGAAATAAAGTTTGAGAATTTAACACACGTTGCAATTAAGCGTCAAGGCAGGACTCGCAATTTAACCTATTTTTCGCGCTATTGGGGGCGCCAGAGGTTTGGTTAGCCATTTCAACAAATCAAATGTTGCTACCTATGCCCTTGAGAAAAATCAGAAGAAGTTTGATGACATTCTTTCACATAAACTTATTCAAGAGGTTGCCACTAGGTGGAACTCAACATACGCGATGTTTGATCGCTTACTCGAACAACGATTGCCAGTTTTATCTGTCATACATGATCCCAAAATCACGTCACCATCGGCTGGAAGAATCCTGGAGTTGAGTGACGACATTTGGCGGACAATTGAAACTGTAACCCCAACATTAAAGCCCCTACAGATGGCTACTGAAGTGGTTTGTTCTGAAGAATTCCCCCACGCTAAGTATGGTGTTTCCCATGGTGCAAGGCCTCATAAGAAATCATCTCAATGAGAAGGGTGACGACAAACAAGTATTGAAGGATTTTAAAAGGACCGTTAGAAATGACTTGGATAAAAGATTCCCGAGAAGAACCCATACATCATTGCTTCTTCACTTGATCCTCGTTATAAGAGTTTGCCCTTTTTAACAGAAACGGAATGCGAAGCAGTGTTCGAGAAACTTGTAGAAATGATCATAAATTCTACGTCAAACACTGGCAAATCAAGTTCATCTGTTACAACAGTTTCAAGTTCTTCAACTATGCATGCGACATCGGTGAGTGCTGTTAGTACCGTTGCTATGCCTACATTGCCTAGTATGCCAACAACTGATGTTACTGATCCCGACATTAATGTTGCCTCTGCTTCATGTGCGACCCCGGCTTCCACAGATTCACCTGCGACTACGACCTCCGTCCAAATTGACCCAGTGAGTGGAAAATCTGAGACAATTACCGAATTCGTTCCCAAATCAAAAAAAATCAAAGATTGAAAATGCTAATACCGCTATGAAATTTCTGTTAGGGGATTTCTACAGTGAAGGGAATAAGGAAGTATCTAGCTCTAATGCTGTAGTTCGCGATGAAGTTAAGTCATACTTTGAAACAAAAGCTACAACAACTGATATCAGCTGTGCACAGTGGTGGCACAGAAACGAGGAAAGATTTCCGAGGGTCAGTTCTTTGGCAAAGCAGTACCTTAGTGTTCCTGGAACTTCCATCCCCTCTGAAAGAATATTTTCTGCTGCGGGCAACATCATGTCGAAGAAGCGCTCCAGTTTGGATCCCGACACAGTTGACATTTTGATATTCATACGTGAATATGTCAGGAACTCACCCTTAGAAACCACTTTCCATATACCCGGTCCCGAATCTCCCGATGTAACTGATGTTGATGATGATGACTGATGAAGTCCAGACTGTCCATGGTGATGAATGATCAGTGATGACTGATGAGTAATTGGGCATTGAATTTCAAGATTTGAGTAACTCTGTTAGATTGTTGCATTTTATTACGGGTCACCCAACTCACCCGAGCCGAGAAGGCTAAGGCTTTTATGTTTTCTGAGTGATGCTGACATTTCTTCTGTTTGAAATTTGAATAAAGATTTGTTTTGAGATTGAAGATATATTCAGTGAATTTCAGTCAATTCCGGTGTCACAGACTCACAGTCAGTCAGTCACACAGTGTCACTTGTTTTATCTGCACTCTGCAGTACCGTGATGGCATGATCATAACACATCAGTGATCACAGCATGAATTCACACTTTTGTTGTTCTAACTTAGAATAACAAAAGTGTGAATTCATGCTGTGATCATCATCATCATCATCATCATCATTTGCCTTAACACCCTGTGGTGCAGGTGCATACTCATACTGCATAGGGTGGCAACAAACTGAACAAAGTCTCAAGTCTCTCCATCTCTGCCTGTCTTCAGTGTCTTGGGCCAATCTTGTGACTCTCGTCAGTCTCGTGACAGTCTCGTCATTCGTCAAGAACCCCGGGCGCGCTGTATGGTTTTCATTTCATCCTCACTCCTCAGCTGTTCTGACTCCTGAGTGTTCTCCATGTTGTTTTCGGTCCTCCTCATTTTCTCTTTCCATCTGTAGTGAGTGGAGTCCAGTCATCCCGTGAAGTGCAGCTGTTCTTCATATTGCATGAAGGTATTGCAAAGTTGGCCCAGTAGAAGTTGGCCCATGGGACTACTCCCGTGGGCCGACTTCTCCTGGGCCAACTTCGCAGTGGGTTGACTGGGTTCTGAGTCCTGACACTTTAGCAATGTTTTGTTTTCCCACGTTCTGGACCAGTGCTGTACTCCTGTTCTTGTGATCTCTCTCCCTAACAGATGCCCTATTTAATATTTATCCGTCAGTACCGTTACTATCATAAAAGATCAGTGATCATAGCATGGATAGGGCAGGCTGTGATCACTGATCTTTTATGAGAGTGACGGGCAGTGACGGTCCACAAATATGGTTTGAATTGATTCGCCAATAAATATGGTCTCATTTGACTCATTGGTCTCAATGGTCTGAATCGCCTATGAAGTATGAAGATGTATAAAAGATTGGATTCGGAACAGATGTGTGGGCAATTCGAATCAGACTTGTGGACGATTTGAGTCAGATTTGAATTGCCCACACATCTGTTCCAAATCCGATCGTCTATACGGTAAGTAACAGTATATGTATTTGCTGACCGGTTACCGGAGACACACCAACGATGTTCATGACTTCATGTCTCAGTTAAATTTTATTAAAGTCCATTGATCAGAAAAAAGTGTTTGTGCATGAAAAATCACTTTCGGTACCGTATCAGAAATAGAGTGGCGCAAGTGTGATCGCTCACTGTTCCCAATGGTCAATGTATTGAATGTAAATAACATTGGCCGGCCCGATATAATAGTTACGGTTGAAGCAAGAACACACTACAAATATAGGTACCTTAAATGCGGTTAACCACGGTTAACCACGGTCAAACACGCTGGTTAACTGGTCAGAAAAAAGTCTTAACCATGGCAGCACTAGTTATTACTTTGTTGAATGGCAGATAGCCCGACTGACTCAGAACCTTGTTGACTCAGAGCCCAACTCGAGGGCCGAGTCACCCACAGTTCCATGTTGGTTGGGTTCCAAGTCAGCCAGGGTCCAAGTTAGCCGCATACCACTTGATCTCAGACTGATCTGAAGTTACCTCAGGTTGATATCTCAGACTGATATGAAGTTACCTCAGGTTGATATCTCAAACTGATCTAAAGTTACCTCAGGTTGATATCTCAGACTGATATGAAGTTACCTCAGGTTGATATCTCAGACTGATATGAAGTTACCTCAGGTTGATATCTCAGACTGATCTAAAGTTACCTCAGGTTGATATCTCAGTCTGATATGAAGTTACCTCAGGTTGATATCTCAGACTGATATGAAGTTACTTCAGGTTGATATCTCAGACTGATCTAAAGTTACCTCAGGTTGATATCTCAGACTGATCTGAAGTTACCTCAGGTTGATATCTCAGACTGATCTAAAGTTACCTCAGGTTGATATCTCAGACTGATCTAAAGTTGCCTCAGGTTGATATCTCAGACTGATATGAAGTTACCTCAGGTTGATATCTCAGACTGATCTGAAGTTACCTCAGGTTGATATCTCAGACTGATCTAAAGTTACCTCAGGTTGATATCTCAGACTGATCTGAAGTTACCTCAGGTTGATATCTCAGACTGATCTAAAGTTACCTCAGGTTGATATCTCAGACTGATCTGAAGTTACCTCAGGTTGATATCTCAGACTGATCTGAAGTTACCTCAGGTTGATATCTCAGACTGATCTGAAGTTACCTCAGGTTGATATCTCAGACTGATATGAAGTTACCTCAGGTTGATATCTCAGACTGATCTAAAGTTACCTCAGGTTGATATCTCAGTCTGATATGAAGTTACCTCAGGTTGATATCTCAGACTGATCTGAAGTTACCTCAGGTTGATATCTCAGTCTGATATGAAGTTACCTCAGGTTGATATCTCAGACTGATCTGAAGTTACCTCAGGTTGATATCTCAGACTGATATGAAGTTACCTCAGGTTGATATCTCAGACTGATCTAAAGTTACCTCAGGTTGATATCTCAGTCTGATATGAAGTTACCTCAGGTTGATATCTCAGACTGATATGAAGTTACTTCAGGTTGATATCTCAGACTGATCTAAAGTTACCTCAGGTTGATATCTCAGACTGATCTGAAGTTACCTCAGGTTGATATCTCAGACTGATCTAAAGTTACCTCAGGTTGATATCTCAGACTGATCTAAAGTTGCCTCAGGTTGATATCTCAGACTGATATGAAGTTACCTCAGGTTGATATCTCAGACTGATCTGAAGTTACCTCAGGTTGATATCTCAGACTGATCTAAAGTTACCTCAGGTTGATATCTCAGACTGATCTGAAGTTACCTCAGGTTGATATCTCAGACTGATCTAAAGTTACCTCAGGTTGATATCTCAGACTGATCTGAAGTTACCTCAGGTTGATATCTCAGACTGATCTGAAGTTACCTCAGGTTGATATCTCAGACTGATATGAAGTTACCTCAGGTTGATATCTCAGACTGATCTAAAGTTACCTCAGGTTGATATCTCAGTCTGATATGAAGTTACCTCAGGTTGATATCTCAGACTGATCTGAAGTTACCTCAGGTTGATATCTCAGACTGATCTAAAGTTACCTCAGGTTGATATCTCAGACTGATCTAAAGTTACCTCAGGTTGATATCTCAGACTGATCTGAAGTTACCTCAGGTTGATATCTCAGTCTGATATGAAGTTACCTCAGGTTGATATCTCAGACTGATCTGAAGTTACCTCAGGTTGATATCTCAGACTGATCTGAAGTTACCTCAGGTTGATATCTCAGACTAATCTAAAGTTACCTCAGGTTGATATCTCAGACTGATCTGAAGTTACCTCAGGTTGATATCTCAGACTGATCTGAAGTTACCTCAGGTTGATATCTCAGACTGATATGAAGTTACCTCAGGTTGATATCTCAGACTGATCTAAAGTTACCTCAGGTTGATATCTCAGTCTGATATGAAGTTACCTCAGGTTGATATCTCAGACTGATCTGAAGTTACCTCAGGTTGATATTTCAGACTGATCTGAAGTTACCTCAGGTTGATATCTCAGACTGATCTAAAGTTACCTCAGGTTGATATCTCAGACTGATCTGAAGTTACCTCAGGTTGATATCTCAGACTGATCTGAAGTTACCTCAGGTTGCTATCTCAGACTGATATGAAGTTACCTCAGGTTGATATCTCAGACTGATCTGAAGTTACCTCAGGTTGATATCTCAGACTGATCTGAAGTTACCTCAGGTTGATATCTCAGACTGATCTAAAGTTACCTCAGGTTGATATCTCAGACTGATCTGAAGTTACCTCAGGTTGATATCTCAGACTGATCTGAAGTTACCTCAGGTTGATATCTCAGACTGATCTAAAGTTACCTCAGGTTGATATCTCAGTCTGATATGAAGTTACCTCAGGTTGATATCTCAGACTGATCTGAAGTTACCTCAGGTTGATATCTCAGACTGATCTGAAGTTACCTCAGGTTGATATCTCAGACTGATCTAAAGTTACCTCAGGTTGATATCTCAGACTGATCTGAAGTTACCTCAGGTTGATATCTCAGTCTGATATGAAGTTACCTCAGGTTGATATCTCAGACTGATCTGAAGTTACCTCAGGTTGATATCTCAGACTGATCTGAAGTTACCTCAGGTTGATATCTCAGACTGATCTGAAGTTACCTCAGGTTGATATCTCAGACTGATATGAAGTTACCTCAGGTTGATATCTCAGACTGATCTAAAGTTACCTCAGGTTGATATCTCAGTCTGATATGAAGTTACCTCAGGTTGATATCTCAGACTGATCTGAAGTTACCTCAGGTTGATATCTCAGACTGATCTGAAGTTACCTCAGGTTGATATCTCAGACTGATCTAAAGTTACCTCAGGTTGATATCTCAGACTGATCTGAAGTTACCTCAGGTTGATATCTCAGACTGATCTGAAGTTACCTCAGGTTGATATCTCAGACTGATATGAAGTTACCTCAGGTTGATATCTCAGACTGATCTGAAGTTACCTCAGGTTGATATCTCAGACTGATCTGAAGTTACCTCAGGTTGATATCTCAGACTGATCTAAAGTTACTTCAGGTTGACATCTCAGACTGATCTGAAGTTACCTCAGGTTGATATCTCAGTCTGATATGAAGTTACCTCAGGTTGATATCTCAGACTGATCTGAAGTTACCTCAGGTTGATATCTCAGACTGATCTGAAGTTACCTCAGGTTGATATCTCAGACTGATCTAAAGTTACCTCAGGTTGATATCTCAGACTGATCTGAAGTTACCTCAGGTTGATATCTCATCAGCCGATATGAAACTAACCAAGTAATAATCTCCAAGTGTTAAGTCTCAAAAGAATAGAAGAGGAGTGAAGTAGTTGAGAGATTGTAGTAGAGATGTGAAGATGATAAAAAAACAACTTGTAAATATGCAGCTGTCAACTTTCTTTGTCCAGTACCTAGATATGGTAAAATGTTTGAGATATACGGTGCATGGAATCGGATATACGCATAAGCATGTCATGTAAGACTGCATCTGATTCGATGTTGCGCTTCTGAGTGACGTTATGACGTGAATGAATTGATCTGACACAAAATAGTGTCAAGCAAGAAAGTTATCTCCACCAAAGGTGATAATTTTATTTCAGAATATGAGCTTCATTTACTTGGGCACATGTGAAATACAGCAAAAACTCCACCTCAGGTCATTGATTCCAGTCACTCCACCATCATTGTGTTCTGTCTTAACACTATCAGGGGATATCTAATTAACCGGATTCCTTTTTTTCATTTTGTATAGATATTTGCCTCTATGATTCTTGAATTATGGCAAAATAAATATTTCTTTTTACAGAATGTTATACTTATGCATTCATTGTTGGAAGATTAATGTTGAGTGTTTATTTTACTTTGTATTTTTTTTTCAGGATGTTTTGATAAGCAAATGAGAAAGGACTTGCTCTCTGCCTGGTGCAGTCATCTCCAACAGGCTCAAATTCAATACAATAGAAATATGGTTATAACTGAGGTAAGAAAATTTAAGTTGATTGATGTTTTATAATGCAACAATTACTGTGCTAACACTCAACATTAGATTCAGATAGTTATACAAACTAAAGAAGTATATTACAGTGGGACCCTTTTAATTGAATAGCCACTTTGCCAATGAAAATTATTCAATTAACAGGAGTATTCAATTAACAAGGATTGTGTCACTTTCATGTATTCTAGAGATAAACTTAACATTTATTCTATTATATCTTGTTTGACAGAGCTCCATGAGCTCTGTCAAACAAAATATAATAGATTAAATGCCTATATTGGATGTATTGAGGCCAAATAGGTCTATAAACAAAGGAAAATTGAGGAGAGTCAGGGCAATTTCTCGACATGTTACAAGAGATTTTATTCAATTAACAGGAGTTCACTCTATAACCTATATTCAATTAACAGGTCAAATTTGTACAGGAGGTATGGTAAATTGTTTTGTGTTGGGAAATTATATTCAATTAATGGATATACAATTAAGAGATATCCAATTAAGAGGGCTCCACTGCAGTAGCATTTTCAGACTAGTTTCCGTTTTATTGTTGAAGATTTCCTGCATTCTTGGCTAACACTTACATGAATATATTGAAGTCCATTTCAAGACTTTGACCTTGTCTCTTGTAAAGTGCTTTGAACTTGTTTTGCTCCAAAACATAGCTTTCAATCCCCTCATTGGATTGTTTTGAAAAATTTGAAGGGTGGTTCTTATAAATATTGCTGGCAGTTTTTTATTTTTTTTTTTTTATTAGGGTTTAACGACACATTAACAGCCAGGGTCATATCATGTCGGTGACAGTTTTACAGGTGGAGGAAGCCGGAGTACCCGGAGAGAACCACCGAGCAACGACGAGCAGCTGTCAGCTCTCCAACATCTGAACTCTACACCATGGCACAGGCAGGGTTAGATTGGTTGAAGACATGCGCACCATCGACGTGCCGTATGCCTTAGTACACAGCGTCATCGTGCCCCCATGTACGCAAGTGGGGTTAAGTGCCTTTCCCAAGGACACAATGCAGGAGCATGAATCAGTCGCTGAAATGGTCACCCATCCAACTACTAACCGCGCTCGACGTTGCTTAACTTTGGTGATCTGATGAGAACCAGATACTGTGATGCCACCGTGCCCCATGCTGGCAGGTTATGCCATTATATTTGGTAGAGGATTAAATGAAATTAAAGTTATAATTATAAGAGTAGTATTTGAAAATATTGACTCATGTTTTCTGATTGTTCTCAAAAAGCTTGTTCACACAAGCTGAAAAAGTCTCGGGCTTTGTATGCGTCTAGTTATGTTATCCAGTGTTTTACAGTTATAACACTCCCCTCATCCTATCACATCCCACCCCCTCCAAAACATTTGTGGGTCAAGAGTGCCTGGGGGGCCTCTGGTCTTGTTTATGTGTGAAGCTCCAGTTTGAGCAAATTTTAAAATTCAAAGTGAAAAGTCTTAGAATTCTCAACTCTGGAAGCTTTAAAACTAATAAGAGAAGTTAACCCTTTACCTAACGTAACGGCCAAAACCGGCCAGCGCTATTCTCAAAAATCGCCAATTAATTTTCATTATTTTTTTCATTTTTTGTCTCAAAAACATAGGTTATGACCCCTCGTTGGAATGAACTCGTCGAGCTCGTTCCAACGAGGGGTCATAACCTATGTTTTTGAGACAATAAATGAAAAAAAAATAGTTATTCAAGAATTATTTTTGCAAGTGTCGTCTACTTTTCAGGCTAGGTAAAGGGTTAAGATTGAGAGTGGAGGTGCTACCTCAGAAAAATAAGATTCTGGTATGCTTTTTCAGACTGGTTTTGACTTTGGTAGTCTCTTCATTGGATTGATTGCAGCCAGTGAGCTCTCAGTTTGTATCATTGAAATCCTGAAAGGGAACCCCGAGCTTGAAACAAGCACAAGCATGAGAAAACAAAGGAAAAAAACACTGGATATATATCCTACACATGCTAAAACCATTTGGCCCCAACAGCCTGGACTTGGGCAACTTAATTTCCTTTATTGATAGGAAAAATGGGATGAATATCAGGTTTTTAGGGCTGCTCTTGAGGTTTCATTCCATAGTCCACTGAATTGTAAAAGCTGGCAACCTTCTGTCAATGGAGGGGTGGGGGGGGGGGGGGGATTTGAGATGTCAGTCCTCCCTCATCCACTGACATTCATTTGTAAACCTCTCATGGTTCATGTATGAAGGACATGTTCGTTAAGTGATTTCAAAGCTGTGAATGTCTGCCCTCGTGTACAGGTTCTTTGGTAAATTATGCACCTGTGTTTCATGAGTGGGTGTGTGGCAGACCCTCATAGAATTTGGAATATTTTGTCAATGTGGATAGGGAAAGACCCTCTGAGCTAATGCCATTAGCCTTCAAAGGAAGAGGCCCCTCATATGGTTTCCACATTCGTGACCTTCTTCCTTTTTTTCTTCTCACTTTTTTCGTTGGGGGCTCACTCCCAAATGGATGGCCAGCCACTGCTTCAAAACAAAATGGATACAATGTACTCTCTTTCCATTGGTGTTGTGTCCAATAAACATTCATAGATTGTACCAAAGATGAGCTCCTTCAGAAAACCAGTCAGGATTTGTTAGATAAGAACATTCAACTTGTTGCTTGCTGTCGACGGTATTTTCTCCCAAGACTCTGTCAACATGTAGAAATATGTTAGTTTTTCTTCTTAACAAAATATATTACTATAAATAGGCATAGTTCTTGTAACAGTGAATTTTTAGCTCAACTTTGACGAAGTCAAATTTGAGCTATTGTCATGGCCCGTCGTCCGTCTGTCCGTCCGTCCGTCTGTCCGTCTGTCCGTACGTCAACAATTGGCTATGGCTCGGGCTAGAGGTCGTATTTATGAACCGATCTTTACGAAACTTCTTGTGTACCTTTGTTATGACCCTGGGACGGGAACGAGTGTTTTTAGGTGTGGTCCAAAATTCAAGATGGCTGCTAGCGGCCATTTTGTACCGATGATGCAAAAATCAGTTTTTTGTACAGAACTTCTGTATGAAAGTTCTGATTTGAATAAAGTTTTGTATAAATGTTTAGTACCATGGGATACATCACATATAATACGGGTTTTTTTCTCGTGCGTAAATTATGCAAATTAGACTGACTTTGATTTATTTAGTGTTACTTTCAGAGCTGTAAGTGCCAAGCTGCTATGGCTCGGGCTAGAGGCCGTATTTATGAACCAATCTTTACGAAACTTCTTGGGTACCTTTGTTATGACCCTGGGACGGGAACGAGTGTTTTTGGGTGTGGTCCGAAATTCAAGATGGCTGCCAGTGGCCATTTTGTACCGATGATGCAAAAATCAGTTTTTTGTACAGAACTTCTGTATGAAAGTTCTGATTTGAATAAAGTTTTGTATAAATGTATAGTACAATGGGATACATCACATATAATACGGGTTTTTTTCTCGTGCGTAAATTATGCAAATTAGACTAACTTTGATTTATTTAGTGTTACTTTCAGATCTGTAAGTGCCAAGCTGCTATGGCTCGGGCTAGAGGCCGTATTTATGAACCAATCTTTACGAAACTTCTTGGGTACCTTTGTTATGACCGTGAGACGAGAACGAGTGTTTTTGGGTGCAGTTCCAAATTCCAGATGGCTGCCAGCAGCCATTTTGTACCGACGATGCCGAAATCTGTTTTTTGTACAGAACTTCCATATGAAAGCTCTGATTTGAATAATTTTTTGTATGAATGTTTAGTACCATGGGATATATTACATATATTACAGGTTTTTTTCTTGTGCGCAAATTATGCAAATTAGGCTAACTTTGATTTATTTAGTGTTACTTTCAGCACTGTGAGTGCAAATCCCAATACGGCTCGGGGTAGAGGCCGTATTTATGAACCGATCTTCACGAAACTTCTTGGGTACCTTTGTTATCACTGTGGGACGAGAAGGAGTGTTTTTGGGTCCAGTCTGAAATTCAAGATGGCCGCTAGCAGCCATTTTGTTCAAAATTAAGTGCAATCAGATTTTTGCGCAGAACTTCCAAATGAAAGATCTGATTTGAATAAATTTTTCTATGAATGTTTAGTACCATGGGATACATTACATATAATACAGAGTTTTTCTCGTGAATAAATTATGCAAATTAGGGGTCCGGGTGGGACTTAGAAAATTTTGGACCAAAATCCGGAAATTAGTTTTTTGTGTTTTGATGCATTTTGGTCAATTTTAAGAAGAAGAAGAAAAAATTTTAGTCTGAAAATATTTTGTTTGGGACTGAAAATTTCCACACAAAAATAATAATCTACAATGATTGGTCTTAATCTGTAGTCCATTACAGTCACCTTGTAATTCTTTTATTATTGTTGACTGGGCCAAAACAAATACTAATTCCTGTCATATTCATTATTCAGTTGTCTTGGTCACAGCAAGTACTAATTCCTGTCATATCCAAGTTGAGCTACAGAGTCATTGACTCTTTCATTTCTGTCAGACTTGATTGAATTTTCCATCAAATCAAGTCATGGCTGCTTTACAGCAGTCATGACTTGATATTATGAGAAATTAAAAAAAATACTAAGCAGGTTAGTATCAATGCTATATTCTTGCATTGTATTTGTATGATTTGTATTCAGGAGAAATGTCTGAAAGTCTATGAGTAAGTAATTCATTTTTCTACTTTTCAGTTTCTCTCAGCAGCTGATGAGAGATTATTTTGGCAGGCCAATGCTTTGTCAGCTGTTGACTTATGTATTGAGAATGCTATAATGTTGAAGAGGTTCAGTAGATACCCATTGATTATTGACCCAACAGGACAGGCAACTGAATTCATTCTCAATGAATACAAGGGCAGACAAATAACCAAAACCAGGTAAAATTTATCCTATATGAAAATTTCTTTGTTAACGCTTTACCCAGCGCATCTGATATCAAAATTTATTATTTTAATTATTGGGATTTTTTTCAAATTTAAAAAAAAAATTCAACAAAACCATATCATGTGACCCCTCATTGGAACGAGCTCAACAAGCTCGTTCCAGTGAGGGGTTACATGATATGGTTTTATTGAAATTTAAAGAAAAAAATTTGTTTAAACTGCGTAATTTGTAAATTACGCCAGTGGATGCAGCTGATTTGTTATGTAGAGAGTTAAGCTAGTAGGACTTGAAGTCAATGCTTTTTGCAGTTTTTTTCCAGATAACTAAACATTTTTATTGTTTGCGTTCAATGTGACTCCTTAATTCAATGACCTTGATAAGGTCAGTCCAATGGTGGACCAAAAGCTGTGAAGTGAAAATTTAAAAACTGAAATTTGAAAGGTGAATTTTTGTGTATATCAGTGGGCAGATTGGGCGTATACATAAGCTAAAAGATTAGCCCTCTGCACACATGTCAAAACATTGAAATTTCAAGAAGCAAATTTTTCCCATAATGCAACTAGGAATTGAGCCAATTCAGGTTTGTTTGATAGAATTCATTGGTTGAATTACTAGTTGCCTTATCAGAGAAATTGGCATTTTGAAATCTGGATCTTTCACACCAGTGTTCAGAGGATTAATATCTCTAAATTCAAGCCTTTATGATGGGACCATTTGTTAACGTTCTTATTTGTTCAGTTCTTTCCTGTCTGGCTTCTGTCTCTAATTCTTTTTGGTTGTCAATACCTACCATGCCCCTCTCAGGTGTGCACAGTTTAACTCATAACTCGCTGAGTAATTCCAAAATATTTTTCATCAAATCTTGTCATGGCTGCTGTAAAAAAATAATCTAAATTTAATTCAAGAAATCATTGGCCAAAAAGTCCATTTAGTTTACAGGGAGAAATATTGGTTAAATGAGACCAAATTATATATATTTCACTGGCAAGAGATTTTGGTTTCCCAGCAGGAATATCTGTCAGCAGCATGCAGGGAGTTAGTCTTTCTGCTGATCAAACATGTTTTAAAGTAAATAGAATCATTCTTGATATTTCATTTTCACTTTAAATTACGCGAATGGAAATATTTTCATGGTAGGCAGCCCACTTTTTAGGAAACTCATTTTTTCACTAAATGTAGATCCTAACTGACATGTTACAGAAGCCACTGTAGTGACTTTTAATTTACCCAACGAATCTGCAGCATCCACCGAAGTAATTCACAAATTGAGCAGTTTAATGAAAATTTTGTTTAAAAATTTCAGTAAAATCATATCATGTGATGCCTCATTGGATGCCTCCAATGATGGGTCACATGATATGATTTTGTTTAAATTTTTGTGAAAAAATAAAAAAATAAAAAATGAAATTTGGGTATCATGTTCATTGAGAAAAGGGGTGAAGTTTATGCATGTATTGTAAATCTATTCTCCATAAAATAACATTTAGCCTATATCAGTTAGTATTCCCCAGAGGCATTCTCCAATAATTTGGAAAAAATAATTCATTTGTTTCAAGTTGCTATGTAAATTAATTGAGCGCTGTAATAAAGTGGTGATTGAGTGAATAAGAGCACTGGAAACTCAAACCAGATGTTCCAGGATCATTCACCGGTCATTAAAGATATCAGAACATTCCATTATGTTGGTTAGGACTGTCTCTGCAGAGAGAAACAAACTGCCATAGATTTCTATATAATTTTTATGTGTACAAATACATCAAGAGTAATCGCTTGACTGGACTGGTTATGTGAAATAATTCATGAGAGGTGAGGGACGTTGTACAAACACGAGTGCGCGAATGCACACAAGTGTTTTACAATATAGTCCCTCGACTCGAATGAATTATTTCACGTAAACTGTCCAGTCAAACGATTACTCTGTTTATTCCTTATCATTATCAACGATAATTATGTTATTTATCCCAGTACCTAACGTAACGGCCAGCGCTATTCTCAAAAATCGCCAATTAATTTTCATTATTTATCTCTAAAACATAGGTTATGACCCCTCATTGGAACGAGACAAAAAATGAAAATAATAGCTATTGAAGAATTTTTTTTGCAAGTGTCATCTGCTTTTCATATTAGGTAAAGGATTAAAAAAAACAAAAAACAATGAACAATTACATCCATGGCAAAGCGTCTTCATTTGCACACACGGATACATGACACAATTGTTGGTTGCATAATTCACTTGTGAAGTTATCGTTTATAATCAAACCGGGAAATCCCAGTCACTCACACTTTGGAAAGTAATAAATAGTATGGTTCACTTTATATCAACAAACCAACTGACCCTGTGTCATTTGTTTTGTAAGTCCACTGTCCGTTCATCAGCCATTGTTCATATATGGGCATAGTTATGTCGTATGGTTCACTTTATATCAACATACCAACTGACCCTGTGTCATTTGTTTTGTAAGTCCACTGTCCGTTCATCAGCCATTGTTCAGGTATGGACATAGTTATGTCTTGCAGTAATTCAAACAACAAATCTGGATGGGGGGTGGTGAGAGTTGACAAGACTTTGTTAATAAATAATTATTTTATTAATATTTATTGGAAATTTCCATTGGCTCTCTCCAATAAATTGTAATAAGATGATTTATTTAAACTTTTTTTTCTACTATAGATCAAGAAAATGCATACAATACAAGGCCACTGAAAGAGGATTTTAATATTTTTCAATAGAGTCACTGTAGTTGTTTCTTAAACTCTACCAGTTAACCCGTAAAGGCCTATTTCCAACGTTTACAACCTCAAAACAACCTGACAATAGATAAATTATGTAGGCAGTGGTTTCTAGTCAAGTCTTGGCTGCCTGTTAACCCCCTTCACTCTGATGTCAAAATTAAAAAATTTCAGGAAACTGTTTTTTCCCATAATGCATCTAGATATTTAACCAATTCAATCTCATTTGACAGAGCTCATAGAGCTCTGTCAAACGAGATTGATTTTGGTTAAATTTCTAGTGGGGTTATGGGAATTTTTTTCTGCCTGAAATTTGGATATTTTGACATCAGAGTGAAGGGGTTAACAGGCAGCCAAGACTTGACTAGAAATCATCACAAAGCTACTGGATGTGTACAGGCTGTGGTCAAGTGTGAATTCAGGCCAATTGTCTAAGCCTTTGAGGGTTAACTGTTTGAGTGTTATAAGCCATTATCATCGTGGCTCCATTGAAATGTGCAGAAAGCCACTTTAGTGGCTTTACACTGTATAAAGCAGATTTTTTGTTTAATCACCAGTAGAAAAAAAATGTTTATATAAAATTGTTTAGTTACAATTTATTGGAGAGTACCACAAAGCAGGGTCCAATAAATTGTAACAAAACAGTTGTTTGTAGAAAAAAATCTTTCAAAACTAAGGCCCCTGTTGCTGACAGCATGGTATCTTATAGAAAAATACTCATGTTACAAATCAGACTAGGAAAAAAATCTAGTGCTCTACAAGTTAAAAATGATCTATCTAAACGGTTTAAGAATACCGTAAGTGATTTACAGCAGCCACGGCTCAATATGATGGCAATTTTAAAAAGTACTGTAAAAATAAATCATTATTAGTAAAGATGTGAGAAGATTGTGCAGTTTTCTAATTCATAAACTTTAAGTGAGATTTACAAGAAAAAATTATTTTTCTTTTGTAGTTTCCATGATGACTTGTTGCAACAAAAGTTGGAAAATGCTTTGCGGCTTGGAAAGCCAATCCTTATTCAGGTGTGTGCCATTATTTTAGATAGAATGTTAAATAATTTTAGACCTAACAGAATGTAACTGGTCATTAAGCTCACATATTCTATACAAGATTTGCTGCATTGAAGGGTCACATGATATGGTTTTGTAGAAAATGTTTGAAAAATATATATTGTCCTGAATGTGCAGTCAACCAGAAGCAAAAATAGTAAATGGAAAAACATAAAACCATTCCCGTTCAGGGTAGTCCATTATTCGTTTCAACACTAACTCACTGGCACCAGATTTTTCTTGGGTTGATACTCCAGCAGAAGCTTATAACACATCAACTAAATCTGTAGTTTTGGCCTAAAAAAATTAAAAATTTGTTTCTCAGGCCCTCCTGCATGGTCCTTTTCTCTGCCGCATGCTCTCTTTTTATAACCAATGTAAACTTAAAAAAATAAAAATTAAATGGTTTATGTCTGATATTGTACCGAAGTTAAAAAAATTGATAAATTTGTCCCATAAGTGCATTGTAAAGCCTTCATGAACTCAAGGGATGAAATACACCACCACACATGCTGTTCCGTGGATTATGAGGCCTAAAACATAAACCAAGAACATGAACTTTTGATGGCAAAGAATAATTACAGAAATAAAAAATAAAATAAAACACTCGCCCACATGCAATTTTACAAATAATGGCCTGAGAAACAGAAGATCTACTTTGTGTGGCCTTATGGACAACCAGATATACTCTCCAGTGATCCATAATTTGCTAAAGGTGCTTGTTAAATCTTCAAGTTTCTGGTGTTCCTCAATTGAGTGTTTGGCATTTAAAGTTTGATTAATTCAGTAAGAGCTACATTCATGATCTGATTTAAAGTTTGACTCTAATACAATTACTATAAATCTCAAAATTTGATTGGTTAATCAATAAACATTTGCGACAGTAAAAATCAGTGTAAACCTATCGGAAATTTTGTGTTCTCAAAAACTATTTCAGGTAAGTCAAGATGTATTCGTGGGCATTCTATTTCATTCCATTTGGATTCCTTGACTACCGTATCCAATGTAAATAAACTTAGACGCTTTGACTTTCTGTAACAAAAACCCATTTTCTATCTGCCTTGTAATTAACTGTGATTAACTCTTTGCCTTTGCCATATGCATGCATGCGTACTTATCCTTTACATTCGGAAGACGCATCCGTGAGTATTTGGGATATACCCTGGGAATCCCCTGTTTACATATATAGACGTAAAAATAACCCAATAATAGCAAGTGTTAGTGTGAAGGTTATTGTTCGAATTGTGTTCCCGTAGTTGATTGGATGACTCAATCACATGTGTAATTGGTCAAGTGAAACTCGTGTACTGGCTTAATTAAAAATGTCGGATTTAAACTCCAGTAACGGGCGTGACCTTGATATTTTGTGCTCAGATTCTGAAATAAATTTAAGTGATTCAGATGATAACAATGATCATTCAGACTGGATTAAACAGTGGTATTTTAATTCGGATGTTTCAGATGAGGAGGATGAATTTTCTGATGGCTTTCGAATAAGTGGATTGAAAAAAAATTTCTGCCTCGATCAATACAAAATTGCATCATCACTTCTGGCTTATCGTGTTTATATCCCGAGGAGGCGGGGGCAAAGGAGTATTTTGAACAATTTTGGGAACGACATTCTATGGAATAAATTATGTTTAGAAACAAACATTTATGCATCCCCAGAACGAAAGACGTTGAAAAACCGGACATGAAAGCTTTCATTGGCTTATGTTTTGCCATGGGCATTTTACGCCTGCCCTGCCAAAATGATTATTGGAGGGTGAAAAAAACTTTTCTTTGGATGAAAGTATGATAAAATTTAAAGGCCATTTGTCATTTCACCAGTACCTTCCAGCTAAGTCGATAGAATGGGGTGTAAAAGTTTGGACACTTTGCGAAGCAAACACAGGTTATATGTACAATTTTCAGGTATATACTGGAAAGCAAGAAAAGGGTTTGACCCACCGCTTAGTAATGGATCTGTGTTCACCCCTGTTTGGCAAAAATTGTTCAGTTTATATGGATAACTTTTTTCACGTGTTGAACTTTTTCATGATTTATATGTCTGTGGAATAAATGCGTGTGGAACTGTAAGATCAAACAGAAAAGATTTACCTAAATCATTGCTACCAAAAAAATTAGAATTAGAAAAATATGAATCAAAACTTGTTCAAAGAAATGAACTCACATATTGTGTGTGGCAAGACTCAAAACCGGTTTCCTACTTGTCAAATTTTTATTTCCCGATTGATAAAGGGACAGTGTCACGCCAAAATGTTGAACGGAAAATATTACAGTGCCCAAAATTGTTTTTGATTATTAAAAACAGATGGATCAAATGATTAATTATTACATTATAAATCATAGATCTAGAAAATGGTGGAGGTGCATTTTTTTTTTAGTTTCATGATGTCTTCATACTACAATGCATTTATTTGTGCAAAAGCAGCACATCCAGAATTATCCCAACAACGCTGGCCTAACTTTCGAGACTTTGTTGAGGATTTGAGTGAAAAATTGATAGGGGACACCTGTGCAGGGAAAGAAACTTCTATCTCCAGTACTGTAAGACCAATTACTGATCGTATGTTGGAAAAAATATTTACTAAAAGAAAAGTCTGTCGAGAGTGCTCATTGGAATTATCAGGGACAGCACAGCGCCCTTGGGCAACCAATTTTGGGTGTAAACAATGTCATATACCTTTACATTTGGAATGCCTTTCCAAGCATATAAATTGGGCTTGGAGAGGTGCAAGTTCATAGATTTTTCTGATTTGTGGCCTGTCTCTTAGTATAAATTTGTTTTATAGTGCCAGTGAAGTAATAATACATGTAATATAATTGGAATATTTTTGTTTTGGCTGGATGCAAGTTCATTTCTGGTGGATTCTTGTGGATTATTGGATATTTTTCATTCTTGCTTGATTGGATTTAATTTCAATGAAATAAATTCAAAAGATCAGAAGAGAAAAAGGTTAGTCATAAGCTGTTGGAGTTAAGTTTTCACTTGTTAGTGTTTTGAGTTTTGCATGGCCTTTTCACGTTTTTGTTTATTTTTGTTGGGTTGTTTTGTTAACCCTTTACCCAATGTAACGACCAAAACCGGCCAGCGCTATTCTCAAATATCGCCAATTTTTATTATTTTTTAATTTTTTGTCTCAAAAACACAGAAAAGCGGCATCTCGCTTTCAAGTGGGTTATTTATTTATTTATTAATTATTTATTTATTGTGGTTTAACGATACTTTCGATAGCCATAGTCACCTCGTGATGGGTAGTTTTACGGGTGGAGGAGGCCGGAGTATCTGGAGAGGACCACGGAGCAACAGCGAGCTCATTGCAACGAGGGGTCATAACCTATGTTTTTGAGACAAAAAATGAAAAAAATTACTTATTCAAGAGATTTTTTTGCAAGTGTCGTCTGCTTTTCATGTTAGGTAAAGGGTTAAAAAAATCATATCTCAGCTAATTATAGGTGGATTTTCACAATTTTTGCAGCAAATTATTTAGAATTAAATTCTCTACAAAAATACACTCATAGAAAGCCTGTTATCACTGACTTTATGGGAGATATTTTGGGGTGAATAACAAAAAACAAACATAAAAAATATAACATAAAACTCAATAGAAATTACATAAATAGACAGACTAATCAATTGCAAACATTTTGATATCCATTTTATAAACAAACATGAAATAACAAAAAAGTTATAGCCGTTTGAACAAATATCCCATTTTTTGGCTTCCAGTGAACTTGTTTTCTTCAGAATTCTCAGATCTTGAAGGAACACTTTCTGGAAGGTTTCTCAGAATGCAAAGAGTTGATGTGGTTAATGTTGAAAATTTTAATATTAATGTGAAAGAGGTGTGGGAGAGAGTGATGAGTAATGAAATGAAAGGAGATTTAAAAAGTGATTCCGACAAGCTTAACTTTAACCATGTAGAACCCGCCAGTGATATTATAATTTATAAATAGTAATTTTTTGTCCGATGAAGAATTTATTAATTTATAGTTTTACTGTTGCAAATATCCATTTTACCGGCTTCAGTAATATGTCGTCGGCAAAACTCCATTTGCAACAGTAAAACCCTCGTTTACGGACCCAAACAATCAAATACAGCACAGTTATCTTCTAATTAATTTATCAATATTTACATTTCTGTTGTGTTACTATTACAGGATGCAGAAAATTATGATTCATTATTGAACCCAGTATTAAACAAAGAATTACAAAAGGTTCGTGATCGAGTTAACAAAAGACTTGATGATCAAGAAATAGAGCCTACAGTTTTCCTTTCCACAAGAGATCCCAATGTGAGTAATTTTTATTTTATGTTGGACTGGTTTTACCCTTTTCAGATTTTCTTACGCATGAGAAAGGCGAAATAATTCTGGTATGCTTGGGCGAAAGCCATGATGAGTGATCTAGTAGTTCTGGTACTTCATTGGATGTTTTGTTGTTTTTTTTTCTCGCTTTAAAACGAAATATATTATACAAAAAAAAATCACCCAATTCATGATCACCCAGTGCAGAAGTATTGGAGTCATGTTCCTTATTATACACCCCCCCCCCCCCCCCCCCACAAACAAAGTTTTTTTTGGGGGGGGGGGGGTATATAGGAATCACCCTGTCCATCCGTCCGTCCGTCTGTCCGGACAGACATATGGGGGTTTATGTGGTTATTTGTTGGTAGAAATAGGTGACTACCGCAATTTATGTGACTAGTCACATAGTTAAAGGTCATTATTCTAGGGTGGGGTTTAGAATTGGGGTGGGGTGGGGTTAGGGTCAATAAAGGGTAGGGTTAGGGTTTGCTAACACCCCAAAAAATTTTCACCCAAAAAGTTGTTTTAATACAATGGACATGCATTTTAGTTAAAAGAGACTAGGAATATATTGAATTTTCATTAGTCTAGGGTGGAGTTTAGAATTGGGGGTGGGGGGAGTAGGGTTAGGGTCAGTAAAGGGTAGGGTCAGGGTTCGCTACCACCCCAAAAATATTCCCCAAAATCACTTGTTTTAATATAATGGACATGCATTTTATTGTAGTCCCATAAAAATAGCCACATAACTACCAGTTTGTTAGGACATCTGTCCATCTGACCGTCTGTCCATTCTTATAAGCGCAACTCCTCCTGAACCGTGTGAAGAATTTTCATGAAACTTTACACAATGGAAGAATTCCATATGAAGATGTGCATGAAGCAATATAATTCTGTTCTGACAGGCGCAGGGGGTATAACTTTGTGAGCTTGCTCACAGTACCTCTAGTTTTAAATGTTTTTTAATGTGTTTAACTGCCCTGTGTAAATAATATTTAGTATTTAGTATTTCATTGCTTTTTCTTTTTATAATTTCCTGTAATTACTATTCTATTTAACACTTTACCCAACGTAGCGGCCAAAACCAGACAGCGCTATTCTAAAAATCGCCAATTAATTTTCATTATATTTTTATTTTTTGTCTCAAAAACATAATGTAATTACTATTCTATTTAACTCTTTACCCAACGTAACGGCCAAAACCAGACAGCGCTATTCTAAAAATCGCCAATTAATTTTCATTATTTTGTCATTTTTTTATGACCCCTTGTCGAGCTCGTTCCAATGAGAGGTCATAACCTATGTTTTTGAGACAAAAAATGAAAAATATTAGTTATTCAAGAATTTTTTTTGCAAGTGTCGTCTGCTTTTCATGTTAGGTAAAGGGTTAACATTACAGTACACACGAGGAACTGTCCACAGACAATGGCAGTTGCTGCATCAAGGAACATTGAACCGTTAGTTAATTTAATATAATTTCCAAATACCAAACCATTTACCTTACAGTCAAAACAAATCTGACCCATTAATTACATATAAGTTATAGAGATCTTTCCTGATAACTGAATAAAAACTCTTGCAATATGTCAAAGATTTATCCTCCCAACTATTGAATTCCCTGCATTTGTAGACCTAACTGGCCAAAGATTTACCCTCACAACTACTGAAGTCCCTGTGTTTATAGACCTAACTGGCCAAAGTTTTACCCTCACAACTATTGAAGTCCCTGTGTTTATAGACCTAACTGGCCAAAGACTTACCCTCACAACTATTGAAGTCCCTGTGTTTATAGACCTAACTGGCCAAAGATTTACCCTCACAACTATTGAAGTCTCTGTGTTTATAGACCTAACTGGCCAAAGATTTACCCTCACAACTGTTGAATTTCCTGTGTTTATAGACCTAACTGGCCAAAGATTTACCCTCACAACTATTGAATTCCCTGCATTTGTAGACCTAACTGGCCAAAGATTTACCCTCACAACTATTGAATTCCCTGTGTTTATAGACCTAACTGGCCAAAGATTTACCCTCACAACTGTTGAATTCCCTGCATTTATAGACCTAACTGGCCAAAGATTTACCCTCACAACTATTGAAGTCCCTGTGTTTATAGACCTAACTGGCCAAAGATTTACCCTCACAACTATTGAATTCCCTGTGTTTATAGACCTAACTGGCCAAAGATTTACCCTCACAACTATTGAATTCCCTGTGTTTATAGACCTAACTGGCCAAAGATTTACCCTCACAACTATTGAATTTCCTGTGTTTATAGACCTAACTGGTCACTCAGTTTTGGCATTTAATCTATTTTATACCATGGTTACCAATTCTACAATACATGAAAAGTCTATGACATAAATTTTAGCTTTACACACCAGCCATGGTGAACACGTCGGCAATGGGGTTTCAGTTGTTAAAATTTACACCTACAATGGAACTACATCCAAGTTGGCCTTTGGTGATGACTACCTGAATGCGAACTTGTCTAAATTTATCACATGCCTCGCGAAGAGTGAAATGAAAGTGGCAATTATTTATTACGTTTTTAAATGAATTTACCCCATAAAACACCAAAAAATTAACAAACATGCATTGTCTCATGTTAATAAGGCATCCACAACTTGAAATAGTATATTATTATGTTGTTAAAATGAAAAAGGTCCTGTTTCTTTTTCAATTTCGTTTCGGTGATAAAACTGACAGAGGAAGTACCACCCGGCTGCTCAGTAAAATTGAGAACAAAAAATAGCGACTCTTAACTGGTAGAGCGCTGGAAGCCCATATTTGGGCTTTACTCTGATGTACAGGGACTGTAAAATAAGTGGTTCATACTCCGCGGATATGCTTCATATTATCTTCGATGTGAAATTATTTAGTCTGTGTAGATTTACCTTGTTACAATTTATGGGGGAGTGCCTACAGGCACTCTCCCATAAATTGTAACAAGGCAAAGACATGTGAACAAATTTTGATGGTCTAAAATAATTTAGCACTCTACCAGTTAATAATCTGACAATCATGGTATAAATAAGATATACCCAAAGTAGCTTTGTATTCCAAATGTTCACCACTCGTGATGAAGTGGTGTTAAGCATGCCAAAGGCTCACGGTTAACACAACTTCACCACTCGTGGTGTATATTTGGTACACCAAGTTACTATGGGTATATTCTATATATATCTTGTTTGACATAGCTTCATGAGTTCCACCAAACAAGGTATAATAGAATAAGAACTTACTTTTTCACTAGAATTCCTGTGGAAACCCTGGAAAGAGAAGCAGAGCTCTGTTTTACTGGTAGAATAGGACCC
The DNA here is from genome assembly GCA_031216915.1 of Pictodentalium vernedei. Lineage (NCBI taxonomy): Eukaryota > Metazoa > Mollusca > Scaphopoda > Dentaliida > Dentaliidae > Pictodentalium > Pictodentalium vernedei. Next base: position 453,491,167 of record CM062292.1, on the reverse strand, counting down.
AGTAACCAATGCCAGGGGGGGGGGGGGGGTGGAGCCCCTCCAAAATAGACAACATGGGTATAAACGATTGGCTGGACTTGACTTTGTATCCATGTTGTGGTCATGATTGTCCATTGTACAGAAATATGTCACCTTAAACTCCAGTAAATAAATAAATAAATAAACAAAAAATAAATTCAATAGAAAGCTGTAAAATGACCAAATTCCTATTAGTTGAACATTTTTCATTGGTAAGTGGTTATTCAATTAACAGGGTTCAAATGTACCATTTTTATTATATTCTTTTTTAACCCCTAGCACTCGGGTGGTGCAATAAAAATCCAGTTCTCTGAAAAACAAGAATGTCAAGTTTTCCAGATTGGTATCATGCCTGTTGCAAATGAGGCACATGTGAATGGACTATTTCTACCAGTGACCTATAAATAAATCTGTAAATTCCACATATTCATCAGGGAATTATGTAATGCGTGCATTCGATCTTGAGTCGTTTATTACTTCTGTATGAGAAAACACTCTTTTACTGTGACCAGTCACATAACTTAATAAAAACAACTGCGCAGTATTTCACGCTTCACGGAATGCAATTGAAAGAGAAATGCGAATCAGTTACAATATTATAGTGAATCAAACATACTCAAGGTCCATTGCCAAGTGACAAATATGGATTGCATCTCCTCATTAAACTCCATTGACAAACATTCCAGTCAAGGTCTATTGCTGAACAATTACAAAATAACAATTAACAACTATCTTCAAGATCTGAATCCCAACAAAACATAGGAGAATCTATGTTATCGAAAGTGATTCTGATTGAAATTCAAGTCTTGCCTCCATTGTTTTGACTTTCAAGTTTCATGTTCGGAATGAATGTTCGATATTACTATACGTTTGGGATTCCCCAGTTCCATAAATTGTTAATGGTTCTATTTGGCTAATATAATTCTTGTTGTATTTGATTTTTCAGATGTTGTGATCAGTTTAAAATACTAATTTTCTTATAATAAACAAATTACTACAATAGTCAATTGATCTGTATTTTATTGTCTCGTTGACGAGATGGGATCAGCCAGATCAAATGCTTGCGGCATCTCTTGATCTGGCCGATCTCATCTCATCAACTCGACAGAATACAACAACACAGAACAATTGACTGTCGTAGTAATCTGTATAAACTGCATTATGGGAAATATCTGCTGCTGAAAACTTTACCATTTTGACATCAGTATGCAAAGGGTTAAGCACACATTTGCAAGCCAGAAAATAAGCAGACTGTCATCTTCAAAATGAGGTCCCCCAGAGGGTGAATTTAGTGATGCTACTCTGCACAGCAGGGTAGCATCACTAAATTCACCCTCTGTGAACCTACATCTGAATCAGGGTCTCAAAACTAAACAGAAAGAGGTACCCAGAGGATAAACTGGCCCACTGTATGGGAAAGCATCATCAAATTCACCCTCTAGTGACTTCATTTTACGAATGTCAGACTGCTTATTTTCAGGCCTGGACATTTGTATGCAAAAACACTAAATACCCTCTGCATATCTAGTTTGACAGAGTACTCCAAGCCTGGTCAAAGGCAAGAAACAATTTGTTACATTTTTTAATATCTGTGAGACTAAACTGCATAGCTGATAGGTTATGAGATTAAACTGTTCCTCTACACATACTCTGTAAATGTTTTAACTCCATTATTATCCTGTTTTTTTTTATGAACATGTATGGATAAAGGAAAGGGTATATCAATTATATTTCTAGATTGAATTTCCTCCAGAACGATGTTCAGGGGTAACCTTCATCAATTTTACAGTGACTAGAAGTAGTTTACAGTACCAGTGCCTTAACCAGGTAAATTATGTGTTTTCATTTGTTTGTAAAATTTAAAAAACTTTAACTTTCATGCATGTCGAGCCATAGCAACGATTTAACCCGTTACCCAACGAATCGCCCGCATCCACCCACGTAATATGCAGTTCAGCAGCTGAAAAAATATTATTTTTCAAAAAACTTCAACAAAACCATATCATGTGACCCCTCTTTGGAACAAGCTCATCGAGCTTGGGGTAAAGGGTTAACTAACATAACTCCGGAACTAGCTAGAGCTCTTAAAAAAATACTATTCAAATTACATTATTTTTTAAATTTTTACCTCACAAACACAACTTATAGCATCTCATCAGACTGAGCTTGTGAAGGAGGTTATAAGGATGAAATTGTTTAGTTAATCCCAAAAATTGTTGTTGCAAGTTTCGTCTTCTGTTCACATTAGTCGAAGAGTTAAATAATTTATCTGAAAATCTTACTGATTTAACGGCCATGTTGATCATCTGAATACAAATGACTGTTTACTACAGCTGCACATTGTTTATGTTAACTGATTTCTTACCAAAAAGGCCATTCTTGGGTTTTTAGTAAGAAGACTTAGCAAAGGTGCCATGATAAGTTTTTCAGCATTTTTAGCATATGTTCTACATTATTTAACTAGAAGGAAATAATTTTTTTCTAATACAGTGGAGCCCACTTAATTGGATTTCTCTTAATTGTATATCCCTGTTAATTGAAAATAATTTCCTAACACAAAACCATTTACCATACCTCCAATACATATTAGACCTGTTAATTGAATATAGGTTATAGAGTGAACTCCTGTTAATTGAATAAAAAATTTGTAACCTGTCGAGAAATTACTCTGACTCTCCTCAGTTTTCCTTTGGCTATATATCTATTTGGCCTCAGGACATCCAATACAGGCATTTAATCTATTATATCTTGTTTGACAGAGCTCATGGAGCTCTGTCAAATGAGATATAGTAGAATAAATGCTAAGTTTATCTCTAGAATACAGGAAAGTGACAGAATCCCTGTTAATTGAATACTCCTGTTAATTGAATAATTTTTATTGGCAAAGTAGCTATTCAATTAACAGGGTTCCACTGTATGCACTCTGTGTGTGTTCACTTGTTATTGTATGATTTGGCATTATTCATGTTTATTTCACTTCCCAACACGCACTCTTGGATCTATGGCTAGGTCTTATTTCAACCCTTGGTATAAGATATCAGCCACAGGCTGTCTTACACTAAGACTTCCAATAATGAGGAAAGAAACTTGATTAAGGTGTTCCATTTGAGAAGATTTTTTGAAAATATCAAGCCCTTGACAGAAAGAGCTTGACTGAGGTGTTCTCTCTTATTTGTCTGAGAAAATGTAAGAAAATATCATGAGTTAAGAGAGGTCAGAGAATTAACTGATTTCAGCAAATTTATTACCAAAATGCTAAAATATTATTTTCTATGAATTTTCCTGAAAATGGTCTTGAAGACCATTTTCCATTTAATGTATAGAAATAGAATGTTTACTAAGGCATACGATAACTGTTAATACTTTTATTTTCAACAGAAACAATATTTTTTCCAGTTTTCTGGTGAAAATATGAGAACTTGAGATAATTTCCACCAATATGGTTGCTTTCCACACTTTTCCCAGAAATTTTGAAAGCCCTAGAAAGTTATCGGAGATTGAGAATAGAATAAATGTTTCAGAACATATCAGAAGTGAATGGTAGTAGTCAAGGTGACTGGTAACAAAGGCATGAATAAGCTGTTTCAACACCTTTTTATCAATGAAAGATCAAATTTTATTTCTGAGATGAAAAAATGCACTGCAACAGACAAGTTTTCATCCAAGAAATTACCTCAACTCCAAACACAGCAACTGAGTGTTATTGTGGAATCTTGAATAGTATGGTTCTCATAAGAGAAGGATAAAGCTCTGCATTTTCCCATCTCATTATATATGCTCAGAAATATTTCAGCTATGATCTTCTTTTGGAGAAAATAATTTGTGCAAAATATTTTAAAGTTTGTGTAAGTATGGGTTAACCCTTTACCCAACGTAACGGCCCAAACCGGCCAGCACTATTCTCAAAAATCACCAATTAATTTTCAAAATATTTTCATTTTTTGTCTCAAAAGTATTGCTATGACCCCTTGTTGGAACGAGCCCATCAAGCTCGTTCCAACGAGGGGTCATAAGCTATGTTTTTGAGACAAAAAAAGAAAAAAATTAGTTATTCAAGACTTTTTTTTTGCAAGTGTCGTCTGCTTTTCATGTTAGGTAAAGGGGTTAAACACTGGTGTTTTCACATCCTGGGGGTTTGGTTGGTTTGACCCTTGGCTTTTTTGTCCAAGTTGTTTTGAATGCCTATTGTGAAGTTTTCTGTCAGTGAACAGTTTGCTGTGTTTGTCTGTCTGTCTGCCTGCCTGTCTGTCAGTTCTAGTACAGGGAGCGCAGTGGCGTGGCAGTAACCGGTTCTCGTCAGATCACCGAAGTTAAGCAATGTCGAGCCCGGTTTGTCCTCGGATGGGTGACCGTCTGAGCAATCAATTCAGACTCCCGCGTTGTGTCCTTGGGCAAGACACTTAACCCGAATTGTCCACATGGGGGCACGATGACACTGTGTACTAAGGCGTACTGCATGTCGATGATACGCATGCCTTAAGCCAATCTAATCCTGCCTGTGCTGCAGTGCGGAGTTACGATGTTGGGGAGCTGGCAGCAGCTCGTTGTTGCTCTGTGGTTCTCTCCGGGTACTCCGGCTTCCTCCATCCGTAAAACTGTCACGGTCATGATTAGCCATTGTGCATAAGTATGTGATCTTAAACACCAATATATAAATAAATAAATAGTTCTAGTACAAGATTTAAAACAGCATGGAAAATACCACTAATTTTTTAGCCAGTGAAGGTCCATTGGCTGAAACATTACTTGCATTTCTCATGCTTTTTCCAAGAATTTGGGTAGGAACCAATGAGTTGGATAATTCACTCTACTTGTACTATTGTAGAAACCATTTATCTTCTTTCCTTCAAATTTAAACAAATCCACAACTTCATTTCTTTTTACAGTAATTAATTTTGTATAATTTGTGTTGACGAGATTAGAGTACAGTATGTTATTTTCCATTTTTAAGATTTTGAAAGCAGAGAGACCAGATGTTGCTGAAAAGAGACATGATTTACTGAAGTTGCAAGGAGAATTTAAACTTCGGCTCAGACAGTTGGAGAAATCTTTGCTGCAGTCTCTGAATGATGTGAAAGGAAATATATTGGATGATGATAGGTATGTCTTATTTATTACCAGTTACTCCTGTGTGGAAATTCACCATTTATTGTCAGACCGTACTCCACTACAAGATGGGATAGTGTGAAATACTAAGACTGAACTTAATGAGGGTAAGGTATGGGGGACTGGAATCAACAAGTTGTGTTCTGTATTTGTAGCATAATTAAACTTGACTTAACCCTTTACCCAATGCAGACGATATCAAAATTTATCATTTTAAATATAATTTTTTTTAATTTTTCAAAAAATTTCAGCAAAACCATATCATGTGACCCCTCATTGGAATGAGCTCAGTGAGCTCGTTCCAATGAGGGGTCACATGATACGGTTTTGTTGAAATATTTTGAAAAATTTAATTTTTCCATCTGCTCAATTTGCATATTACGCGGGCGGTAATGGGTGATTCGTTAGGTAAAGGGTTAACCCTTTACCCAAGGTAATGGCTAAAACTGGCCAGTGCCTTTCTAAAGAAATCGCCAATTAATTTTCATTATTTTTTCATTTTTGTCTCAAAAACATAAATTATGACCCCTCATTGGAACGAGCTATTATTAATATTATTTTTCAAAAAATTCCACCAAAACCATATCATGTGACCCCTCGTTGGAACAAGCTCGTTCCAACGAGGGGTCACAGGATATGGTTTTGTTGAAATATTTTGAAAAATTTAATTTTTTTTCAACTGCTCAATTTGCATATTACGCGACCGGTAATGGGTGATTTGTTAGATAAAGGGTTAACTCTTTACCCAAGGTAATGGCTAAAACCAGCCAGTGCTATTCTAAAACAATCGCCAATTAATTTTCATTTTTTTTTATTTTTGTCTCAAAAACATAGATAGTGACCCCTCATTGGAACGAGCTCATTCCAATGAGGGGTCATAACCTATGGTTTTGAGACAAAAAATTAGTTATTCAAAAATTTTAATTGCAAGTGTCGTCTGCTTTTCATGTTAGGTAAAGGGTTAAGTGATTGAAGCTGATATTTTTATACTAACATATCACCTTCGGACATCTGATAATATTTTTGCTTGACACTGTTTTATTGAAGAATTTCATTCATGTCATAATGTCACTTGGACATGTAACGTCCAATCAGATGATTTCTTACATGATGTTCTTACTCGTAATCCAGATTCCATGCATTTCCCAATGTCTGGATTCTATCATGTAAAGTTAAATACACACTTGGTATTAATCAGATGAAGTTTAGTAGAGCCCTGATGGTATCACTGAACTAAATATTTGAATTAGAAATACCCGTCTTGAAATGTTGCACTCGAAAGTGATGCAATCTCTAAAAATGAACTTCCTTGGGAAAATAAATGTTTGAAGCATTCTATTGACATCTTGCATTATTGAAGAATATTACAGGTAAAAAAGAGGGAGATTTGATGACTTTTGGGCTTAAAAAATACAATTTACTTTTTGTGTGTTTTTGTAGGGAATTCCCTGAAAAATATGTGCATGTGACCGGTACTCCCCTTCCTGTCAATTTTTCTCTCTTATTTGTTGCATGACCCCCTGTTTTGGGGTCAGAAAAAGTTGTCTGAAGGGCTGTACTTGACAAAGATATTTGAATTCCAAAATTAAAATGATGCGATCATATTTTGTTTTGCCTGAACGTTATTATAATCGTTGCCTATGGGAAAATATTTAGTTCTGTGATACCTGATAGTGGCTTCTATCACTCAACCAGTTTATAACATTTGATAACATCTGAAAAATAAAATAATTTTCTCTTTGTCCAGTGTCATAAATCAGTTGGAGATGCTGAAGAATGAGGCAGTGGGAGTAGAAAGAAAAGTCAAAGAAACTGGTGATTTAATTACAGAAGTTGAAAAGATCTTGGAGCAGTATGTTCCATTTGCTCAAATCTGCAGCAGTATGTACTTCACATTGGAAGCACTTCAGCAGGTATAATTCATACTGAGTCTTATTGTGTTAGGCTAAAAAAAAATAATGTTTTGATTTTCAGGCCCTCCCTAATTGGATTTGAACCTCCTCATTATACATTTTTATTATGTCATGTTTTTTTAAGAATTTGTGAAAACTTGGAATAGTCATTTTTTCACATTTCTCGACATATAATTATTTAGCTGTGTTTGCAGTAAATTTGTTTTTCTTGTTGCAGTTTATGCCCAGAGGCACTCTCCCATAAACTGCAACAAGGCAAATTCTGATATACTGGATCATGATTTAATTATTTGTTTATTTGCTGGTGTTTAAGGTCTTATATTTCTGCACAATGGCTATTAATGGCCACAACACCGATACAAACTCAAGTTTAACCAATCATTTAGAGCCATGTTTCCCATTTTAAAGTTCTCCTACCCCAAGCATTGGTTACTGGGGCCTATTCTAATGGATCATGTTTGACAGATCTATACCATTAAAAACAACAATAAAATACAAATCCTTTTATCTGTTGTTACGGCAGTTAGTTATAAAAGGTATACTATAATTACACTAAAATACAACCTTTTCTCTTTTTCAAGTGGAAAGACAGCAGAAAGATTTACTAAGTATACTCAACCCTTTACACGAAAAAAAAAAAATAAAAAAAATAAAAATAAAATCCTCCCTCCCTCCCTCCCTCCCTCACTGATTTGAAAAAAAAATTGCCTGAGAATCAATTCATTTTTTTTACTTGGCCTTATCATTTAATTTATTCCCAGTAATCTGTTTGTATTTCTTATTAACTCACAGCCCAGTTTAGCTTTTGTTGCACTTTAAATCAGTTAGATTGGAAGGTGTTTGTCAGACAGGATTGTAGTGGTGGGGGTGGGGTGGGGGGGGGGGGCTGGATGATTGATGTGGCAGCAGGGGTTATAAAATTAGTATGACCTGATCTCTTAGAGAGATTAAGGTCATTGAAATGAGGTGTATGTTCAACCAAGTTGGAACATTGGTTTTGAAGGGGGTTTCCTCCCTCCAAGCATAAGAAGAATTTTTAATTTAATTGGTAGTGTGCTGGAAGTCCATATTTATTCTCAAGTGCAGCTACTGCAACTTAAAAGCTTCAAATTCAGTGGCTGTGCTTCATACTATCTTTGAAGTGATATTATTTAGTCTGTTAAAATTTGCATTGTTACAATTTATAGGAGAGTGGCCAAAGGTACTCTCCTAAAAATTGTTACAAGGCAAAAACATGAATACATTTTGATGGCTAAAAATAATTTAGCACTCTACCAGTTAATGGTACATTCCAGTTCATTATGTGGTGAGGCACATCATTGGAATTATTCACCTTATGGGGAAGTGTGGTGGCTCAGTGGTTAGAGCAGTGGACCTCTAACCAAACTGTCCACAGTTAGATCCCAATGGTAACTGTATTTGGTCCTTAGGCAAAACAATTTATCCTGATTGTCAACTTAAAGACATCTCAAACAGGCTGCCTGGCAGTCTACATCACATATAACTTCCGTGACTACATGTTCTGCTAACTAAAAAACTGATTAATAGATAGCTTCCTTGGTTACATGGTCTGCACCCCCACCCCCATGCCTGAAAATAAGCAGTCTGACATTTGTAGAATGAGGTCCCCAGAGGGTGAATTTGATAATCCTATCCCATACAGTGGGCCAATTTATCCTCTGGGTACCTCTTTCTGTTTAGTTTTGAGACCCTGATTCAGATTGAGGTTCACAGAGGGTCAATTTAGTGATGCTACCCTGCTGTGCCGGGTAGCATCACTAAATTCATCCCCTGGGAACCTCATTTTGCAGATGACAGTCTGCTTATTTTCTGGCTTCCCCCCCCCCCCCTCCCCCCCCCAGACCACCTTCTTTCACATTATTCTTGCCAGTATGTAAGAACTGTGGTAAAAAAAAGTTCTGCATCATTGTCATAATGGGGCACAGTCCCAAATGCCTGGGATTTGAGTCCTCTTAACTGGTTGAATGCCAGAAGCCACTATCTGGGCTAAAAAAAATGAGGTTACCAGAGCAAAGGCCGACATTTTCCATGCTCATGTTTCATTTTCAGTCAAATGCAAATAATATTTTGTTTATATAAGTTTGTTTTATTACAACTTATTACTTTCCAAAGTGTGATTTACTGGGATTTCTGAGTTTGATTATAAACACGATAGCTTAACAAGTGAATTATGTCAAATAAAGCACAGCTTACAGTGATTGATAGTTGTAAGCTCTCCCCCCACCGGAACTATTTACAGCTATTTTTATACAAATCGCATGGTTTAAACTGTCATCTGCTATTTGTAAACAAACGGAAAATGAGCGATATCGATGAATTTATGAAGTATCTGTTGCTTTCAGACTTTGATGATTTACCTGTGCCAGGATCCCTGGTGTCTTCAACTAATATTTCTGTGGAGGAAGGAGGCATCGGTCAAACTGGTTTTTGGATGCTTCATTTTTGTACACCAACATTAAAGCAGCAGATTTAAGTACTACTGTAGTACAGTCAGTGATGACACAAACTCAAAAATTGGGTCATGTATCCGTTCACTCAAATGAAGACGCTTTGCCGTGGGTGTAATGGGAACTTCAGTGTTTTTTTTTTTTTTTTAAATAATATAATTATCATTAATAATGAAAAGTAATAAACAGAGTAATCACCTTACTGGACTGATTATGTGAAATAATTTAATCGAGGCAAGGGACTATATTGTAAAACACTCGTGCACATTTGAGTACACGTGTTTGTACAACATCCCTCAGCTCTCATGAATTATTTCACATAACCAGTCCAGTCAAGCGATTACTCTCTATTGGAGAGTACCAAAAATAATATAGTACTGAACCAGTTAAGTAGATGATACAGTTATAAATATTTGGTTCAATACTGTTCAAGAATACATTATCAAAAACGAGAAGGTTTGAAAACTTCTTACAGGAAAGCGATATTTTCTCAGCAGTTATGAGACCCGAGTGTCAACTCGAAGGGATCCACATTTCAGATACTACATTTATAGCTGTGTCTTTGCCATCATGGTGCGTACATGCCCATCTTAATTTGTCTGATCATACTCCAGACATTAAAATAGATTATGTAACCATTATGCACCAACTCGTGATAGCTTTACAGACTAACCAGTGTATTAACCCTTTACTCAACGAATCACCCGCAACCGCCCACGTAATATGCAGATTCAGCAGCTGAAAAAATATTATTTTTCGAAAAGTTTCAACAAAACCATATCATGTGACCGCTCTTTGGAACGAGCTCGTTGAGCTCGTTCCAATGAGGGGTCACATGAGATATGGTTTTGTTGAAATTTTTCGAAAAAAATTAAAAAACGATATTTAAATTAATAAATTTTGATATCGTCTACATTGGGTAAAGGGTTAAACTAAACAATCTGTGAGGCGGACAAAAAATATTTTATTCTAAGAGGGATTTTTGTTACGCTACACTGTTGTGGAACTCACAACTGGAAACTGCTCAGTGATCACTGTGCTACTGCTCTTTCCACTAGTTATAGCGAGACAAGAGCAAAGATATGTAGCTTCTCGAGAGCCTTTGAAATAATTATGATTAAGAAGGTAACACAGTCACGTGGCTGAGTACGTTTTTTGCGCTGCAGTATAGATTATTTGGAGCATTCATAATATCGGCAGTGTTCGTGTCATGACAGGATGATGCTTTGTAACATACTATGCCATATTTATACTGGTAATAAGTTTTCCATTAATTTGAAGGTATATTATGATACCTGATATTCGGTCACTTTTGCACAACTGCAAAAGCACCATACAATGTAATTTTATAATGTAAGGGTAAGGCGTTGAGATAGGCCTGGCCTGTTCACCAAACCAGGTTTCAAATTAATGAAATAAAAATATTGTTTAACCCTTTACCTAACGTAACGCAGGGTTCCCGCACCTCCTTGAATTCCTTGAAAGTCCTTGAATTTCAAAACCCCCTCCCAAGGACCTGGAAATTCCTTGAATTTTGAAGCACCTCCTGGAAACTCCTGGAATTTTGGAAAAATCGAATCGGTTGCTTACTGGATTAATTCAACTCCTAACATTTTTCCTTCTTACCAACACATGGTCGCTTTATGCTCCTTGAAAACCCTTGAATTTCACCCAGCTGACTCCTGGAAACTCCTTGAAAAATTGAACTGAACCTCCAGGAAACTCCTGGAATTCACTTCTCAAATTGGTGCAGGAACCCTGTAACGTCCAAAACCGGTCAGCGCTATTCTCAAAAATCGCCAATTTTCATTATTTTTTCATTTTTTGTCTCAAAAACATATGTTATGACCACTCGTTGGAACAAGCTGGTTCCAATGAGGGGTCATAACCTATGTTTTTGAGACAAAAAATGAAAAAAATTAGTTATTCAAGAATTTTTTTGGCTCTTGTTGTCTGCTTTTCATTTTAGGTAAACGGTTAAAATATAAATGATTGGGGCAAATCTGGACTTTATACTCATGTTGCAGTCTTGATATTTTTTCAGTTATGAATGCTGAAAGTGACCTTAGAACCCAATAAATTAACAATATATCAACAAACTTGTGTATGTTCTATTTTCAGGTTCATCCTCTATATCAGTTTTCTCTACAGTTCTTTTTGGATGTAGTAAATTTTGTTTTGACCCAAAATCCAAAACTGAACAAAGTGAAAGATTACTCTGCCCGATTGTCTATCATTACATCAGATTTGTTCCAGGTGAGATATTACTTTATCAGTTTCTTAATTTTAAAAATAGAGAAGACATCTAGCTGTGTTGACCCTTTATCCAACGTAACGTCCAAAAGCGGTCAGCGTTGTTCTAAAAAATCGCCAGTTAATTTTCATTATATTTTCATTTTTTGTCTCAAAAACATAGGTTATGACCCCTCGTTGGAACGAGCTCAAAGAGCTCGTTCCAACGAGGGGTCATAACCTATGTTTTTGAGACCAAAAATGAAAAAAAATTAGTTATTCAAGAATTTTTTTTGCAAGTGTCGTCAGCTTTTCATGTTAGTTAAAGGGTTAACATAAGAACATTGAAACACTAATATCACCACATTGCTGTTCAAATATAGCTTGAGCAACATCTGTTACACTTTTAGATTTTGATTATTTTGAATTTATATGTTCAGAATAAGTGTTGAAAGTTATTGCCCTTTGCATCAAATGTTAAAATCCAAATATTTTATTTCGGGTATGCTCAAAATAGGCGGTTAAAAAAATTCTTGTATTTCGTTTCTCAGGCATCTCCTTCGTCATAGAAAATCTACCTCATCACCTTTTTTTTTTTACCTGGAAATCTTTTCTATTACACTATTTTACACCAAGCCAGAAAATAAGCAGACTGTCATCTGCAAAATGAGGTCCTCAGACGGTGAAATTAGTTTTGCTACCCTGCATAGCAGTAAATTTACCCTCTGTGAACCTCTATCTGAATCAGGCTTTCAAAACTAAACAGAAAGAGGTACCCAGAGGATAAATTTGCCCACTGTATGGGATAGCATCATCAAATTCACCCTCTGGGGACCTCATTCTGCAAATGTTAGTCTGCTTATTTTCAGGCCTGTTTTACACTTATTTACAATATTTAACCAACTAGACCTTGTTTGACAGATCTCTGTCAAACAAGATATGTTTGGTAGAATTTTCAACTACATTATGTGAAATTTTCACTACAGAAAACATTGGTTTGCCACATGATAAGCATAAGTATTTAAATTTCTGGTTCCAACTATTTTCAGAACTGTTTTGTGAATAAACAAAAAATAAATAAAATAAAATAATGCCTCCCTCCCTCATCATAAAATTGAGAAAAATTGTCTGAGAAACAAGATATTTTGAGTTGCTGCATGAGTAGCAGTGTAGAATGTTTTGATAACCTTTTACCTAATATAATGGCTGTATTCTGCCAGTGCTATTTCCGCCCAAAACCAGCCATTCATATATAAATTTTGTTTTTTTGTCTCTAACACATCACTTATGCCCCCCCCCCCCTCATTGGATTGAGCTGTCGAGCTCAGTCTGATGAGGGTGATAAGCTATGTTTTTTATATAAAAATGTGCAAATATTCAAAAAAAGTTTTGTATAAGTGTCATCTTCTAGTCATCTTAGGTGAAAAGATAATTTCTGATGCATACAGAATATTGAATAGATCTAAATACTATTTTTCTCATTTCATTAACTTTCAGTCAGCAGGATATTTAATCCTGATTGCACATGTATGAATACGGTGGCATACTGCCCATCTGTCGTGCACTTGCTTTCAACTGATTGTGGTGAGTTGGCAAATTGAAGAGTCTGGCATTTGCTCGCCACTGCATGGTGGTTTTGTCTGTGTACTTTGGCTTCCTCTACCCATAAAACTGACTGACAGGATGTGTGTGACCTTTGCTGTTGAAAGTGTCATTAAACTGCAATAAATAAGCTAACTATTAGCAAGCCAGAACATAAGCAGACTGTCATCTGCAAAATGAGGTTTCCAGAGGGTGAATTTAGTGATGCTACCCTGCCCAGCAGGGTAGCATCACTAAATTTACCCTCTGTGAACCTCATTCTGAATCAGGGTCTCAAAACCTAAACAGAAAGAGGTACCCAGAAGGTAAACTGGCCCACTGTATGGGATAGCATCATCCAATTCACCCTCTGGAGACCTCATTCTGAAAATGTCAGACTGCTTATTTTCAGGCCTGACTATTAGTCCTTCATTTTATACTAATTATATAGCAAAAGAATTATTCTGTTTTCTTTTTTTTAACAGGAAATATTTAGCCGAGTTGGACATGGAATGCTTGTTGAAGATCAACTTGCATTTGCAGTGCAGTTGTGTAGAATACATCTTAAAGGAATGCCATGGTATGTCCATTTTTATTTAACTTTTGTAAATCATTAATTAAACCAAAAACTTTATAATATTGGATTTATCTCCCTTGCAATGTATAACATTGCATGCTTCTGTATACCCTGAAAAAGATCCAAACATGAATGTAGGTACCTTGGCAAGCGGTCCAATCACAATACATCAATTTTTTTTTGCAGTGTGACAATGACTGATAATGTGTATTTATCTTACAATAACATATTCCCCCAGTATTAGCGAAAATGTCTAAGAAAATACAAATCTATATTGAGAGTAGCAACTGCAGGTGCGATCATTCGATTGCAGAGAGAGAATGTTTTTATCTGCACTCATTGAAGGCCATCATTTTTGATTACATGATAAATAACCAGTTAAACAAAATAAATTAGATTAGATCATTTTTTGCCATGAGCATATTTTTATACAGGCCTAACATGCGTTAAATCGAAAAATAACACAAAGAAACACACAGTTGAAACACTGCTATAAACTTTACCGGCTATAGGACAAGTAGAATAATGAGTGGAGATTACGTCATGCATAGCGCACTAATACAATACCATGACATCATGATTTTCATTCATAAAAAATCAATCCATAAACGCTGAACGATTGTCAAAATATATGCGAACAAGTCAAGAAATGGGAGAATATTGTGAGATAAATTGATTATTACCACCAGGTGGGTTTCAGAGATAGTGTATTGAAGTCTCGACCTTGCCTCTGGGTCATATATCACCTCATCCAAAAAAACTCAGCGATATATATGCCCAGAGATGAGGCCTCGACTTTAAACCTTTACCCAAAGTAATGGCCAAAACTGGCCAGCACTATTCTCAAAAATCGTCAGTTAATTTTCATTATTTTTTCATTTTTCGTCTCAAACACATAGTTTATGGCCCCTCATTGGAACAAGCTCATTCCAATGAGGGGTCATAAACCTATGTTTTTGAGACAAAAAATGAAAAAAATTAATTGTTCAAGACTTTTTTTTTGCAAGTGTCGTCTACTTTTTCATGTAAGGTAAAGGGTTAATAGATTAAAGAAATAGGAGTGTTAAGAACCAAAATAAAGTGTAATATTTCACTCACAATGCGTCAATATTTTGTAGGCTCTACACAATGGATTTGATATGTGCACCACTGAGGTAATGTTGTATAGTCACACTGATGCACAACATGTATAAAATGTTCACCATTTCTGTTGCATAACAAATGCCAGGGACACACTGTTACACTTTTGATTAAATATAGAATATACCCATAGTAGCTTGGTGTACCAAATGTTCACCACGAGTGGTGAAGTGGTGTTAACCGCAAGCCTTCAGCGCGTGGTTAACACCACGAGTAGTGAACATTTGATACACCAAGCTACTTTCGGGGTGGTAGGGGGGGGGGGGGGGGTTTATACCATGATCGTCAGATTATTAAGAGTCACTATGATTTTTTATCCATTTTACTGAGCAGCAGCTGTACATATGCGCAAATTTGTTTTTGATCACATGAGCATCGGTGGGCAGTACTTCTGCTGTCAATTTTATCACTGAAACGAAAGAGAAAAAGAAAGGGCCTTTTTCATTTTAATAACATAATAACATACTATTTCGAGTTATGGATGCTTCCATTAACATGAGACAATGCAATATTTGTTAATTTTTGGTGTTTTATGGGGTAAATTCATTTAAAAACATAATAAATAACTGCCACTTTCATTTCACTCTTCGCGAAGCGACGTGCGATAAATTGAGACAAGTCCGCATTGAGGTCGACGTCACCAAAGGTCAACTTGGATGTAGTTCCACTGCAGGTGTAAATTTTTGCTACCGAAATCCCATTGCTAGCGTGATCACCACAGTTGGTGTATAAAGCTAACATTTATGTGGCATTTCCTATTTAGTAGAATGGGTAATCATGGGATAAATTCCCGTAAATGGTTCCATTATTATTTTAAAAATATTTGAAATTTAGAATATATATGAGATGTGCACAAAATAATATTTTTTTTGCATGGGACATTAAATTTCAACTTGTTAATTGGCTTAATTATCACTGGCTTGGACATATTATTATTCTCATTCTATCTTTGATAGTGAATCCAACTATGACCAAGAATTCAATCATTTTCTCAGAAGCCAGGATGGAGTGATGTCTAAAAATCCAGCATTATCTAGATTCTCTCCTCAGCAGGTTTGTAAGACATAGTGTCACCATTTATTTTCTGCAAAAGTAAAGCATATTGACACTGCACAGGGAGTTCTGAAATCCATTCAGTGTATCACTACTAGATCACATGAGGAATGGAGTATTCACCCAGACAAGGAGCCTTATATACTGTGGGAAAAACAAAAGAATTTCAGCGGAACCCTGTTTATCAAGCCTGGAAATAAGAATGAGATCCCCAGAGGGTGAATTTGATGATGCAGTGGGCTAGAATCCCTCAATTTATCCTCTGGGTACCTCTTTCTGCTGAGGCCTGAGACCTTGATTCAGATTGATGTTCACAGAGGTTAAATTTAATGATTATCAAATTCATCCTCTGGGGTCCTCATTATGCAGATGACAGTCTGCTTGTTTCCAGGCTTTCTGTTAATTGAAGTCATTTTGCAATGGAAAAAATCATAAAATTTGTTTGGTGATTTTTGTGAATTATTTATTTATTTATTGGTGTTTAAGGTCACATACTTATGCACAATGGCTAATCATGACCGTAACAGTTTTACAGGTGGAGGAAGCCGGAGTACCTGGAGAGAACCACTGAGCACCAACAAGCAATTGTCAGCTCCTCAACATTCCAACTCTGTTCAAGCTCTGCTGAAGCAGGGTTACAACGGTTCAAGACATGTGCACCATTGACGTGCAGTACACCTTAGTACATGGCGTCATCATGCCCCATGTAGGCAACTGGGGTAAAGTGCCTTGCCCAAAGGCACAACGTGGGTCGTCACAGATGGGGATCGAACTCGGGACCTCTAGCATAGAATTCCAACAGTCTACCACTGAGCCACCGCGCTCCCGATTTTTGTGAATAGCACTGACCAGTTTAGAAGTAACGTTCGTAAAAGGTCACATTACACATTATGTGATGAAAAAAATCTCAAATTTGTCACAGTTTGATATGAAATTTCTGAACCTCATTGGTAAACCACATCTCAGACCGATTTTAATGAACTCTGTATAGAAATTTTGTATGAAATCACCTTCATTAGAGATCCTCTGTATCTTATTAAGTAGTTATCCACTCTTCCATGTTTTGTATCTGATTTTTATTATGACCTTCTCCAAGAATGACAACTGGTGTGATCATGCTGTTTATAGAGAGGCAAGTATATATTTATGTTGGATGATAATATGGTGGATCGTGATCTAAGTCGTCTTGTATGGGAAAACCCTCCATTTCCTCCCTTGCTGTTACCTTCTTATTATGACCATTTAGTAGAAGGCACTGTATAAGGATGTGCTTGATGAAGAGACATTATAAGTGTAAATTTTACATATCTTAGCATGTGTAACTCTCCTAAATGGATTTGTTTTGACTCCCTATTAGAGATGGATGGTATACTGTAAATACCACTCGGTATCGGTATCAAACCTGTACTGATTTACTGTACCGATGGAATCTCAAAATACCAAAATTTTGGTACTGAAGAATATTTCTGACACAAGTTAAAAAGTAAAAGGACAACAACAGAAAATGAAGAATAATTCATTATAAGAGCCTGTGAACTGTGTATGTCTAAAGGCAGTCATCACCAGTCATTTTATGTAACGAAGAGGAGCCTGTGAACTGTGTATGTCTAAAGGCAGTCATCAATGGTCATTTTATGTAACAAAGAAGCTGAGAGAAAATACCCAGGGGGTATTTTTTCTCAGGTTTTTTTGTTACAACAAATGACTGATGGTTAGTGCCTCTGTTGCTTCCAACATTTTGACATTTCCGCAGCTTTCTCTGCTTTAAAATGGTGAACGATATCTGGGAAGTATACTAAAAAATACAATTGGATATTGGTATCGGTGTGAGTACATGCATATTGTTGACACTGAATACCATACCGATACTGAGGTATATCATTCTAAAAATACTGATCCTGGAACTGAACTTGAAATTTCAATACTGCTCAACTCCACTCCCTGTGCACAATCCATGACAAATACTTAACCATCTGAGTACTGTATAACCAGCAGGGTGTTCAAGGAGTTTTTGTTTTGTATTTTTTTGATTCGATTCTTGTGACATTTCATTCATTTTTTTCAGCCTGTGAGAAGGGAGGGCATGCCAGAAATAGGGTCCAAGTAGGGAAGTTTTGGAGTGTGACTTTATTTTTTGGATATTTATTTCCTTTGTAGGCTAGGAAGAGATCTGGTATGCCACTTGCTTGCTCTCTACAAAAGTCATAATTGTGCCTTATACCATAAGTGCATCTTCATCTTATTTGAAACCTCGTACAATCAACTATGAAAAAGATCCAAACACTCTTGGTCTATGTGTGATGTGTTCCTTTCAACCTCTTCTGGAACTGATGATTTGTATTTTGCTTGAAGATGAATGAAGTTCGCTATCCCTCCACCCATACTCTGAAATCAGTATGTTGTTCATTTTCTGTGACTGTAAGCAGATGAAATAAGGAAGCACCCATACACATTCTAACCATTTTTGTTTTTAGTTCTCATTCTGTTTCATACTTTATGTTTTAATCTCCAGACAACCTGGCTATGCCATCTCCTTGTGATTTGCATTCTTCAGAATCAAACCATTATGTTTTAGTTCTTGTGGTCTTAAACGCAAAGTTCAAACATTACTAAAATCACACACCAGAAACCTGAGATACGAGGTAAACAGCATCGGGTGTACCCTCTCATTTTGTGAGCAACCCAACCCCAAAATATGGAAACAGATACCCAAATTTTTATTCACTTTCTCAGAAAATACTTAATGCTATGGCATTTTTTTCAACGGACAGCAGTAAAACATCAAAATTGCATTTCACTTCTGATTGTTTATACCATGTGACCTTCCAACATTCCTGAACTCAAATATAGTACACACAAGCAGAAAAAAATGAGAACCTATCTGGGTAGGGGTGAACTCTGCTTTGTCTGTGTTTTGTTGAATGACTTATGGAAATTCACTTTGCCATTTCAAAATTATCTAGTTTGAAGTGAATCTATTTATCACTGTTTTTTTATTCACTTTATCTACTTGTCTTCCATTCTTTAGTTAATAAAATAGACGTACACTCATGGTGGAAAACACTTCCAATTTGTTTTAGAAACAGATTACCTAAGGCAGAAATAGTGAGAATAGTGTTTGCTGTTTTTCTCTTTAGTAAAATGTTTTTTATTTTATTTTTTTTTTCAGCAAAAAGCAATTTTGAAGCTGCAGGAACTTCCTTCATTCAAGGATATTGTTACAAATATAAAGGACAGTACAGTAAGTAATAGTGACATAATTTTTTTAACTAATTTGATTGATCGAATACCCAATTCAGTATCAGTAACTTATTTAAAATCAACTTCTATCATCATTTGCAATGTACAGATTAAATTTTTGTTAATCCTTTACCCAACGAATCGGCCGCATCCGTCCGCGTAATATGCAAATTCAGCAGTTGAAAAAAATATTATTTTTCAAAACATTTCAACAAAACCATATCATGTGACTCCTCGTTGGAATGAGCTCGTTGAGCTCATTCCAACGAGGTATCACATAATATGGCTTTGTTGAAATGTTTTGAAAAATTTGGAAAAATGATATTTAAAATAATAAATTTTGATATCGTCTGCATTGGGTAAAGGGTTAATGTAGTTTAAATGTTTCTGTATCAAAAGAATGATTTGATCAAGAGGAAGATTCATTCGCAGTTCACAGATTAACTTTCTATTAATGTAGTTTAAATGTTTTTGTATCGAAAGAATGATTTGATCAAGATGGATATTCTTATCTAGGCTTTTGAAATGTGTTATCAGATGAGGAATCTTAACAAAATCAACGTTGAAAAGTTGAGGGTGATATTATGTCTTCTCCATTGATGTCCATTGATTCATCTCAAGGCTCGACCAACAAGTCCCAGTAAAAATAATGGGCTAGACCCCATTCCTATATCTCTGGTTAAAGCATCAATAGATTGTATATCTCCAGTTATTGCTAGCATCATCCAGGCATCTCTCCAAGAATCCCCTTGAATCATATCAATTGGCTTATCAGCCAATCCACAGTACAGAAACTGCCCTTTAGAGAGTCTGTGATAACACTATTTGTTTGTTAGGTCAGAGTAAGTTGGTTCTCTTGGTCTTGTTGGATCTCTCGGCATCTTTTCACATGGTAAATCATGTCCTGCGTCTATCCATGTTACGTCAGCTAGGAATAACAGGAACAGTTCTGGAATTGTTTGAATCTTACCTTTCACGAGGAAAGCAACAGGTTTCTATCTTAAAGACAAAATCAGATAGTAAATCCCTTGTTCATGATGTTCCACAGGGCTCACTTCTGGGCCCTATGTTATTTACCTTATATACTGCTGAGGGATGAAGTCATTGCATACCATCACCACGCCGATGATACTCAGCTGTATGTGTCTTTTAATGCACGAATTATTAATTGCACTCATTCTATTTTTTTAAAACCTTTTTTATGTACAATTTCCATCTGATCTACACATTTTTAGATGATGAAGATGACGGATACCATTGAAGGGAAATGAATTGGGTGGCCGATTTTGAATCGAACAGAATACCAATTTAAGATTCAAAATCGAATCAAATCTTGAAGCTTTGCAAGGACTTGATAGTTTCTCGTGTCCACCAATGAGATAATCATTGGTTTCCAGGCAAAAATACAAGATTGTCTTTGAGATAATCATTGGTTTTCATGATCGAACACTAGATGCCCTATATTTCTCTGTTTAAAAGCATGGAACACATTAAGTAAAAATTGGAAACTAAGGAGAATAATCAGTTCATGTCAAAATTGGAAAAACTAAGAAGAATAATCAGTTAGAACTTTATCATATCACTTCCAGAGTGTGAGAGCCTTTAGACATAGTACACTCTACTGGAATGCAATACATAAATTTAATTTATTAAATTACTGAAATTCTATAGAACTAATTTTTTATCATTATAGGAATTTGATGCCTGGCTAGAAAGTGATCAGCCAGAACAGGATGTTTTTCAACTCTGGAAAGAGGAGAGACCATTAAGTAAGTGACTATGAAACTTACCTTGCTTTTTCATTTTCTATACTGTCTAAAAAACAGGGAAAATTTAGAATTTGTAAGGTGAAAAAAAACTGAGTCTTGAATAGTATGAATTTGATATTTCTTTTATACAAATTCCTGGAATTTGTAGGTTTCTAAATGTATGTATTGTAGGTAGCCTTTTTTCAGAGGAAGGGCTGAAGACCCTAAAACTTCAAACAGAAACAGCTATGCAGGCATGCTTTGTATCTCCAGTTTTTAGCTCACCGAAGGGAGCTAAACTTATCACTTGCCGTCCGTCTTCGTCGTCTGTCCGGCGTCGTGAACATTTTTCAAATGACTTCTCCTCTGAAACCGCTAGGTCGATTTGCTTGAAACTTGGTATGGATGTTCATTACCATATGTCAATTCAAGTTTGTTAAAATGAAATGGACATGCCCACTTGGGGCTCCATAGGGAGCATAACTCTGATAGCACCCTATGTATATTAGAGAAATTACTAAAAAATCTTCTTCTCCCGCACAAGTGTGCAGAATCATTTGATATTTGGTATATAGCATTATGGGGTGGATCTGATTCAAGTTTGTTCAAATTGGCCCCCTGGATTCTTATTTGGGCTCACTATAGAAGCCCAAATTCGAACTTAGTGCATTTCAGGCAAATTTCTTTAAAAATCTTCTTCTCCAGATCCAGCAGGCAGAATCTTTTGATATTTGGTATGCAACATTGTGGGGTGGATCTGATTCAAGTTTGTTCAAATCGGCCCCCTGGATTCACATTTGGGCTCAGTATAGATTGAACTTTGTGCATTTCAGGTAAATTTCTTAAAAAATCTTCTTCTCCAGATCCAGCAGGCAGAATCGTTTGATATTTGGTATGCATCATTGTGGGGCAGATCTGACTCAAGTTTGTTCAAATCGGCCTCCTGGGTTCATATTTGAGCTCAGTATAGGAGCCCAAATTTGAACTTAGTGCATTTCAGACAAATTTCTTTAAAACCCTTCTTCTCAAGATCCAGCAGGCAGAATCTTTTGATATTGGGTATGCAGCATGCTTAAGGGGGTGAGATTCAATTTTGTTCAAGCCAAGTCCCTGGGTTCATATTTGGGCTCACTGTGGTAGCCCGAATTATAAGTTTGTACAACATAAGGAATTTTCTTTAAAAATCTCCTCCTTCAGATCTAGCAGTCGGAATGTTTTGATATTTGGTATGCGGCATCCTTAGGGGGGTGAGATTCAAGTTTGTTCAAGTCATGTCCCTAGGTCCATATTTGGGCTCACTGTGGGAGCCTGAATGATAACTTAGTTCAAAATGAGGAATTTTCATTAAAAATCTTCTTCTTCAGATCCAGCAGTCAGAATGTTTTGATATTTGGTATGCAGCATCCTTAGGGGGGTGAGATTCAAGTTTGTTCAAGCCATAGGTCCATATTTGGGCTCACTGTGGGAGCTTGAATTGTAACTTAGTTTGAAATGAGGAATTTTCTTAAAAATCTTCTTATTCAGATCCAGCAGTCGGAATGTTTTGATATGTGGTGTGTAGCATCTTTAGGGGGTGAGATTCAAGTTTGTTAAAGCCAAGTCCCTGGGTCCATATTTGGGCTCCCTGTGGGAGCCCGAATTATAACTTAGTCAATATGAGGAATTTTTCTTTAAAAATCTTCTCTTTCAGATCCAGCAGTCGGAATGTTTTGATATTTGGTATGCAGCATCCTTAGGGAGGTGAGATTCAAGTTTGTTAAAACCAAGTCCGTGGGTCCATATTTGGGCTCACTGTGGGAGCTTGAATTGTAACTTAGTTCAAAATGAGAAATTTTTAGCTCACCGAAGGGAGCTCAACTTATCACTTGCCACCCGTCGTCTGTCGTCGTCATCTGTCGTCCATCGTCCATCGTCGTGAACATTTTGCAAACGACCTCTTCTCTGAAACCACTGGTCCAATTTTCAGGAAACTTCATGTGGATGTTCATTACTATATGGCAATTCATGTTTGTTAAAATGAAACGACCACGTCCCTTGGGGGCTCTGTATGGGGCATAACTCTGATAGCACCGTATGAATTATAGAAAAATTATTAAAAAATCTTCTTCTCCAGAACCAGTGGGCAGAATCTTTTGATACTTGGTATGCAGCATCTTGGTATGGGTCTGATTCAAGTTTGTTCAAATCTGTTTCTCAGGCCAATTTTTGTAAAATTGCATGTTGGCGGGTTTTTTTTTATTTATTTTTTATTTTTGTAAAAATTTATGTTCTTGGTTTTTTTGTTTTAGGCCTCATAATCTACAGAATAGCATGGGTGGTGATGTATTTCGTCCCTTGAGTGCAAGAAGGCTTTGCAGTGCTAAAGCATTGCAAAGCCTTCTTGTACTCAAGGGGCATATCAATTTTATAACTTGTGTAAAATATCAAACATAAACCATTTAATCTTTATTTTTTTTAAGTTTGCATTGGTTATAAAAAGAGATTTTTAGGCCTAAGCTACTTTTTGGACTAGAAAAGTCCAAATTTTCAGTCATTCAGTTTTTTGCAAGTGTCGGTGTCTAGTTATGTTAGGTAAAAGGTTAATCAGTGGTTATCTTTGTTTGACATCAGGAATTACGATACCAAATTACAATCAAAAGTCCAAAAGTACAAGAAAAATCATTGGTCCTTCCTTTGATGCTCTTCTCACATCCAGTGTGTAAAGGCCTTTAACTTTAGTTAATGTTTCAAACATTGGAGTATATGATGGCAGTTTGGCATATAAACTGCTAAAATTTGCAATGATGAGTGTAGTATTGTTATTTTACCCATTCAAAGTCGCCAGCATTTCTACACAGTATAAAATCATGGTTTTGAAAAGGATAATTTCTAATTGGTGGCTGTTTTATTTTCTAGGCCATATTCACAAGTCTATCAACAGCTTGCTGGTTATTCAAGCATTCCGACCAGATCGACTAATATTTGCATCAAGGCATTTTGTTGGTAAAGTGATGGGTGATGGCTTTTTACAGTTAGGAGGAGAAGGAAAAGGCCTGAATCTAGCTGAAATTGTAGAAATGGAGGTATGCAAACTCAACATTTTTATTTTTATACAATTGATGAATAAAATAAACAAAATGATTTTTCCAGAAGTTCAACCCTTTCAACACAGGTGCCCTGGAAAGTATCATTTCAGTTAATACTGTCAACAGCAAAATGGGTGAAACCATCCTGGTTTGTTGGGAGGTTCAGTAATAATTTAATGCAACAGCTCAATCGAGCTGTTGGATTAAATTATTACCGAGCTTCGCTTCAGATTTTTTTCTGTTTATATCGTCTGTTTGTCCACTACCATTTTTTTTGTTCACACAAAACTTGATGTACACCATGTTGAAAGGGGATAAACTTTAACAATTTTATCAACTAAAAGACATCTGATTTCTCAGGAAAAAGGATCACAGAATTTGTTTTTGAGGGACATTTTGCATATTTGTAGATTTTTAGTTTTGAGGTTTTGCTGTATAGAAATAGTACCGTGGAATGCACTTTCTAAATTATACCCCCACTTTCGAAGAAAATGAGGGGGGAGGGGTATACTGGATTACATGCATCTGTGCGTCCGTGTGTCCATGTGTCCATCCATCCGTCCTTTTGCCCATGTGTGAGTCTGTCCACAAATATTCATAACTTTCATAACCTAAGTAAATTATTATGGAACTAGGTATGTAATTAAATTGTAACATTTCCCAAGACTAGAATGATTTTCGATGTTATCAGATTATTTATTTTTTTTTTTACTTGTTTTAATTCATTTATGCTTCATCAGTCCAGCAATGCAGTGGGGGTATGAATTGTCTTCAGCAATAATTGTTGAATAACCCTAACCCTGTTAATTGATTCTAACATTTAAACTTGCAGTACAAGTTTAGTACAAGTTTTACTTGTTAATTGCCAATAGGTAATAAATTGAACTTCTGTTAATTGAATTAAACAAAATGTTGTGATGTATCTAAGAATTATTCTTAGCAGTCCATAGAGCCCCCACATTTAACCATTTACCCATCACACAGAAAATCAAAATGGCTGTTGGTGTATTTAATAAGTGCAATACTAACAGCCCCTTCTCAGGAGAAAGGTCTTTTTCCAGGAATCATACATACTTCATAACTTTGTCCATTAATCGTCCACTCGAAATGTAAATAGTACGGGTTGTCATAGGTCACTATATCCTCCACCAATTTTCACCATTCCAAATATCGCACTCAACAAATGTGTTTTGTTTGGAGTCAAAGAAAATTTCACACCCTCTATCCTCTTGGCATGCATCAACAGCATTGGACTGAGTATATTTTGAGTCCTGTCCAGCTTTAGGTTAAATATCCAGATGATAAGGTTATTTATCTGTATATTTATTATGCTCCCGACTTGAAAAGTTGAAGGGGTATCTAATGGAGACCTTCATCCGTCTATCTGTCCATTTGTCTGTTCATCCATCTGTACCAACATTTTCCCTTGTATCTCAGCCACTGCTACTCTGATTTGAATGATATTTGGTGTTGTGATAGAGAATCATGGGGGAGCGATACCTGTGTAGCATGAGTTTCTTCCACACATTGTTTCCAGAAAGATGGTCCTTTTTTGATCTTTTGATTTGGAAAATTTTTTGCAGGTTGGGGGTATTGGTCCACGCTTTGCGTTGTCCTTTCTTGTAGCCTTTATCAAATTATGTCTTTTGCTTCATGTCGTTAGTTTATTTACCAATGCTGTTTGTTTTGTTGGAAATAGTGTCAAAGGTTTTTCCAGAGGTTTTTCCATTGGGTATTTACCTCTGATATTAACTGCAGGGATATCAGGTAGGTGTTACATCCACCTGCTGGAGGTAAACAGTCATTTGATGTAATGAAACCTTTAATTAGGTCGGGTGGTATATAGTGATTGAAGTGTGTGTGTGAGATTCTGTGTGTGAGGGTTAGTAATCACCAACATTTGGGCTCAAACTCCTGAAATTGAATGTACTAACTGGGCTCACCATGACAAATGAGGTGACCCCATTCATAACGGCCACCATAACCAGTCTCTCTGGTCGAATTAACAAAGAAAAATAAAGGTTTGAGAGACACTGATTGGATGATTTTTCAAGACTTTGTGTGTTGTGTATGGCCATTACAAAATTTGTCAAAAGCGAGCCTGGTTGAAAAGTTTTAAGTTTTGTGTGCATACCCGGCTGTTGGTGCTTATTAACTCCACACACAGGCACACACACACAATGACACAAACAATAGGAACCGAATTGGATGTGTGATCTTCCACCATTTATGAAATTTCATTCATACACTAGAAAGCATAGAAAGCCTGGTGGTTGTTATTATAAATGAGGATGGTTATGTGTTTGTCGGATCCAATAACTCAAAAATTGTTGGGGACTACAGTCCTCAAACTTCACACAATTCTAAAGGATAATGGGAGGTGCAGTGGCTCAGTAGTTACGTCATTGAACTTCAAACCGAGAGGTCCATCGTTTGATTAACACTGGGGGTAATCTGCGTTGTATCCTTGGGCAAGGCACTTAATCCCAATGGCCCATGTAGGGGCATAGTGGTACTGTGTACTAAGGTGGACATGCACATTGATGGTGCACTTGTCTTCAACCAATGCTAACCTTGCTTGTGTGGAATTAGTATGTTGTGAAGTCTGATAGTTGCTCACCATTGCTCAGTGGTTCTCTTCAGGTACTCCAGCTTCCTCCACCCATAAAACTGTCTGACATGAGGTGACCCTGGCTGTTGAAAGTGTCATTAAACTCCAATAAATAAATAAAGGATAATGGAAGGATGTGTTGCACACCATAGCAGGATCACTAACTTCAGGGTTACATTTCAAGATCATGCATAAAACCAGGCAATATTCGTTTCTCAGCCATAACTCATAAACAATACAAACTATAATTATCAAACTTCATGGGGGCGCGGTGGCTCAGTTGGTAGAGGTCAGGCTGCAAGCCGAGAGATCCTTGGTTCGACTCCCACCTGCGGCAACCGCGTTGTGTCCTTGGGCAAGACACTTCACCCCGATTGCCTACATGGGGGCACGATGATGCTGTGTACTGAGGCGTACTGCACGTCGATGGTGCGCATGTCTTCAACCAATCTAACCCTGCCTGTGCTGTGGTGCAGAGTTCAGAGTTACGATGTTGGAGAGCTGACAGCTGCTCGTCGTTGCTCGGTGGTTCTCTCCGGGTACTCCGGCTTCCTCCACCCGTAAAACTGTCACGGTCACGATTAGCCATTGTGCATAAGTATGTGACCTTAAACACCAATAAATCAATCAATCAATCAAACTTCATACAAATATTAAGGACAATCTGAAAGTGTGTTGCGTATAATAGTTGCTCCTGTACCTTAATATCCAAGGTCACACTCGATCATCATAAGGTCACAAATCGTGTCTCAGGCATAACTCAGAAACTATTGGAGCTGCAATCATCAAACTTCGCACAATTAGAAAAGACACTGGAAGAAGGTGCCACAGACTCTAGCTGTGTTCATAACTTCAAGGTCAAGGTCACACTTCAGGACAGACATGTTAACCTTCCAAAATTTTTTTCAGGGAGATTGAAGAAAATTTTCAGGGAGATGACATGATTTTCAAGGAGATTTTTTTTGGCGCGTAGAAGCCACGTGTGGATCAATTTTAAATACAAATTAATACCAAATACCCCCCCCCACCCCCACACACACAGACATAACAGGAAACAGTCCAACAACAATACATCAAAGGAACATACGCCAACATTCTACTAACCGGTGGTGAGTGACCCAGACCTGTTAACCTCTCGAGGTGACTGTCAGTGAGATTTTGATGAGCTCCCAGTGAGACTCGGATGCTTGTCAGTGAGATTTTTGCACGTGGGCAGCACATCAATAATTTCCATGTTACCACCCCCCCCCCCCCCCCCCCCCCCCCCACACACACACACATACATTAAACATTCCACCCTAATGTGTTTTATTTGAACAATTTGTCCTTTCAAAAGCCAAAACATAGAAATATAGAGAAAAACAGAAATCAAAAATATGGATGTGGTCATGTGCCAATATCTGAGTTGTTCCAATGACATCCATATTTCAATGATTTTATGTACAAAATGTTTGGAGATATTTTCGACCTTTTCAGCACTATATCAGTTTTGACGCTGTGTTGAAAGTTTTGGATCTATTTGGGAAATTATGGGTACTTGCGGCGACCTGCGGTAACCTGCGGCGATCTGTGGTGTTTAGGCACACCCAGAGCCCGGTTGTTGTGGTAATTCGATCTGCCAAAGCCCAGCGCCCCACCTAACCACACCGGTTACTCACTGGAAGTAGTTGGTCATTTACGAAGGGGATTTGGAATGGGGTGATCATTTTTCAGTGAAACGTGAACATTATGCCGCAGTCAGCCCAGGACGAAACATCTCCGGGATATTTAATTTATTTTGTTGTCCATTTATCACAACGAATGAAAAAACGTCCAAGTGCCGTAAATTAGCAACTTTTTAGAGATTTTTTTCACCAAAAACATAATTTTTTTCACAGCCTGCTTTAGAAAATTGTGAATCGGAAATTTTTCCCAATATATTGAAAATTACGGCAACTCATATGTTTGAGCCGTTTGTCTGCAAAATTGGCTATAATTATCTGAAGTGAAAGGGAAATCCAAAATGCACAATAATAAATTTGTGCGTATTTTTGCACATGTTCGATTGGACAAAATTTATGCGTATGGAACTTATTTTTCGATTTGACTGCTACCTGTATACAAGCAAAGGTGTGTCTTTAATATACAATCAATTTCAGCAATTATCCTGCATCTCAAATTCATTTAATCCGCCTGTCAAACGTGTTGTAAATAATCACAACACGGCCATTGACAGAAATGAGATTGGTCACCAGTTCTTACGTAAGTGGTGACGTTTCACACAAACTTAATGACCTTGCCATTGAGAGTAGAACACATGCTTTTGTATTTGTAAACAAAAGCTGGTGGATTCAGTTTTTGTCTAGTATGTCGACTTTCCGGGAGATTTTGGCCCAAATTGACTCCCGGGCGGGAGGCGATAGCTAATTCCGGGAGAATCCCGGGCATTCCGGGAGAGTTAACATGTCTGCTTCAGGATCACAGTTAAAATTGGTCAATATTCGTGTCTCAGCCAAAACTCTGAAATGAATGAAACTACAATTATCAATCTTCATACAAATGTTAAGGATGGTAGCTTGATAATCTTCAAGGTCAAGTTCATTTTAGATTTCTTTGATGGTCACAAATCTTGCCTCTGGCATAACACTAAAGGTATTGGAGCTACAATCATCAAACTTCACACAATTATAATGGAGAGTGGGGGATATGTCATACATTAAAGATAGATCTGCAACTCCAAGGTCAAAGTCACACTTCAAGGTCACACTTCATCATGCCCCATCATTAAGGTCAGTTTGATTTAGTGGTTTTTAGGTGGTGAGGATATGATGTACTTATGTTATTAACCCTTTACCTAACATGAAAAGCAGACGACACTTGCAAACAAAATTCTTGAATAACTAATTTTTTTCTCAAAAACATAGGTTATGACCCCTCATTGAAACGAGCTTGACGAGCTCGTTCCACAGAGGGGTTATAACATGTTTTTGAGACAAAATATAAAAATATAATGAAAATTAATAGGTGATTTTTGAGAATAGTGCTGGCCGGTTTTGGCCATTACGATGGGTAAAGTGTTAAATGTCTTATTAATTATTCTCATGAAAGATAGACTAACACCAGTAGTAACACCCATTTGGCTTTATGTATTGCCCTAACTGGAATTACCATTTTTTGGTAGCTTTTTTAAACCCAAAACTCCTTGAAGTTATTAACTAAAGGACTACAATAACTATCTGTTGTTTGAACTTATTTGGATGACATAAATTTTTTTTTTTTTATTAAAATACAGAAAATTCAGAAATTCTGTCAATGTACACACCCATTTCTGTTTTATTTGAATTTAATATTTAGAGTTAGATTTATAACTTTGATTATTTTTGAGGAGTATAAAACATGCTTAACCCTTTACCCAACGTAGACGATTTCAAAATTTATTATTTTAAATATCATTTTGTAAAAATTTTTCAAAAACTTTCAACAAAACCATGTCAAGGGACCCCTCGTTGGAACGAGCTCGATGAGCTTGTTGCAACGAGGGATCACATGATATGGTTTTGTTGAATTTTTTTAACTGCTGAATTTGCATATTACGCGGGCGGATGCGGGCGATTCATTGGGTAAAGGGTTAAGGCAGTTGAATGTAAGTGTATTAGGCTTTCTTGCCAGTGATAACTACTTTTGTGTTTATTATTTGTGTATTTTTTTATTATGATTAGATTCAGCCAGACACACCAATTCTAATGTGCTCAGTGCTTGGATTTGATGTGAATGCTAAAGTTGAAGATCTTGCAGCGGAAGTTGGTAAAAAGCTTGTTTCAGTCTCAGTCGGTGAGTAATTTTAATTATTTGAGCATTCATACATGCAAGGTTGTAACTAATGCAAAATATTGAGCGGAGGGGGAGGGGGGGCCCTTTGCTGCCCTGCTGGTAGCACAAATTGCTATGTTTAACTCACTGCACACTGATGTCGAAAAAGCTAAAGTTATGGATGCAGATTTTTCAAATAATGCAACTAGAAATTTAACCAATTCAATCTTGTTTGACAGAGCTCATTGAGCTCTGTCAAACAAGATGGAATTTGTTAAATTCCCAGTTGCATTATGGGAAAAAAAATGGCTACTTGAAATTTGGATGTTTTGACATCAGAGTGAAGAGAGTTAACTTCACAACCACAACTGCACAGTTAACCTGTACTTTGAACACCTTATTCCTACAAAAAAAGAGCTGACTGTAGCATATAAATCGTCAGTGCTAGCAAGCTTTTCCAGGTAGAAAACATAAGATGTGAGGTGCTGATTTTGTTTTGTGTATGTTCTAAACTGTACCGGTATATGTTAGGTACAGGACTTGGCAAACTGAATTATTAACATGCAGGGCAGTATTTCTAGTATTTTCTATAATTATAACCCCTTTCTGTAGGGTGGTTGATTTTGGAACCACACACAACAATCCTGCATGTATGATCTGTTATCTAACGTATTACCCTTAACCTCATACTAGATAACGAAATAATCATAACAGTTACTGAAAATGGCCAAACATCAAACCACACCCACACAGTATACCTTCTGTACAAATTTGACCTGCTGATTGGTTCAAGAAGAGTAATTCCCATCAGTTGAGGAAAACATTGGCAAATCTTAACAATATCTCTGTACATTATTAAGTTTTTTGCATTTAAAAAAGAATATGAGTTTCTCCTTGAATGATATTTATGAAATGAGTCGGAGGATTTTTAATTGACCCCTTGTTATTAGGTCTGAAAATAAGCAATCTGACATTTGCAGAATGAGGTCCCCAGAGGGTGAATTTGATAATGCTGTCCCATACATTGGGCCAATTTATCCTCTGGGTACCTCTTTCTGTTTAGTTTTGAGATCCTGATTCAGACTGAGGTTAACAGAGGGTAAATTTAGTGATGCTACCCAGCTGTGCAGGATAGCATCACTAAATTCACCCTCTGGGGACCTCATTTTTCAGATGACAGTCTGCTTATTTTCTGGCTTGCTTGTTATTAGGTCTGATATTCATTGTTGATGTTCTATTTAAATCAAGTTGCAGACTATAAATCCATTATATTTTGATCCCCCTGAAAAAATTATCAGGGGCATATAGTGTTTGTTATTTCCGTCTGTCCATCTATATGACTGTCTGTCAGGAAAGTTTTTCATTTCCGTCTGTCCATCAGGAAGATTTTCATGCCTGCTCCATAACTCTGAGATGCGTCGTTGCATTTTGTTGAAACTTGGCATACAAGTTGCTTATGGGGAGACAATGTGTTGCGCACAAACTTTTTTGCTCAATGGAGGTCAAGGTCACAGATCAAGGTCATAGTTCGGGGGCATCCGTGGCAGTCAATGTTAGTCCTGTTATTAATATGTTTATTAATTTCATATATTTTACAGACAAAAAATGCTTTTCAATTAACACAGTTTTAAGGTACATGTATCACTCCATTTCTACTTTTCAAAGTTATATTGTTGTAGATCCAGTATTCAATGTTGATGCTCTATGTAAATCAAGTTGTGGACAAATTCAGTATTTTCTCTGTGAATAACTCAAAAAGCTTTACTCCCTCATTGCAGTGAGCTTGATAACCTTGCTCCAGCAATGGGGTCGTAAACTAACATTGGATGCACAGTGAGTTTTTGCTCAAAGAATTAAAATGCTTTTATCATTATTATTTAAGTGAATGAGTGATAAATGTTCTATTTTATAATAAAAATGTTTTGAATGCATTTCCTTATTTAATGCATTCTTTGTATGCTAAAAACATAGGTTATATTAACCCTTTGAACCCTAGCAGCCGCTTTTGTGGCCAGGAACATGATACGTCATAATGTTATTAAATAGGATGGCTGTTCAGTAAACATGTGAGGTAGACCAAGCAATACTTTCAACGTGCAGCCCAGAGGCTGCACGTTGAAAATATTGATTGGTCTACCCCAAATAATGAATATGGACTCTTCTAATTGTTGCTATTGAACTGGCACAGAAGATACCACCAGAGTTCAAAGGGTTAATTAATAGAAAATGGCATATTAAACAGCATATTTACTTGCTTTTCTTTCTTTGTTAGGGTCTGCTGAAGAATTTTCATCTACTGAGGAGACCATTACATCAGCAAGAAACTCTGGACACTGGGTTCTACTGAAGGATGTTCATCTAGCAGCTCAGTATCATGTGCAGTTAGAAAAGATACTTAATTGTCTGACTCCAAATCCAACTTTCAGACTGTTCATCACAATGGATATCAAATCAAAGGTATTACTCTTGTGTTCCTAATAAACATACATGTATGTTTATTAATTTTGGGGAATTTTTCCACCCTTTATGCACCTTATTTAGAAGAAATAGAAGCCCTGAAAAACAGTGTCTTTCCAAAGTATGTCTAAATGGTGGCAGTACAGTGGAACCCTGTTAATTGAATAGCCACTTTGCCAATGAAAAATATTCAATTAACAGGAGTATTCAATTAACAGGGATTGTGTCACTTTCCTGTATTCTAGAAATAACCTTAGCATTTATTCTATTATATCTTGTTTGACAGAGCTCCATGAGCTCTGTCAAACGAGATATAATAGATTAAATGCCTGTATTGGAGGTGTCATGGCCAAATAGGCCTATAAACAAAGGAAAACGGGGGAGAGTCAAGGTAATTTTCTGACAGGTTACAAGGTTTTTTATTTAATTAACAGGAGTTTACTCTATAAACCATATTCAATTAACAGGTCAAATTTGTACTGGAGGTATGGTAAATGGTTTTGTGTTGGAAATTATATTCAGTTAACAGGGTTATTCAGTTAAGAGATATCCATTTAAGTGGGATCCACTGTACCATCATATTTCATGACTGTATGAGTATTTCTTTCCAACGTGCCATTGTAGATCCTGGCATAGCTTGCAACATTATCAATAGCTATTGATAATTTAGAAACTTAATCTACGAAAACCACAAAGCATAAGCTTAGAGTAGACTGTACGAAAAAAAAGTACAGTGGAGCCCACTTAATTGGATATCTCTTATTGTATATCCCTGTTAATTGAATATAATTTTCAAATAAAAAACCATTTACCATACCTTCAGTACAAATTTGATCTGTTAATTGCATATAGGTTATAGAGTAAACTCCTGTTAATTGTATATAAATTTTGGTAATATGTCGAAAGAATTACTGTGACACGCACCAAATTCCCCTTATTTATCAACCTTTTTGGCCTCACTACATCCAATACAGGCATTTATTCTACTATATCTTGTTTGACAGAGCTCTATGAGCTCTGTCAAACAAGATACAATAGAATAAATGCACAGTTTACCTCCAGAACACAGGAAACTAACCAAATCCTTGTTAATTGTATACACCTATTAATTGAATAATTTTCACTGGCAAAATGGATATTCAATTAAGAGGATTCTACTCTTTCCAACCTGCCATTGTAGATCCTGGCATAGCTTGCAATATTATCAATAGCTATTGATAATTTAGAAACTTAATTTAGAAAAACCACAAAGAGTAAGCTCAGATTGGCCTGTACGAAAAAAAAGTACAACTGAAACACAAAGGAGAAGGTACAAGCCAGAAAATAAGCAGACTGTCATCTGCAAAATGAGGTCCCCCGAGGGTGAATTTAGTGATGCTACCCTGCATAGCAGGGTAGCATTCAGGCCTGAAAATAAGCTGTCTGACATTCGCAGAATGAGGTCCCCAGAGGGTGAATTTGATCATGCAATCCCATAAAGTGGGCCAATGTATCCTCTGGGTGCCTCATTCTGTTTAAGTTTGAGACCCTGATTCAGATTGAGGTTCACATAGGGTAAATTTAGTGATGCTACCCTGCACAGCAGGGTAGCATCACTAAATTCACCCTCTGGAGACCTCATTTTGCAGATGTCAGTCTGCTTATTTTCTGGCTTGGTAGCATTACTAAATTTACCCTCTGTGAACCTCAATCTGAATCATGGTCTCAAAACTAAACAGAAAGAGGTACCCAGAGGATAAATTGGCTCACTGTGTGGGATAGCATCATCAAATTCACCCGCTGGGGACCTAATTTTGCAAATGTCAGACTGCTTATTTTCAGGCCTGAGAAGGTACCAGATATTTGATAAACTATTTATGTTTTCTAGACTCTCAAAAACTGAATGAGAGGTTTTAAGTTATCTTACCTATTGTCTTTGATTTCCACTTGGGGGTAGCATTGCGGTAACCGGTTCTCGTCAGATCACCGAAGTTATGGAACATTGAGCCTAGTTAGTCCATGGATGGGTGACTATCTGAGCAATCGATTCGGACTCCCGCATTGTGTTCTTGGGCAAGGCACTTAACCCTGATTGTCCACATGGGGGCACGATGACGCCATGTACTAAGGCATACTGCATGTTGATGGTGCGCATGTCTTCAACCAGTCTAACCCTGCCCGTGCTGTAGCGCAGAGTTATGATGTTGGGGAGCTGGCTACTGCTCGTCGTTGCTCGGTGGTTCTCTCTGGGTACTTCGACTTCCTCCACCCATAAAACTGTCCCCGGCGCAAT
Source organism: Pictodentalium vernedei (assembly GCA_031216915.1). Taxonomy (NCBI): domain Eukaryota; kingdom Metazoa; phylum Mollusca; class Scaphopoda; order Dentaliida; family Dentaliidae; genus Pictodentalium; species Pictodentalium vernedei. The sequence goes on along the minus strand of CM062292.1, from coordinate 453,455,897 downwards.
ATGACCTTGGCTGTTATTAAACCTTAATAAATAAATAAATAAATAAATAAATTGATTCCACTTTCTTCACAGTGTCTAATATTGCTGCGTACTATTTAATTTCTTTCCAACCTGCTCATATGAATTCATATCAACAAAATATAAATTTTCTCTCCATCTGAAATCTTTCAAATTTGCAGGATATGAAATGTTAAACCCGCCACATCCCACACACACCTTAACCCTTTACCCAATGTAAGGGCCAAAACTGGCCAGCGCTATTCACAAAAATCACCATTTAATTTTCATTTTTTGTCCCCATTTTTGTTCCATTGAGGGGTCATAAGCCATGTTTTAGATACAAAAAAAATGAAAAAAAATAGTTATTCAAAAATTTTATTTGCATGTGTCATTTGTCTTTCATGTTGGGTAAAGGGTTAAAAAAAAAACATTTTTAGTCACCTCGTGTCGTCTAACACCGAAACAATTGTGCACATTTACTATTTATCTTTTAAATTGAACATATATTACCAGTGCAGTTCACAAAAAGAATCGTAACTAAATTTGTTTTTATTTTTAAAAATTTTTCCCCCAACCATACCTTATGACCCATCATTGAAACAAGCTCACTGAGGGATTAGAAATAAATATTTGGAGGCAGAAAATGAAAGTTTTTAATTATTCAAGAAACTCTTTGATATATGTTGACTTCTAGTTATTTTATTGGGGTTTAATGACACTTTTGACAGCCAAGGTCACCTCGTGTCAGACTGTTTCACAGGTGGTGGAAGCCGGAGTACCCAGAGAGAACCACCAAACAATGGTGAGCAAGTGTCAGACTACCCAACATACTAAGCCCACACAAGCAGTGTTAGCGTTGGTTGAAGACAAGTGTACCATCGACGTGAAGTACGCCATACTATATGTCACCGTGCCGCCACGTGGGCAATGGGGTGAAGTGTCTTGCCCAAGGACACAGTGCGGTTGCCACGGATGAGATTCAAACCAAGGACCCCTCGCTTGCAGCCTCCACCTCTACCTACTGAGCTCCCATGCCCCTACCTTCTTGGTACATTGTGTAAATGGTTAAAGTATTATAACTTTTATCTTTACAGGTGCCATCTAATTTATTAAGAGCAAGTCGACTTTTTATTCTTGAACCACCAGCTGGTGTCTCAGCAAATCTGTTGAGAACATTCAACACCATTGCAGCAGCAAAGACCAACAAGGTAACTTTCAAACAAGAGTGAAAATATTTATAATGTTTTTTTTTGTATGGACATCTTGATGATAGTTCATTTATGCAAAGGTTTGTATGCTTAACAATGATGTTCCATAAGATTCGAGCACCATTTTTTCAAGAATCTTGTCACATAAACAAATAATTATACAAAAAGTAAGCTTGGCCTAACAAAGTTAAAAATTTGTTTCTCAGGCCCTCTTGCATGGTCCTTTTGGCTTCCAGATGCTTTCTTTTTGTAACAAATGCAGGTTAACAAAATTGATAAATTTGTCCCTTGAGTGCTTTAGCATTGCAAAGCCTTCTTGCTCTCAAGGGACGAAATACACCACCACCTGATGAATTGATGGTAACATGGTATGAGGTTTGTGGCCATGTTACCGTCAATACATCAAAATGAAGTATATGTTCCACTAAGACCTTACCCATAGCCCCAAACCCACATCGCGAAATGAACAAGGCAACTTTTAACAATCACAATTTTATTAAACCGCCCACCGATGCTCAAGTAAACAAAAACAGATTCGCATGTGTGTACTCTGGTGCTCAGTAAAATCGAGAAAATTAGCGACTCTTAATAATCTGACGATCATGGTATAAATAAAATATACCCAAAGTAGCGTGGTGTACCAAATGTTCACCACTCGTGGTGAAGTGGTGTTAACTGCGCGCCAAAGGCTCGCGGTTAACACCACTTCACCACTTGTGGTGAATATTTGGTACACCAAGCTACTATGGGTATATTCTATATATAGCAACATCTCTGAAACATCATAAGAGCACATTTGTTAACCCTATTCATTGCATATTAATAAGAAATACCAAATCATTTGCACATATCTGACTGGTTACCATCTGCCCACTGATATTGAAATATAAAAAAAAGGCTGAAAATTCTTCCCATAATGCAGCTTGGAATTTGACCAATTCCATCTTGTTGGACAGTGCTCATTAAACCCTTTCAAACAATATGAAATTGGTTAAATTCCACATTACAGTATGGAAAAATTTTGGTTTATAACATCAGTATGCAAAGGATTTCTTGCAGTTTAGTTGCAGAATAAACAGAGGATCTGTTTGGAGTCGTGACGTGATACAAATTCATGAACCTTGCCTCTTAAATTCGGTTTGAGCTTTGGTTTACTGAGGCTTGAATAGAATTCAGGGGATGAGGTTTATAAATTTCACATAGAATCATGCCAAATTCAAGAGCATTTCCATCACCTAAATGTTATGGAAACCATAGCGAGACCATATCATCGAACGTGAGATGTACAAGACATTTTGGTCTTAGAACAAATATAGTGGATGCTCACTTAATTGAATATTTTTTCTCAAATAACTCTTAATTGCATATCATTTTCAAACACCAAATTTTTTCCACACCTTCATTTCAAATTTGACCTGTTGATTGCATATGAGGTACAGAGTGAACTAATATTGAAGGAATCAAAGAAATCCCCTAAAAAACACTAATTTCCCATGTTTGTAGACCTATTTGTCCTCACTTTGTCCAATATAAACATTTAATCTATTATATCTTGTTTGTCAGGTCTCTCTAAGCTCTATTAAACAAGAAATAATATGATCAGTTGCTGTTTATTGAATAATTTAATCATTTGCCACACCTCTGCATTTGATTGGTTGAAAGCATTCAGAGTGAAAGTTGTCAAAATCGTATAAACCAAATCACGTAATGATTTGGAATGTATACACGTTCGCACACATCCGATCCAACTTTGAAGACCCTGGAAGCCCCGCCCACTCAACTCAAATTGTCACTGTGAGGGTGTGACGGCAGACTGATAGACGGGTAACAAGCTTGTAAACAAAGATCAATGATCGAGTTTTCATCGCCTCCATTCAGCGAGAATATAATGATAATTTCTCGGGAACAATTGAATTTAATAAAATATACCGAAGTGGGAGACGAATAAAATGATCATACATCCAAACATGATTTTGGGGGAACTTAAAAAAATGTTTTTAATGTTATTGTTACATGACTTGCTAAATATCTGTCGTCTGCGATCGAAAATCAAAACAACAAACAATTTGACAATGATTGACGTGACCTGTTTGTGACACACTTTCCAGAGTTTGACTGTTGTCTTTTGTGAAAATTAAATTTTTTCGTTCACGTACACATAGTTTTTATATTTTAATATTACAGCCGGATTAAATTATAAGAAATAACTGTTGTTTTCCTTCGGTTTATGCGATATAAACCGAAAATTTTCAGCACAAGCTTAATCATAACTCGCTATGCGAGTTATGAAGCTTGTGCTGAAAATTTTCGGTTTATATCGCATAAACCGAAGGAAAACAACAGTTATTTCTTAAATAACTTTCACTGTCAAATTGACTATTCAATTAACCCTTTACCCAACGTAACGGCCAAAACCGGCCAGCGCTATTCTCAAAAATCGCCAATTAATTTTCATTATTTTTTTCATTTTTTGTCTCAAAAACATAGGTTATGACCCCTCGTTGGAACGAGCTCGTCGAGCTCGTTCCAACGAGGGGTCATAACCTATGTTTTTGAGACAAAAAATGAAAAAAATTAGTTATTCAGGAATTATTTTTGCAAGTGTCGTCTGCTTTTCACGTTAGGTAAAGGGTTAACTGATAGAGTGCTATATTATTTTTCAAAAAGTTCTGTATAAACAGTTTTCTTGCTACTGCATAGCAAATAACAAGCTAATTTGTACAGTGAAAAGTACTTTTCAAGAGGGCCGCGATAGTAGCCTCTTGCACTCAATCAGTTAACCCTTTATCCAACAGCACATATATAAGACAATAATTGCGAACCATTTTTTTTATTTGAATAACTAAAATAATTATATTTTTTGCCTTAAGAACTTAGCTTATGCATCATGAGCTATGTTTTTCAGGATGAAAAATGAACCAAAATAATTTGAATGACGATTTTTGTCAATAGCAGTGGCTGGCTATATTTTGCTGTACAGCACAGTATTTTGGGCTGTAATTGTATAGTAAGTGCTGTTCCTAGGAAGAAAAACGTTGCATAAAATTTGTTACAATTCCCTGGGACCTCAAAGATTATCAGTTTTCAGGTTTTCTGGAAACAGTAATTTCCATGTAAACATTGTATGTATTATATCTTATTTTACTGAGCCTAGGGACCATGATGAAGCCCAGTTATTTTGTCAGTAGAATATAAGGAATTTTAAATATTTTTTTTTTAAATACAAGCAAAATTTCACTGGAATTTTCTACAAATCATGCAACACAATTACAATTTGAATTGCTAGCTATCGATGGCTGAAAATCATCCCCTGAGTTCCAATGTGTTATATGTGCCAGTAGGTACATCTAACACATTGGAATTCATGGGATGAAATAGTAACACAGGTTCCCCTCGCAAATTTGGTTGGCGATGAAATGTGTTGTTTTTATTGATAGTTGTCAAATGAATTGCTGAGTGTCCTTCTAATAATTGTTTTTATAGACGTGAAGGTGCGTAATAAACACAGAATGACACACACGTATGAATGGATTAATCGATATGGCACTCATGCCATCACAGAAGGATAAAACTCGAGGTCTCCAGCATCTTGTTTTATCCTTCTGCCCTGGTACTCATGCCATATCGATTAACCCATTCACATGCATGTATATTTTTATTTGTGAACCAAGTTTTATCACAGATACGTGAAGATTCAGACAGGCAGATTTGGCCTCCATTTGGGCCGAATCTTCCCAATTCTTTGTGATTATTATTAATATGATATCCAGCCACCAAGACAATGCTTTCTAGAAAGAGTAGCCCTGGCGGCTGGATTCTTGAGTACAGTTGGAAAATTCGTGAGTGGAAGATAATCGTTGAAGGCTGAGAAAAGTGAGAAGGTAAAAGTGCTAGATGATGCGAAATTCAATTCCATAAGCAGTGTGCAAAATTTCAAAAATGACTTTGACCATTCACGTGGGTTGGAGATGGCTAACTGAACGCTTGGTATGTAAAAATTCTTGGGAAACTGCTTTTTTATCATTAGCAAGTAAGCAAGTGAAACCCTGTTAATTGAATAGCCACTTTGCCTATGAAAATTATTCAGTTAACAGGAGTATTCAATTAACAGGGATCGTGTCACTTTCCTGTATTCTAGAGATAAACTTAGCATTTCTTCTATAATATCTTGTTTGACAGAGCTCCATGAGCTCTGTCAAACAAGATATTATAGATTAAATGCATGTATTGGATGTACTGAGGCCAAATAGGTCTGTAAACAAAGGAAAACTGGGAGAGTCCGGGTAATTTCTCGACAGGTTGCAAGATTTTTTATTCAATTAACAGGAGTTCACTCTTTTACCTATATTCAATTAACAGGTCAAATTTGTACTGGAGGTATGGTAAATGGTTTTGTGTTTGGAAATTATATTCAATTAACAGGGTTATTCAGTTAAGAGATATCCAATTAAATGGGCTCCACTGTATTACATGGAATTGAAATATATATAGCCTCTCATGGCAAAAGTCTAAAAATCTATGAAGACACAAGAAAGGTTGCTTAACTGGTTGAGGGCTATAGGCACTCCCCCATGAATTGTAACAAGACCAAAATGTGAGAACAAATCTTGAGGCAGAGAAAAAATTTAGCACTCTTCCAATTAAGTGACTTAAACTTTACCATTCAAGATGCAACTTTTAGATAACCTGTCATCTGTTCACGTTGATTTAAATTTAAATACCACATGAACGAAACAAGCATTCTCTTCAAATTTTGCATAAATGATATGATTTATTCTTATCACATGCCCATACATACAGATATGAGTTCAATCAAATCATGATAGCAGAACAAAAACAAAACTGTGTGAATGGATTCAAAACAAGGCACCATTTTATTGTGCACCTACATTTTTCAAAATCAGTAGCATGCATGATGAAATCCTTTCCAGAAAATAAGATTACAAAATGATTACTGTTTTATGATAAGTTTGCTGAAATATTGTTCAGTTATAAATTGTCCAGTCTTATTTTTGTTTACATATGTTACCTCACTGTAACAGTTTGATTATTTTTTTTCATGCTCTGTTTTTTAATTTATAGGCACCTAATGAGAGGGCTAGACTGCATTTCCTGCTTGCTTGGTTGCATGCTATACTTGTTGAACGAATGAGGTATAGCCCAGTTGGATGGTCCAAGATGTACAAATTTACAGAATCTGATTTGAAGGCTGTCTATAACATGTTGGATGAGTGGGTGGACACAGTTGCTATGGTAATTATGGTCAACTCCTCTTAATTGGATACTGTTTTGTACCTTTCTTAATGAATTTACTGAATCTGCTGATCTTCATGAGCAGAAAGATCTTTACTTATTTCTTCCCATTCTTTACTTTCAAAATATAGCTTACGTTCCATCACTGTAGCAAGCTTGTCGAAATTGTTTCATAGAGAAGCAATAAGTCATGCTAAGAAAGTTAAAAAATGAAAATTATTGAGAGTCTTGAAAAATATTGCAAGTGCCAGCTTCAAGCTGTGGTAAGTATTGGAACACGTTCTATTAAAATGTCCAAAATACCAGTCTAACAGAATAAGATTCACCGGGAGTATACTGTATTTACTCTGTGTATTGGAACAGCTAAAAATAATTATTTTCACAGGTGTCCCAATTCTTAGAAAATGGGGATAGAACACAGCCTGGTCTTGATTTGATGCTGAATAAAGTTGTGTGTGATTCGTTTTCCATCACTATATACGAAAATCGCCGTCCAATTTTTTTTATATTTTCATTTTTTGCTTCCAAAACATAGCTTATGATCCCTCATTGAAACGAGCACATTGCACTCGTTTCAATGAGGGATCATAAGCTATGTTTTGGAAGCAAAAATTGAAAATTTTTAGTTACTCAAAATTTTTTTTATGAGTGTCGTCTGCTACTAGCGACGGGTCAACTGGAAACAAATCTCCTGAATGTCTCAAACTTTGGAGCATAAAAAAAATATAGTTTTCTGGAAAAAATGTGTGTCCCAAATCATAGAGTGTCCCAATACATAGAGTAAATACGGTAATAGGGAAGTGTGATGGGAGAATGAAGGACATGTGGTTAGTGGGTGACACAAAGGAGAGGGTAAGTATGCTTATTGGAGAGATTGGGAAGAATAGGGTACAGGATGTCATCAAGCAGTTCATCTCAGAGTGTTGGGAAGAGAGAAGGGCTGTGGGGATAGGAAGGCATTTCGGAACACAGAGCTAATCAAGACCTTCTCACCTGAGAACCACAACAAATCAGTGGCCGGCCAAAGTGTTATTAGTATTAATCATTGAACATTTTCCCCAACTCAAAAAGCTGACAAAACTTGCAAAAATATTTCTTGAATAACTATACTTTTGTATTTTTGGATTCAAAAGCCTAGGTTATGACCCTCATTGGAATGAGCACAACAATGAGCTCATTCCAGTGAGGGGATTTAAGCTATGTTTTGCAGGCAAAAATAAAAAATAATAGTAACATTTTAAATAGCTATTTTTTGTGAATTATACTAGCCATGTATGAGCATTACATTAGGTCAAAAGGTTAACAAAAAGAAAGGAAAATTCTGACTTTGAGGTATCAGAGCAGGTGCTCTGACAGCTACAATGAGACCTTGTTTTGACAACAGTCATCTGACCATGATAGTGGAGTTTAGTTGAATCTAAACTACCAAGACTTGAGTGAAAATCGCTGACCATCCACAAGACCTATAATTCATGCTTTAACTCTTTACCCAACACACAGGATATCAAAATTTATTTTAATTATTGTTTTTTAACATTTTTTTTTAAATTTCAAGAAAACCATATCATAGCCAGTTAATATGGTTGTAATGAAATTTTGTTTAAAATCTATTTCTCCAACTGCTTAATTTGTAAATTATGTGGTCGGATGCAGTTGATTCATTAGGTAAAGGGTTAACTGAAATTCTGTTAGCTCTTTATATCACATGAAACGTCGTTACTTTCGACGTAACAACCCATGTCTTATTTCCTGATTATCAACTAGTGTCTAATTGTCACATGGTCCCATAGCAGCAGCAGCAGCATTGTATTCTTGTGCGTAGTTCACATGACGTCATGGTGTGAAGCGTCTGAGCCAACAAACTGATTGTCGGTTGTTTTGGGAGAATTTAGCGACAATGAATTAAATAAAAAGTGTAAAAAAACATTCGAAAATTCATGTGATATACAGAATCTTTAACTCGTGATGTTTGGATATAAGATTTTTTGAAACTCGTTTGATGAATTCGATTCACAACTCGACTAAAGGCTCGTTGTGAATCAGATTCATCAAACTCATTTCAAAAAATCTTATATCCAAACATCACTCATTTGAGATCCTCTATATTTAACATAACTAGAATTTTAATCTCTAAATGTACAATGGGAATGGAAAGAATCACAGTTAATGAAGTATGAGAAGGCTTCTCTATTCAGAAAATATTTCAAATTTTTTTTATAATTTTTAAATTTCTAAAATTAGTCATTCAATTTATCATATCGTATTTCTCCAATCATATACTGAGTTAATATCAAGAAAGAATAGTTAAATTCTTTTTCATAAAAAAAACCCCAACTCAGATTCAGGAGGTACAGTTTTCAGTATAAGAAAATTTTCTTTATTTTGTAGGGACGCACAAATCTACCTTCAGAGAAAGTTCCTTGGGTTGTTATCAGAACATTGCTCTCACATTGTATCTATGGAGGAAAGATAGATAGTGAATTTGACCAGGTAAAGTTGTAAACATTTCATAGAAATTCCTTTTTTTTCTTTTATGAAAAATATTGTTTGGTAAATAACATATCTGCAGTATTGATAAAAAGGAGTCATCTTAAATCTGTCCCAACAAATCCTTTTTCAACCTTTCAGCTTGTGTTAACCCTTTACCCAACGAATCGCCCGCATCCGCCCGCATAGTATGCAGATTCAGCAGCTAAAAAAATATTATTTTTCGAAAAATTTCAACAAAACCATATCATGTGACCCCTCATTGGAACGAGCTCGTTCCAATGAGGGGTCACATGATCTGGTTTTGTTGAAATTTTTCGAAAAAAAATAAAAAACGATATTTAAAATAATAAATTTAGATATCATCTGCATTGGGTAAAGGGTTAAGCTAGGAGAGAACTATAAAGATATATGCATTCTTGTTGGAAATAATAGCATTTCAAGCAGGTGACAAACTATAAATACCTCTTTTTCTTTTTAATTTCAAGTGCCTTTATGTATACTCCCAAATCACAATGCAGCCCACTTAATTATATATCTCTTTACTGAATATCCCTGTTAATTGCTTATTAATTGTAACCTTACCCTCATGTTAATTGAATATGTTTGAAAAATATTGAAAAAAAAGTCATGGCACTAAACAGATTTATATCATATTTCAGCGTGTATTGAATGCCTTTGTGAACAAGTTATTCACTGCAAAGAGTTTTGAAGAAGATTTTGTTCTTAGTGATGCTTGTGACAAGGATAAGAATACAATGCTTGAGGAAGATTTTATCCTTGTCAATGATGATGATTGTAAAGAAAAGAATATAATAATGCCTAATGGAGTGAGGTAAGATACATAAAATAAAAAAATTAGGCCTAAAAAAGTAAAAGAAAAAAAACCCCTGTTTCTCAGGCCCTCCTGCATGGTCCTTTTGGCTGCTACATGCTCTCTTTATAACTAATGCACGCTTAAAAAATAAAATTTAAATGGTTTTTGTCTGATATTTTACACAAGTTAATAAAATTGATAAATTTGTCCTTTGAGTGCAACACGGCTTTGCAATGCTTTAGCATTGCAAAGCCGTGTTGCACTCAAGGGATGAAATACACCACCACCCATGCTATTCTGTAGATTATGAGGCCTAAAACATAAAACAAACCAACAACATGAACTTATTGATGGCGAAGAAATAATTTCAAAAATTAAAAATTAAATAAAAAACCTCCTGCCCGCATTCAATTATACTAAAAATGACATGAGAAACAGAAGATCTATTTTGTCGGGCTTTACTAAGCTCAATATTTTTTTTATGTTTGTGACTTTTTTCCTGTGACTTTGTTTCCTTTTCAAATTCTCCACTATTTTTCTGACTTTTTCCTGTTTTTTAATACAGTCAAAGTTTCATCATTTTTGCTTCCATCTTTTTTTCAGGCGAGAAGAGTTTATAAAATTTGCAGAGAGCCTTGGAGAACAAACTCCTGCTTGTCTTGGGCTGCCGAACGGTGCAGAGAATGACTTGCTTTTCCACCAAGGTTTGTTATTTGTAACTGAAAATTAGTAGAATTTGATGTCCTGTTGAAAGTTTAGAAGAAATTAGTGTGCTAAATATTAAATATTTGTTTTTCTTAAAATACAGTGGATGCCGTTAATGATAAAACGATTAATACAATAACCGAATTAATTGCATATTTCTTCTGGTAGCAATCCATTTATCATTAAGAAAATTCTCTTTTTGATTATTAATTACACACCTGTTCTATGTAATCCCCATCTAAAGCAACACTAAACCAGGCAGAAAATGAAAATCTGTTCTGCACATATGTGCGGAACAGAAATCGTTGATGGACTATTTTTCAATAAAAGTGAAATTTCACTGGAATTTTTTTACAAATCATGCAGTGCAATTACAGTTTGAATTGCTAGCGATAGCTGAAAATCATCCCCTGAGTTCCAGTGTGTTCTATGTGCCAGTAGGCACATAGAACACATTGGAGCTCAGGAGATGAAATAGTAACACAGGTTCCCCTTGCAAATTTGGTTGGCGATAAAACATGTTATTTTTGTTGATAATTGCCAAATGAATTGCTGAGTGTAATAAACACAGAACGACACCCAAGGTGTGAATGGGTTAATCAATATGGCACTTGTGCCATCGTGGAAGGATAAAACTTGAGGCCTGTGGCCTTTCGTTTTATCCTTTCGTGCTGGCACTCCTGACATATCGATTAACCCATTCACACTGTGTGTGTCATTCTGTGTATATATTGGTTAAAGAATAATTCTTGTTGATACATTACCCAACATGACACCTTATACAGTTTAGAAACTTATGGGAAAAAGGCATACTTAAAAAATGTAGTTTGGCTTTAAAATTTATTAAATTCTTTTAACTGGTAGAGTGCTGGAAGCCCATATTTGGGCTTTATTCTGAAATGCAGGTGCTTCAGCTTAAAGGCTTCATTTTTGGAGGATGAGCTTCATATTACCTTTGAAGTTAAATACTTTTGTCTATTAGGATTTGCCTTGTTACAATTCACGAGAGAGTGCCCATTGGCACTCTCTCATGAATTGTAACAAGGCAATGACACATGAACAAATTTTTCTGACCAAAAATAATTCAGCACTCTACCAGTTAAAGAACAGAAACAGTAGCCCTTCAGTACATTCAGCTATTCATTTATGGCAACTGTAACACATTTTATTGTCTTTGTATTACCTTTTTCAACAGAACAGACATGGAATGTATTGTTATTGTTATGCCGATTAACATCCTCTAAAAGAGGGTTGTTGGATCAATAAAAATCTCTGAGCTCTGACAAACAAAATATAAAGAATTCTAATTTTCATGTTATCATCAAAAGGATAAAATGTATGTAATGAAATTTCCTTTAATTTAATATTTCTTGCTTATATGGCTACCAAATTTCATTAAATTTCATTTTTACAGAATTTCAGATTGATGCAATACAAGATAAATTTTCCACATTCAACTTTCTATGCAGTGTGGCAATATTTGTCAGTGTTTCCTTAACAAAAGAATAAAGTTATGTTAATTTCATTCAGAGATTATCAGGACATTTACCACAGATACCATACCATCAGCTGGTTTAATGATTTAAATTTTATTACATGCCTGTTCTATGAAATCCCCATCTACAACAACACTAAACCATGCGGAAAATAAAAATATGTTCCACACATATGTGCAGAACGGAAATCTTTGACAGACTATTTTTAAATAGAAGCAAAATTTCACTGGAATTTTCTACAAATTGTGCAATGCAATTACAATTTGATTCGCTAGCGATAGATGAAAATCGTCCCCTGAGTTGCAATGTGTTCTCTGTGCCAGTAGGAACATAGAACACATTGCAACTCAGGGGACGAAATATTAACATGGGTTCTCCTCGCAAATTTGGTTGGCAATAAAACGTGTTATCTGTGTTAATAGTTGTCAAATGAATTGCCGAATGTCCTTGTAATAATTGTTTTATAGATGTGAAAGCATTTAATAAACACAGAACAACACATGCATGTGAATGGGTTAATCGATATGGCACTTGTGCCATCGCGGAAGGATAAAATTCGAGGCCTGCAGCCTCTCGTTCTATCCTTCCGCACTGGCACTCATGCCATATCGATTAACCCATTCACACACATGTGTCGTTCTGTGTATGTTTACAAATGATATAATTCCTGGGCCAGCATATTATTTAATTATGTCCATATGTCAAACTAACAACATAATGTCCTCTTTTCTTCCCTTCTACTCATGTCACTTGTAATTTGTATTCATAAATAAAATGAAAGTAAATGTATAAACTTTGTGCATTGGTGTTCTAATCTTAATTTAATAACATTGAGAGTTTATGTTATTTTATCATTTTTAGCTCAACTTGACAAAGTCAAGCTGAGCTATTGCCATCACTTCTCGTCCGTCGGCGTACGTACGTACGTTAGTACGTTAGTACGTACGTCCACAATTTCCTTTGGCAGACCTCACAGGTCGCATTTATGATCAGATTACTTTGAAACTTGGCATGCTTGTTTGGGGTGACCTCTAGATGGGAGCTATCGATTTTCTTCAATTTCCATCAAAAAATGTTGCCGCGGCCAAGGTTCTTAGAACTTAGTTTAGTCAAACCACAATATTTCCCTTTGGCACACCCTACAGGGCACATTTTTGATTTGATAGCTTTGAAACCTGGTATGCTTATTTAGGGTGACCTCTAGATGAGAGCTATCGATTTTCTTCAATTTCCGGCAAAAAATGTTGCCACGGTCAACGTTCGTAGAACTTAGTTTAGTCAGACCTCAATATTTCCCTTTGGCACACCCTACAGGGCACATTTATGATCAAATTGCTTTGAAACCTGGTATGCTTGTTTGGGGAGACCTCTAGATGGGTGCTATCGATTTTCTTCAATTTCTGTCAAAAAATGTTGCCGCGGCCAACGTTCTTAGAACTTAGTTTAGTCAGAAGACTCAATATTTCCCTTTGGCACACCCTACAGGGTACATTTATGATTGGATTGCTTTGAAACCTGGCATGCTTGTTTGGGGTGAACTCTAGATGGGAGCTATCGATTTTCTTCAATTTCCGTCAAAAAATGTTGCCGCGGCCAACGTTCTTAGAACTTAGTTTAGTCAAACCACAATATTTCCCTTTGGCACACCCAACAGGGCACATTTATGATTTGATTGCTTTGAAACCTGGTATGCTTATTTAGGGTGACCTCTAGATGGGAGCTATTGATTTTTTTCAATTTCCGGCAAAAAATGTTGCCACGGCCAACGTTCGTAGAACTTAGTTTAGTCAGACCTCAATATTTTCCTTTGACACACCCTACAGGGCCCATTTATGATCAGATTGCTTTGAAACCTGGTATGCTTGTTTGGGGAGACCTCTAGATGGGAGCTATCGATTTTCTGCAATTTCTGTCAAAAAATGTTGCCGCGACCAACGTTCTTAGAACTTAGTTTAGTCAGAAGACTCAATATTTCCCTTTGGCACACCCTACAGGGTACATTTATGATTTGATTGCTTTGAAACCTGGTATGCTTATTTACGGTGACCTCTAGATGGGAGCTATCGATTTTCTTCCATTTCCGCAAAAAATGTTGCCACGGCCAACATTCTTAGAATTGAGTCTAGTCAGACCACAATATTTCCCTTTTATACACCCTACAGGGCACATTTATGATCAGATTGCTTTGAAACCTGGCATGCTTGTTTGGGGCGGCCTCTAGATGGGAGCTATCGATTTTCTTCGGTTTCTGTTAAAAAATGTTGTCACTGGCAAAAAAAATGACATTGGTACCAATGATCTTCAATTTTGCCATTTCATTTATAACTTACCAAGTTCAAGTTTGTCAAGTTGAGCTACAGTGTCATTGACACTTTCATTGTTATTTCTTCTCTATTTTTAGGGTTTAACATGACTGCCAAATTGTTGAAAATGCAGACTTTTGAATTTGATGATATAGTTGATTTAGTAAACCGAGAAGGAAAGAAAAAGGAATTTGATGGCAAATCTACCTTGCATACTCTTGCTTCTGATTGGCTGGAGAGAGTACCAAATGTAGGTTTGAAATTTATTAAATTATGGAGTTCTGAGCTTTCAGATTGAACTAAAGAAACAAAGCTACAAGATGTTTCTAATCCTAAACCATTTGTACAAAAAACATAATGGTAATGATAAATTTATGTTAGAATTCTCAACTGTAGTGCCAATAACTTGATTAAATACCCTTTTAGTGGCAGATTTCATTTTCACACTCATAAAATGCAGGTTGTTTGCAGGAAACTGCATACAGCAGCCTTGAACTTTCCCAATTCCTGGAAAAATGAATGAGTGCATTTTTTCAACATTCCAAAAAGACTGCCATAAAGGGCATGTTGTTTCAACTTGAACGTTTTCATTGATTCAGATACAGAAATAGAAAAGTAATGTGGTTTAATAACTTAATAATTATACCTTTGAGAAGAGTTTTTTCCCCTTTTCCTATTTATTTAGGCTTAATGACACTTTCGAAGCCAGGGTTACCTCATGACTGACAGATTTTTGGGTGGAGGAAGCTGGAACAACTCTGCGCAAGCAGGGTTAGCATTGGTTGAAAATAATTGCAGCATTGACCTATAGTATGCCGTATAGTATATAACTGTGGTCCTTTTGGTTTGAAGTCCAATACCATAACCACTGAGTAACTCCCCCTTTTCCTATATAGAAACATTATACACTCAATGTTCTGTAATTAGTAACATAAACAAATTGTGATTGTATGACGCAGTTGCAAGAAACAGATTTTGTATCAGAGGCCCCTTATACGCAATGTATTCTGGTAATTATGGACCCAATACAGTGGAACCCTGTTAATTGAATAGTCACTTTGCCAAATTATTCAATTAACGGGAGTATTCAATTAACTGGGATTGTCACTTTCCTGTATTCTAGAGATAAACTTAGCATTTATTCTATTATATCTTGTTTGACAGAGCTCCATGAGCTCTGTCAGACAAGATATAATAGATTAAATGCCTATATTGAGTGTAGTTAGGCCAAATAGGTCTATAAACAAAGGAATACTGGGGAGAGACACGGTAATTTCTCAATGGGTTACAAGATTTTTTATTCAATTAACAGGAATTTACTCTATAACCTATATTCAATTAACAGGTCAAATTTGTACTGGAGGTATGGTAAATGGTTTTGTGTTGGGAAATTATATTCAATTAACAGGGATATACAATTAAGAGATATCCAACTAAGTGGGCTCCACTGTACATACTTATTTTGGAGATAAATGTCTCTTGCTGAGTTAGACATTTCAGAATTTGACTATGGAAAATCATTTAACAAGCTCCAAAGGACCAAGTTAACAAATTGTTTTCCATAATCAAATTCCCAAATGTCTAATAAAACAAGAGACGTTTATCTCCAATGTATTTCCTGTCATTGTTAGAAGTGAATAAATTCTCCTAACCCATAAAACAATAAAAAAAAATGACATTTTCGATCTCGGTATATTTGCCCCGAACAAATTTACAGGTTGTGCGATTCGTGACTCAGTTGACGTAATAGTTCATAAGAGAGAAGGGAGATCGTACTTAGTGTGGATACAGACAGGTTCTAATTGACCCACTTCCAGTAATTAGAGCACAGTAAGAGTGAATTTACCTGAGATTAGAACACAGAGCCAACCAGTTCTCAGCCAATCAAATTATGGGTTCAGAAAGAACAACAAAGTCAAATTTTACTGATGAATTACAATGTAAGATAAAATGTTTTACAGACTCTGGTTGCCATAGACAAAACAGATGAAAGAACTGCAGATCCATTGTTCAAGTTCTTTGAAAGTGAAGTGAATCTTGGTATCAAGCTGACGCAGACTGTAAGACAAGACTTGTTTGACATAATAATGATATGTCAAGGAGAAAAGAAATCAACTGTACATCACAGATCACTGATGAATGATTTAGTCAAGGGTGAGGAATTAAGATCGGACACAACAGGGTTGGAGTATGGGAGACAGGAACCAATGACCTGAGTTGGAGTTTTTCAGGTGTTTTGTGAGTGAAATGTAGGAAAAACTCCCAACAAGGGTAATTGATTCCTGTATCAGTTCTCTGAGTTGTGTTCTCTATTTATATAACAATTAAACTTGAATTAAGTTAATGAAGATTAGATTTTTAAAGAAAGATATCACCTTCAATATTCTGTTTTATCATTTATACCCCCTATACATATTTTAGCATCACTCATCATGCTTATATCCTTTGTATTTTGAAAGTGTTTTGAGGTTCGCAGATGTTGAGTTCATGACTTATTTCAATGGTTCGTACATTAACAGATAAAGTTTGGAAGAATTATTTCAGAGGTGCATATTTTTCATTTTTTTTGTTTGAAAATATCAGTCACAAATTCGCAAAATAGAAATATATTTTGTCTCTTTATTTTTCTAGGTACCATACCACAAATTTGGAGGCAGTATATTGTACCTTGTGGACTAACACTGACAGAGTGGATTCTGGATTTTAGTGCTAGAATTCAGCAATTGCAGTCAGTTGTAAGTGCAGCACAGTCTGGTGGAGTTCAAGAACTCAAGGTAATTGTCAATTTAAACCTCTACCCAACAAACAGTGCTTTATGCATTCTGTCAAATATGGGCACGTTAAAATAAATGCTTACATTATCTTCAGAATGTACACAAATGATAAAATTCTTATTTGAATTTTCCTGTTAGTCTGACATTTGTAGAATAAGGTCCTCAGAGGGTTAATTTGATGATGCTATCCCATACAGTGGGCCAATTTATCCTCTGGGTGCTTCTTTCTGTTTAGTTTTGAGACCCTGATTCAGACTGAGGTTCACAGAGGGTAAACTTAGTGATGCTACCCTGCTATGCAGGGTAGCATCACTAAATTCACCCTCTGGGGACCTCATTTTGCAGATGACAGTCTGCTTATTTTCTGGCTTATATTGAAGGGGCCACTGTAATATATGTCAGATGAAAGGATTGATCACTTTTCAAATCATCAAGATCATTTTCAAGATTTATAAATCAAAGCATAAAATAAATCTCCACGTTTTTTAGATAATTTTTATAATAATTTCAATATTTTTCTCTTCATAGTGTTTTAATGTTTGGCTTGGTGGTTTGTTTGAACCAGAAAAATACATCACAGCTTCAAGACGGCATGTTGCACAGGCTAATAACTGCTCTGAAGAGGATCTTTGTATTGATGTAAGTACACAGTATAATTTGACCTTTATTCCTCTGGCCCAACATTTTTAGAGAAAAAACTCACACCTCTGAACAGGAAATATTTTTTCAAATTCATTGCTCAAAGCATACCTTGTTAATTCTCATTAAAACAGAGCCAGTTAAATTTATTCCACTCTGGGGACAAGCTTTGTTCTGAAGTCAGAAAAAAAAAACATTTCTACACTTCTACATGTATTTAGTTTTTTAGCTATAAATAAATTTTTGTGAAAGCTTGGATAGTTACTCGTAATTCAAACCACACAACAAAATGCAACCCTCATGGTTTGGCCTTCAGGTTATTATTTGTGAATAGAGTCTTGGCTGCATCTATAAGCAACCAAGAATTGACTAGAAACCACTGCCAGGGTACTCAGGCTTTTGTCAAGAAAAGGTATGTTGTATATTATGGCAACTGTCTGATGAGTGGTAATAAAAGGGCAGTATATTACGTCCTTACCAATAAAATTATGTTTTGTGGTAAACTGTTGGAAAACCAATGAAATGATGTATTTGTGATACACTATTGGAAATTGCTCTCCAAGGTCTTTCCATCAGTGGGCCCAAAAGAGCTTAGATGACACTGGCAAAATTACAACCTGCAAACTTTTCCCATAATGCAATTAGGAATTCAACCAATTCAGTCTTGTTTGACAGAGCTCAATGAAACAAGATTGTATTGGTTATATTCCTTGCTGCATTATGGGGAAAATTTTCTGCTTGAAATTTCAATATTTTAACATCAGCATGGAGACGGCTAACTGGGTTTCGACTGTTTAAGTGTAAATTTACCATTTACTCAAGAAATATGTAAGTTCTACCAATGTTTTAATGCCCCAAAAATGATCTAATTATTTTTCTCACTTTTTTAAAGCACTAAGATTGATCTCTGTGACAGAGAATACCACAGCTTGATCTTGCAGTTTCTTTCAGAAAAGCGATATGTTATTCTGTGATACACTATTGTAAACTATATTGGGACCTGGAAAGTGAAGCAGTGATTGTTTACTTTGGTAAGCAGGTTGTCCTCACTTATGTAATATGTCCTAGTCATCATCATATGGGTTGCGAATCCTCAGAAGTAATAATGATACATAATTATAAATGATTGGCCAAACCTAACTTTGTACTTGTGTTGTGGCTATTGTATAGCTATAGTTGCTGATAATGATCTTTAATTAAAAATAGAAAGTCAACAAAGACCCCATTGTCATTGTTTACATTAAGTACATGTAGATTACATCGACACCTTGTTATACACCCGACTTCCAAAGGAGGATTCATGGGTTCCTAGTGAAGCCCTCCTTCTGTCTGTCGGTACAAATGTTTTGGATTGTAATTTCAAAGCCATCAGTTGGATTTGCATCTCCTTTGGTAGACTTGCATAGGGGAACAGATATGCACAAGGAAGGTGTTCCATTCAATAATTTTTCACATTTATGTCCCTTTTTCACTCTTTTTACTTTGAAAATTTTTCTGTCCCACAGTACATTTAAGGCTACATCAAACATGCCTGTGTGTTGGGGGCAGTGGCCCACACTTTGTATAGCCCTTGTTGAAGAGGGTTGTGAGTCATTTGATGTACTAAAAGAAATTATTTTATGTTCTAATTCGCTCCCCCAACCGAACATAAAATATTTACCACATACAAGAGAAAACACATCTTGCAACTAGGAAGGCGCTCACACGACTGTAGCCTCGTCGTATAAGCATCCATATTTATTTATTGTGAACACAAACATAACCCATACATGTACAGAAGCATTGACGTCAATATTACACATGCAGCATCAACCTGATCGAAGAGACACAGCCATAAGGACTTTAACCTCTTTGGTAGCGCAAAAAAGGGATTGGGTGGGTGGGCACAAACAGAACGACAGGTTACACAAGGCTGAGCATCGAATGACCAGACCACTACATACAGACAGTATTGTGGCAAACAATAACCACGCACAGGTAACACAACATTTCATTAATCAACCTGAACTCCGCAAAACTCCGCAAAACACTCACTTGTCAATACCCTGAACCAAACAAACATGTTTGCCACAAAACCAGCCGACACACTCAGAAGACGTGTTAACCCTTCCTGCAGTAAATATATTTATCACAACATGCTTATATCTGACTGACCCAACTAGATGTTATACTTGTGTTGTTGTTGTGATATTGCCATACATTCTGAATGTGACTTTAAAGTAAATAATGAAAAAAAACCTAACACCAAAGAACCATGTGTGTCATTGAGTATATAGTGGAGCCCACTTAATTGAATATCTCTTAACTGAATAACCCTGTTAATTGAATATAATTTCCCAACACAAAACAATTTACCATGCCTCCAGTACAAATTTGATCTGTTAATTGAATATAAATTATAGAGTAAACTCCTGTTAATTGAATAAAAAATGTTGTAACCTTTCGAGAAATTACCCTGACTCTCCCCAATTTTTCTTTCTTTATAGATCTATTTGGCCTCTCTACATCTAATACAGGCATGTAATCTATTATATCTTGTTTGACAGAGCTCATGGAGCTCTGTCAAACAAGATATCATAGAATAAATGCTAAGTTTGTCTCTAGAATACAGGAAAGTGACACAATTCCTATTAATTGAATACTCCTGTTAATTGAATAATTTTCATTGGCAAAGTGGCTATTCAATTAACAGGGTTCCACTGTATTATGAAATGGAACTCTTGAATTTATGATGTTCTTTGAAAATGGAAATAGTGAACCCTTAATGTGGTAGAGTGCTGAAAATTCATTTATGAGCTTCAATGAAAACTATAGACTGTGGCTATGACTTCTACACTATATTGGAGGTTTCATATTGACACTGGCAAGTACTTGATATTGAGAATAACACATTGCCTAGTAAAATTTGATTAGATAGTGTCTGAACAAACAGTGAGGTTCAGTGTGATCTATAATAATGCATCAAGCCCAATGACCTTGTCCTGGAGTGGCGATTGCAGCATAAGCCATATCTTGGAAAAAAATAAATCTGTTGAACTTTCATTGATTGCATGTCCAATGTTTTTTTACAGGTTGCTGTTACAGAAGAAGGGCCAGTTGCATCCAATGACAGTAGTTTTGTTATAAAAGGTCAGGGTTTTTTTTTTATCAGTTGCATAAACTACATGTTAAATTTAATTTTGGGTGTTAGATTTTGTCTTCCTTCAAAGTAATTTTTAGGAATGGACAGTTGTTTGACAAATGGGGATCACAACTTGACAAGATCTGACAATATCTCCATGTATTTTCTAGAAACTTAGTTTTTGTCTTCAATTTGCAGTATTTTCAGGAATATGAAGTTGTTCACCAAATGAGAATTGAAACATGACACAGTTTTTTGTGAATTCAGCTTTTAACCCTTTAACCCTTTACCTAACGTAACGGCCAAAACCGGCCAGCGCTATTCTCAAAAATCGACAATTAATTTTCATTATTTTTTTCATTTTTTGTCTCAAAAACATAGGTTATGACCCCTCATTGGAACGAGCTCGTTCCAACGAGGGGTCATAACCTATGTTTTTGAGACAAAAAATGAAAAAAATTAGTTATTCAAGAATTTTGTTTGCAAGTGTCGTCTGTTTTTCATGTTAGGTAAAGGGTTAAGAAAATTCCAGTTGATCAGTTCGTTATGGAAACAAAAACAGGTTCCCCACATACAGTCTCTGGGTACACTGGAAAGTTACATTTTAAGTACATTGGTAATTGTTTCTATGCAAATCTTGACTGCCTGTATAGACTTGCTTAGTAACAATAGCAATGACGCAGGATATAGGTTATACTATGTATACATGTAGCAAAAATGTGTGGCCCATTAAATATAAAGGTAGCTCCTGGTTCCATAACTTATGTTCATTTTCAAAAGTGAGGGGTTTGTGGGTGTGAAAGGATGATGTGTTTTTATGGGCTGAAGTTCAAATTTGATTTTGTGTGGCATACAAACTTTATGATCCTTACCAGCAGTGCATTGTACATGTATGGTGTGGAATGACCCTTATTGGCTGTAGTTTTGCATGTAGTGTAGAACCTTTGTGTTCCTTACTAACCGGGTGGCTTTTTTTGAGTTTGGTGTAGAACTTTTGTGACCATACTAGCTGTTTTTAGCTCACCTGACTGAAAGTCAGGGTGAGCTATTCTGATCACTTTTCGTCCGTCGTGAAGGTGGTGTTTGGGCTTTTTCTCCCAAACCACTGGCCGCATATTAATGAAATTTCATGTGAGTAGGGGTTATATAAGTGGATTTTGATTTTTTGTCAAATTAGGTTTCGGCTCACATTGAGCAGAGGGATGGGGCAAAAATGCTCCAATTCTTAAAAAATCTTCTTCTCAAGAACCAGCAATAGCAGAGACTTGATATTTGGTATGCAGCTTCCTTTTGAGGTGTAGGCTCAAGTTTGTTCAAGAGAAGTTGGAGGGGCTATATTTGACGATGTTAAAGGAGGGGCAAAAATTTTGGCCCCCGCCCCAAATTTCTATTTTCCAAACCGCGAGGCCGATTTGAACCAAATTTTACATGAGTGCTTATTGGGTCATAAGTACCTAATTTTTCCCCATAGCCCCGTGGGAACCACAGGAGCTAAAAATCGAAAAAAATGAAAACGCCCATATCTCCAAAACTACACGGCACTGAGAATTCTTATTTGTTGTGAAGCTTCCTTAAGACCAACAGAATGGAATGATCCAAAAAAATTGCCATCGGTTTTATCATGGGGTACTTTTTGGGGACTTTGAAAAAGTGCTGAGTCAACATTTTTTAACACTGTGGGTAATGGGAAAACATAAGACTACTTTTCTCCGAAAGCACTGCTCCAAAAGCTTTAAAATTTCACATATAACATCTTTAGAAGATTGTTTCACATGTTTACTGAAATCAATTGCCTCTCTACGGGAGCCCAAATGTTTATAAATTAGTGCAGTATGAGGAGTATTTTTGAAAAATCTTCTTCTTCAGATCTAGCAATAAGAATGTTTTGATATTTGGTATGCAGCATCCTTAGGGGGGTGAGATTCAAGTTTGTTGAAGCCAAATCCCTGGGTTCATATTTAGGCTGAAAATTTGGGGTCCCGTTGCGGACTTCGAAATTTTGGACCAAAATCCGAAAAAAATTTTTTTTGTTTTTTCTGCGTTTCGGTCAATTTTAAGACAAAAAAAAATTTTTTTTTTTTCCCCTGAAAATTTGGGGTGCGGGTGGGACTTAGAAAATTTTGGACCAAAATCGTAAAAAAATTTTTGGGTTTTTTTCTGCGTTTTGGTCAATTTTAAGACAAAAAAAAAAAAATTTTTTTTTTTTTCCCCTGAAAATTTGGGGTCCGGGTGGGACTTGAAAATTTTGGACCAAAATCCGAAAAAAAATTTTTTTTGTTTTTTATGCATTTCTGTCAATTTTAAGACAAAAAAAACAATTTTTTTTTCCCCTGAAAATTTGGGGTCCGGGTGGGACTTAAAAAATTTTGGACCAAAATCCGGAAATTTTTGTTTTTGTTTTTTATGCATTTCTGTCAATTTTAAGACAAAAAATTTTTTATTTTTTTTCCCCTGAAAATTTGGGGTCCGGGTGGGACTGTAACGTATAGCATATTCATTGAAAAAAATATTGTTTAAACTAACTAAAGAAACAATAAAAGTGATGCAGACTGGACCCAAAGGTCAAGGAAATAATGAAAGTAATGAAGGTCAGATCCAAATTCAGAAACTCTGGATTGGAAGCCAACTTTCTAAACACTGAGGCACTTTTAGTTTGTGGAGGAATGTGTGGGTGGTATTTTGGTATTCATACCTTTACCAGAAACCATACACATGTTGCATTTATTTTATCATAGGGTCCAGTTCCATCAATCACAATTCATGACTTGGAAGCAGAAGCACTAGCATGGAGTCATTGGGAAGTCCTGCAAATGCCAGCTGACCATATCAGAGATTTCTTTCAAATCTACACTAGGAATCTCCATTCAGCAACTAACTTAATTCCTTGCATGCTGCTGGCAGATATTCATGCCCAGGACTGAAAATCTCTTGCCACTAAAATAAGAATAATTTGGGCACTTTTTGCAAAATTCTCTCCTGTAAACTTTTTGTTCAGTGATTTCTTGAATTGTATTGAATTTTCCATCAAATCTAGTCATGGCTGCTTCACAGCAGCCATGGCAAGATTTGATGGAAAATACTTGTAAAATACTCAGCAGGTTAAATGGTGTATACCAAGTTCTAGATAAATTGATCAAGTCCTTTGGGTTGATTTATAATTATGATTCATATTTTTTAGGATTGAAATTGCAAGGTGCCATCTGTGTGAAGAATAAGTTACAGCTGTCTGGTACAGTATCATCTGATCTACCACTGACATTACTTAAATGGATCAGGTATGTATCATAGTATTTCCCCAAGCCTCTTGCATGTGAGATGAGCAATGACAAGTTCAACCCTTCACCAAAAGCAGACGATATCAAAATTTATTATTTTAAATATCATTTTTTAACATTTTTCAAAAAATTTCAACAAAACCATATCATGTGACCACTCAGGGGTCACATTATATGGTTTTGTTGACAGTTTTTGAAAAACAGTATTTTTTTCAGCTGCTGAATTTGCATATTATGCAGGCGGATGTGGCCGATTTGTTGGGTTCAGGTTAGCAATGGCAAGTTTATGGTCAGATACTTATAGTAATGATCAGTTGACTTTTTTTCTGTTAATTTTTATACGCCCATTTAAAAAGCAGTCATATTATGTTATCAGTCTGTCTGTCTGTCTGTCTGTCTATCTGTCTGTCTGTCTGTCTGTCCATCCATCTGTCTGTCCGTAAACCAATCGGTTTCCGTTCATTTAAAGTCGAATGCCTTGATGGATCGACATCAAACTTTCAGAAGTTGTTTTTAGCATTAAAATACAGGTCAAATTCGATATTGGTGTTTCTCAGTCCATTTGCTGCAGAGATATGGCCCTTTGAAAACACAATTTTTCTAAAAAAATTGGTTTCCGTTCATTTAAAGTTGAACGCCTTGACGGATCGACAACAAACTTTCAGAAGTTGTTTTTAGCAATAAAATACAGGTCAAGTTCGATATTGGTGTTTCTCAGTCTATCCGCTGCAGAGTTATGGCCCTTTGAAAACATAATTTTTCTAAAAAATTTGGTTTCCGTTCATTTAAAGTCGAACGCATTGACGGATTGACATCAAACTTTCAGATGTTGTTTGTAGCAATAAAATACAGGTCAAGTTCGATATTGGTGTTTCTCAGTCCATCCACTGCAGAGTTATGACCCTTTGAAACCACAATTTTTGAAAATTGAAAATTGGTTTCCGTTCATTTAAAGCCGAACGCCTTGACACCAAATTTTTCAGATGTTGATTTTATACACCCATTTGAAAAACGGGACGTATTATGTGAATGGTCTCTCCACCCGTCTGTCTGTCTGTCCGTCCATGGACACATTTCGTTTCCGGACGATAACTTTAGTTGTAATGGATTGAGCTGAGTTAAATTTGGCATGTGGATTTAGTATGACAAAATACAGTATGGGTTCGATTTCCGTTTCTAGCGGCCCATTTGCAGTAGAGTTATGGCCCTTTATTTATGGGAATTTAGTCCAACTTTTCATTTCCGGACAAGAACTTTAGTTTGCCTTGACCGATTTATTTCAAATTTTCAGTTTTTTGTTTTTGACCACAAAATACAGCTCAAGTTCACTTTTGACCACAATCGCATATACTTTTCCAGAGTTATTCCCCTTGAATGATTGCAAATTTGTGGATTTTGTGGTTTCCAGATGATAACTTTAGTCTGCCTTGACCGATGTTTTTCAAATTCTCAGATTTTGTTTTTGACCACAAAGCACAGCTCAAGTTCACCTTTGGCCATAATCGCATGTACCGTTCCATAGTTATTCCCCTTGAATGATTGCAAATTTGTGAATTATGTGGTTTCCAGATGATAACTTTAGTTTGCCTTGACTAATTTGTTTCAAATTCTCATATTTTGTTTATGACCGCAAAGCACAGCTCAGGTTCACTTTCGGCCAAAATCGCATATACCTTTCCAGAGTTATTCCTCTTGAATTTGTGCATTTTGTGTTTTCCGGATTATAACTTTAGTATGGCCTAACTGTTGGACATAGAATGCATCAAATATTTGGTTTCCGGATGATAACTTTTATTATTTGTTTTCCCGATTGGTTCCAAACTTGGTATGTTGTTTAATCACAACAAAATACAGGTCAAGTTCGAATATGGGGTTGGTCCAAACAATTTTCACCCTCACCCCCATCCTTACCCCAACCCTTAAAAAATACAAAACGGGTGTATTTTGTCCCGCTATGCGGTGCTCTTGTTTATTTTTGTTAAACATTTTCAGTCCACAGGTTTTGAACATGCAGCATTTGTTGACAGCTGATTCAATGCAATTTATAATAATTGGTGTAATAATTACACGCCTGCTTCATGTTCCAGTGTGATGTGCCATATTTACTTTGTTACAACTAAATTACACTAGATACAACACAGTTGAGGCGTCTGGAATAATAGAATAACAAATTTATTGCCTCAAAAGCAAAGTTTGAGATCCTTCATTTGAACAATCGGAATAAGTGGGTTCCAACTAAGTTTTCATTAGCTTTGTTGATGATGTGAAAAAGTAAAAAATATTAAAAATTTGAATGGCGATTTTGGTGAATAAGGCTGACCAGTTAAGAAATCATTAAGTTCGGTACAAGGTTAAATCCCCTGTTATATGATAATTCATGGGTTTTCATTGATTTCATAACAGATAATATGGCTTTTGAATTTTTAGATCTGAGACCACCTGACTGAACAAAATTATATTGTAATTTTTAAATTTGGTTTTATTTTTGTTTTCTCTTTTTTAGAACTGATGCACAGACTATGAGACAAAGTAAAATGACATTCCCAGTGTACTTGAATGGTACCAGAGGACAGTTGTTGTTCACACTTGACTTTGCTATAGAAGAAACAAGTTCAAGCAAGAAAGATTGTTTTTATGAGCATGGTGTTGCATTTATTGCATCAGATCTTCATTAACTGGTAGAGTGCTAGAAGCCCATATTTGGTCTCTATTCTGAAGTACAGATGCCACAACTTGATGGCTTCATATTCTGTTTTGTGCTTCATATTATTTTTAAATTGAAATTATTTAGTCTGTGAGTCTCACGATTTGCCTTGTTTTAATTCATGGAAGAGTGCCAGTAGGCACTCTTCCATAAATCAGGGACCGACTTGGGCATGCGCCAGTGCGTATTTGGTTGTGAAACATCAGGACCTGGCTCTTAAATCTCAGAAATAGGCTTCTCAGTTGGTGCGTAACTTCTCAGATCATATTTTGATATTCTTTCGATGGATAATCGAGAGAGACACTCTCACATATATTATATATATGATTATCATTTATCATTGTTGTAGAGTGCTTAAGTTAATACTTCAAGTCTTAATTACCAAGCATTAATCTTCACTGTGGTTTCTGATCAAGTCTTGGCTGCCTAAATAGGCAGCCAAGACTTGATCAGAAACCACAGTGAAGATTAATGTTTGCTATAGTGTACTAAATGAAAATGGTGAGAGCTATTACATACTTGCAGTGTGTGTTACAAACAGCAGTGTGACTCCTTAAATTGAAATCTGGCGCATGAATTGAAAAAATAGGCTTCGAGGCTAGAGCATATTTTAAATAGTCCTGATTGGTCCCTGATAAATTGTAACAAGACAAAGAGATGTGGACAAATTTGGATGACCAAAAATAATTTAGCACTCTACCAGTTAAGTGGACTGCATGACTCTTGTTATTATTTATCTATATATTACATTCCAAGAGTGCAGTTGTTGTTCACACTTGACTTTGATGTAGAAGAAACAATTTCAGGCAATTAACAGTGTTTTTGGAGCACGGTGTTGCATTGATTGCATCAGATCTTCATTAGGTGGATTGCATGACTCTGTTATTATTTATCTATAGACTATCGATTTTATGTATAATATATCACATTACTTGAGGGCAGTTGTTGTTCACACTTGACTTTGCTATAGAAGAAACAAGTTCTAGCAAGGAAAATTGTTTTTATGAGCACGGTGTTGCATTGATTGCATCAGATCTTCATTAACTGGTAGAGTGCTAGAAAGCCCATATTTGGTCTCTATTCTGAAGTACAGATGCCACAACTTAATGGCTTCTTATTCTGTTTTGTGCTTCATATTATTTTTAAATTGAAATTATTTAGTCTGTGAGTCTCATGATTTGCCTTGTTATAATTTATGGAAGAGTGCCAGTAGGCACTAGGCTCTGCCAGTAGGCACTCTTCCATAAATTGTAACAAGGCAAAGAGATGTGGACAAATTTGGATGACCAAAAATAATTTAGCACTCTACCAGTTAAGTGGACTGCATGACTCCGTTATTATTTATCTATATATCACATTACAAGAGTGCAGTTGTTGTTCACACTTGACTTTGCGAAAGAAGAAACAATTTCAGGCAAGGAACAGTGTTTTTGGAGCACGGTGTTGCATTGATTGCATCAGATCTTCATTAGGTGGATTGCATGACTCTGTTATTATTTATCTATAGACTATCGATTTTATGTATATCATCACATTACTAGAGGGCAGTTGTTGTTCACACTTGACTTTGCTGTAGAAGAAACAATTTCAGACAAGGACCAGTGTTTTTGGAGCATGGTGTTGCATTGATTGCATCAGATCTTCATTAGGTGGATTGCATGACTGTGTTATTATTTATCTATAGACTATCGATTTTATGTATAATATATCACATTACTAGAGGACAGTTGTTGTTCACACTTGACTTTATTATAGAAGAAACAAGTTCTAGCAAGGAAGATTGTTTTTATGAGCATGGTGTTGCATCAGATCTTCATTAAGTGGACTACATGATTGTGTTATTATTTATCTATAGACTATCATTTTTATGCATATCACATTCCTGGTATACTTGAATGGCACTGGAGGACAGTCGTTGCTCACCCTTGACTTTGCTGTAGAAGAAACAAGTTCAAGCAAGGAAGACAGTTTTTATGAGCATGGTGTTGCATCAGATCGTCATTAGGTGGATCACGTGACTTATTATTCATCTATAAACTATCAATTTTATGTATTATGTAGTTAT
This sequence comes from Pictodentalium vernedei, assembly GCA_031216915.1. Classification (NCBI taxonomy): domain Eukaryota; kingdom Metazoa; phylum Mollusca; class Scaphopoda; order Dentaliida; family Dentaliidae; genus Pictodentalium; species Pictodentalium vernedei. The sequence goes on along the minus strand of CM062292.1, from coordinate 453,427,050 downwards.
ATACTATAAATTTTGTGTGATAGGTCTGATAGGCCTCACAAAGTAGATCTTCTGTTTCTCAGGCCATTTTTTGTAAAATTGCATACAGACATTTTTTTATTTTATTTTTCATAATTATTTCTTTGCCACCAAAAGTTCATATTCTTGGTTTATTGTATGTTTTAGGCCTCATAATCAACAGAATAGCATGGGTGGTGGTGTATTTTGGCCCTTGAGTGCAAGAAGGCTTTGCAATGCTAAAACATTGCAAAGCCTTCTTGCACTTAAGGGACAAATTTATCAATTTTATTAACTTGGGTAAAATATTTTTACTTTTTCAAGTTTGCATTGGTTATAAAAAGAGAGCATGTGGCAGCCAAAAGGACCAAGTGGGAGGGCCTGAGAAACAGATTTTTAACTTTTTTGGCCTTATACTTTCATTGCAAATTTAACCTGATAATTGTGTATAGCTTTTTTGAGTAAAACGCCTGTTAACAGAATAAAAATTGTGTAATATATTACTTGGATATTACTCATTTTGCAAGATGATATTGCATGAAATTAATGTATTTATATAGACCAATGATCTGGATCTCTGGTATACTTTCTATGTCCAAAGTCAATAGTGTATTTATATAGACCAATGATCTGGATCTCTGGTATACTTCACATGTCCAAAATTAATAGGCACCACGGCTTATATTTCTACTGGAATCCGAGAATCCATTCACGCAAAGACTAATGCAACAAATCCAGAGAGAATTCATGAAGATTCTCATTGCACCTCTGCTAGGATTCGTGTGAAAAGAATTTAGTCCATTTAACCCTTTACTTAACTAGCAGCAGCAAATTAATCAATACAAGGCTAGCATGACCTGAAATATCCTGACACTTTGTCAGTGTAATTGTACAAATATGGCTGTCATTGGAACCGGCTCAATGAAATCCATATTTGTAAGGTTTTATTGATAAATATTGTTTATTTTTTTAAAAATCATCAAATTCAGTTTATATGTTAAAAATTAACAAGAAGAATGTTACTAAGGTAACACATGCCCCCCCCCCCCCTTGTGACCTCCCCTTGTGACCTTCACCTTGTAAATGCGGCAGAAACTATTATACGCGACACACCTTCTGACTGTCCTTAACATTTGTAGAAAGTTTAACAATTGTACTATGATTTGTTTCTGAGTTATGGCTGAGACACGAATATTGACCCATTTTTAGTGTGACCTTGAAATGTGACCCTCACCTTGAAGGTACAAACCCGGCTATGGTGTGTGACACATCCTCCCATGGTCCTTTATAATTGTGTGAAGTTTGATGACTGTGGCCCTAACAGTTTTCGAGTTATTGGCTCGGACACACATACACACACACGGACAGACACACGCACACTTCAATCACTATATGCCACCCGACTCAAGTCGGGGGGCATAAAAAGCTGTGTTGGGTAAACTGCTAACATATGTTATCAGTATACAGCAGAGGTTCAACCATGGTGGCCTAATGGGATCCTGGGACGCTCATAGCAGGTATGGATTCTCACAACCATTTTTGCGAGAATCCAAATGGATACTCCCAAATTTAGATGAAATATAAACCCTGAGGCACTTTCTTCTTTCAAAGGGTGCTTTGAATACAGTTTTGGCAGGGCCATATCCAGGATGTTTTTGGTACCGGTATACCGATTGGGTGCCCAAACTCCAGGCACCCAAACTCATTGTATTCGTGTATAATCTCCATCCCATAGTCTGCTAAAATGGTTGAAATTCAGCAAACCTTTTACATGACTAAAACCAACACTGAGCTTATACCTTGAATCCTGAACTAGGATACTTTAGCTGACTAAAAGTATGCCTGAGGCAATTGCACTCTGATAAAAAAAAATGCACAGAACAGGTATATGGAATGAACGTGGAGGCATTACGGTAATTCAACTATTGTGTCTTTTAAAAATGTTGCATTCAGTATGGTAATCCTACTTTCAGTTTCTATCTCTACCGCCTACAGCCTTTGGTTATGCCTGAGGCATATACTGACAGGTGTCCCCAAATTATCTCTGGATATGGCCTTGTTTACTGGACATGGGCTGAATAGAACTAGTATTTTGACAATAGTGTGAAATGATTTAATATATGTCCAAATGAAAAGTCTGCCACCTTAGTGACAGCAACTTTGATGCAACTCATTTAGACAACCATGTTTGACAGCATTCAGAAACTGAACAGTCTTTTTAAATTAGCAGGCTTTTTAGACAAGATGGCAGAAAGTTTACATGTAAACGAATTACAGACAGTCTCAAGAAATTTGATTGTCTCAATAAATTACAGGTTTTTTTAGCTGTGACAATGAGCTCTTTATATGGCAATGTCTGTCAGTTGGTCAGTCAGTTTGTCGGTATGTGACCAACAGGTTTTTAAACTTGTTAACTTTTAATATACTTGGTAGAAAGACAACATATTTGGACTGCAAGTGCATCTTAATGATATCTTGTTATTCAGAGTATTTTTGTCAGAGTTATTGCGCTTTATGGATTTAAAAATTGTTTCATTTTTGTCATCTGTCACAGCTGCAGTTTATTTATTTATTGGACTTTTAACGTTTCCAAAAGCCAGGTTCATCTAATGTCAGACAGTTTTATGAGTGGAGGAAGACAGAGTACCCAGAGAGAACCATCAAGCAGTGGCAAACAACTATCGAGACTCCCAATCATATTAACTCGGCACAAGCATGGTTAGTACTGGTTGAGAGACCAGTGCACCATTGATGTGCAGCACCACTGTGCCCCCACGTGTGCCGTCTAGATTAAGTGTCTTTCCCAAGGATACAACACAATTACTTACTGTCTGTAATTGCAGTTTTTATATGCCCGTTTGGAAAAAACGGGAGTATTATATTATGGCGCTGTCTGTCTGTCCGTCCGTAAACAATTTTTGTGTCGCCTTCTCCTCCAAAAGTTTACATGCTACATTGTTCAAACTTTGCACACATGTTGATGAGTAATTGCCGTTGTGCATGTGACAAGTACAGGAAACTCCATTTTGTATTTCCAGAGTTATGCCCCCTTTTTGTTTGTTTGTTGTTGGTTAACGTCACATATTTATGCACCATGGCTAATCGTGACACAACATGGAGATGAAGTCAAGTTTAGTCAATCGTTGATCTAAATGTTGCCCATTTTAGAGGACTTTCACCCCAAGCATTGGTGACTGGGTCCTATTTTACTAGTAAAGCGGAACTGGTTTACCACAGTAAACAAGTGCTGCTTACTTTCCGGGGTTCCCACGGGGAATGCCCCCTTTTAGTACTTAAAACATTACAGTATTGTGTCGCCTACTCCATCAACATTTTACATGCTATATTGTTCAAACTTTGCACACATGGTGATCACCAATTGCCGTTGTGCATGTGACAAGAGCAGGTACCTCCATTTTGTATTTCCAGAGTCATGCCCCTTTTTGTACTTAAACATTACAGTATTGTGTCGCCTTCTCCTTCAACATTTTACATGCTATATTGTTCAAAATTTGCACACATGTTGACCACCAATTGCTGTTGTGCATGTGACAAGAGCAAGTAACTCTGTTTTGTATTTCCAGAGTTATGCCCCTTTTAGTACTTAAAACATTACAGTATTGAGTCACCTTCTGATTCAACATTTGACATGCTATATTGTTCAAACTTTGCACACACGTTGATCACCAATTGCTGCATTGTGACAAGAGCAGGTAACTCAGTTTTGTATTTCCAGAGTTATGCCCGCTTTTAATACTTGAAACATTACACTATTGTGTCGCCTACTCCTTCAACATTTTACATGCTATATTGTTCAAACTTTGCACACATTGTGATCACCAATGGCCGTTGTGCATGTGACAAGGGCAGATAACTCCACTTTGTATTTCCAGAGTTATGCCCATTTTAGTACTTAAAACATTACAGTATTGAGTCGCCTTCTTCAACATTTTACATGCTATATTGTTCAAACTTTGCACACACGTTGATCACCAATTGCTGCATTGTGACAAGAGCAGGTAACTCTGTTTTGTATTTCCAGAGTTATGCCCGCTTTTAATACTTGAAACATTACACTATTGTGTCGCCTACTCCTTCAACATTTTACATGCTACATTGTTCAAACTTTGCACATATGTTGATCAGTAATTGCCGTTGTGCATGTGAGAAGAGCAGGTAACTCTGTTTTGTATTTCCAGAGTTATGCCCCCTTTTAGTACTTAAAACATTACAGTTTTGTGTCGCCTACTTCTTCAACATTTTACATGCTATATTGTTAAAATTTTGCACACATGGTGATCACCAGTTGCCGTTGTGCATGTGAGTTATGCCCCCTTTTAGTTCTTAAAACATTGCAGTATTGTGTCGCCTACTCCTTCAACATTTTACATGCAATATTGTTCAAATTTTGCACACATGGTGATCACCAGTTGCCGTTGTGCATGTGATAAGAGCAGGTAACTCCATTTTGTATTTCCAGAGTTATGCCCCTTTCAGTACTTAAAACATTACAGTATTGTGTCACCTTCTCCTTCAACATTTTACATGCTATATTGTTCAAACTTTGCACACGTGTTGATCACCAATTGCCATTGTGCATGTGACAAGAGCAGGTAACTCTGTTTTGTATTTCCAGAGTTATGCCCCCTTTTAGTACTTAAAACATTACAGTTTTGTGTCGCCTACTCCTTCAACATTTTACATGCTATATTGTTCAAACTTTGCACACATGGTGATCACTAATTGCCGTTGTGCATGTGACAAGAGCAGGTAAGTCCCTGTATTTCCAGAGTTATGCCCCTTTTAGTACTTGAAACATTACAGTATTGTGTCGCCTTCTCCTTCAACATTTTACATGCTATATTGTTCAAACTTTGCACACATGTTGATCATTAATTGTCGTTGTGCATGTGACAGGAGCAGATAACACCATTTTATTTTTAAACGACAAGAATCCTCGCCGTTTATAGCTATTATGATCCTCAAAATGTCCTTTTCCTTGGCGTTACCTATTGTCAGTCGTTATCAATGAAGTTAACCTGTCAATGAATGGAAGCTACCATTGTAAACGGCGAGGAGAATCTTCTACAGCAGCCTTGTTTAATATGAAAATGTGAAAACAGGTGAATTACCCTTTACCCCAGACACGGCAGGGGAATGGGCAATGATTGGAGGGGGGGGGGGAGGGGGGACAGACATAGTCGAGTTAACAAAAATTTCAAACTGTACCCCAGAGAAACTTGTGCATGTTCCAATTTTGACAGGCGTATGTTGCTCCACTAGGTGGTGCTCTTGTTGGTTTGAAGAAGCTGATGAATTGCTGTTATGTGATGCTCTGTTAGAATTAATGACTTTTGTCAAACAAAGACATGGCTGTTCAGCTTTGGTATCTAGGCTGGTTTGGATAACAGAGCTAAATGGGATTTGTATGGCTCCTTGAAAGTGCTTGAATAACAAAACCGAAAATGAGGTTTAGCATCATGTTCTAAATCTGATTCTATATTGTATCGACAGAATACATTTAAACAATTGAAAGGATTTGAAAATAGGCTGTGACTATGGCCCTGCAAGTCGGATATTTTAGTTCGAGTCGATTCTCGATTCGATTCTAGTTTAAAACTCGCAAGTCGAGTCATTTTTTGATTCGATTCTTATAAAACCAACAGCCCAATTTCTTCTCAACAGAGAGGGATTTAACGTTCTTTCATCGCGTAAATGCGACTTTCAATCGACTAACTATTCAATGTATACATATTTTGGTACAAGCTACCGACGTTTCTTGCCTGTTAGAACCTCCAAGTAACAATTTTGACAAGTTTTAACACATTTTTCACATTAGGCACAGCATATTGGGTTGTTCATGCAGTCAAAACACCAATAACAAATTAAGTGCACTCGAGCACTCTAATCTGTACACTTCCGTTAAACGTAAGTATACCAAGTGCTTGGAGTGCACTTCATTCTACACAAATAGAGTTATCGACCATCCATTGGGCATTTCACCTTGAGAGCAAAGCCTTATCTTCAGGTGATGAATCCTGTTACGACTTATGTATAATGCCGACATTACTAAGGCTGCGATGAGGCATCAGTAAATCGTGTTGGTATCATTTAACAGTGATACGAATAGGGTAACATATTTTTCTATTTCTTTTGTGGCCAGACTGGATTATTGTATCATTTAAAGAAAGAACTCACAATGAAAACTCTGTTGTTTATCGGGACTGAATTGACTCGAGAAAAAGGACATCCGCATATCGGAGACGAGTTGAGTCGATTTTGCATTCCGACTCAAAATTCGAGTAATCGCAGGGCCCTAGCTGGGACTACCAGGTACTACTTTTCCAATGAAACTTGTCTTCCAAAGACAATCAGTTCCATGTATTTTTGTAGGAAGGAGGCAAAATGGAGATTTTGATACAACTATTGATTCAAGACTGGATATGATAAATGTGTTTTAATCACTAATATTTATAAAGTACAAATGAATCAATTTAACAAATTAACACTACAAAGCAAAATGATATATCACAAACAAAATATAAATTCACAATCATGGTCACATCGTTGGGGAAAACTGGATTTTAAAAACTTTCATTAAAAATATAGTACTGATTTAATTAAAAAAATAAAAATATACAAATATGCATAAAGTTTCACCAGAAATATTGTTGAAATAATACTGACTTGTTAATACAAAATGAATCATTCCCTAAATTTGTTCTGAATGTACTCAAAAAATAGGTGAAACTGGCACAGACAAGTTGTGAGATTAATTTTGAATGAACAATATGCCTTGAGATACTGAAAGAATGATTGAATCCTTCCAAAATCATTTCATGAAATCAACCACTGAATCGGTTGTTTTGCATCCTTGAACAAGAATATTTTTGTCATATTCTATAACCATATATCTTATGTGATGGCCACATATATCCAGCACTATTCACGAAAAGTGGCACTCATATTTCCTGTTTTTCAATTTTTGCCATCAAAACATAACTTGAGACCCTTCTTTGGAATTAGTTCATTCCAATGAGGTGTCATAAGCTAGGTTTTGGAGGCATAAAAGTAAAATATTCAACTTAGGCCTAAAATGTTAAAAATCTGTTTCTCATGCCCTCCCGCATGGTCCTTTTGGCTGCCATATGCTCTCTTTTTATAACCAATGCAAACTTGAAAAAATAAAAATTAAATGGTTTATATCTGATATTTTTCCCAAGTTAATAAAATTGATAAATTTGTCCCTTGAGTGCAACAAGGCTTTGCAATGCTTTACCACTGCAAAGCTTTATTGCACTCAAGGGACAAAATACACGCTATTTTGTAGATTATGAGGCCTAACACACAAAACAAACGAAGAATATGAACTTCTGGTGGCAAAGAAATAATTACAAAAATAAAATAAAAAAACGCCCACCCGCTTGCAATTTTATAAAACCTGGCCTGAGAAACAGAAGATCTGCTTTGTGCGGCCTTATTCAAGAATGTTTGTGCAAGAGACATCTTCTAGTCATATTAGGTAAAGGGTTAAAGATGCATCCATCTTGACAATAATTCAGCATCTATGAATTGATTTTTGTAATGAAAATCATGGTACTGGATTCTAGCACTGTTCATGGCGTAATCCCCATTCATTGTTCTACTTCTACCATAACCTCATAGTAGTATTTCAATTGTATGAGTCTTTCTTTTTATTTTTAACGTTTAATGTGTAGTAGGCCTACAAGCCTGAATATAAGCAACCTGTCATTTGCAAAATGAGGTCCCCAGAGGGTGAATTTGCTGATGCTATCCTATACAGTGGGCCAATTTATCCTCGAGGTACATCTTTATGTTTTGTCTTGTGACCTTGATTCAGACTGAGGTTCACAGAGGGTATATTTTGTGATGCTACCCTGCTGTGCAGGGTAGCATCACCAAATTCACACTCTGGGGACCTCATTTTGCAGATGACAGTCTGCTTATTTTCAGGCTTGTAGGCCTAAAAAATACCCTGAATTATTAGAAATATCCCATTCAAGCCTATTTTCAGACTTGTAGGCCTATATAAAAATATAATCATGGAAAAAATGATTTAGTCTAATTTATTTTCTTGTGGTGATGCATTTATCATTTAATTACTGTTATCAAAAAACAGTGGCCTTGACATGTGTAAATAACTTGTTGCCAAATGAGAGCAGGTAAAAAATGTTCTCTTTCTAAATCAAATGATCGCATGTGCATTTCCTACTATCAATATAGGTTTGTATTTTGTCTACACATTTTTACTTGTATTGGGGAAATACGTTCTCGTAAGAGAAATGTGGTGCTTGATTTAAGCTGCCTTTTAACCTTCTCAACATGTGCGTGTGACTTTTTGCATCAAGAAAATTCATTGGTCTGTTATCAAAGTGCATAATGAACAACAAATAGCTTCATCTAATTGCTATGGCTAGTTTTGTGTTTGATGATCTTTTTCAGGAACTCGTGGTGGAAAGAGTCGCCACCTTCCTAATACACTCAAGATGTTGAGTAGAGATTTGAGTCAGAGTTCGATTTTGAATTTGGTATATTTTCAAAATATCTGAGAAAAATTCAGTCTGGAGTCTACTTAAGGACTTCAATAAGACCTATGTTTTTTTTTTAACAATGGGGCTCAAAAAGGTTATGAATGATTGACTAAACTTTATTTCATATATATGATGCTGTTCGTGATATTGTCATAGATGCTGAAAGTGACCTTAAACACAAATAAATACTGGGGGCCCTTGGGGCACAGTATGCTGAAATGTCTAACAGTTACTGGCCACAACTGATTATTTATTTATTGGTGTTTAAGGTCACATACTTATGCACAATGGCTAATCGTGATCATGACAGTTTTACGGGTGGAGGAAGACAGAGTACTCAGAGAGAACCACCAAGTATCGACGACCAACTGTCAGCTTCTCAACATTCTAACTCTGTTGAAGCTCCGCTCAAGCAGGGTTACAGCGGTGGAAGACATGTGCACCATTGATGTGCAATACACCTTAGTACACGGCGTCACCATGCCCCCATGTTGGCAACCGGGATAAAGTGCCTTGCCCAAGGACACAATGTGGGTTGTCCCGAACAGGAATCAAACTCAAAATTTTTATGATTGTTAGATAAAAGTTTATACTATGCAATTGTGCACATCCTGAAAAACTGTGCATGCAAATCCACAAAATGCTGAGATGTACATGGTGCACTTGTGTTTTCCAAAATTGAAGCACCAACTACTACTAAGTACTTTTCTCTGGGTTCACTTGCTTCCATCACCTAAGAATTCAACCAGGAAGAGCCTTGGTAAAATTGCTGGTAGATTTTGTTTAACTCCTTTAACTCCTCGCCAAACATAATTTGTTCACTTTCATTATTTCTGAATGAATGCTTTTCAATTTCTCCTTCCAAAATTTAGTTTATGCCATCTCATTGGAAAGAGCTTGATGATGTCAGTCAAATGAGGCTTCAGAAGCTACTTTTTGGAAACAAAACATGTAATAACCTTTTTTTCAATTATTTATTGCATGATTGCCCATAATTTCACTGTGTTTATAATCCAGAATATGAGGTGTGAGATATCGTTGAAGGCAATGACATAACAGCATTCTTTGTGTAGACCATCACAATAAAATATTGATTCTGTTGATTGAAATTTTATTCATCAGCATTTTTTACTGGGAGGAAACATAATCAGGCCAAGATCATGTGATGAGAAGGATCTTGAATGCCAAATTAAACAGAATTTATAAACTGCACGCACTAAATTCGATTTGAGCCTTCATAAATCTTGGGTCAATTCAGATAAAGTGATCTTGGTTTATCAGTTCCGTTTAACCTCCTTTACACTGAAATCAAAATTTCAAGCAACAATCTTTTCCCAGGCATTTAACCAATTCACTTTTGTTTGATAGACCTTCATGAGCTCTGACAAACAAAACTGAACTAGTTAATTCCTACATTCATTACACGAAAATTGGCATGTTGAAAATTTGATATTTTGACTTCACTGTGGAGGAGCTTAATTAAATCCTCTATGTATAGCAGTGGCCTTTGTCCATAAATTAATTTTTTATACTTTATTGGAAATTGTCAAATGGTATTTTAACCCTTTACCCAACGAATCGTCTGCATCCGCTCGCGTAATATGCAAATTCAGCAGCTGAAAAAATATTTAAAAAAAAATTTCAACATAACCATATCATGTGACCCCTCTGGAACGAGCTCATCAAGCTTGTTCCAAAGAGGGGTCACATGATATGGTTTTGTTGAATTTTTTTTTAAAAATGTAAAAAATAATATTTAAAATAATAAATTTTGAAATCGTCTGCGTTGGTTAAAGTGCAAAACACTTTTCAATTGTGCCCAGATACAAGCTCCTGCCTTGAACCATTTAATTAATGCTGCCATCATTATTTGTGTTTTTGATAATCATGTGCCTCTTATTTCTAGCATTTGCTTTTCTGAGTTCATGATGATGGTTTTAGAATGACAGTACCATCATAGTTAACCCTTTACCCAATGCAGACGATTTCAAAATTCATTATTTTAAATACCATTTTTTAATTTTTTAAAAGAAAATTCAAGAAAACGATATCATGTGACCCCTCTTTGGAACTAACTCGACGAGCTCGTTCCAAAGAGGGGTCACATGATATGGTTTTTTTTAAATGTTTTGAAAAGTTAAAAAATTTATAGTAATTTATATATTTTTTATACTTACCAATGACCCAGACTTAGCTGGTGCTAACTCCACAAAAACCAGGGCCAAACACAAATTTTGCCCCCCAATCCCCAAAATTTGCATCCAAAACAAAAAGAAATCATGTCCTAAAGGACCTCCATAGTACGACTCTACTGCGCATGCGCAGTGACGCAGTCGTCCCGAAATTGGCGCCAAATATCATTCTTACTGGCAGTGCCTGGTCAGCGCTATGTACTCAGCGGGGAGGCAAGAGTTCCCAACTCAGGGAGGGCCATCCCCGTCTGGGTCATTGGTAAGTATAAAAAATATATAAATTACTATAAATTTTTTAACATTTTTATACTGTACCAATGACCCAGACTTAGCTGAATAGTAAACAGGCTGGAGGGCCTAGGACATAGAGGAAAATCCAATAAGCTCAATTATAAAATAAAGAGGTAACCCCTTAAGGAGAAAAGGAGTATTAGGCTTTACATGTATCTTTCTTATTTAATATTTAAATTAGAAAGATACACTACCCTTAATAATTGAGCACAATAACATTCATGTTCTCTATTAACATCCAGTATAACCTTTATACTAATTATTTTTAAAACAAGCCAATAAATAAAGTAGTCCAGAGAATTGAGACTCTTTATAATCATTTAAAAGTGTCCGAGTATTGTATATTAAAGCCCGTTTGACACTTGACATATACAAATGCTTCACACCGAGCTACACTTTAAAAATAAGACATGAATGAATTAAACATTAATATTACACTTTAAAACCATCCCGGAAGCGACTCAGAAATACTGTCTTGGAGGAGGCATTCCCTTGCTTTTCACTATAAAGCAGGTGACCTAAGGGAACACCCGCCCCCCCCCCCCTTCCCCTTGCCCTGGGTCAAATAGCCCAGAGCGAAGAGGGCAGCCGGACGGAGTCACTGCCGGAACAGAAAGCCTGCATAACTATAGTTGCAACTGTTTAGTGGACGACATTCTGAGCAACAGATAACGGACCTAAACAATGCAGGTCTCCAGAAATGGACTCAATATTTCTGAGATAAAAATTAGTAAATGTGGATGGCTGAGACCAATAAGCAGCCTTCATTAAATCTGTAATAGCAACACTATTAGCATAAGCCCAGGAAGTAGAAAGAGCTCTTACTTCATGAGCAGAAATCTTAAGCACAGACTGCTGAGAAGAAGATAAATCTTCATACGCAGTACGGATAGTTAACTGAATCCATCTAGCAATAGAATGGACTGAAATGTCCTTTCTATTAGGCATCAAAGACAGAAAGAAACGTTTCCGCCCCTTTCTGATGAACTGAGATCTCTGTTTATAGATACGTAGTGCTCTAACAGGACAGAGTAAAGGCCTACGCCCGTCTGAAGACGGAAGAGCCTTAATAACAATAGGTTCCGGATATTTATTAGGAGCCTGATTCTTAGCTAAAAAACCGACGTTAGTAGTGAAGGTGATAGTGTTCCCAACACTACGATAATGAGAATCATCCACCGATAGTGCATGAAGCTCACTGACTCTTCTGGCAGAAGAGAAAGCTAAGAGAAAAGCTGTCTTATAAGATAAGAATTTGAAATCTACTGTCCCAAGAGGTTCAAATGGCTTTTCCTTCAATTTAAGGAGAACCCAAGCTAAATTCCACTTAGGAATTAATCTAAGAGTTCTGGGTCTATTTATCGAAAAGTTTCTAACCAATTTCGATAAAGAGACATTAGATCCAATTTGTAAACTATCATGATGTGCATAGGTATCAGATAACATAGATCTATAACCCTTTATAGTAACCGGTTGCAGTTTGATTTCGTCAAACAAGTATACTAGAAAGTTAGCAATGTCTGGTATAGAGGGATCAAATATATCAACAGAATGATCCCTACACCAACGACGGAAAACCTTCCACTTAGCCGCATAGTTTAGCGAAGAGGAGGTCCTCCTACAGTTAGAAATCGCGTCCACTGCTCGTCCTGTAAAGTGCTTGCCATGCAAGAAGGACTGCACAACGGAAAAACGTGAAGGTTGAGACCTTGCGGGTTGTGATGCAGTTGGCGCGATTTCCCCTGCCAAAGAAGATCCTCTCGTGGAGGGAGCTTCCGCGGTAGGTCCCACAACAGACACCTGAGTAGATTTATCCACGGTCTCTGTGGCGACAGAGATGCTACCAACAGAATCTTGCATTGAGATTGTTTTATCTTTAGCAATACTTGTTGAATTAACGGCGCTGGAGGATACGCATATCCTATCATTCCGTCCCAAGGGATCGATAGAGCGTCTACAGCAAATGCTCTTGGATCCGGACACGGGGACACATACGTCTGCAACTGATTGTTGAGATGTGTCGCAAATAAGTCTATCATTGGCCGTTCCCATTGGTAGCAAATCTGATTGAATACTTGTTTGTTGAGAGTCCACTCCGACGGCAACAAGCGACCCTTTCGAGAAAGGGAGTCTGCTAGCACATTCAGACGACCCGGTATGTGACGGACCGAAAGAAGAACGTGATGTTCCAACGCAAACAGAAGGATTCTTTCCGTTAGATTGAACAACGGAACTGAATGAGTGCCTCCCTGATTCCGTATATACGCCACTACTGTCGTATTGTCGGATAGGATTTGGACATGAGCATCGTGAATAATGTCCATCCAGTGACGTAACGCAAGCCAAATTGACATCATTTCCTTGATGTTTATGTGCTTGCACAGGAATTGCGGATCCCAAAGACCCTGGCATCTCGAATCCGTTGGGATTAACGATGCACCCCAACCTGTTTGACTGGCATCCGTCATAATGGTAAAACTCGGATCCGGCAACTGCAGCGGAACTCCTTGAGTTAACCACTGAATGCTTGCCCAAGTCTGAATCTCTTGTTTCACTTGATCTGACAAGAGAACGTCTACATCGAGCGAATGAATTTTCACACTCCAATTCTGAGTCAAGAAAATTTGAAGAGGCCGTGTGCGTAGCCGTCCCATCGGAATGAGATCCGCAGCGGCTCCGCACAGACCTATCAGTCTCATAAATTCTCTCGCTGTGACTTTGTCTGTATTTAGACAATAGCGAGCGTAACAACTGACTAATTTCGCTCTGGTTAACGGCAGACGAACGAGATTGTTGTGCGTCTCGAAGCTCATTCCCAGATGAGTGAATGACTTGGACGGCACCAGATCCGACTTCTCCTCGTTTACTATGAAACCGAGACGTCGGAGCAATAGAAGAAGATTCTGAACATCGTTCTGAAGCGTTAACTCGTTGCCGTACCTCTGAAGAATGTCGTCCAGGTAGGCCGACGTTACCGCAGACGAATGAGCTCGGAAGTAGATCATTACCGAGTTCATTACCCGAGTGAAAGCCCAGGGTGCTAGATTCAATCCGAAGCACATGGCCCGGAACTGATACACCACTCCTAGGACTGCGAAGCGTAGATACTTTCGGAATGTCGGATGTACCATGACGTGAAAGTACGCATCTTTGAGATCTATGCTCGTTGCATAATCGTTCACCCGAATACTCGCTCTGACCGATCGAATCGTCTCCATATAAAACTTCGGAGCGATGATCAGCTTGTTTATCCAGCTCAAATCTATGACTGGACGGAACGAGCCGTCTGGTTTCGGAACCAGAAACAGATGGCTGTAGAATCCCAGCGATTCCTGGTTTTCTACGACCTCTACCGCGTTCTTCATTAAAAGAGACTGCACCTCTGATAGCAGAGCGTCTCTTTTCTGAGGGTTTGACGGAAGATGAGTCCACTTTGGACTTCGAGTTAATGGAGGCTTTCGTTTGAAGGATATCTTTAGACCTTCCGAAGTCACTCCTCTCACCCACGGATCGTCCGTAATCGACGCCCACTCTTGAGAAAAACTCGACAACCTTCCGCCAACCGGAACGCGATAGAGGTTTGAGCCATCACCTCCTGGATCTGCGAGGCCTGCGGTAGGAGAAACCACGTCTTCCACGACCCGCACCTCGCCTCGTCGACCTCGGGGCGTCCGACCGATTGTCCCGGCCTGAAGGACGTCCCGAACGAGAGTCGCTATCCTGACGGTCTCTCGAATAAGAGCTAGAGGACGCACCGGAACCTCTATAGGAACCTCTCTTGGGCGGATAAGACCCAGAAGTGCCCGCCTTATTCGTGTCTGCTGAATCCGACCTTTTAGGAGCGGATCTAAACAACAGAGAATCACTAGCTTTCTTTTTAATATTATCATAAATAGCGGAAAGCTTGCCGTCAAAGAGAAGATCTCCTGAGACCGAAGCGACTCTAAGAGAGTTCTTCACCTTAGAATCCACTAGTGTGGATGTAGACAGGGCTGCGTCACGTCTAACCAACTCCAGATTTGCCACTGAAAGGGTGGAGTTACACGTGGAATAAGCTACTGCCCTTGAAAGAAGTCTTAAGGAGGATTGTATATCCTGAAACTCTTCCCCTTGAAGACGCAGTGATAACGCCTTCGTAAGGTGATCTGCGTAAGATAAGGCATCTAAATTGGCTCTGTTAGACGCAATAGCTGTTTCCAACACTGCGGTTGGAATAGAAGCTGACGACGGTAATGATAGCTCTAAGTCTTCCGCCTCGTCGTCCATACGCAGAGGAACTCTCGGTATACCCTGACCTGCCGTGTCGAATTTATTCCTTGCATTAATGAAAGGCAGGTTGAGAGTATTTGCGGACAAGAAGCCTGCTTTCCCTGTCCTGGAAGCAAGTTTAAAAATAGCGTCGTTCAATAATTCAAATGTTCTTGCAACATTATTGGACTGCGACGGAAACTCGGGAGCGATGTCCCTGAACCGCTCGAAAAAATCAGAGTCCAATGACGCTATAATTCTCCTGTCCGGAAGCGCAGCAGTCTGACCCGACGGAACAACTTGAGGAAGAAAGTGCCGGATGAAGTCTACGGCAGCTTTGTGTTGTTCCGAAAGGGATAGCTCCAATTCATCCGTATCCCTTTCACCATCCGGTCGGACCTCCCGATGTTCCCGGTCGTCCGCCCCCGATGCTTCGGCGGAGCGTACCGACCCAGCGCCGTCGGATAATTCTCGATCCGACACCGTCTCTGTCGGCTGCTGGGATGCTGCGATAAGCTGTGCTATCTGCACTAGAATGTCCGACGTCGAGACCTGCGGAGGAGCGGTCTTTCGCTGCTTTGCCGAGGGCAGCTCCGCATCAGATGGCTCCCGCATACTTTTCCTATGCGAACGTCCGGAGTCCATCGGTCTCGAATCCCTGGCTGCCGGATGGTGTGACCTGGTCGCCGAATAATCCTTCATCGGCGAAGATGGCAAGATATCGGAGGTCACGCAGCCAAGGTGCGGTCGTGTGCGCCGGCGAGAAGAGGAAGCCTTAACAGTCTCTGCGGACTGCTTATACAACGGAGCGTCCCGAGCGACGGACGTATGCTCCGCTAAAGACACATTTTGTACCACAACATCTGGTCCCAGATGTTGTTGTACGAGAGAGGGGCCTCTCTCGCTCGCGGCCCGGCTGGACCTGGACGAGCTAGGAACCGGACTAAAAGGCTTCCTCCGTTCTCGTTCACTATCCGCCGTCACTGGGTGTGCATCTATTATTTTTATAGTGCTCGCATCACCCAAAATTTCCTCTTGGACCGCATCGGACGAACCCGGCTGCCGAACCATTCGGTGAATGGACGCTACACCGGGCGAGCTAGCGGACGACATTTGTCTAATCTCCATGAGCACTTTTGCCGCTAGCTCTGTATTTAATTGTGACGACGGACGCACACTTGAAGAAGATAACATGGAAACATCACCCTGTTCTGGTTCCTCTGAAATAGAAACTGAGAGAGTAGAGTGACCTTGTGGAGAAAGAGCCGGCATCGCTCTTTCTCCAGAAACAACATATCGTGACACACGTTTCCAATGTTTCTCATCCCAATGTTCACATACAGGACAGGGATTAATGCGAGAACACTGACTACAATTTATGCAATAATCATGAAAGTCAGAGGAAGATTTCTTCCTATTACAATTTGAACAAGTTCCCTTCATTGTGAAAGAACAACAATAAGTCATAGTTACTCGCAAAAACCCCTGACACAAAGATACATAATAACATGATCCATTAATAAATGAAAAAACAATTGCAAAACAAAATAATTTTGAAAAAATATTTTTTCAGAGAAGCCCAAGTTGCTGAAAAGTAACGTTGAGCCCCGATGGATCCGATGGCAAAGTGTGGTCAAAAATTTTAAAATTATATAAAATAATTAATGAGACACTTTCGGATAATATAAATGTATCTTATAATGAGATAAACTACCTCAAAGGCAAACAGCCCCCCTCAAAAAAGGCTGTTGCCAATGAAAACAAACAGTGTAAACACAGAAGAAAACATGACTCCAGGCACTGAAAAAAAACTGGCCCGGAATCAGTCCTCAATTACACTCTATCTGATGCAAAACAGAGACTCCCAGGGGAGAATCTGCAGAACATCAGATGGAAGATGCAGAACACAAACGTTATACACCCATGGGTGAAAACGTAACTATGGGGAAAATAACAGAAAACATTCTGTAACCAAGCAACTCTCCCAGGGAATTTTTAGAAATGAAACTTCTCAAAAATATGCCAAAAGCATGGGAGAATTGCAAGGGGGGACTTTAGAAGGTTAGGGGAGAGGAAACACTGAATAAGCAGTGCAACAATTAGCAAGAATGACAACAAGAGGCGTTTGCCTCGAAAATAGGCAACTTAACATAATTTTAACAAAAAATTTTAAGTACAGCCCTGATTATTTTTTGCCACTTCTTTTTTCCTCTCCTCCTTCTATCCTCCTTAGAATCACATTTTCTCCAAGAATTACGTGTCTGGCATCCTTTAAACTGAGATTTACAAGCACAAAGATCAGTGAGATGTTGACTGATGAAGGGCCAAACAGAGAATGATATTTGGCGCCAATTTCGGGACGACTGCGTCACTGCGCATGCGCAGTAGAGTCGTACTATGGAGGTCCTTTAGGACATGATTTCTTTTTGTTTTGGATGCAAATTTTGGGGATTGGGGGGCAAAATTTGTGTTTGGCCCTGGTTTTTGTGGAGTTAGCACCAGCTAAGTCTGGGTCATTGGTACAGTATAAAAATATAATTTTTTTTCAGCTGCTGAATTTGCATATTACGTGGGCAGATGCGGGCGATTCGTTGCCTAAAGGGTTAAAGATATAGGAAGCACTTAATCTCTTCCTGATGTTTATACTAAAAAACGTTCTTAATCTTTTAAAGTTTATAATGACCTTATTGTATTTCAATTACATTCAAGACCAATATTTAAAACAAATCTTCTGGTGGTGGTAGTGGAGAACAAATAATGCATTGTACACGAGTTATATGGGAACACAGATGCACCGTTGAGTAAAGGAATGACATATCCATAACATTTCACACTTGTAACAAAAAATAAGAAATTAATTCTGAAAATGGAAGAATCAATGGTTAAAAATAAATATGACATTGTTTATCACAGTATTTTGAATGTGGAATGTTTCAGCCGAATGAATGAAAAAAGATGTTCTGTAGATTTGATTAAAAATAAAACTAACAATGAGTCGGTGACACCCAGCCACGGATACCCCGAACTATGGTCAAAAGACCTATAATATGGGAATGAAAAGTTTTGTGTTGAATTTGGTACTTACTATAGTCCATAAGGTTTCAAATTTAATAAAATACATCTGAACATGGCACCCAAAAGCTGTATTGACATTATTTCCATTAGGTCAATACAGCCACTAATATGTTAGTTTTTCACAATAGAACCACACACATATGGATATCACTTGAATTGGCATACTGTATAAGTCAAAATAAATTTGCAGGATAACTGCTATAAACTATGTATATTTCTCTTCCTACACTGATAAGACCAGAGAGTAACATGTACCGAGAGCTTTCCAGAAAATTATGTCAGATTCTGGTTTTATCAGTGCACATGCAGCAGTATACTTAGTTTTTGCAGTTATGTTACGAATTATTTCGACTTGTACCGTGTTGTGGAAGTTCTTTTGACAATGAAACCTGAATGGTTTTATTGGAAAATGGAGATAAAAAATTTGCCCCATTAGTGGAATTTAGTATTTAAAAAAAAAACTTTCTTGGATAAGGGTTAACTGATATAAATTAACCTTTTAAACAATGAAACCTTGCATATAGGGAATGTAGATGATAAAAGTGTGTAAGCAGACAACAACTTTGTCAGCCAAGCATTATAGAATTATGGCTCCAGAAGGACAAATGCAGTTTGTGAGAGAATTTAGTTTTCCCATTCCTGTGACTTTGACCCTTGTTGCTGTGCAAAAGACCTTCCATTGGTTTTTTACTCTTGTGTTATGCCTCCGGATGAACCAAGTCAGAAAGATGGATGGATTATTTATTTATTTATTGGTATTTAACTCCTAGCACTCTGGCAGCATTTCAAAAGTTCCATCATTAACCCCATTATTGCCTATGTTGCATGAAAAATTGAAAAAATTATATCTTATTAACTGGTTGAGGGCAACATTTTTTGGGGTGGTCTGAATTTGTTCATCAAAATTTGTTTTATTACAAATTATTGAAGAGTGCCTATAGGCACTCTTCAATAATTTGTGATAAAACAAATGTATATAAACAAAATATTATTTGCATTTGACTGAATATGAAAAATGAGCAAAGAAAATGTTGGCTTTTCCTCTAGCACTCTCATTTTTTTTAAAGCCCTGATAGTGGCTTCCAGCACTCAACCAGTTAACTTCTCAGTTGCATTGTGGGAAAAAATTGCTGCTGAAAACTTTGGTATTTTGACATCAGAGTGCAGAGGGTTAAGGTCACATATTTCTGCACAATTGCTAATTGTGACCATGTGGAAGGATGGACGGACAGACAACCCAGATTTAAAATGCCTCCCTATCGGAGGCATAAAAAAACATGTCAACCCACCAAATGCACAGCACACAAGAAATTGCAAAACTTTGCCTGTAGATAAAAAATGTATCTGTGTGAGACACTCTTGGGGAGGAGGGGAGAGCCTTATTCTAGTTGTATGTCACAAAACAACAGATAATCACAATAAAAGAAACTTGCAAGGTATGAACTGCTGTACTGAGCATTCCAGTGTGTTACACGCAACTCAAAAGTACCAGTAACAACAAGTTTAAGAAAAGCTTGACTTCCAAATTTCCTTCATCATATTCCACTTATATGTCAATTTTGATAATCCCTACTGTCCTGACTGCACTTAGCAAACTTGTAATCAAGAATAACCTTAACTCTTAGAAGCCGGGAGTCAAGTTTTCTTGCCTGTAAAGTAATACGGCAGATAATCTGGCTGTGACAGTTTGGCTATCTTTGGGCTGGGGGAGAATTAAATACTGAGCAGGTGCTTCTAGTCAAGTGTTGTCTACCTGAATAGGCAGACAACACTTGACTAGAAGCACCTGCTTTACTGTAAGCTTTTCGTGGTATGTCATGTTTAATAAATTCATTCTGATTCCCCAGCTTCTAAGAGTTAACAGGCATTTACATAACAAAGAGATGTACTCTCTGCTTTTATCAGGAACCCTCGTCCTGGACAAACTTGCTGCTCACTCCAACTGTCCTACAAGTACACCAAAGAATATGTTAACACCCAAACAGGAGTCTATTGTTAGTAATCTCGACACAACCGTGATGTTAATCTGGCACTTAGCTCCTATTAGCTGTCTATCTCGAGAAGGCTCAGTCCATAGAGAATAATAAAATGCATCACTGCTAGTGCTCAGTAAGGGATCCAATTGCAATAAAGATGCAAGACTTGTCTGCAGGCACATTCATTGAACACCCCAACACAATGTCCTCTGAATGTGCTGCCTGACTTGGATGCTCAATGCAAATAGATCTATCTGAATGACATTGAGTGCTTAATGGGACTTGGTGCAGAGTATTGAAGTGGTCACAGAGAGCAGCTTGTTTTGTATCACTATCTCAATCCCTAACCACCAATCTCCCATTTACTTTTGTGCTGGAAAACATCCTGTAAATGCAGCAGGGCAAAGAAAAAATTTGAGCCCCAGCCCCAAATTGGCGTCACATAACATTTTTTTCTAAATCAGAGACATTTGGTCACAGTCTATTTGCAACTACACTTCTTTTCTGGGGGGTGACAGGTAGACGGCAAATGTGGCTTTGCCACCCCTACAGTATACTATTTACAAAGCTTAGGAAATATCTGTATCTGTAACCATTAGTGTATTTGTGACCATTCATGTATACCGTAAATAAATTATCTGAATCTTACACTGGTTAACATTTTAAGTGCTAGAAGTACATATATGCTCTATTAAAAAGCTCAATTTGTCTCAGGAGTGCAATCAGACACCATCTGTAGTGTTAAAGCATTGCAGATAGAGTCTTGTTGCACTCAACTGATGAACTAATAGGTTTACTAGTCTTTGGTTATGCCTCATACAGTGTTGGAAGCATAAATTTCTTGTTACAGTTTGTTGGAGAGTGCCTGTGAGCACTCCAACAAATGGAAACAAAAAATTTGTATGATAAATCTAGGACTATGAGTTAACTTGATGAATGCTGAAAGCTCATATTTTGGCTTGTACAGTGGAACCCTGTTAATTGAATAGCCAATTTGCCAAAGAAAATTATTCAATTAACAGGAGTTTTCAATTAACAGGTTGTGTCACTACCCTGTATTCAAGAGATAAACTTAGCATTTATTCTATTATATCTTGTTTGACAGAGCTCCATAAGCTCTGTCAAACAAGATATAATAAATTAAATGCCTGTATTGGATGTACCAAGGCCAGTTAGGTCTATAAACAAAGAAAAGAAAAAATGGGGAGAGTCAGGGTAATTTCTTGACAGGTTACAAGATTTTTTTATTTAATTAACAGTTGTTTACTCTTTTACCTACATTCAATTAACAGGTCAAATTTGTACTGGAGGTATGGTAAATGTTTTGTATTGGGAAATTATATTCAGTTAACAAGGTTATTCAGTTAAGAAATATCCAATTAAGAGGACTTCACTGTGTACTACCACCAAAAGGTTTCATAAGCTGTATATACATTTAATATTCCTTTAAAATGGAAACATTGTAATCTTGTGGATTTCTTATGCTGGGATTTATTGGAGAATGCATTTAGGCACTCTCCAATAATCTGTAGGAAGACATATATATTTGAACACATAATAATAACTAAAATGAAAGGATCATTCCAACAGTTAATGAGATGGTTGTTTTATTAACTGGTTGAGGGCTACATTATTTTTTGTGGTCTGAATTTGTTCTATTACAAATTATTGGCAAGTGCCTACAGACACTCTCCAGTAATTTTCAATAGAACAAATTTATATAAACAAAATATTACTTGGGTTTGACCGAATATGAAACATGATCAAGGAAAACCTTGGCTTTTGCTCTGGTACCCTAATTTTTTTTGAAAACCCTGATAGTGGCTTCTAGCACTAGTGCTGAAACGGTTGGCCCATTTTTGTAACCGGCTAACCGTCAGGCATAACCGGATTTCAACTGGATAACTGTTAATTTTAACCGCTGGTATTATTGCATTGTCTATGATGCAAAATCAGTAAGGAATGGCAAGAAAACAGTTCAAAACAGTAGAAAACACTGCCACCTGACTTTCGCGAAACGTATACAAACGAACACCATTGAGTGGAAACAGGAATCTTCAATGTGCAAACGTTCGTCAACAATTTATACGACTGCAATGGTCCCACATAATAGTGGTGATACATCATAACTGTGGTCACCCTGCATTGCCTGGTCACAAAAACAGGCCTTTCCGTTTGAAAATCACAAGCGCACAGCATGCAGTACACCTGAAACAAAAATCACGTATGAAATTTGTTCCCACGGGCACGCATTTGAAGTGAGGGACAAATGTCACTGATATTAGTTAAGAATTTTCCAACCAGTTAGTAAATTGTAGTTAGGCATAGTTATTAGTTAACTGTATTAGCAAAGAGCCTCTTACCTTGAGTGGCTTGCATTTGATATGATCAAAGAGGGAATATATAATCCAAATTTTTGGAATATCTTTTTCTGTTCACTGCTAAGACAAAAGTCACAAACAGTTCCACATTTACAGATTACATTTGCCTATTCCTCGAACTGAAATTTCTGGGTTGAATATGTTGCGAGTCATGAAAGGGGTGTGGTAAGAAATTATTATATGCCCATTGACCAAGAGCCCCTCATCTGACAATGACAATTGAAAAATGAATTTTACAATGCTAGATTTTAAAATAGGTTTTTTATAACATACATTCATACTTTTAAACAGTTCAATAAAATCAAAACATGTTTTTTTCTGAAATATGTTTGTAAAGTACCAAACAGTCAATTTATTTTGAATGCACCATTACACATACTGAGGGATTTTTTCAGCATTATAATCTGCAATCAACAACACCTCATCAAAGAGAAGAAGGTCAAATTTGTCTGCAGAAGACAATGTTACACTGACAGGCATGTGCTCACTGCAGACCACGCAGAAAACAACCTTCAGTGCACTCACTGTTGGCAGTTGGATACAAAGTAACAGACATTTATCTGCGACCTGACATCCCAAGGGACCGAAATAACTGTTCATTCAACATTTCAACACTTTAACCCTTTCATGTTACATCGACTTCACATCAGTGTAAATCGACAAATGTTTGGTAGCTTTGACAATGCTTGTGTCGACAAAAGAATTATAACGTCTCGCAGCCAAATACTATTTATTTTCCAGACGACATCCCATCAAATATAGGTATAGCAGCTATCCGGTTGACAGGTTTTTCAAATGGTTACATTGATCACCGGTTGCAAACCGGTTATTTGGCTAACCATTTTAGCACTATCTAGCACTCAACCAGTTAATGGCAGATAATCAAGGTTTTACTTGGGTGGCTCTGGATAAGTTAACCGGATCCACTATCCTGATAACACTTCCTGTCTGATTCTAAATCAATGTGTAAGCAGACATTTTCTGATGGCAGACAGAATTCAAGAAACTTCTTGTAAGCACCATTTCCATGTGAGCATATTTTGCATTGAACCGCTTGTAGCACACAAGTTGAATTTCATGGCATTACCTTCTGTAAAATCAACATACATTATCTTAGATGAAAGAAATGGGAGTTTTTAGACATTAAAATTTGAAGTTTTCTTATGGTTTGGTTGCCCCATTGAAAACCTTAGTTTTGCTAGACTCATAATCCATGTACTCTCAAAGAAATTAATGGGTATACTGGACTAGATGCACCGGTCAATCCAAAATCATAAACTTCCAATTTCTTTACCAATAGCTGACTGATTGTTATGAAACTTGGTATGCATCTTCCCCATCAAATGCCAAATACACAGTGTAAAATTACAATGCCAGAGGATTTCATCTGAGAGTTATGCCTCTTTGTTTATTTGAAAATGTACAAGCAGAAATCCTGAAATAATTAGCAAATATAAAATAATTTACCAAACCAGAAATCCAAATCTGACCTGTCAGATGGAAGTGCAAATGGAGTGAATCCTTAAAATTCTCATTAACTGGTAGAGTGCTAAATTATTTTGGGTTCTTAAAATTTCTTTGTGCATCTTTGCCTTGTTACAATTTATGCCAATAGGCACTCTCCCATAAATTGTAACAAGGCAAATCCTAACAGATAGAAATGATCTGAATTCAACGATAATATGAAGCATACACACACAATATGAAACCTTTGAATGGCACTACCAGCACTTCAAAATAAAGCCCAAATATGGGCTTCCAGCACTCTACCAGTTAACTAAACATTACAATTCACTCCCAATCTGCACCAACAAAGCCATTGTTCAGTGAGCAGGACTTCACAGTGTCCAGGGCCACATAATTAAAAATATCCATACAGGTCCTTTATTTATGGTTGAGTCACCAACCACTGGAAAATTTAGTTCTACAAACACCTCGGTTTTCACCGCATGTTTCTTCTGAAGATCAGGGTGAATAGGTAATCAATTAATTGTCATGATAGTCACGTCTATTTGTACATAGTAAACTGTATAGTGAATTCTCAATTACTCATTTAAAAGAAGATACAAATTAATTTTATATATGGGACAGAACTTTCAGAATGAGACTGGGGAGGTGCTATAAGGAGTCAAATAACTAGAGCTGAAATGATTAACTGATTAATCAATGATCAACATCTTGATCGATCCAAAAAGTAATTGATTGATTAACCATTACTTTTGAACTACTGTATTATATGGGTTAACAAAAGGAACAAAACTTGCTCCAAAACAGGCAAACATTGTCACAGTGACTCACATCAGTTTTATGAGACAGAGTAAAGCATACAAGTTACTTGCTGACATACTTGTTTACTTGGATGATCATCATACTGTATCAGTAGCTGGAAATGGTCATTCTTAACCCTTTACCCATTGCGGGTAGAAGACGATACTTGCAAAATAAATTCATGAATTACTAAAAAATTTAAATTTTGGTCTCAAAAACAGCTTATGACCCCTCATTTGAACAAGCTCGTTCCAATGAGGGGGTCATTAGCTCTGTTTTGAGACAAAATTGAAAGCATAATAAATTTGAATGGAGATTTTTGTATGTGCCTAGTCGGTTTTGTGTTATTTTGGGTAAAGGGTTCATGCTGTAAATCTTAACGACATGGAAATTATTCAGATATCTATTTGAACAAGTGATTAATCGGTTACCAAGGTTAATCCACCTGATTCATCGATCAAGAAAATCCCTTAACCGTTTCAGCTATACACATAAGCTTTCAATTAAATGTTTAAACATTCAGGGACAATTTTAAGTGAAGAAACAATGGTTTCACTGTGAGTAAATTTATTTTTTTTCTCTTATAATCGGTTGGTTTCTTGTATCTGAAAAGAAAGAAAGACACTTTTTAATTGCATAGAGATACTGCATTTAACTTGAGTTCAAGGGGTAATCAGCCTGATATATTGCTCCGAGCTTTGTCAAACATGATATAAATAATTGAATTTTGCATCCAGCACAAAGGGAGATAAATATATAATAAACTGCTTTTCCCAATGAATGCCCTGTCAGATACAAAGTATGTTGAAAATTCCATGAAAAAAAATCTCACTCATTCGGAATCCCTCACCCTATCTGACATTTCCTGTTATTTGGGTTTACAAAATTTCAAAAAGTATCAGGTCAGATAAGTGATAGGGATACACCCTGAGAGAGTTAGAGGGAATCAAGAAGAGATAGATTAAGATAAAAAGGGATAATAAGGCTAAAAAAATTAAACATCTGTTTCTCAGGCGCTCCTGCATGGTCCTTTTGGCTGCTGCATGATCTTTTTTTATAACCAATGTAAACTAAAAAAAAAAATTAAATGGTTTATGTCTGATATTTTACCAAAGTTAAAAAGAATGATAAATTTGTCCCTTGAGTGCAAGAGGGCTTTGCAAAGCATTGCAAAGCCTTCTTGCACTCAAGGGACAAAATACTCCACGACCCATGCTATTCCGTAGATTATGAAGCCTAAAACATAAACCAAGAACATGAACTTTTGATGGCAAACAAATAATTACAGGAATAAAAAATAAAACAAAAAAACGCTCACCCACATGCAATTTTACAAATAATGGCCTGAGAAACAGAAGATCTACTTTGTGTGGCCTAACAGGTATCTAATTATTAAATTTTCCCACATATTTTTCAAGCACATGATAGACACAAACCTTTTATCTTTATTAACCCTTTACCTAACAAATCAGCCACATCCAACCGCATATTATACAAATACAGAGGTAGAAAACAATTTGAAAAAATTTCAGCAAAACTATATCATGTGACCCCTCATTGGGACAAGCTCATAGAGCATGTCAGACCTTTAGATCAGTCTAATTTGGGTACAACAGCAAATATAGATGTGGCCTGCATGGTTGGAGAAAAAGCACCAGTATTTTCTTCTTGGCATCTGTTTTAGGTTTTAAGGCCCCATCTTAAAACGATAGTTTACAACCCCTTGTTATAGGTCTTCACCATTATCACTGGTTCCCATCACCCTTTGACATACGTTTACTCGACTAACTTGAGAAGGCTTCTCAGTTTCCCAGTGTCGACCCAAAGGCCTATTTGAATGTAAGCTAAATTATGCATGACGTTTACTGAGAAATGCTACAAACATGAATATAATAGATCTCAAGCTTCAAGTGCATGGTCGTATAGAATTCGCAACAGAAAAGCAATCGCCATTGACAGTGTCGTATACGACACTATCGACGCCGATTGCTTTTCTGTGACGAACTCTGTGGGTTTCTTTGAAATTTATTTATCTGTTGCATTGTTTGATTCGAAGGTAAGCTCTAAGCTATATTATAAGCATCAGGGAAACCTGGCCAAACTTTATATTGCTGAAACACTGCAAAACTTTGGAAAAAGTTTCAAACTCCGCATAATTTGGGCGCAGTTATCTTATTTGGGCACAGCGTTTACTGTCGTTAGTTGGGAAGAAGTTAAAAAATTTCAGCAAAACTATATCTTTGGGACAAGCTCATAGAGCTCGTTCCAGTGAGAGGTCCAATGATATGGTTTTGTTGAAATATTTTTAAAAATTTGAAAAAAATAATATATAAAATTAAAACTTTTGATATTGTCTCTGATAGGAACCTGTGACTGTATAACTAAAGTTATATGTACTATTAATACAACCTTCCCAGATTATTAGAAAATTTAGTGCACTGAAAATATTAGCTATTTGCTTATTTATTGACATTTTCTCGATCATCAATCCATCAGTCTCCAACCCAATGCCATGATTTCCTTCCTACTTCCTGTTTTTTTTAGGACAGCCCCCACCCTCCAACAAAGTTGTGGGGTGGTAAAGTGGAATCTGTCCATCCATCCATCTGTGGATGCAATTTTGTCTAGAGTTTTATTTCGGCCATTCATGAAACAAAATTTTTGAAACTTGGCACATGTTAACCATTATGGAAACCTATAGCTCTGCGATTTTGAGATTGATCAGGATGTGTTATTGCCCTTTTTGACCTAAAATGTGTCGTCCGTGGACACAACATTTTCCAAGCTTATATTTCTTCACTTTCCGATCAGTTTCTTTTTTAAAGTTGGCACAGACATTAACATGCATAGAAACCTTTGCATCTGCAATTCAGAGATAAGCAGGACTCATTTGGGCAGTGTTATTGCCCTTTTTTCAGTTAAAAATGTTGTTGGCTTACAAAAAGGAGTATTTTTTGCAGCGTACAAAATGTGGAATGCAGAAGGTGGGGGATATTCTTCGTCTCACTGGGACAGTCACATCTCTAGTTTGAGGCTAGGAATACCATAAATCTAAACCTAGACCTGACTAGTGTGGTCTCAACTGGTGGTGATGTCTAGGGCTGTCACGATTTTTTAATTTAGGAATCGATTAACTCTTTGAACTTGAATAGCAGACAACAAAAAAATTCTTGAATAACTAATTTTTTTCATTTTTTTGTCTCAAAAACATAGGTTATGACCCCTCACTGGAACGAGCTTGTTCCAACGAGGGGTCATAACCTATTTTTTGAGACAAAAAATGAAAACATAATGAAAATTAATTGGCAATTTTTGAGTATAGCGTTGGCCGGTTTTGGCCATTACGTTAGGTAAAGGGTTAATAGACGTAAAAAATCGATAATAATCTCCTCCTCTCCCTCTCTTTGAAGTCGTTTAAAATGAAGTTCATGTCAGTTGACCTAACTCAAGTAAACAACGAAGATGATCCTCTTTTAGGTACATTTACACTTCACAAGTTCGCAACTGCCTACTGGTCTTGATTATTAACTGACAGTTCAAAAGTTCAGAACATCAAAACTTTAAATGTACCTAAAAGACAAATACTTCCAACGGCTTCTTGAGGTTTAATGTCGAATTTCTTGACCTTTTACCTTCAGAAACAATAGGTTTTTCATAAATTTTTTTCAATTATTAAACGTCTACAACAGGGTAAAATTTACCAATTCTTCTATTACGAAAAACATTAATCGATTTTGGCATAACCGAACGACAATCGATTAATCATGAAGGCCCTAGTAATGTCTATCATTTTTGTAGAGAAACCTGCTTGGAGTTTGAAAGTGTTGCCAACATGTTTAAATGTTTTAGTGCAAAGGATGAGCTGGGCAACTTAGAATCTCACAATGTATTTCTTCAGTTTCTTTCATCAGCCATGTGCCATAATACAGACCTTCATCAGCAGAATAAAAAATTAAACCAAGTTTTATAATCATAATATTTAAATTTTATAGCAAATTTCCTTTCTTATTATACCTACCACAATTGTTTACTACAGGCTTGCACTACAGTGGAAGACCCTAACTCAGATAAAATACTCTCTATTTTAATCTTTCCCAAGAGATGTGGGAAAGAAAAGTGGTGTAAAAAACACCACGAAAAAATAAGCCAAAACTGGGCCCCCAGTATGGGATGCTCTTCCCTTAGTACAAATCCACGACTTCCGTTAACCAATGCGCAGTGCGTCATCAATTGATCATTCTTTTGAGTCCGCCAACATAGGAGTTATGTGATCAGCGATTACCCGAATAAGAAGACGGGAGGGCCTCCATGTAAACAATTGCGGTAGGTATAATAAGAAAGGAAATTTACTATTAAATTTATATTTCTTATCAACCTACCTTACAATTTTTTACTACAGGCTGAATAGACAATAGGATGGAGGGAATCACATAACCAACCCACACATAACTCAACTGCACTGGAACCGTGGACACAGGAAGAGATCCCTAGGCCTATCAAACCATAGCATCACAAACATTAGTAAAAGACAATGAAAGATGAGGCGTATGGTGAAGTGCGATGCACAGACAGAAAGGGCAGTAACAGCACAGGGCAGGAACTGACCCTGTAAAAACAGCTGAATGGCTGGGATAGACAACAGCCTGAGCCGAAGAAAGAGGGCCCGTAGGACAAAGGTCCTCTGTCGACTCCTGCAACTGTCGCAGATAAAAGGAGAAGGTAGCATTTCTCCAGTAGGCTGCCAGTATAACATCCGACAACATGACAGAGTTAGTAAAAGAGGAAGACAATGCATGTACCTCGTGGCAAATGGCATGTGAGAAAATGCATATCCGTCCAGGATAAAGGCATGAATGCCCCCCAAGCAGAGAAGCGCCCAAGAAAGTGTCCATCTTGGAGTAAACTGCAAAGTCCTAGGCCTTTTCAAGGAAAAGAGCTGAACAAGCTTGGAGAGGCAAGGATGAGTGTCGAAACAATGCGGTACCACATATGAAAAAGGTCTCCGAAGCATGGACTTGTACCCATTGATGGAGCCCCCCAGAAACAAACATATACCAGAAACTCCGCAAGCGGTGTGATCGAAGGAGTGACAGAAGCAACAGAGTGATCGCACACATCGACAGAAGAACCTTCTACTTAGCCAGAGGCTAAACCAGTGGAGTGAGTGCCTCCTTGAAGAAGAAAAGCAACTCCACTGCTTGTCTCTAAAAACCACTACGGAGGAGACAGGTCCCGATAAAAGATATGCATGAAGGCACAATGAAGTCGGGTCAACCTGAAACCTCCTCGGGTGACTTTGGCAAAGAAAGTCGCGACGTAGAGGGAGACATGCCGGAACTGCCGCTAACAGAGAGCGGAGCAGATTGATCCACATCCACCGAGGCGACGGGTGTGATCGAAAGGATTCGACGACTGCAGGTTCATATCTGGGCTAGAACCTTAGGCGGAATCGGAACCGGCAGGAAGGCGTAGCCGACAAAGCCAGCCCAAAGGAGGGCCAGAGCGTTCACGGCAAAAGCCAGAGCATCTGGACACGGGGATACGAAAGTGTCCACCTGATGGTTCCAACGAGTCACAAAGAGATCGATGGAACACCGCCATGTGGAGCATCCACACGGTGGAAAAGAACCTGCCCCATCTGGACAGGGAGTCGGCTAGGATGTTCAGACGATCGGAAATGGGACGAACAACCACCCCAGCGTTGACATCCTGAGCGAGCAGTAGAAGATCCCGAGCCAATTCGTACATTGGAACCGAGTGCGTGCCAACCTGGTTCCGAATGAAGCAACCACTGTCGAATTGTGGAACAACAGAAGGACCTAACGATTCGATAGGTGAGGGATCCACTGCCTAAAACCCAGAAGAAGAGCAAGAAGCTCCTTCTAGTTGATGTGTAGAGATGCCCGATCCTGGTCCCACATCCTGTGAAGGGAAAGACCTAAAGGATCCAACATCGCACCCCATCGAAGATCGCTGGCATCTGCCGTCAGAACGCAATCGGACGTGGGTAAGTCCAATGGGACACCCTGCGTGATCCACTGAACATTCGTCCAGTGGAGGAGGTGAGGATGAAGAGATTCTGGGAACTGAAGCATCAGATCCAGAGAATCGACATTCGGCCTCCAACAACTGAGCAGAAAGTGTTAGAGAGGTCTGACATGCAGCCGACCTAGAGGAATGAGATCCGTCACCGAACCGCAGAGACTGAGCAGCCGGAGAATACCCTGTGCTGTCGCGGATGTGGACTGGGACAGAGTCAGAGCAAAAGCTGAGAGAATCACAGCCCTGGCCTGGGGAACCGCCACCGTATTGAAGTGAGTGCGGAAGGCCATCCCCAGATGACAAAACGACGGAGAAGGGACCAGATCCGACTTCTCCTTGTTGACTCTGAATCCTAGCGATGTGGGCAAGCTCAACAGAGTGTCGACATCCAACTCCAGTAAGGCAGCATTGGAATGCCTCTGGAGGATATCGTCTAGATATGCCGAAGTAGTCACCCTGGACTGTGTGCGATGGAAGGCTATCACATGCGACATCAGTCGGGTGAAGGTCCAAGGAGCCAGGTTGAGGCCGAAAGGCATGGCCTTCAACTGGTAAACTCGCTCCAGAAAAACGAACCAGAGATACTTCCGCGACACCGATGAATCGGAACGTAAAAGTAAGCGTCTCGCAGGTAGATGCTTGAAGCGAAATCTCCCTGGTGAATGGAACGGCGGACCGACCTGAAAGTCTCCATGCTGAACTTGGGAGCAATGATAGACTGGTTCAGGATACTCACATCGATAACCGGTCGGAGTCGGCCGTCCTTCTTCGGCACCAAGAACAGGCGGGAATAAAACCCCACTGACTGAATGTTCTTGATGACCTCAAACGCCCCCTTGGCCAGGAGATTGTCTCCATGGACAAAAGCTCCCGACATAAAACGTATGAAGGAACTGTGGTTGGAAAAGGCACTCTGGACAGAGTGGGGTGCCTTCGGAAGGATATTCGCAGCCCGGACCGAACAACATCTAACACTCAAGGATTGGATGTGATGGTAGCCCAACGGCTTGCGAACTCTGCTATCCTTCCTCCAACCTGAGACGAATCGAGGTGAGGACCTTCAGTTCGAGCTACGATAAGGCCCACGAGAGGAGAAACCACCTCCTCTACTGAATGAAGAATCCTGACTTCCCTCTAGCCTGTCGATGCTTACCCTTACCCCGTGAGTAAGAAGTAGAAGCGGTGGCAGAAAGATCAGCCCTTTGCTTCGCAGAGGAAGCAGAAGGGTACTTGTTAGGCTTTGAACGGTCCCTGCCTCCCCTAGAAGGCTGATCAAGCTGATGAAGCAGCAGCTGATCTTTGGAATGATGTAGGACATCATCCCGGACCGTCGACACGGATCCAATGGAACAGTAGCGGACCTGCCAAAGAAGCAGATCGAAGAGCAGCGTGCTACCCTCAGGAAGGGATCGACCTGTGTCCAGCACAGAGTCCCTGCGAACTAGTTCCAAAATAGCCGTGTCACAGGCATGCATGTGAGTAAGATGCATGAGCGCCTTGGACAGCGCACACATAGGAGCCTGCAGATCGTCAAACCTATCTGGAGGCAGATAGGCAGCTAAGGCAGAGACAACGTGATCGGAGAGAGAAAGCATACCCAGCATTCCTCTCGATAAGCCCAACATGGACTCCAGAGTCGTCATTGGAATGATGGCAGACTTGGGCTTGGAAAGCCCGAGGGAATTGAAGTCCTGATCCAAAACCATCAAAGTCTGGGAGACTGACGGATTGGCAAAATCGTTGTAACGATAACGCACCGGAGGCAAAAAAGGTGTCAACCCTGGTGAAGAACGGAGCCTTCATAGCCTTGGAACTCAGCCTAGAGTCCAAGGCTGAAAATGCTTCAACCACCTGTACTGACTCTGGCATGGTCGAAGATGCCCAGAAGCAGGTTGCTCCACAGGCTGTAGGCGCGCGACCAATGATCGCGGCCTGGCTGACACTGTCGGCTGGTTTGAAGGTTTGAGATCCGGAAGGAACCCAAACACAAAGTCAAGAGCTGCCCCCAAGTCAGAAGACTGCAGGCTCTCGACATCAAGGATGTCTGACTCCTCCCCAGAGTCGCAAGACACATAGCCCATCGTGGGCAAACCAGCCGACGCCTCCCATGGTGTAGGCACCAGGGGGATCAGAAAGCGGCCTGTTTTCAATCCCGGGAGGTGGCGCCATAGGGGGTGACTGGAAACCACTCGCTGCCTCGCTGGAAGCAACGGGAAGGCTCTTGGACAGACTGAGTAAGGAGAGGGTCTCCCTAAGCTCATTGCCCGTACCAGCCGGTTCGACATGGGGACGAACTAGCAAAGTGGCTTCACACCTGACCCTCTTAAACAGCAAAGGGTCACGATCCTCCAATACACCCGAAGCGGGGCGACGGGCGGCAGCCAAAACATCTTAGGGCAGACGTATATAGGGGTACGACACACCCTGAGGATCAACATAGTGGGAACTCAGGAGAGTTGCCGTGGACCTCTGTGGGGCAGAAGGTCCAGGCTGCACAGAAGGCGTTGGTCCTGCAAAACTGGCCGTGTGACCAGAATGAGTGGACGGAAAACGCCAATGACAAAACTGTGGTACTCGACGGCGCAGAGACCACAGTAGAGGGTCCGGCCGGCTGCCACTTCCAACTTCGCCGAGTTGAAGTCAGGGAAGGCTGAGGCCGATACCCCCACGTCTACACTACCAGACACCGCTGCAGACCACTGCAGTTATAAAACTGCTGTGCTCAGCGGCTGAGAGGACACAGCAGGGGGTTCAGTCAGCAGCCACTTCCGACTTCGCTGAGTTGAAGTCAGGAAAGGCTGAGGCTGATACCCCACAACCACACTACAGACATCCCTGCAGATCCTTGCAGGGATAAGCCGAGGCCGGCTAAAAATGGTGCCCGATGATGTTGTAGACGGAACAGCAGTAGCAGCAGATACGACGGGAGCTGTTGGAACTGGCAGAAAAGGGGAGAGAGCCACCTAGCTCGGCCTCCAAAGGAGGAGTCACAACCCTAGTGACAGCCTCAGATGTCGACTGGAGAGGGCGCATAGTCCCGGAACCAGGCATCTCTTCACCAGAAATCCAACAGCTCCCGCAGTATCCACCACAGTAAAAAAAACTGCACATCCCCTACAGAAGGGGAATAACTCTCACCAGACGTGGTCGAGTCGGGAGCCCCGAAATGACAGCGTTCCTTACCCCCCCCCCCCCCCCCCCCCCCCCCGCTGGTGCAGGAGGAGCTGCACATCCCCCACAGAGGGGGAGTAATTCTCACCAGACATGGTCGAGTCGGAAGGCCCCGAAACGACAGCGTTCCCCACCCCCCGCGGGTGCAGGAGGAGCTGCACATCCCCCACGGAGGGGGTAAAACTCACACCAGACGTGATCAGGTCGGGAGACCCCAAAACTACAGCATTCCACATCACCCGCGTATGCGAGAGAAACAGCCACGAGAACGCACCAAGGCGAGGGCAAAAGGAATCGCCCTAAAGGAACCGAACTGGAAATACCAGAGGTGAGAGCAGTAGAAGAAAAAGGTGAACTCAACAGATACAGAAAGTAGAAGAACACCCTCAACTACGAGAGAAGGTGGCATAAAAAAAAATGGTGGGTACACGACAGAACCCAGACGGCCGACAGGGACCAAAAAAACCCCAGAAATTCAGCCCTCAACAGAGTGAAGAAATCCTGTCCAGACTGTCTGTCATTGACACCTAACTCCAATAACAATTTAAATTTATCATCTGAAAAATTTCATTGTCGAACCGCGTTGACACGATGTCGAAAAAACATTCGTGAAAACGGAATAATAAATAATATACAATGAGAATGTGGTTAAAAATATTAACGAGAATATATAAAACACAGTCCTGTTATTAACGATCTTCAGATCCATAATTCCAGTCACAGGAAAAACATTATCGACGAGTTGAATTATCACTGTTTCGTAATGCAAATGGCAGAGACACATCCTTCACGTGGCTCGGACAAAAAAAGAATGATGAATTGATGACGCACTGCGCATTGGTTAATGGAAGTTGTGGGTTTGTACTTAGGGAAGAGCGTCCCATACTGGGTGTGTGCCGGTGGCGCTCGGCCCGGTTTTGGCTTATTTTTTCGTGGTGTTTTTTACACCACTTTTCTTTCCCACATCTCTTGGGAAAGATTAAAATAGAGAGTATTTTATCCAAGTTAGGGTCTTCCACTGTAGTGCAAGCCTGTAGTAAACAATTGTAAGGTAGGTTGATAAGAAATAGCCCGTGGTTCTGAAAAAGTTTACAAATGAATACCTAAGGTATTATGAGTAAACCTGCTTGCTAGTTTCTATGTTGTAGCAAATGAAACAAAGGGGGTGTGGTGGCTCAGTAGATAGAGGTGCAGGCTGCAAGCTGAGAGGTCCTTGATTCAAATCTCACCTGTGCCAACCACGTTGTGTCCTTGGGCAAGAAACTTCATCCCCATTGCCCACATGGGTGCATGGTGGTGTTGTGTACAAAGGCATACTGCATGTCGATGGTACACTCGTGTCTTCAACCAATGCTAACCCTGCATGTGTGGAGTTAGTATGTTGGGGAGCTGAAAGTTCTCTCTGGGTACTTTGGCTTCCTCCACCCGTAAAACTGTCGTGGTCATGATTAGCCATTGTGCAGAAGTATGTGACCTTAAACACCAATAAATAAATAAATAAATATAATATTATTGAAACAAAAGAAATTGAGGTCATCTCATTACTCTTTAGGAGGAACAACAGACTGACAAAACAATCATTAGAAGCCTGTTAATGCTAATTCTCAGTACAGTAATGGAAAAAGTCCTAAATAGTACAACAATCACTGTATCTAGAGTGGATTTGATATGTAACCACTTGCATTTATGTGACAGCTCTTTCAAACTCGATATAACTCGCTGATTTCTCTGTAACAAAAATTTAAAATCGCCTTGTTTGTGATTGGTTAATTTAGCTTTCAGTATGCATGGCAGACTGAAAGATATATTCTAAACTCAGCATTGCGAAACTAAAAGCCCTAAAAATATCTACTGTGAATTCGATACGTAACCAGTTAAATTTTATTAACTGGACAAAACTCGCTGTAAGCTCAAGATCAATTTTTTTTTTTAATTTTAACTTTTGGCATTGAGAAATTCTATTCTGTGCAGAGGGTAATAAGTTTACTCACAGCTCTAATAGAACAGCACCATCTTTCATTTCATCTCTCTCTAGGAATGCCCAGCATTTAGTACTAACAGCTTTCTTCTTAGGTTTATAATGTTTGAATTCAAAGAATACAGCAAAACCTGAAACATACAACCAGTTTGTTGATGCAAATTTATCCAGCATACATGAGTCAAGTATACAAAAACAGGTTTTTGGTATCTTAACAAATATACAGTAGAACCTGTCTTGAGAGACCACCCCATTTGCCGAGCCAAAGTGGTCTCTCAAGACAGGTGGTCTCTCATTACAGGTTTGACGTTTTTGCTAGTCAGTGAATGACCAACCAGAGAATATTTGTTGCAGAAGTGGAGAAGAACTGATTTTTCAATTTTTTTTTTATTATTGTTTTATTTTAATTCAGTTTTAATACAAGTACAAAGGCATTGTTTAATAAATTAAAGATAAAAGTACATAAACTGAAAAACTTCACTGTTGGGCCGAAGTCCTGGTTACATTTTTGAAGTATTGATTTCTTTGCACACTGCATTG
The DNA here is from genome assembly GCA_031216915.1 of Pictodentalium vernedei. Taxonomy (NCBI): domain Eukaryota; kingdom Metazoa; phylum Mollusca; class Scaphopoda; order Dentaliida; family Dentaliidae; genus Pictodentalium; species Pictodentalium vernedei. The sequence goes on along the minus strand of CM062292.1, from coordinate 453,390,339 downwards.
ATCTTAACTGGCTGAATTATGAGGGTACCAGAACAAAAGCCATCTTTTTCCTTGCTCGTGTTTCCTCTTCAGTCAAACACATATATTCTGTTTGTATAAATTTGTTTTATTACAATAATTTCCAATAATTTTTAATAAAACAAATTTTGAATAACAAATTCAGACCACCAACAAAAATCTAACCCTCAACCTGTTTATTGATTTTAATACTCTGAAATTGCCAAAAATTTATTTTCCAGTCTCTCAAAACAGGTGAAAAACTAAGTTTTTGCCACAGTCTTGTGGTCTCTCATGACAGGTCCATTATAGAGTGAAAAATGGTGGTTAAATTTATTATTTCACATGACCAACAGATGTTCATAATAAGTTGGTGTATTGTTACACTGTTTATATTAATTTTGCCATTTTTGAATTGGAATGTTGGATGAGTGCATGAAGTATTGAATCGCACCATGCAAAGCAAATTTTAGTGATTGGATTGTACCTGGGAGATCTTGCTTTGCAAACAGCAGTGAAAACTGGAACAAAAAATACTCTGGGGTCAAGTTTTTTTTGCATCTGTAAGGCTTGTTATTATTAGAAAATGTACTTCAAGTAGTGAAAGACCAACCTGAAATTCCCAGATCAGTCTGGTTTTTGAACTCAATACAGACACAGATGGAACTAGGCAGAAAACTAATTATATGCAATTCCCAACAAAAATGGCTGTCAGTCGGCCATCTTGAATGTAAAAAACATTAACAAAATTGATGTGCATCAAAAAATTGATGTGCATCAATTTTACATAATGTCTGATCATTGCTGAGAATTTAATTTCAAAGCATCTCTGAGATACAGGTGGTAACAGGACAAACCAGCATAATATATACAAATATGGCTGAAAAAAAGAAAGCTCAAGTTCGTCTAATTTGCATAAATTATGCACGACAAAAAAACCTGTATGATATGTTATTTATTTTATGCTGCTACACCACTATGCCAAAAATTATCAAAATTGGAAATGTCGTTTAGAAGTTCTAGGCAGAAAACTAATTACCAACAAAAATGGCCGCCAGTCCGCCATCTTGAATTTGCTTCGAAAAAAATGACATGCTTCAATTTTACATAATGTCTGATCAATGCTGAAAATTTGAAACAAAAGCATCTCTGAAATACAAATGGTAAATGGACAGATGGACCGACAGACAGACAGACAGACAGACAGATAGAGTGCAGTCCATATGTCCCCTCACAGTAACCCACTAATAAGTGCAAGTTCCATTCCAAAATATGGTCTCTTTGAAAAGATTAACGAGATTGGAAAAATAACTATTTCTGGAGCCATCTTGAATATCTGTAAATTCCCAAAGTTTACAGAGCTGAGTCAGTCAGATTTGGAATCGGCAGGAAAAGTTCATCTCGGAATGGTAATACAGTAGAGCCCACTTAATTGGATATCTCTTAATTCTATATCCCTGTTAATTGAATATAATATTCAAACACTAAACCATTTACCATACCTTTAGTACAAATTTGATCTGTTAATTGCATATGGGTTGTTGAGTAAACTCCTGTTAATTGTATATAAATTTTTGTAATATGTCAAAAAATTACTGTGACACGCACCAAATTCCCCTTATTTATCAACCTTTTTGGCCTCACTACATCCAATACAGGCATTTATTCTATTATATCTTGTTTGACAGAGCTCTATGAGCTCTGTCAAACAAGATATAATAGAATAAATGCTCAGTTTACCTCCAGAACACAGGAAACTGACCAATTCCCTGTTAATTGAATAATTTTCACTGGCAAAATGGATATTCAATTAAGAGGATTCTACTGTACCATACTATACCTGCCATATTGGCTGGAAACCAAAATCAACTAATTTGGGCTGTGTTTTTTTTTATTGAATTTGCTCTAATTTTGCAGTATTTTGGCAAAAAAGTGGCAGCCATCTTGTATTTTGAAGACAACGTTACATGGGACCTATGGAGAGGTGCTTGTGTAAACAATTAAAGCCGAATTTCACGAAAACATATGGTTTTTATAGGAATAATAATGTGATATTTTAGATGGCCATCTAGAATGTCTAAAAATTCCCATGGTTTACAGTTGCATCAGTCAAAATCAGAATCAGTGGGAAAAGTTCATTTAGAAACGGCATTAAAATGCTTTATACATCTTTTTAGCAGGGTACATACCCCTTGTGGTGTACAGACTATGCCACAGTAATAAGAATTTCAAGAAAGCCTCAATTCCTGAATAACTAATTTTTTTTCATTTTTTGTCTCAAAAACATAGGTTAGGCCTAAAAAAATAAAAAATCTGTTTCTCAGGCCCTCCTGCATGGTCCTTTTGGTTGCCGCATGCTCTCTTTTTATATCCAATTTAAACTTAAAAAAAATAAAAATTAAATGGTTTATGTCTGATATTTTACCCAAGTTAAAAAAATTGATGAATTTGTCCCTTGACTGCAAGAAGACTTTGCAATGCTTTAGCATTGCAAAGTCTTCTTGCACTCAAGGGACGAAATACATCACCACCCATGCTATTCTGTAGATTATGAGGCCTAAAACTTGAACCAAGAACATGAACTTTTGATGGCAAAAAAGTAATTACTGAAATAAAAAATAAAATACAAAACCGCTCGCCACATGTAATTTCACAAATAATGGCCTGAGAAACAGAAGATCTACTTTGGGTTTCCTTATGACTCCTTATTTGAACGAGCTCGATGAGCTCATTTGAATGAGGGGTCATAACCTAAGTTTTTGAGGAAAAAAATGAAAAAAATTTAGTTATTCATGAATTTTGTTTTCAAGTGTCGTCAGCTTTTCATGTTAGGTAAAGGGTTAAAATGGGCACATCACAAACTGAACAATATAACATTTTTTGTAATTTGTACTTACCAGGAGGAAGGCTGTCTATTGTTTTTTGTATATGAACTTCAACATTGAACACAACATAATTCTCAACTTTACCGAGAGCAACTGGTGTATCTTGATGACTTGTTAAATCTTTTCCCTCTTTGTCTGAAATTAACATGTTAACTTTAAATTCTTCCCTTGACTATTAAGACAAGTTTTTCTCCCACCACTTATGTACTGGGACATATATAAAGTCGTGTGAGACAGCTGGTAGAGATATGCTTGTCTCATCCCACCCATGCGATGGCTATCTCACCCCACCCATGTGACCAACCTATATTGGCTTATTAGCATATTTAATGAATGCAGGACTATTCAATTATCGCACATTCTTCTGTAAACAAACAACATGGTGTCATGATTCGGAAATATTAGCAGACGAACATTTGTCGAAGAAAATAGAAATAAAAACACAGACCGCAAAACCAACAGACACTTGACTCTTTTATACAAATTTTTGGATGAACACCATTATGAGTGGAGCGAGTTGCACGAAATTCCCTTTGAAACATTATGCGAATATATTGCAGAATTCATAATATGACTTCATCGGAATGTGTCAATGTTCATTTCACAACAAACCTTCTTTTTTTTTTATTAGGGTTTAATGACACAAAAACAGCCAGGGTCATATCATGTCGGTGACAGTTTTATGGGTGGAGGAAGCCGAGAGAACCATCGAGCAACGACGAGCAGCTGTCAGCTCTCAACATCGTAACTCTGAACTCTGCACCGTGGCACAGGCAGGGTTAGATTGGTTGAAGACATGTGCACCTTCGACGCGTAGTACGACTTAGTACACAGAGTCATCGTGCCCCCATGTAGGAAACAGGGTTAAGTGCCTTGCCCAAGGACACAACGTGGGGCGTGAATCAGTCGCTGAAATGGTCACCCATCCCACTACTAACCACGCTTGATGTTGCTTAACTTCGGTGATCTGACGAGAACCGGTCACCATGACCCCCCAACCCCCCCCAACCCCAACAAACCTTTAACCCCTGCCTTGCCGGCATTGGGGTTTAATTTTGTGGTACATACCTGTGGAATATACAGAACTTTCGTACGCTCTATCCAATAAGCAAATCAGTTTTTTTTAGAAATGGACAACAAAATTTTTGATATAGCTGCATGTTCCCTTGAATTACTTTTGATGATGTCAGACTGTTTTGGTGGAGGGAGAAAAATTATCCCTGATGGGGGTGGGTGTGCGATGGGGAAATCTCACCCTCGGGACAAGATGTTTGGTCCAGACACTCGGCAAGCCTTTTGTCTGGCCCAAATATCTTGTCCTCGGGTGAGATTTTCCCATCTCACACTCTCACCCACCAGGGAAAATAATAATCTTTTCCACAAGTAATCTACTTTGCCATAACCATAATAAGAGGCCCCAAGGAGCCGTAATCACTCACCTCATGTGAAAGTTGTTCAAAGAAGGATTTATTTAACCTTTTACTAGGGGCCGATCAGGACTATTTAAAATACGCTCTAGCCTCGAGCCTATTTTTTCAATTCATGCGCCAGATTTCAATTTACGGAGTCACACTGCTGTTTGTAACACACATTGCAAGTATGTAATATAGCTCTCATCATTTTCATTTAGTACACTATAGCAAACATTAATCTTCACTGTGGTTTCTGATCAAGTCTTGGCTGTCTATTTAGGCAGCCAAGACTTGATCAGAAACCACAGTGAAGATTAATGCTTGGTAATTAAGACTTGAAGTATTAACTTAAGCACTCTACAACAATGATAAATGATAATCATATATATAATACATGTAAGAGTGTCTCTCTCGATTATCCATCGAAAGAATATCAAAATATGATCTGAGAAGTTACGCGCCAACTGAGAAGCCTATTTCTGAGATTTAAGAGCCAGGTCCTGATGTTTCAGAACCAAATACGCACTGGCACATGCCCAGGTCGGTCCCTGTTTTACCCAACCTAACGGCCCAAACCAGACAGCATTATTCACAAAAATCACCATTAAATTTTCATTATTTTTGTCTAAAAAACCATAGCTTATGACCCCTCATTGGAACGAGCTCATCAAGCTCATTTCAATGAGGGCTTCATAAGCTATATTTTTGATGCAAAAGCTGAAGAAAACTATAGAAACAGATTTTAACGTAACGGCCAAAACAGGCCAGCACTATTCTCAAAAATTGCCAATTAATTTTCATTATTTTTTCATTTTTTGTCTCTAAAACATAGGTTATGTCCCCTCATTAGAACGAGCTCGTCGAGCTCGTTCCAATGAGGGGTAATAACCTATGTTTTTGAGGAAAAAAAATAGTTATTCAAGAATTTTGTTTGCAAGTGTCGTCTGCTTTTCATGTTAGGCAAAGGGTTAAGGTCACATTCAGCATCTATATCCTATACCTACAGAGGAAGTCATGCAATTATTTACATCTTTTTTGTTCATGTCAGATGATGTAAATGCCTTGGAATTAAAACAGGCCATTTTTCCATAAACTGCAATTCAAAATCTTGATTTCCCAGTTTTCAGGGTAAGTGACAAACACTCCATTTAAACTCCTGTTGTGTAAACATATTTTGAACCAGGGGTTGGGGTCCATTGAGTGAATTTTTAGTTTTTAGGCTTTAAAATCAGTTTTGCAGGATTTTGAGTGATTTTGTGAAAAATTAAAGTGTCTATAACACTGCAGCTCAATTTGACCAAGAAGGGACAGAACTAAATATCAAGTTCCAGTAATGCCAAGTCATTTGCTCAAGCTTCTACAGAAAAGACATCACACCCAAGCTACACATGAAATCAGAAAAAGATCGGGTGAGGAATGCAGCCAGTAGAGAGTGCTAATGGAATTGCTGACAATTTATATGGCAAATCCAAGATAGCCAGATGTGGCCACATTTTTCAACAAAATTCCAAAAAATCTGATAACTGCCATCTAGACATCACACCAAAGCTACATATAAAATTTAATAAAGATCGAGTGAGCGGAGTGGCTTGTAGGGTGTGCTACAGTAGAACCTGTCTTGAGATACTGCCCTTTGGGCCACACAAAAGTGGTCTCTCAAGACAGGTGGTCTCTCATAACAGGTTTCAGGTTTTCTCAAGTCAGTGAATAACCAACCACAAAATTCAGAAATGGAGAAGAATGGATTTTTGTAATTACTTTGTAGTTCTTTTTTATGAAGTTTTTGTAACAAATTGAAATGGACTGTTATTAAAATTATAAAAATAAATTAGTGTTGAAAATCTTCAATGAAGATTTTCAACACTAATTTATTTTTATAATTTTTATAACAGTCCATTTCAATTTGTTACAAAAAGATTTTGAACACAAATTTATTGTATGTATGAAATTGTTTATTCAGCAATAATCCTCAGGGTATTTGATGACTGGATTCGCATCGCAAAATGCTAGTCAAAAATGGCCAAATGCTAACCATTTTTCTTTCATATTGGCCTTATATTCACTATTTATCATCACTTTCTGAAACCAAGATGGAAACTGCTAATCAAATTTTTAAAAACAAAAAATACCCTGATCCTAATCTTTTCACAGGGGTCTTATAAAAACATCTCAATCTGTAATGAGTTAGCAATTGAAACCCAATTACGAGTTTTTAATACTTTTAATTATGTTAGTATAACCACAATGGATTTTCCAATTCCAGAACAATGGTCTCTCAAGACAGGTGGTCTCTTAAGACAGGTGGTCTCCCATAGCAGGTCCATTATAGAGTAAAACCAATCGGTGCCTGGTAGATGTGGTTTTGGCATATAAATTATCGCAATTCCATTACAGTAAAACCTGCCTTGAGAGACCACTGTCTTGAGAGACCACCTGTCTTGAGAGACCACATCTACCAGGCACTGATTGGTTTTACTCTATAATGGACCTGCTATGGGAGACCACCTGTCTTCAGAGACCACATCTACCAGGCACCGATTGGTTTTACTCTATAATGGACCTGCTATGGGAGACCACCTGTCTTAAGAGACCACCTGTCTTGAGAGACCACTGTGACCTGGTACCAACTTGTATTTTTATGCCAAAATGGACCTGTCTTGAGAGACCGCCCCTTCAAAGACTGAAACCATGACAAAAACTTTTTACCTGTTCTGGAATTGGAAAATCCATTGTGGTTATACTAACATAATTAAAAGTATAACAGTCCATTTCAATTTGTTACAAAAACTTCATAAAAAAGAACTACAAAGTAATTACAAAAATCCATTCTTCTCCATTTCTGAACTTTGTGGTTGGTTATTCATTGACTTGAGAAAACTTGAAACCTGTTATGAGAGACCACCTGTCTTGAGAGACCACTTTTGTGTGGCCCAAAGGGCGGTCTCTCAAGACAGGTTCTACTGTAGCAACATATGATATTTGAACTGATCAGGAGGGAGGTGCAGCCTGTAGGGTGTGCTAATGGAATTGTTGCCAATGTGTTTGCCAAATACAAGATGGCCACCAGCAGCCATGTTTTTCCATCAAATTCAGAAAAATTTGGTAGCTTCATTCCAGGCATCATACCAAAGAATCGGGTGAGAGGTGTGGCCTGTAGTGTGTGCTAATGGAATTGTTGATAATTTATGTGCCAAATCCAAGATGGCTACAGGCACCCATGTTTTTCAAAGAAATATGGAAAAAATTTGATGGCTCCCCCATCTAGATACCAAAGACACGTACAGATGAGAAATGCGAACTGAGGGTGCCCAAATATTAATCCAGGGACTCGAGCTGAACAAACTTGAATCTGACTCCCCAAGAGATGTTCTAAACCAAATATGAAAGGATTCTGACTGGTGAATCCCAAGAAGTAGATTTTTTAAAATGATCTCCAATATTGCACTAAGTTAAAATTTGCACTTCCATGGGAAGCCCAAATATTAACCTTGGAACTTTTTGTGAACAATCTTCAATCTGCCCCTCACAACAATGATGTATGCCAAACATTGAAAGATTCTGACTGGTGGTTCTGAAGAAGATTTTTAAAGATTATTCCCCATATTGCCTAAGTTAAAAATTTGGGCTCCTGTATTGATATCAAATATTCTATTTCAAGAACCAGTGGGCCAATTTCAACCAAATTTGGCATGCAGTATAAGTGGGTCCCAAGTAATTGATTGATGGCCGAAAAAAAATTTCACAGCCCTGTGGCAACCTCAGGGGCTAAAAACAGAAAAAAATTTGAAAGCCCATATTTCCTAAACCACTCTGAACAGCGAACTGTTATTTGGTATGAAGCATCCTTCGGACCAGTAGAATGGATTGGTTAAAAAAATTGCCACCTGTTCTATCAGGGTGCCCGGAAGAGGGTATTGAAAAAGTTAAAAAATTTATAGTAATTTATATATTTTTTATACTTACCAATGACCCAGACTTAGCTGGTGCTAACTCTAACAAAACCAGGGCCAAACACAAATTTTGCCCCCCAATCCCCAAAATTTGCATCCAAAACAAAAAGAAATCATGTCCTAAAGGACCTCCATACTACGCCTCTACTGCGCATGCGCAGTGACGCAGACGTCCCAAAATTGGCGCCAATTATCATTCTTACTGGCAGTGCCTGGTCAGCGCTATGTACTCAGCGGGGAGGCAAGAGTTTTCAACTCCAGGGAGGGCCATCCCAGTCTGGGTCATTGGTAAGTATAAAAAATATATAAATTACTATAAATTTTTTAACATTTTTATACTGTACCAATGACCCAGACTTAGCTGAATAGTAAACAGGCTGGAGGGCCTAGGACATAGAGGAAAATCCAATAAGCTCAACTATATAGTAAAGAGGTAACCCCTTGAGGAGAAAAGGAGCATTAGGCTTTACATGTATCTTTCTTGTTTAATATTAAATTAGAAAGATACACTACCCTTAATAATTGAGCACAATAACATTCATGTTCTCTATTAACATCCAGTATAACCCTTATACTAATTATTTTTAAAGCAAGCCAATAAATAAAGTAGTCCAGAGAATTGAGACTCTTTATAGTCATTCAAAAGTGTCCGAGTATTGTATATTAAAGCCCGTTTGACACTTGACATATACAAATGCTTCACACCGAGCTACACTTTAAAAATAAGACATGAATGAATTTTAACATTAATATTACACTTTAAAACCATCCCGGAAGCGACTCAGAAATACTGACTTGGAGGAGGCATTCCCTTGCTTTTCACTATAAAGCAGGTGACCTAAGGGAACACCCGCCCCCCCCCCCCCCCTTCCCTGGGTCAAATAGCCCAGAGCGAAGAGGGCAGCCGGACGGAGTCACTGCCGGAACAGAAAGCCTGCATAACTATAGTTGCAACTGTTTAGTGGACGACATTCTGAGCAACAGATAACGGACCTAAACAATGCAGGTCTCCAGAAATGGACTCAATATTTCTGAGATAAAAATTCGTAAATGTGGATGGCTGAGACCAATAAGCAGCCTTCATTAAATCTGTAATAGCAACACTATTAGCATAAGCCCAGGAAGTAGAAAGAGCTCTTACTTCATGAGCAGAAATCTTAAGCACAGACTGCTGAGAAGAAGATAAATCTTCATAAGCAGTACGGATAGTTAATTGAATCCATCTAGCAATAGAATGGACTGAAATGTCCTTTCTATTAGGCATCAAAGACAGAAAGAAACGTTTCCGTCCCTTTCTGATAAACTGAGATCTCTGTTTATAGATACGTAATGCTCTAACAGGACAGAGTAAAGGCCTACGCCCGTCTGAAGACAGAAGAACCTTAATAACAATAGGTTCTGGATATTTATTAGGAGCCTGATTCTTAGCTAAAAAACCCACATTAGTAGTGAAGGTGATAGTGTTCCCAACACTACGATAATGAGAATCATCCACCGATAGTGCATGAAGCTCACTGACTCTTCTAGCAGAAGAGAAAGCTAAGAGAAAAGCTGTCTTATAAGATAAGAATTTGAAATCTACTGTCCCAAGAGGTTCAAATGGCTTTTCCTTCAATTTAAGAAGAACCCAAGCTAAATTCCACTTAGGAATTAATCTAAGAGTTCTGGGTCTATTTATCGAAAAGTTTCTAACCAACTTAGATAAAGAGACATTAGATCCAATTTGTAAACTATCATGATGTGCATAGGTATCAGATAACATAGATCTATAACCCTTTATAGTAACAGGCTGCAGTTTGATTTCGTCAAACAAGTATACTAGAAAGTTTGCAATGTCTGGTATAGAGGGATCGAATATATCTACAGAATGATCCCTACACCAACGACGAAAAACCTTCCACTTAGCCGCATAGTTTAGCGAAGAGGAGGTCCTCCTACAGTTAGAAATCGCGTCCACTGCTCGTCCTGTAAAGTGCTTGCCATGCAAGAAGGACCGCACAACGGAAAAACGTGTAGGTTGAGACCTTGTGGGTTGTGATGGAGTTGGCGCGATTTCCCCTGCGAAAGAAGATCCTCCCGTGGAGGAAGCTTCCGCGGTAGGTCCCACAACAGACACCTGAGTAGATTTATCCACGGTCTCTGTGGCGACAGAGATGCTACCAACAGAATCTTGCATTGAGATTGTTTTATCTTTAGCAATACTTGTTGAATTAACGGCGCTGGAGGATACGCATATCCTATCATTCCGTCCCAAGGGATCGACAGAGCGTCTACTGCAAATGCTCTTGGATCCGGACACGGAGACACATACGTCTGCAACTGATTGTTGAGATGTGTTGCAAATAAGTCTATCATTGGCCGTTCCCATTGGTAGCAAATCTGATTGAATACTTGTTTGTTGAGAGTCCACTCCGACGGCAACAAGCGACCCTTTCGTGAAAGGGAGTCTGCTAGCACATTCAGACGACCCGGTATGTGACGGACCGAAAGAAGAACGTGATGTTCTAGCGCAAACAGAAGGATTCTTTCCGTTAGATTGAACAACGGAACTGAATGAGTGCCTCCCTGATTCCGTATATACGCCACTACTGTCGTATTGTCGGATAGGATTTGGACATGAGCATCGTGAATAATGTCCATCCAGTGACGTAACGCAAGCCAAATTGACATCATTTCCTTGATGTTTATGTGCTTGCACAGGAATTGCGGATCCCAAAGACCCTGGCATCTCGAATCCGTTGGGATTAATGATGCACCCCAACCTGTTTGACTGGCATCCGTCATAACGGTAAAACTCCCTGAGTTAACCACTGAATGTTTGCCCAAGTCTGAATCTCTTGTTTCACTTGATCTGACAAGAGAACATCTACATCGAGCGAATGAATTTTCACACTCCAATTCTGAGTCAAGAAAATTTGAAGAGGACGTGTGCGTAACCACCCCATCGGAATGAGATCCGCGGCGGCTCCGCACAGACCTATCAGTCTCATAAATTCTCTTGCCGTGACTTTGTCTGCGTGCAGACAATAGCGAGCGTAACAACTGACTAATTTCGCTCTGGTTAACGGCAGACGAACGAGATTGTTGTGCGTCTCGAAGCTCATTCCCAGATGAGTGAATGACTTGGACGGCACCAGATCCGACTTCTCGTTTACTATAAAACCGAGACGTCGGAGCAATAGAAGAAGATTCTGAACATCGTTCTGAAGCGTTAACTCGTTGCCGTACCTCTGAAGAATGTCGTCCAGGTAGGCCGACGTTACCGCAGACGAATGAGCTCGGAAGTAGATCATTACCGAGTTCATTACCCGAGTGAAAGCCCAGGGTGCTAGATTCAATCCGAAGCACATCGCCCGGAATTGATACACCACTCCTAGGACTGCGAAGCGTAGATACTTTCGGAATGTCGGATGTACCATGACGTGAAAGTACGCATCTTTGAGATCTATGCTCGTTGTATAATCGTTCACCCGAATACTTGCTCTGACCGATCGAATCGTCTCCATATAAAACTTCGGAGCAACGATCAGCTTGTTTATCCAGCTCAAATCTATGACTGGACGGAACGAGCCGTCTGGTTTCGGAACCAGAAACAGATGGCTGTAGAATCCCGGAGATTCCTGGTTTTCTACGACCTCTACCGCATTCTTCATTAAAAGAGACTGCACCTCTGATAACAGAGCGTCTCTTTTCTGCGGATTTGACGGAAGATGAGTCCACTTTGGACTTCGAGTTAATGGAGGCTTTCGTTTGAAGGATATCTTTAGACCTTCCGAAGTCACTCCTCTCACCCAAGGGTCGTCCGTAATCGACGCCCATTCTTGTGAAAAGCTCGACAACCTTCCGCCAACCGGAACACGATAGAGGTTTAAGCCATCACCTCCTGGACCTGCGAGGTCTGCGGTAGGAGAAACCACGTCTTCCACGGCCCGCACCTCGCCCCGTCGACCTCGGGGCGTCCGACCGATTGTCCCGGCCTGAAGGACGTCCCGAACGAGAGTCGCTATCCTGACGGTCTCTCGAATAAGACCAAGAGGACGCACCGGAACCTCTATAGGAACCTCTCTTGGGCGCATTAGACCCAGAAGTGCCTGTCTTATTCGTGTCTGCTGTATCCGACTTCTTAGGAGCAGATTTGAACAACAGAGAATCCTTAGCTTTCTTTGTAATTTTATCATAAATAGCGGAAAGCTTGCCGTCAAAGAGAAGTTCTCCTGAGACCAAAGCGACTCTAAGAGAGTTCTTCACCTTAGAATCCACTAGTGTGGATGTAGCTAGGGCTGCGTCACGTCTAACCAACTCCAGATTTGCCACTGAAAGGGTGGAGTTACACGTGGAATAAGCTACTGCCCTTGAAAGAAGTCTTAAAGAGGATTGTATATCCTGAAACTCTTTCCCCTGAATGCGCAGTGATAACGCCTTAGTAAGGTGATCTGCGTAAGATAAGGCATCTAAATTGGCTCTGTTAGATGCAATAGCTGTTTCCAACACCGCGGTTGGAATAGAAGCTGACGACGGTAATGATAGCTCTAAGTCTTCTGCCTCGTCGTCCATACGCAGAGGAACTCTCGGTATACCCTGTCCTGCCGTATCGAATTTATTCCTTGCATTAATGAAAGGCAGGTTGAGAGTATTAGCGGACAAGAAACCTGCTTTCCCCGTCCAGGAAGCACGTTTAAATATAGCGTCGTTCAATAATTCAAATGTTCTTGCAACATTATTGGACTGCGACGGAAACTCGGGAGCGATGTCCCTGAACCGCTCAAAAAATTCAGAGTCCAATGACGCTATAATTCTCTTGTCCGGAACCGCAGCAGTCTGGCCCGACGGAACAACTTGAGGGAGAAAGTGCCGAATGAAGTCCACGGCAGCTTTATGTTGTTCCGAAAGGGATAGCTCCAAGTCATCCGTATCCCTTTCACCATCCGGTCGGACCTCATGATGTTCCCGGTCGTCCGCCCCCGATGCTTCGGCGGAGCGTACCGACCCAGCGCTGTCGGATAATTCTCGATCCGACACCGTTTCTGTCGGCTGCTGGGATGCTGCGATAAGCTGTGCTATCTGCACAAGAATGTCCGGCGTCGAGACCTGCGGAGGCGCAGTCTTTCGCTGCTTCGCCGAGGGCAGCTCCGCATCAGATGGCTCCCGCATACTTTTCCTATGCGAACGTCCGGAGTCCATCTGTCTCGAATCCCTGGCTGCCGGATGGTATGACCTGGTCGCCGAAGAATCCTTGATCGGCGAAGCTGGTAATATATCGGCGGTCACGCAGCCAAGGTGCGGTCGTGTGCGCTGACGAGAAGAGGAAGCCTTAACAGTCTCTGCGGACTGCTTATACAACGGAGCGTCCCGAGCGACGGACGTATGCTCCGCTAGAGACACATTTTGTACCACAACATCTGGTCCCAGATGTTGTTGTACGAGAGAGGGGCCTCTCTCGCTCGCGGCCCGGCTGGACCTGGACGAGCTAGGAACCGGACTCAAAGGCTTCCTCCGTTCTCGCTTACTATCCGCCGTCACTGGGTGTGCATCTATTATGTTTATAGTGCTCGCATCACCCAAAACTTCCTCTTGGACCGCATCGGACGAACCCGGCTGCCGAACCATTCGGTGAATGGACGCTACACCAGGCGAGCTAGCGGACGAAATTTGTCTAATCTCCATGAGCACTTTTGCCGCTAGCTCTGAATTCATTTGTGACGACGGACGCACACTTGTAGAAGATAACATGGAAACATCACCCTGTTCTGGTTCCTCTGAAATAGAAACTGAGAGATTAGAGTGACCTTGCGGAGAAAGAGCCGGCATCGCCCTTTCTCCAGAAACAACATATCGTGACACACGTTTCCAATGTTTCTGATCCCAATATTCACATATAGGACAGGGATTAATGCGAGAACACTGACTACAATTAATACAATGATCATGAAAGTCAGAGGAAGATTTCTTCCTATTACAATTTGAACAACGTCCCTTCATTGTGAAAGAACAACAATAAGTCCTAGTTACTCGCAAAAACCCCTGACACAAAGATACATAATAACATGATCCATTAATAAATGAAAAAACAATTGCAAATCAAAATAATTTTGAAAAAATATTTTTTCAGCGAAGCCCAAGTTGCTGAAAAGTAACGTTGAGCCCCGATGGATCCGATGGCAAAGTGTGGTCAAAAATTTTAAATTTATATTAAATAATTAATGAGACACTTACGGATAATATAAATGTATCTTATAGTGAGATAAACTACAGCAAAGGCAAACAGCCCCCCTCAAAAAAGGCTGTTGCCAATGTAAACAAACAGTGTAAAAACACCAGAAAACATGACTCCAGGCACTGAAAAAACTGGCCCGGAATCAGTCATCAAATTACACTCTATCTGATGCAAAACAGAGACTCCCAGGGGAGAATCTGCAGAACATCAGATGGAAGATGCAGAACACAAACGTTATACACCCATGGGTGAAAACGTAACTATGGGGAAAATAACAGAAAACATTCTGTAACCAAGCAACTCTCCCAGGAAATTTTAGAAATGAAATTTCTCAAAAATATGCCAAAAGCATGGGAGAATTGCAAGGGGGGACTTTAGAAGGCTAGGGGAGAGGAAACACTGAATAAGCAGTGCAACATTTAGCAAGAATGACAACAAGAGGCCCATGCCTCGAAAATAGGCAACTTAACATAATTTCATCAAAAAATTTTAAGTACAGCCCTGATTATTTTTTGTCACTTCTTTTTCCTCTCCTCCTTCTATCCTCCTTAGAATCACATTTTCTCCAAAAATTACGTGTCTGGCATCCTTTAAACTGAGATTTACAAGCACAAAGATCAGTGAGATGTTGACTGATGAAGGGCCAAACAGAGAATGATAATTGGCGCCAATTTCGGGACGTCTGCGTCACTGCGCATGTGCAGTAGAGGCGTAGTATGGAGGTCCTTTAGGACATGATTTCTTTTTGTTTTGGATGCAAATTTTGGGGATTGGGGGGCAAAATTTGTGTTTGGCCCTGGTTTTGTTAGAGTTAGCACCAGCTAAGTCTGGGTCATTGGTACAGTATAAAAATATGATGAGTCAGCATTTTTACAGTAAGATTTCCCTGTATAAAATTGTTCGAATTTCCAATTTTATCTTTTCCATTAAATTCTTTCAACATATACTTTATTGTTTTGTTAAGCTACAGAGAATGAAATCCTTTTGACACTCTCAAGACTTCCATAAGTGGCAGAGGAAAAATTTATCTGATTCCTCTATGAATATCTTTAATTTAACCCTCGCAAGACTTGAGTGTTTTCCAAATATTTTATTTTATGTTGAAGCCTTTCAATGCTGTGCACGTTTTTTTCTGGTTCCTTAGAAAAAAGGTTATCTGATTCCTATACGAATATCTTTTATTTAACCTTCTCATGACTTCAGTGTGTTTTCCAATGATTTTATTTCATTTTGAACCCTTCCAATGCTGTGCATGTTTTTTCGGTTTCTTCGAAACATTTATCAGATTCCTGTATGAATATCTTTTATTTAACCGTTTCAAAACTTCAG
The DNA here is from genome assembly GCA_031216915.1 of Pictodentalium vernedei. Classification (NCBI taxonomy): domain Eukaryota; kingdom Metazoa; phylum Mollusca; class Scaphopoda; order Dentaliida; family Dentaliidae; genus Pictodentalium; species Pictodentalium vernedei. Next base: position 453,374,552 of record CM062292.1, on the reverse strand, counting down.
TATGTTTTCCAAAGATTTTATTTCATGTTGAACCCTTTCAATGCTGTACACATATGTTTTTTTCTGATTTCTTGGAAACATTTATCTGATTCCTGTATGAATGCCTTTAATTTAACCTTCTCAAGACTTATTGTGGGTTTCAAAGATTTTATTGATGCCTATATCAAACCTTTTCAATGCTATGCACATATGTTTTTTTCTGGTTTCTTGGAAAAAATGTCTCTGATTCCTGTCTGAATATCTTTAATTTAACCCTCTCAAGACTTCAATGTGGGTTCTAAAGGTTTTATTTCATGTAATACTGTTAACGAAAATCTATTTCTGATTTCTTTAAAAATATTTTATCCCCCAAAATAAGCCTCCATAAGTTCTCTTTCTGTTTTGTTTATTTTTGATGCTTTAATCATTTTCTCACAGACTTGAATTTACTGGTGGCAGTAAAATTCTGTTTCTCTAGTTTGAAATTTTTCTTATTCTTTAAAACTACTGGGCAAAATTCATACATTTATGGCGCAGACCATCTTTGAAGTAAACATTTTCTCCTTTGTTCAAATGAAGCTGTTGCCATCTTCCGGCTGGTGGAATTTACTCTTCTGATTTTCCCCCAAAAATACTATATCCCTTGGGGTGGGGGTTAATGCTCCATAAGCCTAAAATGCTTTAAAATCCTCTTTTTATAAGCCACTTGCAATAATGCTAAGATTTCTTGTTTGGAACTTACTTTAGTGATGCAGATTCACTTTTTTCAAAGAAACTCAGTAAGTCCAAATTTGAGCTACACTCACAATTTCTATTTTCAGATCCAATGGGCAGATGTGAACCCAATTTATCATGTAGTATTTAACTGGGTCATAAATATTTCCTTGATGCCAGAATTTTTTTTTTTTTTTTGGGGGGGGGGGGGGGGGTGGGGATGAGAGAACCACAGTAATTAAAAACAAAACAAAAATTTTGTTTGGTTGTTGTTTTTTAATACTTCACAGAACAGAGCTTGCTAGGAAGCTTTCCTTGGACCAGCAGAAATGAATGGCCAAAAATGCTGCCTTTGGTTGTGTCATAACAAATAAAAAATTGCTCTTGCTGCTGATCACTTACTGATACACTCATCTCTGACAACTTGAGCCAGGTGAGCGTTTTAGGCTCACTTGAGCCTCTGGTTTATGTTTATGCAATAACTTGAAAAGTAATCATCAGATTTAACTCCTTGCATGCTGCTGGCAGATATTCCTGCCCAGGACAGGAAATTTCTTGTTATTAGAATAAGAAAATTTGAGGATATTTAACCCAATTTTCCTCTGTGAACTGTGTAGACTTTTAACCCCCTGCACACTGATGTCAAAATATCTACATTTCAGGCAGAAAAAAATTCCCATAATGCAGCTAGAAACTTAACCAATTCAATCTTGTTTGACAGAGCTCATTGAGCTCTGTCAAACGAGATTGAATTGGTTAAATTTCTAGATGCATTATGGGGAAAAACAACTTCCTGAAATTTTGGTATTTTGACATCAGAGTGAAGGGGTTAACCAATGATTTCTTTTATCAAATATACAGGTTACCCCAACACCACCGTGCCCCCTGCTGGATATTCCCGCCCCAGGACAGAAAATTTCTTGCTATTAGCACTGGATAAATTTGAGAATATTTAACACAATTTTCCCCTGTAAACTGTGTAGACTTTTAACCAATGATTTCTTATATCATATATTCAGAAATTTTTCATCAAATCCAGTCATGGCTGCTCCACAGCAGCCATGACTGGATTTGATGAAAAATATTTTAATATTATTCAGCGGGTTAAGAGCTGATAACATCTGGCCTGCTGCTTTATACTGACATTGTCATGGACAAGTTTGAAAACTATGGCATTTTGTTGAAAATTGATAGTGTTATCACCCGTATTTTTGTTTTATTGGAAATTTTAATGATTTGAACAATAATAATCATTTCAATAAAGTTTACTAAAATTACATTTTTGCTTGTGTTATAGTTAATCAGAGGTGGGGGGGTTGGCTTTGCTGTGCAATGCTATTTGTTTTGTTTTTTTTGTTTTTTTAACTGTTTATGATCCTTCATTAAAATTACTATGTTCTGGTGCATGGTCAGAGAAGAAGCAATAAAATATTACCTTTAACTGTGACTGTGATATATGGATCGATGAAGTGTGCCGCATCTTTTAACCCAATTTTTTCTATTTTTATTGTGAGCACCATCTTTCTGCCACCAGCTAGCAGCCTTGGTAACAGGTTCCCTATAAATTAAATGACAACAAAAATTAAATATTATGCTTCGATAACTTTACCTCAAACTTTTTCCACTGCTGTTTTACTCTGATGAGATGGAACAATTAAGTACCATCCACTTTTCAGGGCAGATAACTGTGATCCAGTTAAGTAGTTCTGCCATACAAGTAAGTTTCTTCTTTCTGATATAAATAGGCAGTAATGAAGGATTATATACAAGTTCATCATTTGAATAGCTTTTGATAAGGTCTAAGAAAGTTAAAAATCTGTTTCTCATGCCCTCCCACATGGACCTTTTGGCTGCTGCATGCTCTCTTTTATAACCAACGCAAACTTAAAAAAATAGAAATTACCTGCTTTATGTCTGATATTTTATCCAAGTTAATTATTTATATTTATTTATTTATTTATTGGTGTTTAAGGTCACATACTTATGCACAATGGCTAATCGTGACCATGACAGTTTTACGGGTGGAGGAAGCCGGAGTACCCGGAGAGAACCACCGAGCAACGACGAGCAGCTGTCAGCTCTCCAACATCGTAACTCTGAACTCTGCACCGCAGCACAGGCAGGGTTAGATTGGTTGAAGACATGCGCACCATCGACGTGCAGTACGCCTCAGTACACAGCGTCATCGTGCCCCCATGTAGGCAATCGGGGTTAAGTGTCTTGCCCAAGGACACAACGCAGTTGCCGCAGGTGGGATTCGAACCGAGGACCTCTCGGCTTGCAGCCTGCACCTCTACCAACTGAGCCACCGCGCCCCCTATATCCAAGTTAATAAAATTGATAAATTTGTCCCTTGAGTGCAACAAGGCTTTGCAATGCTTTAGCATTGCAAAGCCTTCTTGCACTCAACAGAAGCAATGCAAAGCCTTCTTGCACTCAAGGGACGAAATACACCGCCATCCATGCTATTCTGTAGATTATGAGGTCTAAAACATAAAACAAACCAAGAACATGAACTTTTGATGGCAAAGAAATAATTTAAAAAAAAAAGGAAAGTAAAATGAAAAAAATGCCTGTCCGCATGCAATTTAAAAAAAAAGGCCTGAGAAACAGAGGATCCACTTTGTGGGGCCTAAACTTCAATTTGTTTTCATTTCAAAACCTGTCTTAGAATCAGCTTACCTTTGCTACAACTTTTATCTTCTTCAGTTTCACCATTTTGTTGAAATCTGAAAATAAAATAGCAAAACTGATAAGCAAAAACATGATCCTTCCTTTAACTGATTCAATGCTAGAAGCGCATTTCTGTTCGTGAATAAAATTGGAATGTGAGGGTTACATGTACAAAAATTGATTAATGTCAAGGTTTACCGGGGCTTCAATTTAATTTAGTGGAGGAGTTTCTTTTAGAATAATGACAAATTCGAAGTCCTACATATTACATCCGTGAACTATTGGAAATATATCACAGGAGGCTCGAAGTTTCAAAAACCCCTGCCAGAAAAAATATCCAGGGAACTCAAGGACTTTTTAGAGAATTTCCAAGCATTTCCCAGAATCTTTATCTTAAATTAATTCTATCATCTTTTGGGAAAGATGTAACACAGCATTTTGCCCACAATTCAAACACATATAGGACACCTCAGATCAGCATTTACACAGATTTATAACGAATGATGCACACTGATGTTGGGCTTCACGGTATTCCAATTTGTAATACCGAGTACGGTTATTTTTTTAAATACCATGATATGAATAAATATCGAGTATTTGAGAACTGACAATCCTTGTTTGATATGATCATGCAGAATTCCAAACGCACGCAGTACTGCTTGTACTTTGCGATAGTTCTTGCTTGGAATGAATAGAACCACGTGTATTTGATCTTGCAAATGAACAATACAGGCCTGAAAATAAGCAGTCCGACATTTGCAGAATAAGATCCCAGAGGGTGAATTTGAAGATGCTATCCTATACAGTGGGACAATTTATCTTCTGGGTACCTCTTTCTTTTAAGTTTTGAGACCCTGATTCAGATTGAGGTTCACAGAGGGTAAATTTAGTGATGCTACCCTGCCGTGCAGGGTAGCATCACTAAATTCACCTCTGGGTACCTCATTTTGCAGATGAGAGTCTGCTTATTTTCTGGCTAGAAACCATATCTAAATTAAATAAAAGTTTGGTAGTTTATAGTGTGCGTGTGACGAACTTAGATGAAGTTCAAGTCCAAAAAGTTAAGTTTATCATCAGTTTGAGAATATCGACATTGCTAATCGACAATATCATGAAGATCAGTATATCGAATGAATTGAAATTGGCTCGGTACGGTATCTATATTGAAAAAAATACCGAGTTTCGGTGAAATATCAAAATACTGTTAAGTCCTAGTGAGATATCAATGAGTTTGTTCCATTCACTCCAAGGAGATTATTATTGTCCCTGGTGGGTGAGGGTGTGAGATGGGGAAATCTCACCCGAGGGAAAGATATTTGGGCCAGACACGAGGGTGAAGCACATGTGGCCACAAGTTGTTCTCTGTCGACTCTCTATGAGTTGATTACATATCTGTTTCCCCATCTCACACCCGCCCCCATCAGAGATAATTTTTCTCCCCCAACAAAATAGAGTGACGTCATCAAAAGTAATTCAGGGGCACGTGCAGCTATATCGAACAATTTTGTGGTCCATTTCTGAAGAAAACTGATTTGCATATCGGAAAGAGCACACAAAAGTTCTGAATATACTACAGGTCTATACCACAAAACTAAATTATATCGCCGGCAAGATAGTGGGATTTGCAGTGAAATGAACATTGACGTATTTCATGACGTCATATGAATTCTACAATGTATTTGCATAATTTTTCGACGGGAATTTCGTGCAACTCCCTCCACTCATAATGGTGTTCATCCAAAAATTGAGATAAAAGAGTCAAGAGTCCTTTGGTTTTGCGGTCTGTGTTTTTATTTCTATTTTCTTTGACATACGTTTGCCTGTTAATAATTCCAAAACATGGAACAATGTCATTTGTTTACAGGAGAACATGCGATGATTGAACAGTCCTGCGCTCATTAAATATACTAATAAGCCAATATAGGTTGGTCCAGTGGGTGGGGTGAGATAGCTGTCACGTGGGTGGGGTGAGACAGGCATATCTCTCCCAGCTGTCTCAAACGACTTTATATCTTACCTCCTCCAAGTGTCTGGGAATTTCATTGGTTCAAAGACGTCACATGCAGACTACGTATAAAACCATATACTGCCTGTCAACATCAATATATGCTGACAGCTATGGGTAATCTCCCCTTTGTTCATTGATTATTCAAAATGGCGGCAGCCGATAAACGGTTCAAGTTGAAAGATTGAGTGTTGGAAGCCCATATTTGGTCTGCAGTTCAGGTTAGGCAACTTAAAAGGCTTCAAATTCTGTGGATGTGTGTCATATTACCTTCGAAATGAAACTGTTTGGTATGTATGAATTTGCCTTGTTACAAGCCTGTAGGCACTCTCCCATAAATTGTAACAAGGCAAAGACACGTGAACACATTGTGAGATTCTCTCATTTAATTTTGATATCTGTTGTTATTAGTTCTGTGCATCGATGCAGCAGTCGATAAGATATATTTGTTACACAGTTTGTTGGTGGCCTAATATGGTATATATGGTGTCAGTTAATTTCATATTGGACTTTGCTCTCGTATATACCATATTAGGCCACCAACAAACTGTGTAACTAATAATATATGTCTCAGTACCTCAGTGGTTGGAGATAATACTTCAGTGATGACTTCCAGTCATTTTATGCATTCACCTGATATAGTTCAACCATTTTCTGTTGGCAAAGACAGACCCATGTTATCATTACAGATCTATTAGGAGTAGAAACAAAAGCCAAACCATGAACTCAGTTTCAACAGACTAGCAATAAAGTGACCCAAATACTGTGTAATTCTACAAGGTGAAATGTCTCACCCTACTGACCAGTCTCCAATAAGGTTTGGATGATTTGAAAACAAAAATAAAACTTACAAATTGTTTGAGTATGACTGTACTTGTAACTGAGCTGATGCCACATCGATTGGAAAGTCTTTAGATTTCTGGCAAGGCAGATTTTTCAAAGCTGTTGAGTAAAAAGACAATGCTGTAATTACGTAAAATTGGATTGTTATACAAACTTGAAATTTACTACTTTGGTTCTGTGCTGAATTAATTTAGGTTAACTACAGGTCTGTGCAAAGTAGAGATTAAGGCAGAACTCCAGATAACATTTTGGGCCTTGTCACTATTAGCTTCTCACACTGTTGGGGTTTTTTGTTGGGAGCGGGGTTCCTGGGTATTGTTGCTGCGCTGTGTGCCACGGGTTGCAAACAATGTTTCATATATTATTGAACAAAACATTGCATGCTAATGAATAATGCGTCTTCCACGCAGTGCATGGTGTTGGCAGTGGTCATCCGGAGCCGTGTTCTGTACTGGAATGAAAAACGTTAACAGTACACCCCCCCCTCCAGCCCCTCCCCCATTGTCCATTAGAACATCTCCCTCTTATACTAGCGTTAGGCTGCGATCACCAAGCGAGTCAGTTGTTGATGTCTTGTGCATTCAAGCTGGCCCTTTTCAAATGTCATTCTTCTCCTTCACTCGTCCTCTCGTTCTACTTTCTTCATTTTTTTTCTGTGTTTAAACAACATCCAACCAACCCACCCGTTCTGTCTAACTGAAATTGTGTAATCTCACAGACTTGGGAGACGGTTCACATAAGCATTCAGCTTACTCTTCCGAATCCGCTACTACAACAAGTTAGTTTGATATCTTAGGTGTTAATTGTATTCACTGAAATTTATGTACAAAACATTCAATCCGTTTACACTTGTTTGCATGTATACAGTTAACATATATTTTTTTCAATAAATATTGTTTAAACTAACATTTTGGTTTAACACTGCACACAGATGTCGAAATATCAAAATTTCAAAGCAGCAAATTTTTCTCATACTGCAACTCGGAATTTAACAAATATGATCTTGTTTGGCAGAGCTCACTGAGCTCTGTCAAACAAGATCAAATTGGTTCAATTCCTAGTTGCACTATGGGAAAAATTTGAAGCTTAAAATTTAATATTTTGATACGAGTGTGCAGAGGGTTCTCAGGTATTTACCTTCTGACCTTTTTTCTCAGTTTGTACTTGGCCCCTCGGAAACTTCTGCAAAAATGTATTTTGAAAAAAATAATAAAGGGTAAGTTACCCATTATAATGGGGTTATGTGATACCAGATCAACTATTTTCACACTAAGTACTCAGCACAAGTTAAAATATCAAAAAATAATGTTAATAACATTGATTGACACCAATTGACTGAAAATGTTAGGAAATATCAATTTGACGATTTTTCGATTTGGTCAGAGCATTTGAAGTGAACACAGTTTCTTCCAACATCCAGTAGAGTGTTTGATTAACCATGAAACTAATTTCACAACAAAGTGACTATATCACAAATTGACTAGCAACGTGTACTGCATGAGATGTCTGTGAATTTCATCATTAGATCTATTTTTTTATATGACTTTTATACACTTTAAATAGAATATTATCTGTTCACGAAAAAGCACGTGTCCTTGGGCCATATCAAACTGGTATGTGCAAATGGCAGGAGATACCACAGACATTCTTCAATGAATTAATCAGAAATGATCAATCATTTGTTAATAAATTAGCTTCCACAAAGTATACTGCTTTTTGCTTCAATATTTGATTTTTTTGGTATTATTTATACTGAATTGCTTTACAGTATGGCTGCTGTGGACTGGTCAATTTCCCTGGGTGGACAATATTTCCACAGAAACAATAATATTAGATTCCAAACACTAATTATACGAATAATCATCAAAAATTTAATTAATGAAGCACCAGGTACAACCCGGTGCTTCATTAATAAAAAATTTGCTGATGATGATTTTTTTTACCTGGTAAATGCATGCGTGGACATCACTACCCACGCATGCATTACGACCAGTCCACAGTGGCTGTACTGTGGCTGGTTCAACATTTTTTTTTGTATAGTATAGTAATTCATAATTCTAATACAATTACTATAAATCTCGAAATTTGATTGGTTAATGAATAAAATATGTGACAGTAAAATCGGCGTAACCTGTCAGATATTTGTGTTGTCAAAAACTATTTCAGGGAAGTCAAGATGTATTCGTGAGCATTCTATTTTCGTTTCATTTGGAGTCATTAACTACCGTATCCAAGGTTAACAAAAGCTGTGAACGTGTTGACTTTCTGTAAAAAAAAAAAGTTTTCTATCTTTCTTGTAATTTACTGTAATTAATATGGATGAAGTTGGAAAGTTTACTATTAATGTGGAAGAGGTTTGGCAGAGACTGATGACTAATGAAAGTTGAAAAAAACTGATTCCAACAGGCTTAACGGTAACCATGTGGAACCAGTCAGTGACACTGATATTATAATTTTTATAGCAATTTTTCGTACGATGAAGAATTTATGGACGCTATGTGCGAAATAGAAAACAAAAATTCTGACAACTGGCAATAATAATTTTAATTGTTCGAGGCCAAATATTTCTGACCGATCCGCTAGCGATGTTATAACATCGACTTCAAGTGCAAGTGGTCCTTTCATTTTCTAATTTGTCACCTGCATTCGTGGCATCAACACGTACACAGTACAGCTGCAGCAACATGTTCACCACTGAGAGAGGTGAACTATCCATTCTGCAACAATTATGTCAATACCAGTAGCCTAATTCCACAAGCCATCATTTCCCAGAAACAGTTTGAAATGAATATCTGTTCTGTAACCATAAGTAATTATTACTGTCAAACAAGTGCTTCCAATCAAAGCTCCCAAAATTTTTAACTTTAATGGTAAATCCTTGAGTGCTTTCCAACTCTCACTGAAACATCACAAGGCGAACTCTAAACTTTGAACAGGGAAACCAGCCGGCGTATTTTGTTTTCAGATTGTCACAAACCTTTAAACGTGATAGATGTTGTCAGTACAAATATAGATATATTTTGTTGGTTTATTCCCACTCAGCCAACCTTCCTAAAATACCAGCTAATAGGTGTGAATTACAGAAAGGTGTTAGGTTGGCTGAACGCAACTTTTGCAGTAGAGGATTAGGCTTACCTACATAATCAAACAACATCATATCAAAATACATCTCAACTTTATAATAAAATCTATAAGTACCTTCACATTATTTCAATTTTAGTAATTTACTTGCTTCGTCACCAAATTCAAAAATGTCCAGATTGCCACTATTGAGTCTGTTCTTCAGTGTTTTCAAATGATTGTCTATCGTTCTGTAACGCTTTCGTCTTTTTGGTGCGAGACCTCCGGATTCAAGTTGAATCATTTTTGCTTCATTGGTTGCCTGCAATTTCTTTAGCAACACAAGGAAAGAGTATATGTTTGGGTGAGCAGCTCTGCACATTTTTTTTATTTTGCTGTGCCAACCTTCCGCATTGTTGGTTGTTCTTGCGCCGTCGTTGTTGTGATGGTTCCATTTGCTGATGGGAACACCCTCTACCCATTGTTCGGTAACATAGTCAGTAAATGCGGTGACATCCACGGAAATGTCCTCGGCTGATTCTAAAGCATTTAGCCAGAAATCTTCAACATGTTGGACGGGAATGAGTGGAAGAACAGCAGCCCTCCGGACAAGAAGTTTGACGTCATCATCTTGATTGTAATGTCTCACTAAACCAACGGATTGAGTCTTCCTCCAGATACACTGTGTAAAGTGGAAAAAACAACCTTTAACCACCACGGAAGTAAACACGCACTCCAAAACGTTCATCACCGCCGTCTCGAAGTCTATCATGAATGTATCTGGTGCAAACGTAAGTTTCGTTGAAGAATCTCATCCTTCAGAATGTTGAAAAATATTGAGTAAGTTGATTGAGTTTTATTTGGCAGAAGCGCGAACACCAAGGGGAAAACTTTACGGTCAACCATTCCATGAATACAATACAGCTGATAAAACAACTCGGGACACGAATAGAATGTTCCATCTGCAAAAATAATGTCAGAATTGCACAATCGTCGCAAATTGTCGTCAGTGCTAAAAACTAAGATTCGTCGGTTCTGTTCATCTACTATGTCACGCAATAGAAACCGTTCTCCAGCAAAAGTTTTTGTCCATTCATCACCAAGTTCAATTTGATTTTGCTCTCGTGGCAACTTTGGAAGAACTTTTAATCGATTCCTGTATAAAGACGACTTACAGCTCTCAATGTGGGAATTTTTTTGATAACTTCATGAACTTCATGTGAATCTGTATTTCGCAAGCTTCCGAGTTCTTCATCATAAATGCTCGGGATTGGTCCGACTTCTTCGTGACATCGCTTCTTAACTTTTGACAAGAATGCACTTGAAGCAATACTCTCAATATCAGAAGTATGATTATGTCCATTACTGAACTTAACAAGAATACTTTCTTTTGTCACCACTGTAGCCGGACAATTCCGATCAACGCACCTCCAATAGCAACATCCATGATTTCGTGTTCTGATAGAGAATTTAAATCCCACCATGAATCAAGAAAAACCACCTCTACCATTATCAAGAAAATCAATGTCAACTTGTGCGGAAGCCATGATTACTGACAATTCATGCTGAGAAGATCCATATATATATAATATGGGACTGTGTTTTGAAAACATAAAATAATAGATGAGACAAACACCGTGATTGTTGTTCACTTCAAAGGCACAATTAGTGAATCTAAGAAATATCAAACACCGTGTAAACAAGACAGCGGCAGAATATTTTATTTTTGCAAAACAAGACATCAAAAACAATGATAACATATAACAAATTAGAAAAAACAACATAACTGCAGAATATTTTAAAAATTAAGACATCAAAGATGATGATAATATATAGTAACAAACTAATTAATTGTTTTCCCTCAATTCAACCGACTGACAAAAAACAACAATATTTTAATTTGCAAAAATGATTTTTATTTTGCAAAAAAAAAAATGACAATTTATATGCTACATACAGACTATAACAAGGATTAAGCAAGTGTGAAAAAAAAGGTTGGCTAGATGCTACCCCCTGATCATTAAAAGGTTGGCCAGACGCTACTAATGAAATTAAAAAGGTTGGCTAGGTGGGACGACACCATTTTGTTATTGCTGATAAAATGTCTAAAACGTTTGGAACTATTTGTATAGTGGCAGTTTGATCGAAACTATAATCACAGATGCACAGGTTCCCATGGTAATTAACACCCCATACCAAGTCTCAAAGAAATTGACCCATAAACATCCAAGAAAATCTCTGGACAAAATTCAGGCATTCCAAGATGAAAAGGGGCATAATTCTGGCAAAAAAAGTCTGATCAAAACTATAGTCGCAAGCACACAGGTTCCATGGTAATGAACATCCATACCAAGTTTCGAAGGAATTGACCCATAAACATCCGAGAAAATCTCCGGACAAAAGTCATGAATTTTAAGATGAAAAGGGGCATAACTGTGGGAAAAAATTCTGATCAATACTGTAATCGCAGGTGCACCAGGTTCCCAAAGGTAGTAAACATACATACCAAGTTTCAAAGGAATCGACCCATAAACGTCTGAAAAATCTCTGGACAAAATTCAGAAATTCTAAGATAAGAAGGGGCATAACTCTGGCAAAAAAGTCCGATCGAAACTATAATCACAGGTGCAGAGGTTCCCATGGTAATAAACATCCATACCAAGTTTCAAAGGAATCAACCCATAAACATCTGAGAAAATCTGTGGACAAAATTCTAGGCCCTGCTTTTTCAAGTAGAAAAGGATCATAATTCTGGCAAAAATAATCTGAACGAAACTATAATCACAGGTGCACAGGTTCCCCAAGGTGGTGATCATTCATACCATGTTTCGAGCAGATTAGTCCATAAATGTCTGAGAAAATCTCTGGACAAAATTATGTCTATGGATAGACAGACAGACAGATGGACAAGGTGATTCCCAATATACCCCCCCCCACCCCCCACACCACCCCATAACTCGTTGCGGAGGGTATAATAAGTGCAGAGATTAGAAAGTTGACACAATGATGTTGGATGAAGTGAAATCTGTAATGCTGTGACTACAGCTTTCGTCATCAAACGTCATCGATTGGGAAGAGGAGTTATCATGTTTATATGTTTATTGACTTGCAGCCATCTTAGGGGGGGAGGGGGGGCGGGGGTTTGGGGGGGGGGGGGCTGCAGCAATTTTTGTGGACATTACAGCATTCCAGTTGACAAGAAATCAGTGGTAAATTATCACTGATGATAGCTCAAATAAAGCACAAGAATGAGAAAATTTCTATTCTTAAAAACTATTTGCCAAAGATTTTGAGTAGTATCACTGTAGTAGGACCAGGTAGTAGAAGTGAGCAGATTGAAGACAATGTTAAATAATAATTGAATAGTTACTGATGAAAATAAAACTACTTACTTTCCCCAACTTTCTTGAGATCATGTAGGGATACTCCATCAACCTTTCCTGGATTCTACATATGACAAAAAACAAAAAAAAAACATTTATTCATGTGTGAAATAAAAGGCCATTTGGCCACATGTCCCATCCCCCCCCCCCCCCCCCCCCCCCAAAAAAAAAAAAGTATACAATTTGAGGTATTTGAAAATGAAAGTGTTAATGACACTATAGCTTAACTTGACTCTGTGTAGTGTTTGATGGTATGTTGAGGATATGTTGAATTTTTATGAAAGGATTATGAAATAAGACAAGAATTGTGATAATTGAGAATATGTTAATTTCTGCGCCGTACATGCTATGTTTTCAATAACAATAATTTGAGGTGAAGACTGTACTAAAGAACTGAGGCCTGGGTTAACGTGGCCCTCACAGTTAATGTATGTCAAGCAAAGTTACTAAGTTACAGTAAAATCATTCCAAAACGAGTCATCTTACCAAGGTACATTGAAATTGCTTCATAAATATGAAATGTAGCCTGTGCTAAACAAATCTAGGTCATGTGCCTGTGTGGCTGTCATGGTTGACGGATCACGGCCAAAATATGACGTTCTCATCTAGACATTATACTGAGTCATCATAACCAATTTACAATGAAATCCCTTCATAATTGCAAGCCGTAGACTGTGCTAAAGGAATCTAGGTAACGTGTCCCTGCGGCTGTCGCAGTTGACTGAACCTGACCAAAATAGGACATTTTCATCTAGATATTATACAGAGTCACCCTACTAAGTTACAATGAAATCCCTTCATAAATACAACCTGTAGATTGTGCTAAAGGTTTTTTGGGTTTCGGCCCACACAAGCCGTCACAGTTGACTGATTGCAATCAAAAGGGGACATTCTCATCTAGACATTATATGGAGTCATCCTATCAGGTTACAACAAAATCCCTTCATAAATATGACCTGTAGACTGCAGCCATCACGGTTGCCCGATCGCGACCAAAAGGGGACGTTCTCATCTAGACATGACCCTGCATAAGAAATTTCATGATGATCGGAGAACTACGGGGTGTAGCCTGTGCTAAAGAAAATGTGAACAGACTCATAGATTTCTGCACGCATGATGGCAATAGCTTATCTTGACTTTGTCAAGTTAACCCCTTTACCTAATGAATCGCTCGTATCCGCCCCCACGTAATATGCATATTGAGCAGTTGAAAAAATTAAATTTTTCAAAATATTTCAACAAAACCATATCATGTGACCCCTCACTGGAATGAGCTCATTGAGCCCGTTCCAATGAGGGGGTCACATGATATGGTTTTGTTGAAAATTTTTTGAAAAATTTAAAAAATTATATTTAAAATAATAAATTTTGATATCGTCTGCATTGGGTAAAGGGTTAAGCTAAAAATTAAATTTTTCGAAGTCGAAAAAGGGGAATAACTCTGGCATAAATTGTTGTACTGCACCCCGATTTGAACCTGATCTGTATTTTATGTTGATATACCTACAAACCTTTCATTTTATTTTGCCAACTGTAAAGTTATCCTCGGGAAACCCCAAAAATGAATTTTCGAAGCCGAAAAAGGGGCACAACTCTGGAAAAGAATGTTGGACCCGCACCCCAATTCGATCTTGACCTGTATTTTATGTGATACACCTACAAAATTTTGTTTGATTTGGCCTACAATAACTAAAGTTATCATCGGGAAACCAAATTGGGATGGACAGAGGGATGGATGCACGAATGGATGCACGCACGCACCCCAGCTATTTTAATCGCCACCCCCCCCCCCCCCCACCCCTCCCCAAACAGAATTTTTCAGCAGACAACTGGTGTAACAGGCCATAACTTTACCTAACAAAATTATAAAATCATCTTAGCTTGAAAAAATATGTCTAACATTTTTTATAAATTTTTCATTTTCAACAGATATCTTCACACACTGAAAGGATCTCTCCAAGCTCATTCCAGAAAAAGATCAGAATTTTTGTCGGGAAAAAAAGAAATTCAGGAATAATAATTGTGATTTTACTGATTGTTTTTAACATTTTATGAGGTGAATAAGGCACCACAATGTAGATCTTGTTCCTCAGGCCATTTTTTGTAAAATTGCATGTGGGCGGTGTTTTTTAAATTTATTTTTAATTATTTCTTTGCCATCATGTTCCTAGTTTGTTTTATGTTTTTAAGCCTCATAATCTATAGAATAGATTGAGTGGTGGTGTATTTCATTCCTTTAGTACAAGAAATTGCTAAAGCACTGTAAAGACATGTTGCACGCAAGGGACAAATTTTTCAATTTTATTAACTTGGGTAAAAAATCAGACATAAACCATTTAATTTTTAGTTTTTTAAGTTTGCATTGGTTATAAAAAAAGTGCATGTGGCAGCCAAAAGGACCATGGAGGAGCAGTGGCGGCGCAATGGGAGGGGGGGAGGGTATAGAAGGGGGAGGGGGGTGGTTACCCCTCCACTTTTTTTCGCCAAGCATAGTAAAAAAAATACTATCATTTTAATTTTTGTATTGAACGTTGCGGTGTAATGATGGGTATGCTTAATTCCATACTCCCAAGTGCACTAAATCAGAGAAGTTTTTAAATTATGTTTGTGTGTGCCCCCTCCCCCCCCCCCCCCCCCCCCCCCCCCCCCCACACACACACATTAGCTGCAAACAACAAACAAGAGTCGAGGGCCTAAACTGCAACAAGGCGTGCCGCGTTCAAACGGTCTGAAACATACTGCTTAAGAGTATTCGAGGAATGCTAGAATCGGGAGCGTGCAACACATCCGTTTGCAATGCAGCCTACTTTCATTTTCGATTTGAGTGTCGTTTGGTGCTTTGTGCTCGCACTTTACAACAGCGTTCTTCCGTTAAAATGTCACCATGTACAACGTTTTCTATAACTGAAAGACCTAACCAATAAGTTTCAAAAGGATAAAACTGTTTTAATTTAATTGTCTGAGAATGCTCCAGAGAACACCATTTACAACGTAAGTTTTAAAAATTTTCTCAACTTTCGGAGGGGACACCCCTCCTGAAACCAAACCCCGGCTCAGCGCTGCACGCCAAGGCCGCCTCTGCATGGCGGGCAATACCCAACTGTACCCCCCTCACTTCTGTAACTCTAGTGCCGCGGAGGAATGCCTGAGAAACAGAATTTTTACTTTTACTTTTTTAGGCCTAACTGAAGATTTTAACCCTTTAGACCACCGATTACTTTTATGGTAATTACTCCTGTACACAGCTGAAAATGACTTGCCAGCAGAGATGGGTGGTTAACAGAAAATTTGGTTCGGTTTTGGTTTTGTTATCAAAACCTAAACCGAAACAATTACAGAAAACCCTTTAATATTGAAAAACTCTAATCATGTCTTCATTTCTCAGAAAAAAGATAGAAACAACCTTGTTTTCAAACTTCAAAGTCGCGATATCCCTTTTTCAGAACAGTTGCACTAATTGGTATTGCGTTTGACAGGTGACAAAATTACTTCTTTTGCATCGTGGTTTAAACGTTCATCTGTTTATTTAATGCGATTTCCTTTGTAGAACAAGAACTTGTCGTTTGTTCCACATTTATAATGACAAATATATTTATTTCTACATGTAATTTTGAAAGCTTCAACTCCAAAGCCAGCATCAAAATCACAGTTGAAGTTGGATGGAAATTTAGGGTTATAATGACCTATATGAGTGCTTTTACTGATAAAATTTTTATGGCCGGCATAATTTTTTAGGGTGTGTTGGGTTACCTTAAACACAGGTACTGGTGAGGGGGGAGGGGGTAATTCTGTAACAGACTCGGGGCAAAATCATTTTATTCAAACTTGAAACTCATGAGATAATTTATACAAATACATTGTGCTCAGGAAATGAGAGAAGCGGTATAGACTATTACCCAGGTGCGTTGCCCTGGAAGGAGAGTTCCTGTGACACTGACTTTCACCAAATACATCTTATTATATGCAAATACAATATATTGTTATGTTTGTGCAATGAAAACGGAAACTGAAAACCTGACTCTTTGAATGAAACTGAAACTGGAACAGACATGAAATTTGAAAACCGCCAATCTCTACGTGCCAGTTGTCTATATGTACATCAGGCCTGGCATTCTTAACAAGAGCACCGTCTAGCGGGGCAACATATGCCCGTCAAAATTGGAACATGCACAAGTTTCTCTGGAGTAAAGTTTGAACTTTTTGTTCACTCGACTATGTCTATCCACCCCCCCTATAATCATTGCCCATTCCCCTGCCCTGTCTGGAGTAAAGGGTAATTCACCTATTTTCACATTTTAATATTAAGCGATCTGAGGTCTTTACAAGAAAATAAAGGGCCATAACTCTACTAAAAATGGGTCGCAAAAGACGGAAATCGAACCCAACCTGTTGTATTAAATCCATAAGCCAAAATTAACTCAGCACAAACCATTACAACTAAAGTTATCGTACGAAAGTTAAAAAATTTATAGTAATTTATATATTTTTTATACTTACCAATGACCCAGACTTAGCTGGTGCTAACTCTAAAAAATCCAGGGCCAAACACAAATTTTGCCCCCCAATCCCCAAAATTTGCATCTAAAACCAAAAGAAATCATGTCCTAAAGGACCTCCATACTTTGCCCTTACTGCGCATGCGCAGTGTCAAGGACGTTCCGAAATTGGGGCCAATTATCATTCTTACTGGCAGTGCCTGGTCAGCGCTATGTACTCAGTGGGGAGGAAGAGTTCCCAACTC
Source organism: Pictodentalium vernedei (assembly GCA_031216915.1). NCBI lineage: Eukaryota > Metazoa > Mollusca > Scaphopoda > Dentaliida > Dentaliidae > Pictodentalium > Pictodentalium vernedei. Next base: position 453,357,154 of record CM062292.1, on the reverse strand, counting down.
CTGGGAGGGCCATCCCCGTCTGGGTCATTGGTAAGTATAAAAAATATATAAATTACTATAAATTTTTTAACATTTTTATACTGTACCAATGACCCAGACTTAGCTGAATAGTAAAAAGGCTGGAGGGTCTAGGACACAGAGGAAAATCCAATAAGCTCAACTATATAATATAGAGGCAACCCCTCAAGGAGAAAAGGAGTATTAGGCTTTACATGTATCTTTCTTATTTTATGTTAAATTAGAAAGATACAATACCCTTCATAATTGAGCACAATAACATTCATGTTCTCTATTAACATCCAGTATAACCCTTTATACTAATTATTTTTAAAGTAAGCCAATAAATAAAGTTAGTCCAGAGAATTGAGACTCTTTATATTCTTTAAAAGTGTCCGAGGATTGTATATTAATGCACGTTTGACACTTGACATATACAAATGCTTCACACCGAGCTACACTTTAAAAATATGACATGAATGAATTTTAACATTAATATTACACTTTAAAACCATCCCGGAAACGACATTCCCTTGCTTTTCACTATAAAGCAGGTGACCTAAGGGAACACCCTCCCCCCCCCCTTCCACTTGCCCTGGGTCAAATAGCCCAGAGCGAAGAGGGCAGCCGGACGGAGTCACTGCCGGAACAGAAAGCCTGCATAACTATAGTTGCAACTGTTTAGTGGACGACATTCTGAGCAACAGATAACGGACCTAAACAATGCAGGTCTCCAGAAATGGACTCAATATTTCTGAGATAAAAATTCGTGAATGTGGATGGCTGAGACCAATAAGCAGCCTTCATTAAATCTGTAATAGCAATACTATTAGCGTAAGCCCAAGAAGTAGCAAGAGCTCTTACTTCATGAGCCGAAATCTTAAGCACAGACTGCTGAGAAGAAGATAAATTTTCATAAGCAGTACGGATAGTTAATTGAATCCATCTAGCAATAGAATGGACCGAAATGTCCTTTCTATTAGGCATCAGAGACAGAAAGAAACGTTTTCGTCCCTTTCTGATAAACTGAGATCTCTGTTTATAGATACGTAACGCTCTAACAGGACAGAGTAAAGGCCTACGCCCGTCTGAAGACGGAAGAGCCTTAATAACAATAGGTTCCGGATATTTATGAGGAGCCTGATTCTTAGCTAAAAATCCCACATTAGTAGTGAAGGTGATAGTGTTCCCGACACTACGATAGTGAGAATCATCCACCGACAGTGCATGAAGCTCACGGACTCTTCTAGCAGAAGAGAAAGCTAAGAGAAAAGCTGTCTTATAAGACAAGAATTTGAAATCTACTGTCCCAAGAGGTTCAAATGGCTTTTCCTTCAGTTTAAGAAGAACCCAAGCTAAATTCCACTTAGGAATTAACCTAAGAGTTCTGGGTCTATTTATCGAGAAGTTTCTTACTAACTTAGATAAAGAGACATTAGATCCATTTGTAAACTATCATGATGTGCATAGGTATCGGATAACATAGACCTATAACCCTTAATAGTAACAGGCTGCAGTTTGATTTCGTCAAACAAGTATACTAGAAAGTTTGCAATGTCTGGTATGGAGGGATCAAAAATATCAACAGAATGATCCCTACACCAACGACGAAAAACCTTCCACTTAGCCGCATAGTTTAGCGAAGAGGAGATCCTCCTACAGTTAGAAATCGCGTCCACTGCTCGTCCTGTAAAGTGCTTGCCATGCAAGAAGGACCGCACAACGGAAAAACGTGAAGGTTGAGACCTTGCAGGTTGTGATGGAGTTGACGCGATTTCCCCTGCGAAAGAAGATCCTCTCGTGGAGGAAGCTTCCGCGGTAGGTCCCACAACAGACACCTGAGTAGATTTATCCACGGTCTCTGTGGCGACAGAGATGCTACCAACAGAATCTTGCATTGAGATTGTTTTATCTTTAGCAATACTTGCTGAATTAACGGCGCTGGAGGATAAGCATATCCTATCATTCCGTCCCAAGGGATCGACAGAGCGTCTACTGCAAATGATCTTGGATCCGGACACGGAGACACATACGTCTGCAACTGATTGTTGAGATGTGTCGCAAATAAGTCTATCATTGGCCGTTCCCACTGGTAGCAAATCTGATTGAATACTTGTTTGTTGAGAGTCCACTCCGACGGCAACAAGCGACCCTTTCGTGAAAGGGAGTCTGCTAGTACGTTCAGACGACCCAGTATATGACGGACCGAAAGAAGAACCTGATGTTCTAGAGCAAACAGAAGGATTCTTTCCATTAGATTGAACAACGGAATTGAATGAGTGCCTCCCTGATTCCGTATATACGCCACTACTGTCGTATTGTCGGATAGGATTTGGACATGAGCATTGTGAATAATGTCCATCCAATGACGTAACGCAAGCCAAATTGACATCATTTCCTTGATGTTTATGTGCTTGCCCAGGAATTGCGGATCCCAAAGACCCTGGCATCTCGAATCCGTTGAGATCAATGATGCACCCCAACCTGTTTGACTGGCATCCATCATAATGGTAAAACTCGGATCCGGCAACTGCAGCGGAACTCCCTGAGTTAACCACTGAATGTTTGCCAAGTCTGAATCTCTCGTTTCACTTGATCTGACAAGAGAACGTCTATGTCGAGCGAATGAATTTTCACACTCCAATTCTGAGTCAAGAAAATTTGGAGAGGACGCGTACGTAACCGCCCCATCGGAATGAGATCCGCAGCGGCTCCGCACAGACCTATCAGTCTCATAAATTCTCTCGCTGTGACTTTGTCTGCGTGCAGACAATAGCGAGCGTAACAACTGACTAATTTCGCTCTGGTTAACGGCAGACGAACGAGATTATTGTGCGTCTCGAAGCTCATTCCCAGATGTGTGAATGACTTGGACGGCACCAGATCCGACTTCTCCTCGTTTATTATAAAACCGAGACGTCGGAGCAATAGAAGCAGATTCTGCACATCGTTCTGAAGCGTTAACTCGTTGCCGTACCTCTGAAGAATGTCGTCCAGGTAGGCCGACGTTACCGCAGACGAATGAGCTCGGAAATACATCATTACCGAGTTCATTACCCGAGTGAAAGCCCAGGGTGCTAGATTCAATCCGAAGCACATCGCCCGGAATTGATACACCACCCCTAGGACTGCGAAGCGTAGATACTTTCTGAATGTCGGATGTACCATGACGTGAAAGTACTCATCTTTGAGATCTATGCTTGTTGCATAATCGTTCACCCGAATACTCGCTCTGACCGATCGAATCGTCTCCATATAAAACTTCGGAGCGACGATCAGCTTGTTTATCCAGCTCAAATCTATGACTGGACGGAACGAGCCGTCTGGTTTCGGAACCAGAAACAGATGGCTGTAGAATCCCGGTGTCTCCTAGTTTTCTACGACCTCTACCGCGTTCTTCATTAAAAGAGACTGCACCTCTGATAACAGAGCGCCTCTTTTCTGCGGATTTGACGGAAGTTGAGTCCATTTTGGACTTCGAGTTAATGGAGGCTTTCGTTTGAAGGATATCTTTAGACCTTCCGAAATCATCCCTCTCACCCAAGGGTCGTCCGTAATCGACGCCCACTCTTGTGAAAAACTCGACAACCTTCCGCCAACCGGCACGCGATAGAGGTTGAAGCCATCACCTCCTGGACCTGCGAGGCCTGCGGTAGGAGAAACCACGTCCTCCATGACCCGCACCTCGTCCCGTCGACCTCGGGGCGTCTGACCGGTTGTCCCGGCCCGAAGGACGTCCCGAACGTGAGTCGCTGCCTTGACGGTCTCTTGAATAAGACCAAGAGGACGCACCGGAACCTCTATAGGAACCTCTCTTGGGCACATTAGACCCAGAAGTGCCTGTCTTACTCTTATCTGCCGTGTCCGACTTTTTAGAAGCAGATTTGAACAGCAGAGAATCCGAAGCTTTCTTAGTAATTTTATCGTAAATTGCAGAAAGCTTGCCGTCGAAGAGAAGTTCTCCGGAGACAGAAGCGACTCTGAGAGAGTTCTTCACCTTACTATCCACGAGTGTGGATGTAGCTAGGGCTGCGTCACGTCTAACCAACTCCAGGTTTGCCACTGAAAGGGCGGAGTTACACGTGGAATAAGCTACTGCCCTTGAAAGAAGTCTTAAAGAGGATTGTATATCCTGGAATTCTTTCCCTTGAAGACGCAGTGATAATGCCTTAGTAAGGTGGTCTGCGTAAGATAAAGCATCTAAACTGGCTCTGTTAGATGAAATAGTTGTCTCCAACACCGCGGTTGGAATAGACGCAGACGACGGTAATGATAATTCTAAGTCTTCCGCCTCGTCGTCCATACGCAGAGGAACTCTCGGGATACCCTGTCCTGCCGTATCGAATTTATTCCTTGCATTAATGAAAGGCAGGTTGAGAGTATTGGCGGACAAGAAACCTGCTTTTCCTGTTTTGGAAGCAAGTTTGAATATAGCGTCGTTCAATAATTCAAATGTTCTTGCAACATTATTGGACTGAGACGGAAACTCGGGAGCGATGTCCCTGAACCGCTCAAAGAAATCAGAGTCCAATGACGCTATAATTCTCTTGTCCGGAACCGCAGCAGTCTGGCCCGACGGAACAACTTGAGGAAGAAAGTGCCGGATGAAGTCCACGGCAGCTTTATGTTGTTCCGAAAGGGATAGCTCCAAGTCATCCGTATCCCTTTCACCATCCGGTCGGACCTCATGATGCTCCCGGTCGTCCGCCCCCGATGCTTCAGCGGAGCGTACCGACCCAGCGCCGTCGGATAATTCCCGATCCGACACCGTTTCTGTCGGTTGCTGGGATGCTGCGATAAGTTGTGCTATTTGAACAAGCACGTCCGACATCGAGGCTTGCGGAGGCCCAGTCTTTCGCTGCTTTGCCGAGGACAGCTCCGCATCTGGTGACTCCCGCATACTCTTCCTATGCGAACGTCCGGAGTCCACCGGCCTCGTGTCCCTGGCTACCGGATGGCGTGACCTGGTCGCCGAAGAATCCCTGATCGGCGAAGCTGGTAATATATCGGCGGTCACGTAGCCAAGGTGCGGTCGTGTGCGCTGATGAGAGGAAGAAGCCTGAGCAGTCTCTGCGGACTGCCTATACAACGGAGTGTCCCGAGCGACGGACGTGTGCTCCGCTTGCGACACATTTTGTACCACAACATCTGGTCCCAGATGTTGTTGTACGAGAGAGGGGCCTCTCTCGCTCGCGGCCCGGCTGGACCTGGACGAGCTAGGAACCGGACTCGAAGGCTTCCTCCGATCTCTCCTACTATCCGCCGTCACTGGGTGTGCACGTTGAATGTTTATAGTGCTCGCATCACCCAACATTTCCTCCTGGACCGCATCGGACGAACCCGGCTGCCGAAACATTCGGTGAATGGACGCTACACTGGGCGAGCTAGCGGACGACATTTGTCTTATCTCCATGAGCACTTTTCCGCTAGCTCTGTATTCATTTGTGACGACGGAAGCGCACTTGCGGAAGATAACATGGAAACATCACCCTGTTCTTGTTCCTCTGAAATAGAAACTGATAGAGTAGAGTGACCCTGCGGAGAAAGAGCCGGCATAGCCCTTTCTCCACTAACAACATATCGTGACACACGTTTCCAATGTTTGTCATCCCAATACTGACAAATAGAATGGGGATTAGTGCGAGAACACTGACTACAATTAATACAATGATCATGAAAGTCAGAGGAAGATTTCTTCCTATTTTAATTTGAACAATATCCTTTCATTGTGAAAAGTCAACAACAAGTCCTAGTTACTCGCATAAACCCCTAACACAAAGATACATAATAACATGATCCATTAATAATGAAAAAACAATTGAAAATCAAAATAATTTTTGAAAAATATTTTTTCAGCGAAGCCCAAGTTTCTGAAAAGTAACGTTGAGCCCCAATGGATCCCAAGGCTAAGTGTGGTCAAAAATTTTAAAATTATATTAAATAATTAATGCAACACTTACGGATAATAATAATGTATCTTATAGTGAGATAAACTACTCCAAAGGCAAACAGCCCCCCTCAAAAGAGACTGTTGCCAATGTAAACAAACAGTGTAAAAACACCAGAAAACATGACTCCAGGCACTGACAAAACTGGCCCGAAATCATCAAAATTACACTCTACCTGATGCAAGACAGAGACTCCCAGGGGAGAATCTGCAGAACATCAGATGGAAGATGCAGAACACAACGTTTATACACCCATGGGTGAAAACGTAACTATGGGGAAAATAACAGAATACATTCTGAAACCAAGCTAACTCTCCCAAGAGAATTTAGAAATGATCTTTCTCAAAAATATGCCAAAAGCATGGGAGAATAGCAAGGGGGTACTTAGAAGACCAGGGGAGAGGAAACACTGAATAAGCAGTGCAACTTTACAGCAAGAATGACAACAACAGGCCCATGCCTCGAAAATAGGCAATTTAACATAATTTCATAAAAAATTTTAAGTACAGCCCTGATTATTTTTTGTCACTCCTTTTTCCTCTCCTCCTTCTATATCCTCCTTAGAATCACCATTTCTCCAATAATTACGTGTCTGGCATCCTTTAAACTGAGATTTACAAGCACAAAGATCAGTGAGGTGTTGACTGATGAAGGGCCAAACAGAGAATGATAATTGTCGCCAATTTCGGAACGTCCTTGACACTGCGCATGCGCAGTAAGGGCAAAGTATGGAGGTCCTTTAGGACATGATTTCTTTTGGTTTTAGATGCAAATTTTGGGGATTGGGGGGCAAAATTTGTGTTTGGCCCTGGATTTTTTAGAGTTAGCACCAGCTAAGTCTGGGTCATTGGTACAGTATAAAAATATGAAATGTGTCCACGGATGGACAGACAGACGGACGGCGCGACCATTTACATAATATGTCCCGTTTTTCGAACGGCCATATAAAAATGCAGGAGGGCTAAAAATCGCTCCCCTCGCACGGCCTAGGGGAGCAATTAGCTCTCCTCGGGCTTACAAAAGCTAAAAGTGGCAAAATGAAGTTTTACTACTAATCAATTCTGCCTTGTGGGTTTTGTACATTTTATTTGCCGCTGCTAACAAGGTAGCCTCTGTGAGATGGCTACACTACCCCTCCCACCACTCCGGGCCTCGGCAAAGCCTGGAGGTGTGGGAGGGACAGTGTGGCCGACTTACAAAGAGACCACTAACATAGCAGTGATCTAGTGGTGTGGGCTTTAGGAATAGGCTATTATGGTAATCATCATTTTCTAAGGCCAGGAGGGCTAGTGTTCGTCCTCCTCAATTTTGTCAAGGCGAGCAGTAGGTGAGCGAATCAATCGAAAATGACTGGCAGCCAACAATGATGCAAAAACATTACTGAAATAAATGCAGCTCAATAGTTGAGTTCTCAAACAAAAATATACTTGGGGCAACTTTTTCAAAGCAATAAAAAAGTGGAAGTGTGTGGCTATACAGGGACTTGAGGGTGAAAAGATAATTTAAATGAAAGTGTCAATGACACTGCAACTCAACTTGTTAAGACATGTACATGTATAGTAAGTGACACAGCAATGACAAACATCTAGGTAATGACCTGATAACAAAGGTACATATAAAGTATATTAACGGTCTGTACATAAATACTGACCGTAGCCTGTAACAAATGTATAGGTAAAGTATTGTAAAGGTGGGTGACAGTCAGATGCTAAACTAGAAAAGAAATCTTTTGAGTCCCAGAGTGGGTCTGACTGAACCCCAAAATATTTGTTCTCATAGCACAGTGATAACAAAAGCACCCCAAAACACACTCATTCCTGTCCCAAGATGAAAACAAAGGTACCCAAGAAGTTTCGTGAAGATCAGTTCATAAATACGAGCTGTAAAGAAGTTGTGACAAAAAACTGATTGGACCTAATTTCAGTACAAAATGGCCACTGGCAGCCATCTTGAATTTTTGACTGCACCCAGAAACACTCGTTCTCGTCCCAAGGTGATAAGAAAGGTACCCAAGAAGTTTCGTGAAGATCGGTTGATAAATACAGCCTCCAGCCCGAGCCGTATTGACATGTGCACTTACAGTGCTGGAAGTAACACAAAATAAATCAAAGTTAGTCTAATTTGCATAATTTACGCACGAGAAAAAAACCTGCATTATATGTGATGTATCCCATGGTACTAAACATTCACACAAAAAATTATTCAAATCAGCGCTTTCATATGGAAGTTCTCCGCAAATTGTATAAGTAGCATTGAATAAATCAAAGTTCCCATGGGGCGAAGGGAAAATTCTTTTTGGCATAAATTAAGTACTTATGACCCAATAAGCCCTCATATCAAATTTGGTTCTAATCAGCTTCTTGGTTTGGAAAACAGAAATTTTGAGCGGGGCCAAAATTAACGTCCTTCCCATAACAACGGCAAATATAGCCCCTCGAACTTCTCTTGAACAAATCTGTGTCTACACCTCAAAAGGAAGCTGCACACCAAATATCAAGTCTCTGCTACTGCTGGTTCATGAGAAGAAGATTTTTTAAGATTTAGGCACACTTTTTGGGCGTGTCCCTACCCAGGGGCGGGTCAACTTGATTTGAACAAAATCAAAATGCGATGTCATAACAAACTATCATCTCAAATGTCACATAAATCGGTTCAGCAGTTCTGAAGGAGAAGTCACAAACACCATGTTCAGGAATGACGGACGAAGAGTGATCACTAAAGCTCACCCTGACTTTCATTTGGGTGAGCTAAAACATATATGACTGTTTTATTACCATTTGTTGGAGAGCGCCTGTTCATGAATAATATTTCGCTAAACTAAGGCTCCTCCTTGCTGGTAGCATGGTATCTTTGAAAAAACCCCAATCATGTTACAAATCATGTTTGAAAAATAACTTCGCACTCTACCAGATAAAATTCAGCAAGAATCAAGAATCTGATTTTCTCAAAACTGTTGGACATCCCATAGAGATGTATAGAAGGGTTCTTATTTGGATTCCAAATACTGGCCAATACAAATAATTAAAAAAATAATTAATTAAAAAATACACAATGGAAACATATAGTTAAAACTAGACGTCCTGTCATGAAATGCGCACAAACAGCATGTCGATCTGTGCGTTAATCTACACGTTATAGCCATAGAGAGTCTATCAAATTCTGTACATACAGCCTGTGCACAAGCAATGTTTCAGCCAACGGACATTGCCTGCGTTTACTGTGAGTAACCAGGAGGACCTGTCGAGCTTTTGATGCCATTCGATATGGCAATTGTGTGCAATTCCTACATGCAATTAAGCCTTGATAAGCACACAGTTCGTGACAGGACTTCTAGTTTTAACTGTACCTGTAGAGACTTTGCTCTTAAGTCAAGGCAGATGGCAATCTTCTTCAGAATTTTCTGTTCAAAGAGAAAACACAAAGGAAGACAAATAAAATCATTGAATTTTCTGGCTTATTACTGGAATAAGTTTAGTTAAAATCTTAATGTATAAAAAATCCAAGAGGTGACACACACGCTCCCCTAATGTTGATGATAAGTGAATGAATTTATTTTGCCTGACCGGTTTCGTCTTTTTTAGACTCATCAGAGGTGGCAAACCTTTGAAGCATCTCCCTTATATACTTTATTGATTGTGACGTCATAACAGGGCACCCGGCGGGTATTCTGCGTGTACCCGACGGGTATATATGATAATACCTGGTGGATTTTTGTTAGTACCCGGCGGGTATTTTTGATGGTACCCGGCGGGTATTTTTGATGGTACCCAGTGGGTATTTTTCGTGTACCCGACAGGTATATGTGGTAATACCTGGCGGGTATAGTTACTGATGCCCAGCGGGTATATAAGTGTACCCAACGGGTATATTTAGAAGTACCCGGCGGGTATTTTTAGTGTACCCGGCGGGCATTACTCAGTACAAGCTACAGGACACAGAAAACAAACTGAAATCAATTGGATATACCGCCTACGAACTTTGCTACCATTTGGGCTGAACAGAAAAGATTTCTAATTTATTATTTATTAGTTAAAATCTTCTTATGATTCAAATGTAAACATAACATTTTAGTGTGTGAGTGATCATGAGGTACCAATGACGGTCTTTTGATTTTGTAAATGGGAGACGTGCTGAATACTACTCGCAACCATTTTAAGTGATGCACCCTGTTGTTGAGCATCAGGAAAATGTTTCCCAGAAAAACACCTGCACACCATTCACTCCACTGGTGTGCATTAAGTAGGGATTTCAAAAATATTACCTGATTTTTCAAATAAGCTTTTTGCAACAATAATCAAATTTATTTGAGATTGGTATGATATATGAAATGCAAGTTCAATGGTGCAGACCCAAGATGATTCTCCATGGAATGCAAAAGCAAATAGACAGGGAATAGCATTACTGGCCTTTGAAGTTTATCGAATTCTGTTCCAACAAGACTAAAATCCTCCTCCTCTGATTGGATGAGAGCTCACTTAGTATATTCTATGTTTACGGCTCAAGTGGCAAATGTTACCATCTGACGTCACAATGCGAAATATTGCAATGACATTGTCTGTTTCGTAACTGCTTCATCAATGGAGTGACTTGCAAGCCACTTTATTTTTCTGGATGTTTCATGTGTGCAGCAGACGATGTTCCAGATGAAGCGTTGTTTAAATTACAAACCGATTTATGATTTGAACTAAAATGGAATGAGGTAATCTGGTTTATTGATTATTTATCCAGTGGCATCGTGGATATACGAGAGTTTTATTTACTAAACCTGTGATCATTAAAAGTTGCCTTGAACAAGGCAACTTTTAACGATCACAAGTTTAGTAAATAAGCCTCTCATGTTTCACAATGTAGGTTTTGGGCTATGGGTAGTGTCTATTGGAACATATACATTATTGTGATGAAGTGACGGCAACATGGTCTGAGGTTTGCGGCTCGGAGCGTATGTTCAACCTCGATGCTTCACGTCTCGGTTGAACATAAGCTCCGAATCGCAAACCTCAGACCATGCTACCGTCAATTCATCCTAATAACTTATAATGTTTTATCTGATATTTTACATGATGGGTAAATATGTCTTTTGATTTATGATCGTGGGTAGACAAGAGGTTTATTTACTAAACCTGTGATCGTTAAAAGTTGCCTTGAACAAGGCAACTTTTAACGATCACAAGTTTAGTAAATAAGCCTCTCGCGTTTCATGATGTAGGTTTTAGGCTAAGGGTAGTGTCTATGGGCTAAGGGTAGTGTCTATTGGATACGTTATTGTGATGAATTGACGGTAACATGGTCGGAGGTTTGCGGCTCAGTTGAACATAAGCTCCGAGCCGCAAACCTCAGACCTTGTTACCGTCTATTCACCACAATAACTTATAATGTTGTTTACGTAAGTAAAGTTTGATTAGTTTGAAGTCTTGGAATGTTACGGCTTATAATTCATGGCGTATTGTTCACATAACATTTTTGTGCATGCATTGTATTACTTGGTCTATTTCCCCCGAACAGATTTTAACCCCTTACAGAAAACACATGATATCAAAATTTATTGTTTTACAGGGTTCATACAAAAATTTGCTCACAAAGTTCAAGGGTTTTTCAAGGTTTTTTTTTCAAGGGCTTCTTTTTTGTTCAAGGGCTACATATACTATTCAGCTTGTTGTATGAGCTCTAAAAATCTAAGATTCATGTGACATGGATCTGACTTTGGAAGTCAGGAAGTACTGGTACCCAAAGTGTGATCTGTGTTACAGTAATCTTGGTAAAACGTTCCATACTTTTTCATGTTTTTTTTTTAACTGAGAGACACGAGCGCAACAAACAAGTAAAAGGCGAGTACACATGTATTTACAATGCCCAGGAAATTGCTTGGTATTCAAGGGTTTTTCAAGGGATTTCTGAAAGTTCAAGGGTTTCTCAAGGGCTAATTTCAAATTCCACGGTTTTTCAAGAAAAAACTCATTTTCAAGGGTTTTTCAAGAGCAGTATGAACCCTGTTTTAATTCCCCACTCCCAGTTCTTAAAAAAATTCAACAAAACTATATCATGTTAGCCCTCATTGGAATGTATTGATGAGCTCGTTCCAGTGTTGGATCACATAATATGGTTTTGTCCGATTTTTTCAACTTACAATTTGTGTATTACACAGCTGGCAAGCCTGAAAATAAACAGACTGTCATCTGCAAAATGAGGTCCCCAGAGGGTGAATTTGGTGATGCTACCCTGCACAGCAGGGTAGCATCACAAAATTTACCCTCTGTGAACATCAGTCTGAATCAAGGTCTCAAGCCAAAACAGAAAGATGTACCTAGAGGATAAATTGGCCCACTGAATGGAATAGCATCAGCAAATTCACCCTCAGAGGACTTCATTTTACAAATGACAGGTTGCTTATATTCAGACTTGCAAAGCGGATGCAGCCAATTCACTAATTAAGGGTTAATCACTCACTAGGTGAAGATGAGATGTGCTGTTGTCTATTTGCAAAAAGGAAAAAATTGCAGGTGCGATGAGGTACAAGAATGATAACCAGCCTCAAAATCAAAAGACTGCTATGAGGGGTTAGAAATCAAAGTTTTGGGAATTTTATGCTGTTCAGTAATGAATACCAGTAGTAATATCTCCATGGCTGAATCCACTTCAAAATGAACAGAAAAGAAGAGTCCACTTAAACTTTCTACATCTGAATCTGACATCAGTGTAGAGGGGGGTTAAGAATTAGATAATTTAAACTAACTAGGGCCCTTTGAAGCTTCAAAATTTGATTCTATTCGCAACAGTCCTCATGATTAAATTTGAATTGATTTCAATCATGCCAATACGAAAATTTGCAAATCGTTGAGATCTTCTCGAAATCCTACAGAATGTCTTCTTTAGAACTCTTCTTCTAACATCAGGTCTCCTGTACAGGACAACTCCCCCCCCCCCCCCCTCCTGTACAGAAGACCTGATGATAGAACAAGAGTTCAAGTAGGTTCCGCTTACAAAATTACATTGATTCCATTCTGGAATATTCTGCTTTTTTACTTGATTTGCACGAGTCACCATTGCACACAATACTTTAGTGGAGACTGACAATATTTACGGTTGTAAGAAGGTGCAATATTCACAACTTAAAAAGCGATGAGATTCGATTCAAGATTTGCTTCGATTTGATTTCTGGTGCCTGATTTTATTCGACCCAAAATTTGAGATTTGCAGGGCCCTACTAGACTGATTGTTTTGTACACACCATTTCAAGCAATATGTAGTATAAGTAGTAACCAACAAAATAACATATATATATTGTCACCTTTTGTTCATCTGAAAACACAAGACATTCATCTTCCGCTGATTTTCCCAATTCTGAAGATAGTCTGAAACAGAAAAGGTTGATGATAACAGATAATGGAAAAAGAATAAAGTGTGATTTTCTTGATTACTTTGGGAATAAGCCAAATAAAGTTCAGGTCCTTCTAGACTGGAAATTTACCAATGTTGGAGGAATGAAAGTGTCAATAACACTGTAGTTTAACTTGAATTTGTGTTGTGTTTGATGAAAAGGATAATGTTCAATGTTTATGAAAGGATTATGAAATATGACAAGAACTGTGAAAATTGAGAATATGTTAATTTCTGTTCCCTGTATGCTATGTTTTCAATAAAAATAATTTGAGGTGTAGACTGTACTAAAGAATTGAGGGCTGGGTTAATGTGGCCCTCACAGTTAATGTATGTCAACCAAAGTTACCAAGTTGTAGGGAAATTATTCCAAAATGAGTCATCCTATCAAGTTACAATGAAATCCCTTCATAAATACGGCCTGTAGACTGTGCTAAAGGTTTTTGGCTTCAGGCCTGTGTAGCCATAACGGTTGACTGATTGCATCCAAAAGGGGATGTCCTCATCTAGACATTATACTAAGTCATCCTACAAAGTTACAATGAAAACCCTTCTTAAATATGATCTGTAGTCTGTGCTGAAGGTTTTGGGCTTGGGCAGCGATCGTGACCAAAAGGGAACGTTCTCATCAAGACATTATGTGGAGTCATCCTACCAAGTTACAATGAAATCCCTTCCTAAATATGACCTGTAGGCTGTGCTAAAGGTTTTTGGGCTTCGGGTCCCTGTAGCCATCACAGTTGACTGATCACGACCAAAAGAGGACGTTCTCATCTAGACATTATATGGAGTCATCCTACCAAGTTACAATGAAATCCCTCCACAAATGTGACCAGTAGACTGTGCTAAACGTTTTGGGCTCAGGCAGCTGTCACGATTGACAGTTCGCGACCAAATGGGGAAGTTCTCATCTAGACATCATACAGAGTCATCCTACCAAGTTACAATGACATCCCTCCATATTAAATACGACCTATAGACTTTGCTAAAAGTTTTTGGGTTTCGGCTTGGGCAGCCATCATGGTTGATAGATCATGACCAAAAGGGGACGTTCTCAACTAGACATTAAACAGAGTCATTCTTGATCCATCGCAACTAAAAGGGGACATTCTCACCTAGACATTATACTGAGTCATCCCACCAAGTTACAATGAAATCCTTTCATAAATACGGCCTGTAGACTGTGCTAAAGGTTTTTGGGCTCAGGCAGCCATTACGGTAGACCGATCGCGACCAAAAGAGGACATTCTTATCTAGACATGACCTCAAACCTGCAAATGAAATTTTGTGACGATCAGACAAGAACTACGGGGTGTAGCTTGCGCTAAAGGAAAATCTGAACAAACTCACAGATTTCTGCATGCGTGATGGCAATAGCTTATCTTGACTTTGTCAAGTTAAGCTTAAAATGGAATTTTGCTCATTTGAGATAAGTTACTTGTAAGGGTTACTTTTTTAATTCATTTTCCATGATGGCTTTCTGTCATAACAGCTGAACCCTGAAAAGCTTATTCCAATTTGAGGAATGTAGAACCCCACTTTTTGAATGAAAAACAATGGTAAAATTACCAAGGAGTGGCTTCTAATGAATATTCCTGACTCCCAATATAGCCAGCCAAGACTTAACTAGAAATCAGTGCGTGGCCACCAGGCATTAAAATTTGTCCTGATTTGCAAGAATTAGTTTTGATCCTTGGAAACCCCTGCTGCAAGAATCAATTTTCAGTTTGGGTTCTTAAATAATTTGAAATTATACCCTTGTCAGTGCAACCAGAACATATTCGTTCATCAATATTTGTTTTATTACAAATTATTGGAGAGTGCCTATTGGCATTCCCCAATAATTTGAAATAAAACAATTTTATATAAACAAAATATTTATTTGCATTTGACAGAAAAAGGAACATGAGTGAGGAAAATGTTGGCTTTTACTCTAATATCCTTATTTTTTATGAAAGCCCTGATAGCGGCTTCTAGCACTCAACCAGTTAAATAATTTAGAATTATACCCTTGTCAGTGCAACCAGTACATATTCCATAGTAAAACATGAATCTTCATATTTATATACATAATACAGATTAATCCTCAAGGGGGGTGAGGGTGCAGTGGCATTGCGGTAACTGGTTCTCGTCAGGTCACCGAAGTTAAGCAACATCGAGTCTGGTTAGTCCTCAGATGAGTGACCATCCGGGAGATCGATTCAGACTTCCACATTGTGTCCTTGGGCAAGGCACTTAACCCTGATTGCCCACATGGGGGCACGATGACGCTGTGTACCAAGGCGTACTGCACGTCGTTGGTGCGCATGTTTCTACTAATCTAACCCTGCCTGTGCTGCAGTGCAGAGTTACGATATTGGGGAGCTGGAAGCTACTCATCAATGCTCGGTGGTTCTCTCCGGGTACTTTGGCTTCCTCCACCCGTAAAACTGCCACCGACATGATATGACCTTGGTTGTTAAAGTGTCACTAAACCTTAATAGAGCTGTAGGTTAACCAAAACCAAACCGAGGTTTTTATATTTTTTTAAAAACTGAAACCGAAACCGTCGACATCCCGTAATCTAAGGTTTTTTGTTTTTCATTAAATACTCTCTTGCTGCAGAAATTCACAGAATGTAGCCATCCCAGAGTAGTGAGAGTACCCAGACACTGCCAATGGCAGTGTCTGGGTACTCTCATTACTCTGGGAAGGCTACATTCTGTGAATTTCTGACATTTCAATTTAGCTGTGTTTGCAGCTTTCCTCAAGTTGCGTGTAGGTGTCAGACCTCGAAAAATGGACAAGCACAATAAAAGTTCTGAATATTTAGGTAATGTAATTATTATATTGGCCTTCCTGATTCTTCATGTATTATAGCTTATTTCGGGCATTCATTGAGTTTCACTCAATTTCACTACCATTCAGTTATGACTTCGGACATAAGAATGAGTTTTATTGAATTTTACTTGGCCTCATGAACAAACCGAAAACCGAACCGAACCGAGGTTTTTCTCCACCTGAAAAACCAAAACCGAAACCGAACAAGAAATTTAAAAACCTACAGCTCTAAACCTTAATAAATAAATAAATAACCATCAGGGGGCTAGTTTCAGTTTAGGTGAGTTTCTTGTCTTACCTGTAGAACATGTTACAACATACAGGCAGTGGCTTCTAGTGAAGCTATGGCTGCCTGTACACACAGCTAAGACATCACTGGACACCATTCTATGTCAAAGTGTTACCTTGTTATGACAGGCCTGGCATTCTTAAAAATGCCGGAGGGCTAAAAATCGCTCCCCTTGCATGGCCTAGGGGAGCGGTTAGCTCTCCTCAAGTTAAAAGTTGCAAAATGAAGTTTTACTATTACATGTAATGAATTCTGCCTAGTGGGCTTTGTACATTTTATTTCGTGCTCTGTGAGATGGCTACACTGCCACTCCCAAACCTCTGGGCACCGACAAGAGGTGTGTGAGGGGCAGTGTGATCATCTTACAAAGACCACTAACATAGCAAAACTCTGAAAAGATGTGGATTTTAGGAATGGGCCATTATGGTAATCATTATTGTCTATGGCCAGGAGGGCTAGTTTTTGTCCTCAATTTTTTTAAGGCGAGCAGTTCATGAGCAAATAAATCGCTCTCATGAAAATGCCCAGCCTGTTGTGTGGGAGCAAAAATAAGTAAATTCTTTCAGGCCTTGAAGGAAACTTTCAGAATCTATGACAAAAATCCAATACACATTTTGTAAGAATTAACCCTTTACCCAACGAATTGCCCGCATCCGCCCGCGTAATATGCAAATTCAGCAGCTGAAAAAATATTATTTTTCAAAAAATTTCAACAAAACCATAACATGTGACCCCTCTTTGGAACGAGCTCGTCGAGCTCGTTCCAAAGAGGAGTCACATGGTATGGTTTTGTTGAAATTTTTTACAAAAATTTAAAAAATTGTATTTAAAATAATAAATTTTGATATCATCTGCGTTGGGTAAAGGGTTAAAGTTCATTCTCATTGTTTTCCTTGTGAGAATTGATTCTGATTCTCTCATTAATATTGAACCCTGACCATCAGACCAACAGGTTGTGGTTTCATGGAATTTTTTTGAAAATTGTTCAGACTTTTACCTGTGTGAACTGTATTGAAAAATGCTGAAATCCCCTTTAAACACACTATTAATTGAAAAAAGAATATGTTTTCATTTTTGGAATTCATTTTAAAAAATTTCTACAATCCTTTATAAGTATTTTCAATAGTTCCTTGAATCCAGCACCCTATGTCACATGTAACTAACTTACCCAAAGCATTTTTACAGCCCTAGTCATTATATATTTTCACGTAGCATGTGATATGGCAGTTACCAATTTTTTATAACCAGAAAGTGTGACTAACCCTGTGCACTGCACAGGGTTAGTCACACTCTCTCGTTATAAAAAAAATTTCATTTCTAACTGAATAACTAACCCTGTGAACTGTACTCTCGTGTTTCGAATAGAAGTGCGGTCTGCAATATAAGTGCAGGGTAGAAAAAATGGCCATAATTAATAAACGTGCAGACTGGAATATAAGTGCAAGGTAGGAAATCCCATCGGAGCATGCGACATATACATTAGAAGTCAAAAATAGTTGTAAGATAATGGCTAGATGACCACTATAGGCAATGTCACAGTATGTGTCCTACGTTTCCTACAATGTTAACACCTGGTTCTCACTGTTCTTGCATTATTTTTTTGGAAAGCCCACATAGAACCTGGTGCTACCAATGTAGGAAAAGTGGGACACATGTTTACAGTCAATATGGTGCCAAGTGGTGATCCTGCAACTTACTTTGAATTGTACGGTTTTTAGATTCCTTAACCTTGAGGCCAAAATAAACATACCTGTACAGTTTATTATGGAGGTACCGGTAAGTAAATGCATGCGATAATTTATTTGCTGCAGTCAAAATGCACAATTTTTCCCTCGGATGTGTTCCACTCTGTCGAAAATTAAATAGAAGTGCAGACTGGAATAAGCATGGTGCAGGGTGGAAAATTTTCGGGAAAATAATAAACATGCGTGCATGTTTATTCCAAACACAAGAGTACAGCCTTAGTGTAAATGTCATCTACATCAACTCTTTACCCAATGTAATAGTGAATTCAAAAAAATGAAAACATATTCTGTATGCTTTAGCTTGTTTTCTCAGCAGAGTAAAAATGTTTACATAAAATTGTTTTCTGGCAATATTTTGGAGAAGGACAATTAACAATCTCCAATACATTGTAACAAAACAATTATTTATGAACAAAATCTTGCTAAACTAAGGGTCCACAGGCCTGGCAGACTAGAAAATCAGGGTGCGCAAAAACAATTGCCCTCCTCAGATCGCTTGGGAGTACAATTGCACCTGAAATTTTCAATGCAAAAACTTGTATGCTATATTAGTTATATTCACTTCAAGGTATTAATATTGTGACTGAAACATTGGACTACATTCAGCTACATAATGGAAAAATTGGCACACTCATCTTCTCATTATTCAAAATGTTGCATTCAAATCTTGTGTGACTGTCTTCGACACTCAAAATGTATCGAAATGCGACACAGAATGGGTAATGAATTATTGAGAATCAATGCAACATTGACAAATCGTCCCCAGAGTTCCAATGCGTTTTATCGGCCAGGAGGCACATAGAACACATTGGAACTCAGGGGACAAAATGATAATAGATTTTAAAGGCTGTCCCAAACATGTCTGGTATTCCAGAAAATCAAAGGGTGCAAAAAATTGCCCTCCTAATTTTTTTCCGGGCATGCAGCACTCCTGCACTCCTAAAGAATGCCAGGCCTGGGTCCATTTTTAGGTAGCATGGTATCTTTGAAATAAAAAAAAAAAACCTCTTGTTACAAGAAAACTTTTAAAAAAATACTCTAGAGCACAACCACCATTTAACTCTTTACCTAACATGAAAAGCAGACGACACTTGCCAAAACAAATCCTTGAATAACTAATTTTTTTCAAAAACATACGTTATGACCCGGTCACCCCTCATTGGAATGAGCTCAACCTATGTTTTTGAGACAAAAAATGAAAAAATACTGAAAATTAATTGACAATTTTTTCTAATAGCGCTGGTCCGTTTTGGTTGTTACCTTGGGTAAAGGGTTAAGTTATCATTAACAAGATGTGATTTTTTGGGAGCCATCATGTGGGCCTGCACCTGAACCGGTTTGCAATTCAAACAGTATACAGTACAGTAAAACCTTCCTTGAGAGACCACATGTCTTGAAAGGCCAGTGAAATGATGTACCAAATGGCTGTTTTGGATTCCAGGGTCCAAGTTATTTATATCATAATTATATTATTATATAAAAGAAATATTTATAATGAAAAGTCTTGTTTTCTATTCAAATTTCTGACAACAACTGACTGTATGATGGATGAAGAGCTATAACCGCAGCCAATATGTGAACTTTCCAAGTTCAAGGGTAATCACTCTTTGATAAGCGAAATGATTGGAATGAAATTAAAACTTGATGTGGAGGTACCCATCAGGAAGCTACATACAAACAAGAGCACCGCCAGGTGTGGCAAAATACACATGTTCTAAGTCGAAAAAGGGACGTAATGCATGTAAAAATAATTGGACGGAACCCATATTCAAACTTTATCAGTATTATTAGCTGGAAAATACACATAACAACTTTGGTTGAGATCAAATAATCCAAACTGGAGTCATTGGTTGGAAACAAAAAATATTGAAACACAGTCAAAAAAGTAAAAAAAGAGATGTAAAAATAATTTGACGGAACCCATATTCACACTTGGGTTGTATTACTAGCGGGATATTACACATACCAACTTTGGTTGAGATCAAATAATCCAACCTCAAGTTATCAGTTGGAAACCAATTGTTTATGGACAGACAGATGGACAGACTATTTACATAATACAACCATTTTTACAAACGGGCGTATAAAAACAAGGAGGGGGGGGGGGGTCTAGCCCCATCAGCTCAACAACAGTATCCCACACAATATCTTCAGACTTATTATAATTGGAACACGTCAGGTTTATCCTCTCCAAAACTTTCTTAACCAGAGGTTGCCTGCATTCATGTATAGCAAAACAGGTCAGAACTTCTTTTAACCCTTATGGGCCTGGATATTTTTATAGATTTTTGGTTTTCTTTGACCATCCACATCCTATGACTTTGCAGTTGTTTCTTTGCAAGTCTTGGCTACCTATGTGGGTAGCTAAGACTTGTTTACAAACAACTGCCTTTACACTTTGAATGTACCTTGCAAGCTTACCCCAAAAACTGCACGTTGGACACCTGCTTTGTTGTAGAAATATATGATCGAAACCGTAATTAGGCCTTTAAGGGTTTAGGACTAAATGAAGAAAAAAAGTTGCTTACCCCAAAAACTGCATGTTGGACACCTGCTTTGTTGTAGAAATATATGATCGAAATCGTAATTAGGCCTTTAAGGGTTTAGGACTAAATGAAGAAAAAAAAGTTAAACAGTGTATTAAAAATCTCTACAATCTGTCAGGCCTAGCATTCTTTAGGAGTGCTACACGCCTAGAAAAAATTGAGGAGGGCAATTTGTTGCACCCCTTGATTTTCTGGAATGCCAGACCTGTTTGGGACTGCCTTTAAAATCTATCATCATTTTGTCCCCGGAATTCCAATGTGTTCTATGTGCCTACAGGGGACGATTTGTCAGTGTTGCAGTGATTCGCAATAATTCATGACCCATTCCATATCGCATTTCGATACATTTTGAGTTGAGAAGACAGTCTCATAAGAACTGAATGCAGCATTTTGAATAATGAGATGTGTGTGCCAATTTTTCCACTATGCAGCTGAATGTATTACAATTTTTCAGTCACAATATTAATACCTTGAATTGATTAAAGTCCCATAACTCTAATGAAAGTGTCAATGACACTGTACCTTAACTTGACCATGTGTTGTGTTTGATGAAAAGGATAATGCTCAATGCTAATGAAATGATTATGAAATACAACAAGAATTGTGATAATTGAGAATATGTTAATTTCTGTTCCCTGTATGCGATGTTTTCAATAAAAATAATTTGAGGTGAAGACTGTACTAAAGAACTACTGGTCAGAGGTTGGAATTTCAAAGTAAACAAATTTCCCTTACTACTATGACACCTTAACCCTTTACCCAACGTAACCTTCTAAACCGGCCAGCGCTATTCACAAAAATCGCCAATTAATTTTAATTATTTTTTGTCTCAAAAACATAGGTTATTACCACTCTTTGGAACGAGCTCATCGAGCTCGTTCCAATGAGGGGTCATAACCTATGTTTTTGCGACAAAAAATGAAAAAAAAAAATAGTTATTCAAGAATTTTGTTTGCAAGTGTCATCTGCATTTTATGTCAGATAAAGGGTTAAATAAATTACAGAGTTCCCTATCCTTCATCATTACCCACTAACTAACTGTGTCATAATTTACTCATAAAATTTATAAATGACATAATTGAATTTTAATTTTTAGACGTACTTGCAATACACATCTATTGCCTCAACAAATTGGCCCCACAGATCTAAATCAGTCCCATGACTAAATGATTTGTGAAACTTTTTTAACAGATCTTCATATTCTGTACCATCCATCTTGAAACATTTTAATTTATAAATGTTTGAGAGTTTTCCTCCTTGTGGTCTGACTTTCAGATAAACAAGTGAGTTTCATCAATTTTTTAATAGAAAAAAATGTCCATATATCAAAATTAGAAATGGATCCTTTAAAATGTCGCAACAGATTAGTGCCGAGTTTAATTTCCATTCACGATTAGAAAATCAATAAATATTAAAAATACGGAGACAAATGGGAGTTTGTGAGAATTACACCCCAAAATTGATATTCCAAAGAAATATTGGTATGGAACAATTTGACCTTTCAAAAGTGATTTGTGAACTATCTGCGCGTGCGTGCTTAATTACTATCTATTTCCTGTTTTCGTTTTTACGCGGAAGGCAGTGCGAGTTTACACCTCTTTGCTTGTTATTTACGACGGAAAATGTATTTATACGAATAAAAACAACAGCAATGCCGTAATAAGAGTGTCGAAAACGTCATATATAATATCAATTATGTCATTATGAACATATGATCGAAAAATTAGAAAAGGTCAGATGGGGTGCCCGACAGAAATATGGCCGAGACTTCTCGACTTCAATATTTTTTCTGAAGAGAATTACATTTAGCCACATTTGTTTTCATGTAAAGTAATGTTCTCGTCTATATCAGTAACTGATACCAATAGCTACAATTTTTTGTCGGAGCAGAATGCACCAAAGTGGAAGGGTATACTCCTGGAAGCTCTTCAGAAGGTAATACTTATGGCAGCTATTGAGCTTATTCAATTCAGTAATTTTGCTTCAAGAATCAAATCCAGAGACAAGAACTTGAATATAAATTATAATTGAGCGATTGATATAACTTTCTATCTATTCTACTCTACTCTTCACATTTACCTGTTAATAACACAATGTAGAAAAACTACAAGAAAAAACTTCTTTCCCTAGAAAGTAGTGCTGGGCGGTTTCCCGATTAATCGACAGTGTCTGGTTAAAAATTCAATATTGTCAGTAATGTCGTCTACAAAAAAAAATTGTCATATCGTCAGTTATCAGCAGGTGTCAACTTGCCGTCAAGTAATCATACTTCGCATGTGTGTGTCCGTGTGTGTGAATAAAAGTGATTCTAATTTAACGCAGCTTGAGTTTTCCAAGTCTTAAATTAAAGTTAAAATGCCCACGTTATATCCGCGTATGCTATTTAATTTGTAAAACACAAGAGAAAGCGCCTGTATTGGGAGTGAATCTGGGCATGTCTGGTGACTACAGAACCACTTTTGATACAGCATAATTGAGACAGTTAAGACGCAACTAGGTCATGGTTCTTGAGTCATGACATGCAGTTTATTGTAGGTGGTGCATAAATTAAAAGAATAGCGATGCAAGGGAGTTTAGTGTTGTTCATTCTTGCATTGCTTTTACTTAGTGCATTTTTCGTTTGTAGAACGTTTTTATTTGGATACAACAAAAGAAGAATTATTGCTAACTGAATGAGTTGTCCTTAATTATGTGAATTCCTCCCCTTATCACCCTGCCAATCCACAAAAGGAATGTGTGGAATACTTATCGGAAACGTCTTTTATTCATCAATGCTGACTTCTTATTTACATGCTTATTCCATTTAAATAAACAGCCAGCATGGTTTTGAGAATGGGTTTTTCCAAATAATTTCCAACATCATGTCACACATAAAGGACAGTTAGGTTCCATTTGGATCACATTCTCTGCAAATATAACTGGTAAGATACAATTTACAACGTTTTTTAACATTGTCATTGACCAGTTGATAACTTGATGTCAATTGAAGCCTGTCAGTGCGACTCGCATGCCTTCAATGTATTCATAATACAGGCGTCAATCAACGGTATTTGACCCTTGCCCACGCAGTTTCACAGTTCGTGACATCTTATGTTTTGGGTTTCTGAAAAAATAAGACATGCTCTGATCATGCATGCACATAAACAATTAAAATTCTTTCAATTTTATTCCAAATACAAATCATATTAAAAAACAAAGAACAACAGATGATACACAATACACAACTTCGAAAATTAAACATTTGTAGAACATCATTTACATGTACAGTTTGCTGGTTGTGAGTTGGGTGTTAAAAACCGCGATAATATCGTTAACCGCGATGTCAGTACTCAATAATCGCGGTTTTAATTTTTTTCAATATCTCCCAGCACTACTAGAAAGTAATAAACTGTCCCAAGTGATATAATTCTTGGAGAGCACTAGTAGAAGAGTGCTGTGCAAAAATCGTGGTTACCATTGCCATTAGATGATAAAAGATTGCGTTGAATAATAACACAGGCCTGGCGTTTTCTGGAGAGTGATTTATTCGCTCGCCTTAAAAAAATTTAGGGGGGCGAAAAATAGCCCTCCTAGCCTTAGAAAAAATGATTACCACAACAGCCTATTCCCAAAACCCACAGGTTTTCAGATCTCTGCTATGTTAGTGGTCTCTGCAATATGGAGACACTGTCCCTTCTCACACCTCCAGGCCTTACCAAAGCCCTGAGGTGTGGGAGGGGCAATATAGCCATCTCACAGAGACTACCTGGTTAGCAGCACCAAATAAAATGTATGTACAAAGCCCACTAGGCAAAATTCATTAATAGTACAACTTCATTTGTCACTTTCAGCTTTTGTAAGCTTGAGGAGAGCTAATCGATCCCCTAGGCCATGTGAGGAGAGCGATTTTTAGCACTCCTGCATTGTTAAGAATACCAGGCCTGATAACAATAAACCATCCATTGAACTTGTACTATTTACAGAACTAAATAGATATATGAAGACCACATAAGATTCCGACACAAGATGACCCTGGTTGTCGAGAGTGTCATTAAATCCCAATAGAAAAATAAATAACTACATAGGACTACATAACCTCCCATAGAACTGTATGCATACAGGGGTGGCACTAGGAATTCTCCGACGGTTCATTATCCACTTAGCCCAAAACTGGAGACTGGCGGTTTTCGTTTTCGTTTTTTTTCTTTAAACTGAACAGAGATTTTCCTGGAAAACCTTCTTCATGGTTTTCTGTGAATTTCTTCCACTGCAGCAATTGCCCAGAATATACCCATCGAACGATGCACAATTTGGCTTGTACAGAACGTTATCTGCTGGAATGTCTTTATGGTCTGTCGATCAATTAATATTCTTGACGATTGTTGATTCATTGTAGGGTTACCTGCTGGCCAGTCAGGGTGCTTGCAATGCTGGCTGAGCTGCGTTGATCAGACACATTCCACTCCCCCCAAAACACAAAAAATGCAAAAAGGTTAATCGTTCAGGTTGGTGACCCGATTCCGAATAAACTGCCATTTTTATTTTCAAATTCACAGGGACAATGTGTGTAGGAAATGAAAAATACTCACAAAATCTTTTTAGGGAGTGCTTGTTATATTTATTCTCTCTATCCAAGAAAGAGATAAACCGGGAACTATGTCGATCAACGTTTCCATGAACACTTGTCATTTTGAACTTATGGATATTAATGACTGTTCCATGGCAATGATGGCGATAAGACGTCCCTGTCATTTTTGGTACCAGTTTTTTAAAAAAAAAATGACAAGTAGCGATTTCAAACTGAATTTTGTTTTCATCACTTCGCATATTGTTTTCACACATATAATCCCTGAAAGTAAGAATGAATTCAAATACACATAATATTTATATCTTAACTCTCTAAGGTGTTGTATCCACACATCCCATAAGGTACAGATGTTGTGAATGTGCATACACACGATGATGAAACAGAAACAAAGATAAAGAGAAGCGCCCTCCCCCCCCCCCCCCCCCCCCCCCCACAATAATCCATTAAGACATTAATGATGACCACTCACTTGTTTATCTGACCACATTAATTAGTAACCAGGGCTTGATTTAACCGGATTCACATCGCTGTTTGCGATGATAATTTGAAATCTGCAATACATTCCGCGCAATTCACTAGTTATTTGCGGATCAACTTTAATGAGAATTTCAAACGATAATTTCTCTCTGGCATCAGATTCTTAAACGATACTTTGGTTTGAGAATATGTGGCCTGAATCAAAAATCATTTTCGCTTATTCAGCACCGCTCTTATGTTAACTGCGCCCTCATTGGCGACTTCTTGCACTGCTGTCAGTAATTGACTATTGACAGCCACCGGTTATTGAAACGTACATGTATGGAAAGCCGGTTGCAACATGCTATTTGCGAAATCGGATGATCAGTGGTTTCACATGCCGAATGCACACATGGACAATATAAGGCAAACCCCTTTCGACCCTTCTCTGATGTTTTAGATTGAAGTTTATACAGGTTATGACTATTGCAGGAGAGGAGGAAAGGCTGTGGGAGAAGGCTTTGACATTCTTGTTCATGCTCTGGTTGAAGTTATCTTCCCTTGGATGAGGACCAGTGTGAAAGGGGGTCTTCTCGACAAAGGTGCTACTGTTCCCCAGGGGTGATGGGGTTGGGTCTTCAGGCAAGTATAATCTGCTACTTGCTTTGTTTTTGTTTCTCAAGCCATCATTGGCAAATATAGTCTGTCACTGTCAATTTTTGGAGGGGAAGAGCACATTTCTGCTTAAGAGTCAAGCAACCAAACAACTTTCACAACCAACAGCTTCTTTCGGGGTACCACCCATCTTTCTAAATAATCTAGAAATCAGAAGGGTGGGGTTGGTGCTAAATAAAATAAACTTGGACACTTTACAGTTTGTGATGCTTTCCATATCGTAGTGGGGGGGGGGGGGGGGGACGAATGAAGAATGAAATGTTTTGTATTATACATATCATTTCATTAAGCTGCCACCCCTCCCCATGTGGAAAGCTGCACGAATCATGTAGTGTACAGGTTTATTTTATGTTAACCCCCAACCCTTCCGATTGCTAGTATTTGGAAAGACAATTACCGGTCGGGAATAGATATTACTTTACCCCCCCCCCCCCCCCCCCCCCCACACACACACATGCACATAGTCCTCCCAGATGTGGAACGCAAAGTTTTCGCAATTGCCAATTGCTATATTTCATAAAGACAAATACGCTTTGAAAAGCCGTTAATTTATTCAGCCCACCCTTCCCACACACATACACCCACAGGTACTTGACAAAAGCTGAGAAGTGGAGAGAAAAATTATATCTGACAGCATTTTTGGATCGATGCGGACGTGCCCCCATAATGGTATATAAATATTAACGTTAATATTTATATACCATTGTGGGGACACATCCGCATCGATCCAAATATGCTGTCGCATATCTTCTTTTTTTTTCATTTCTCAGCTTGCCCTCCCCACAATATGAAGCAGACACCAGGGTAAACTGAAATAATGGCGGGTATCTTCTCCACAATTCCTCCTGTATTTAAGGTTTTCCATTTTTGAACCCATCCTTTGTACATTGTAGATGTCGGAGGAAATTAGTAAAATAAAAAGTCGAATACTGATGTGCTTTGATTAATTTTTGCGAAACCCGCCAACATACGTCCTTGCATGCTGACCTCGGTGTAGTTCGATCTGTTTTTAATGTTAGGGAATTTTATTGCAGTTCAGTGCACTGTGTCTGTTAATGTGTTTATTTGAGTCGAGAAAGTAGAATACAGACGGAAGAAAAATGAGGAGATAAACAACAGCAGGAGGAAGATAAAAGAGCAAAGGCACAGAGGGCATATTCGAAAGCAAACACAGAAGTTAAAGAGAGCATACTAGCAGACAAGAGAAATATACAGAAGAGCTGGCAAAGGAAGCTGAATCAGCTGTAGGACAACACAACATGAAAAAGCTATATGACACAACCAGACAGCTCACAAGGGAAATTCAAGCAGACGAGCACACAGATAAAAGACTCTGAAAGGAAATCCTTCAACAAGCAGCGAAGAACAGCTGAAAAGATGGGCTGAGCATTTCGAACATCTCCTTAATACACAATCATCCACTGAATTTGCTAATATTCAGTGATATGAACACCAGTTTGACATCGACTGTGAACCATTGACAAAGGAGGAGATTAAGAGAGCTATGATGAAACTACAGAATGGGAAGTCAGCCGGCCCGTGTACGGTTAAAACCAGAAGTCCTGTCATGAAATGTGCACAAATTGCACGTCGATCTCCGCGTTATGATCATAGTAAGGCTATCAAATTCTGTACATATGGCCTGTGCACAAGCAATGTTTCAGCCAATGGAGCTCCAGGTAACCCGGAGGTCCATTGGCAGAAACATTGTCTGTGTTTGCTATGAGTAACCAGGAGAACCTGCCGTGCTTTGGATGCCATTCGAGATTGCAATTGCGCACAATTCCTATGCGCAATTAAGCCTAGATAAACGCACAGTTTGTGACAGGACTTCTAGTTTTAACTGTAACATACCAGTGGAGCAAGCCCGAAAATAAGCAGACTGACATCTGCAAAATGAGGTCCCCAGAGGGTGAATTTGGAGATGCTGCCCTGCACAGCAGGGTAGCATCACTAAATGTACCCTCCGTGAACATCAATCTGCATCAAGGTATCAGACCTAAACAGAAAGAGGTACCCAGAGGATAAATTTGCCCACTGTATGGGATAGCATTGGCAAAGTCACCCTCTAGGGACCTCATTTTGCAAATGACAGAGTGCTTACTTTCAGGCTTGCAGTGGAGCCTCTGAAAGCAGAATCAGTACATCAACAGACATGCATGTTTTATGGCTTCCTTCATAAGATCTGGGAACAAGAAAATGTTCCAGTAGAATAGAAGAAATGAGGTGAAAGCATATTCCCTTAAATTCAGTGTAATCCCCGTCTGTTGACGGGCAATAAATATTAAACAACAAGAAAAGAAAGAAAACTAACAATCAACCATAGAAAATGGTTTGAACCAGGTGAGAAAGGCGAGAAAAGACTATCCCTGAAAATCTTGGATGATAGTTGAACAAACTTTATGCATTTTGTGTATCCCTGGATGTAATGACACTTGGCTGTCATTGTTTTCTTAAGAGAACACCTTGATTAGTATTGTACTGTGCTGCCTTACACTCTTCCAAGCTTGCAAATAGGCAGCATGTCATGGTCAGTGACAGACACAATCTACATATTTGACAGTCACCACTTCAGCAAGACTGGAGATAAGCAATCTGTCATTTGCATTATGAGGTTCCCAGGTGGGGAATTTGCTGATCCTATCCCATACAGTGGGCTAGAATCTCCCAATTTATCTTTTGGGTACCTCTTTCTCTATAGGCCCCAGACCTTGATTCAGATTGAGATTCACACGAGTGTTAATTTAGTAATTGTCCCTCCACAAGGGTAGCATCACCAAATTCACCCTCTGGGGACCTCATTCTGCAAATGGCAATCTGCTTATTTCCAAACTTGCACTTCAAATGAGCCTGGCCAGTGACATCTGAGATAAAAATGCTGGGTATACAAAATCACTTAATTTCACAGGTGTGAAAAATCTGACAGTGTGATTTTTTCCCAGTCTGTGTGAACAAATTTTCCCCATCACCAATCATAATCAGAAATTAGGGTAATAGATAGCCATTCAGTAATTTTCCTGTTTATTCAAAGCCCATGGAAAGGATACAAAAAACAATTTGAAGCTATTCAATTTAACGTGGTACCCATTACATGCACAACTTGAAGGACCTATGAAACTGTTCTATACATGTATAGTACAGTCGCCACGGTCGGGTCGTTATCCAAGCGTGGGCAGTAATGTCCATGTGAGCGTTTACCAGGTAATAAAAATCAGCAGCAGAAAAATTTTAATTAATGAAGCACCGGTTGATACCCGGTGCTTCATTAATTAAATTTTTTGATGATTATTCCTATAATTAGTGTTTGGAATCCAATATTATTGTGTCCATGGAAATATTACCCACCCATGGAAAGTGACCAGTCCACGGCCGCCATACTCTATGTCAGTATGTATGGATTCCCAAGAGTATCACCTGAAAGTAGAACTTTCTGTTCTGAGAATCAAACAGAAGTCATGAAGGGGTCAGCATTTATAAATTCTGTGCTTCTTGGAGAAAAAAACACCATTAATATAAGTTTCAGTAATGTGCTGCAGTATGCATAAAACAGCAAATGGAATTTTATTCTCTACCTTGATGAAAGCTAGAGAGGACACCATTTATTTTGGGTGTGCTTGATTGAATGGTGTGGTAATTAGGCAGGCATGGGAATTAGGGCTGTCTCGACTATCATTTTTTGTAATCGACTAATCGTGACCAGTAATCGACGGTTAGTCGATTAATAGTCGCTTCCCATGATTTTTTAGCAAATCATTCTTCTGTTCGTAAAACTCTGAAAATGACAATGGAACCAGTGTGTTCAGACAAAGTGGGGTTGTGGGAACAACAAACCGGTCCCGACTGAAGCTACATGTTGTCCAATCTTGGACCTACAGTCCGTAATATAATTTTTGGGGTTGGTACGTCCTGTAGGACGTACCAACCCCAAAAATAATTTTACTGACTGCGGGTCCAAGTTTGAACTAGATTGAAGCCGATGAATTTACCAAAGAACGTTCCTGCATATGTTTCCTTTCTGCAATAAGTTTCTCGAAATTTTGAACATTGAGATCTATGCATTCCCTCGTCAGTTGTTAAAATTGGATCTTAGTCTGAAGTTCCGAACTTTGAGAAGTGATCTGACGTTCTGACTTTCGTCATAATTTTGTCACTTCTGCGCTTTGGGTTTTCCAATGGGTGCATTCGTGTGTACAAGACTGGAGAAATTCAGAAGAATCTATTCTTCTCGAGTAACTGTGAGTGTTCTTTCTTACACAGTCAGTGACAGTCGTACAGTCTTCCGGATATGAATGTTAACTATGGTTAGATATTTAAAGTTATTCACCTTCATTGATCATTCACCTCCCAAAACAATGCAATTTAGCCCCGACGTGTAGTAGACGTGTACCACCTTGAAAATGAACGACGATCGACTAAAAATAAAAAACGTCGACTACTTCAATAGTCGACGGTTAGTCGACTAATCGAATAATTGCGACAGCCCTAATGGGAATAAGAAATCGGGCTCACAACCATAAACAGGTTACACCTAAATTAGTGGAATCTGTCATAACTTCTTTCTTCAGTTGTCCTTTGATTTATATTTTAGCACTTTTTGTGACAATTTATTGAAATAAAAGTTAATTTTACTCGGAAACTAAATTAGATCTCATGCTTTGAGTTCATCATGCACATACAGAGTTTGCCAGTAAAAAGCAATCTGTACCGACAGTGTCGTATACAAATATTGAATATTCCTCACAATGAAATTTCTGGTGGGAATATGTTACGAGTCATGAAATGGGTGTGGTAAGAAATTATATGTCCATTGACCAAGAGCCCTTTGTCTGATATTGGCCATTGAAAAACAAATTTTAAAATGCAAGATTTTAAAATACGTTTTTTTATAACATACTTTCATATTTTTGAACAGTTCAATAAAATCAAAACATGGTTTTTCTGAAACATGTTGGTAAAGTACCAAACAGTCCATTTATTTACTCACACTGAGGGATTGTTTCAGCGTTATAATCTGCACTTTACAACACCTCATCAAAGAGAAGAATGTCAAGTTTGTCTGTAGAAGATTAGGTTACATTGACAGGCATGTGCTCACTGCTGCCCACCCAGAAAACAACCTGCAGTGCACTAGACAAACATTTATCTGCGATTTGACAGCCTATGCATCCAAAATAACTGTTCATTCAATATTCCAATACCTTAACCCTTCCATGGTACATCGAGTACACACCATTGTAAATCAATAAATGTTTGGTAGGTTTGACAATGCTTGCGCCAGCAAAAGAATTCTAACGCCTCACGGTAAAATACTATTTTTTTTTCTGATGCTATCCCGTAAAGTATAGGTGGAGCAATTATTCGGTTGACAGCTTTTCCAACCAATTGCAAACCAGTTATCCGACGAACCGTTTCAGCACTAAACACAAAAGCTTCAATATTGATTGTAGATGTTCATTTTATGAATTTACTTATGTAATTTATCATTTAAAGGTTCAGAGGCAAGTTAACCCATCACTGAATCCCAAAGATGATGCTTTAGCGTACATAGAAGAGTTAATTTTTCAACTGTTGTCGACATTATGTTCCCCTCATCCTCACAGTCCTCAAGATGTAGAAGACAGAGTACAGAAAACGTTTCCTGATCCCATTGATAAATGGGCCATCAAAGAAGCACAGAAAGCGATGGATAAGCCAAGACGCAATCTTCCACTGGTTTTACCAGTTGATAAGCTCCATCAGCTGTTGATGAAGGTGAGTTTTTCAGACACCTGATTGTTTCTGATTTCATAGGACAAAATTCAGAACATAATTCCAACTGTAAAATCCTTGAATGTAGGTCGGGCCTTTTCAGGTGGGCAGTTGCTCCAGCTCCCTACCACCCGTCTGAAAGCAAAATAAAACGAGAGGAAAACTCCTGTTTAATAAGTCAACTTCCACCCATCTTGAATGCAAGATCTCTGACCAGAGTCTGTGAAATGAATGGTTCAGGTACCTGAATTATTAAATACATGTTGGATAAATTACTGAATTTCATTGACTTTGAGTTATCCCAGTTGAATTAATTTACTTAATTGGGACCAAGTAATTACTTAAAGTTATCCCAGTTATTCAAGATATCTATGTCTGACTTAACCCTTTACCCAACGCAGACGATATCAAAATTTATTATTTTAAAGATAATTTTTTAAAATTTTTCAAAAAATTTCAATGAAACCATATCATGTGACCACTCATTGGAACGAGCTCAGTGAACTCGTTCCAATGAGGGGTCACATGATGTGGTTTTGTGGAAATATTTTGAAAAAATTAATTTTTTCAACTGCTCAATTTGCATATTACGCAGACGGATGCAGGCGATTCGTTAGGTAAAGGGTTAATTGAATTTTTTTTAAAAAAAATTATTCAGGCATTTGGTGAGAACCGCTGGCCAACTTTGAGATATCCAGGCTGTTCGAGATATCTGATTTCGAGTTAACAAGTTTATGTTACAAAAGTTTTTTTATCCCAAAATACCCAATTATTGCAAATAAATTGTTCTTCTTGATGGCCATTTATTCTAACAGCAGAAAGTTAAAATTAGAAACCGGGTGTATTCAGATGTAATGTCACAGGGATTTGTTTAGTTCTGATAACTTTCAGGTAAATTCATTAATATCTTCGCTATGTTGGGTTTCTGAAATTTCTGCATTAACCTTTTACCCAATGTAACGGCCTAAACCGCCGACTCTGTTCTCAAAATCAACAATTAATTTTCAGTATATTTTCATTTTTTGTCTCAAAAACATAGGTTATGCCCCCTCTTTGGAACGAGCTCGTCGGGCTTGTTCCATTGAAGGGGTCAAAGCCTATGTTTTTGAGACAAAAAATGAAAAAAATTAGTTATTCAAAAATTTTGTTTGCAAGTGCCGACGGCTTTTCATGTTAGGTAAAAGGTTAAAGCCTTTTAAGTACAGATTCATGTAGTTTCACATATGCTTCTAATATCTTACACTTTGTATTGTGATTTTTATACCCCCCGCAACGAGTTGAGGGGGGTGGGGGTTTATTCTGGAATCACCTTGTCAGTACGTCTATAGACATAATTTTGTCAGGAGATTTTCTCAGACGTTCATGGACCAATCTGCTCGAAACTTGGTATCAATGTTCACCGTCATGGAAGCCTGTGCATCTGCAATTATAGTTCTGCGCTGATTATTTTTTCCAAAATTATGCCCCTTTTCAACTTCGAATAGCAAGCCCAGAATTTTGTTCGGAGATTTTCTCAGATGTTTATAGGTCGAATCCTTTGAAACTTGGTATGGATGTTTACTACCATGGGAACTTGTGCACCTGTGAATATAGTTTTGATCGGACATTTTTTGCCTGAGTTCTGCCCATTTTCATCTTAGAATGTGCAAATTTTGTCCGGAGATTTTCTCAAATGTTAAAAGGTCGATTTCTTTGAAACTTGGTATGGATATTTACTACCATGGGATCCTGCGCACCTGTGATTATAATTTCGATCGGACTATTTTTGACAGAGTTATGCCCCCTTTCGTATTAGAATGCCTAAATTGCATAGATTCTCTCAAGATATT
Source organism: Pictodentalium vernedei (assembly GCA_031216915.1). Taxonomy (NCBI): domain Eukaryota; kingdom Metazoa; phylum Mollusca; class Scaphopoda; order Dentaliida; family Dentaliidae; genus Pictodentalium; species Pictodentalium vernedei. The sequence continues at coordinate 453,323,160 of CM062292.1, read as the reverse complement.
TCTTTTCAACCTACTCACAATTGTTTACAATTGGCTGTAACATAAGTGCAAGCCCTACTTCGGAACTAACTCAAGCTTTTAGAATCTTTTCCAAACGAGTTGGAAAAGTACTAGAGTGCAAAAGCACGAAAAAGATCGAAAAAAGGGTCGAGCGAGACCAGCGCTCGAAATTACAGGTACTCTCTCTGCACACCTCTTGCGTTTACCGAGCGCATGCGCAACAACCGTGACGTCAATTCCTTTTATTTCCGCCATTGTACATGGTCAGAAATTTTTGTGACTCATGCTAATTATGCTGTTTATTCTTCGTGAACAACTTATTCTACATTCTTAGTGTGCAAGTGGATTGTATCCTTTTGTCAAGCTACCAAATTATTGTTAATTAATGTTAATTTGTATTTTTATTGCTTGTTTCTTCACACTTTATCTTGTTTTTCCCCCACGTGTGAACACGACCTTCGTGCTGTTTTCCATCGGCGGGAAGCTTGATTACTTTGATATAATGCCAAAGACCATTCCTTGTACCTCTTGCTTGCAAGTGAAGCATGTGGACGACTCTCATTCCACATGTGTCACTTGCAGCAATTGCACTCAGGCCCAATCATGTGGTATTTGTGGGGTTTGGTCCTCTAAATTCTGGGCTTCTGTTAACAAGGTGGTTCTGTCTAGAGCTAGAACCCCTCGTTCTCGGGGTAAGGGTAGCCGTGCCGTAGCAGACATTTCTGCTGGTGCACGTGGTGACTCTGTCACACAGGATTCTGATCTGCCTTCTGTGGCGAGTTCCTCTGCAACTGTTGGCGGTGTTAGTTCAGTGATACCTGACGAGGAGACCGTGGTCTCTTTGTCTTCTGATGTCACTATTGAGGTGTCTGTTTTCATTGAGAGCTTTTCCTAGGTCAGCTCGGTAACCCTCTCCGATCTGCCTCCTACACCGTCGACTGTTGTTAAGGAAGTTGCTACTCTAGATCGTATTCTGTCTGATGGTGGCTCTTTCATCTCCTCTGGGGGTGGTCTACAGTCTCGGGGGACCGAGGCTGTATCTGCTGGTGTGTCTGTGTGTTCTCAGCCTCCCCCAGCCTCGCGGCGGGGCTGTGCAGGTTTGCTGTCTGCTCCGTCTCATCTGGCTAGGTTTGCTCCTAGTCGGTTGAGCCGGCCGGTCGCTTCGGCAGCGATTCCTCGTCCCTCGAGTGAATCGTTTATTGTTCCACCTTCCCCCGCTAGTGTGCCGCCTAGCGGGATGGTGTTGGGACGTTGGCATCCAGGGCCTGCTGCTCGGCAGCAGTCAGTGACAGCCCCTGTTAGCTGTCACTCTCGGAACCTTCCTCCGGTGATTCCTCACTGTGTTCCGAGTCTGGGTGTCGATCGATGCTTGCCGTCGGTCTCAGAGGATAGGCAGTTGGGGCCAATGACAGGTTCCTGTCATTCTTGGGACAATCCTCCGGTGTCTTCTCACCGTGTCCTAGGTCCAGCTACCGATCGATGTGCGCCGTCGGTCTCTTTAGAGGATTTGCAGGCAGGACCTTCTGTTCCGCAGAGGTCAGTGATGGCCCCTGGGCGTCACAATCGGGACTATCCTTCGGTGTCTTCTCACCGTGTCCCTATTCTGTCTGCCGATCGACGTTCGACGTCTCTTCTGAGGATTTGGGTTCTTCTACCAGAAGGGTCCATTGGGAGGACACTCCGTCGGGCGATACTGCTGCGACGGATTCTCAGGGTGACCTGCGCCAGGCCGTTTTGGCGCTCACCTGGTTGCTTTCTGGCAACCCTCAAGTTGGCCTCCCTGTGCCTCCTGAGGCACAACCTCCTTTGGTCGGTCGCCGAGCTGTCTCGCCTGGCCCCTTGGATACTGCACAGTATTCACAGGAGTTTTCTGCTGGTCAGCCCGAGTTGATGACGAGTATCATGAAGGTGATGGGCCCCCCTCGTCAGGCTTTGGTTTTCGTCTTTGGCTTATTGCCGGACGTTCAACCTTCTGACCAGCCTTCTGTGACCGTCCGGCCGTGGTCCACTGTGGAGCGCCGTAACCCTGTTGAGCCTTCTAGCTCCGGGGCTTTGCGTCCTCTGCAATCGGCTCAGGTTGTTGAGTCCTTCCAGGGCTTAGACGCCAAAATGCGTTCTAAGGCCCTCAAGGGTTCCTTCTTTTCTAGAGCTGATGCCTTTCTGCCTCCATCGCGGTTTTGTGTTTACGATTCCGTCTCTCCACCAGTCTTCCAAGGGATGACTACTGTGGATGAGGATTCTTCTTCCCTTGGGTTGACTAAGCCTAAGTCGGCAGTTCTCCCGATGTCGGTAGTTGAGTCTATGGTAGGCCTGTCCCGAGAGATGCTGGGTATGTTATCTCTCGCGGACCATGTCGTCGCTGCTCTGGCTGAATATTTTCCACCAGGGGAGTTTGATGACGCTCAGGCGCCTTTTCGCGTTTTGTCACAGGCTCTTATGAACTTGACACATGCTCACGCCTGTAACACGGCTAATTTGGAGCTGGCGCACCGGGATGCAGTGTTGGATTCTTTACCATCCCTTCCTTCTGAGCAACGTGCTGTTCTGAGGTCTGCCTCTTTGGTGGGACCTCAGTTGTCCCATGGTTCCGTGGAAGCTGTTCGTGGCGAAGTTCTTCGTCATTCGAAGGACCAGCTTTTGCTACGACAGCTTGAACAACCTGCTGCTGCGGGTGGTCGTCGTTCCAGGCCCGCCAAGCATGCTGCTGCGTCTGCCTCGTCAGCGACGTCAGCTACGCCTTCGGCTCCGTCTGCTCCTTCTGCTCATAAGAAGCGCCGACGTGGCCAGAGTCGCTTGCAGCCTCAGACTGGAAAGTCTCAGGACTCTGTCACTTCCCGAGGTGGTTTCTCCTCTCGGGGGCCTCGTCGAGGCCGCAAGTGAAGGTTCTCACCTAGATTCGCCTCCAGTCGGGGGAAGGCTGTCGCTGTTTTACGACCGTTGGACAGAGATAACGTCGGACTCTTGGGTCCTCGGTGTCATTCAATCCGGTCTGCGACTGTCCTTCCATTGGCACCCCAGTCTATCTCGGGTGCCCCTTCCGACTCAGGTCCCTTCCGATTCTCTGCGTCGGGACCTTCTGGTGCAGGAGATCGACAATCTCCTCTCCAAAGGGGCGATCAAGGTGGTCAGGAACACCCTTTCACCGGGGTTTTACTCGAGACTTTTCTTGGTGCCGAAGAAAAACGGCCAATATCGTCCTGTCATCGATCTGAGTACCCTGAACGAGTACATAATAGCTCCTCTTTTCAGAGACTTTCCGGTCGGTTCGACGTTCAGTTCATCAGGGCGATTTTGCGGCCAGCATCGACCTGAAGGATGCCTACTTCCATGTACCCATTCATCTGGCGTCACGGAAATACCTTTGGGTCTCGTTCCGGGATCGAGTTTTTCAATTCAGAGCTCTCCCGTTCGGTTTGAACCTGGCTCCTTTTGCTCTTTTCTGGCTAAGAATCAACTTCCTGATTCGGTACCTCCTCCCATCTGCATTCGGGCTCTCCCTGCTGTAGATGGCCGGAGGCCTCTTCTTTGTCCTGTTCGTGCGATCAAGACTTACATTACTCGCACTCAGTTCATTAGGAGGGGTCGGAAGAGATTCTTTCTGTCTCTCATTCCTACGAACTTACATTACTCGCACTCAGTTCATTAGGAGGGGTCGGAAGAGATTCTTTCTGTCTCTCATTCCTACGAGGCAGTCTGTCTCTTCCCATTCTATTTCCAGGTGGATCTGTCTTGCAATCAAGCTGGCTTATTCTTGCTTGTCTGCGTCGGATTTTGTTTCAAACCGGCTTAATGCTCATGAGGTTCATGCCATTTCTACATCCTGGGCGTTCTCCAATTCTGTTTCGCTCCGGGATGTTATGAATGCGGCTTACTGGAGGAATGCTTCTACCTTCTCCTCCTTTTATCTCCGCCACCTTCAGCAGCAATCTGAGGACCTTTATTCTTTAGGCCCTCTCGTTGCTGCTCAGGCTGTTGTGCACCCTCGTTAAAATTGTTTTTGTCGAGGTTGCACTTCGCTCAGCCTTGTTCTTTTCAGGTGCCTTCTCTCTATCTTCATTACAGGTTTTCGTTATTATTCTCTGCCATCCTTGCTTTTGTTCTGCTACTCTTGTTGGTATTGGTTATGTGATTCACCTCCTATTGTTTATTCAGCCAATTGTGAGTAGGTTGAAAAGAAATTAAAATTTTTTAGTAAATTTTGTTTCTTAACATACCTACCACAATTGTTTACCGGAGGCCCACCCTCCTTGGGGATATCTTTGATATCGATGCCTCCCCGCTAAATCACAAACTTCTCGTTGGCGGAAATACGGAATTGACGTCACGGTTGTTGCGCCTGCGCTCGGTAAACGCAAGAGGTGTGCAGAGAGAGTACCTGTAATTTCAAGCGCTGGTCTCGCTCGACCCTTTTTTCGATCTTTTTCGTGCTTTTGCACTCTAGTACTTTTCCAACTCATTTGGAAAAGATTCTAAAAGCTTGAGTTAGTTCCGAAGTTGGGCTTGCACTTATGTTACAGCCAATTGTAAACAATTGTGGTAGGTATGTTAAGAAACAAAATTTACTAAAAAATTTTAATTTTTGGCCAAATGTTAATAGGTCGATTTCTTTGAAACTTGGTATGGATATTTACTATGGGAACATGTTCACCGGGGATTATAGTTTTGATCGGTCCTTTTTTGTGAGAGTTGTACCCCTTTTGTCTTAAAATGCGTGAATTTTGTACGGAGATTTTCTCGGATGTTTACAGGTGGATTGATTTGAAACGTGGTATGGATGTTCACTACCATGGGGACCTGTGCACCTGTGATTATAGTTTCAATCGGACCTTTCTGGGGGGGGGGGGGGGGGGAGTTATACCCCTTTTCATCTTAGAATACGTGCATTTTCTCCAGAGATTTTCTCAGATGTTTGTGGGTCATTTCCTTTAGGTTTGGGCGGTATTGGGAAAAATAAATACTGCGGTAATCGCAAAATATTAACGCGGTATACCGAAATACCAATTAAAATCAAAGGGGGTCTTCTCCATAACAAAAAACGCAACTTCAACGTGTCAAAACTGTAAAATTTGAGCCTGAAGCTTTGCACAAGACGGCCGTCAAAAATCAAAACTTTTTCAAATATTTTCTCACAAATGATTTTAGTTAAGCACAAAGTTCAGTTGGGCCAACTTGGGGTATATACATTTGATGTTTATCGAAGGAAATTCAAAATAAAATCAAACCTAGAGATAATAATTCTTCGAATCAGAATTGTCCAGTGACATGAGATTGAGAAGTGAAGTGTGCAACAAGTAACAACAGAAGGGCATGCAATTGCCACAGTTCATCACAATAATTTTCATGTTTGATTAAAATTAATAACCGTATTACACATCACCATTCAAATAAAAAGGTCGTATGGGGCGAATGCTGCTTGGTAGAAAATGTAAGTGAGTTGGGCTTTTTTATTTATTTGAAACAATGACAAGACTTTCGTTCTTTTTGTGTTGAATAATCCTGCAAGCACGTTTCTGAAGTCACGAGGCAGTAATGACGTAATGCGTGTCCTAGCAGCCAATCACTGTGAGTTTCGTTTGGAATCCCCTGATATTTCCCCCAAAGAAAATGTCCTATTTTTATTTAACTTCAGCAGACGGCAGTGCCATTGGCCGAAAGTGTCCACGTGACTAACTACGCATGCTTGGTGCGTGCCTTCCACCTCAACTTGTTTCAAATTCGAGGTAAACAGAATTGCTTCAGTTCCAGCAGTCAGCTATTCATTAAATGCCTCCACAGAATATTAATGACCTGGCAGAAACCTGCAAACACACATATCTTGAACTTTACTATGATTCACACAGCAAGAAAGTAAATAGAATACAATAATTACCCAAATTTAAGTCAAGTGTATCGAGCCTGATTGACGTGAAACTATTCACAGCCCACAGTGATGGGCAATTTGAAAATTGCATATCGCGGTACAACCGAGTTTTCGGTATACCGATTAAACAATTATTTGCCGGTAACGGTATTGAAAATATTCCTGAATATAATCGGTATACCGAAATACCGCCCAACCCTCATTTCCTTTGAAACTTGGTATGGATGTTCACTACCATGAGAACCTGTGCACCTGTGATTATATTTTCGATCAGACTTTTTTTGCTACAGTTATGCTCCTTTTCGTCTTAGAATAATAGCAGGGGGTATGGACAGGCCCATCTGGGACAGTCACACCTCTAGTTTTTACAGGCTCTTTCACATGCCAGCTAAATCTTGTGAGCCAAAATGTTTTCAGATTAGCGGCTTATTGTCCCTTTAACCCTAAGGGCCTAATTCCAACTTTTTAATGCAAGGGAACAGGTGCCCCAACATGCATTGTTTAGGTAAACTCAAAACTTACTTTTCAGTTGTTTCTAGTCAAGTATTTGACTAGGAATAAATGCAAAACCATTGGAGGTAGACTTTCAACATCAAAAATGTATAAAAATCACCACTCCCTTGGGGGTTGACATCTTCAAAAAGAGATAATCATTGGTTAACCCTTTACCCAACGTAACAGCCAAAACCGGCCAGCGCTATTCTCAAAAATCGCCAATTAATTTTCATTATTTTTTTCATTTTTTGTCTCAAAAACATAGGTTATGACCCCTCGTTGGAACGAGCTCGTCAAGCTCATTCCAACGAGGGGTCATAGCCTATGTTTTTGAGACAAAAAATGAAAAAAATTAGTTATTCAAGAATTATTTTTGCAAGTTTCGTCTGCTTTCTACGTTAGGTAAAGGGTTAAAGGGTTGTCTCTTTACACAACATGATTAAAAGTTTTCAGCTTTCCATCTAAACCACAACTGGAGTTTATTGTGATAATTCACTTGTGAGTTGTTTACTCACAATTTTGAATAAAAAATATGGATAAAATGAAATTTGTAGGCTGATTTTAGTATGCAGCCAGATTTGGCAATTCAAAGTTTAAGTGGCGGTAATCCATGTCACTCATATCAGTATTGGCATCAGAAGTGTGGAAACATTTTTGATTTTTCCAAAAACTTTTTGTTCTTGTCACACAGATAATTACAGAACGTGGTATACCATTTTGTTTTTCAGGAAGTGTTGGGTTATAGAGTAGATTTCCAGGTGACAGTATATATTGTAGCAGTGCTGGAATACATTGCTGCTGACATAATGAAGGTAGGTTTTATGTGTGATTTAAATGTCAAATTTGATACAGTGGAACCCTGTTAATTGAATAGCCACTTTGCCAATGAAAATTATTCAGTTAACAGGAGTATTCAATTACCAGGGATTGTGTCACTTTCCTGTATTCTAGAGATAAACTTAGCATTTATTCTATTATATCTTGTTTGACAGAGCTGCATGTGCTCTGTCAAACAAGATATAATAGATTAAATGCCTATATTGGATGTACTGAGGGCAAATAGGTCTATAAACAAACAAAAACTGGGGAGAGTCCGGGTAATTTCTCGACATTTTACAGATTTTTTATTCAATTAACAGGAGTTTACTGTATAGCCTATATTCAATTAACCGGTCAAATTTGTACTGGAGCTATGGTAAATGGTTTTGTGTTGGGAAATTATATTCAGTTAACAGGGTTATTCAGTAAAGAGATATCCAATTAAGTGGGTTCCATTGTATTAATTTTAGAGATGTGCGAATAGTAAATTTCAACTCATTTTCCATTCTGGTTTTTGAAATTTCCACAAAATTTGGATTTGCGGTATCAGTTTTTTTATACCCCGAGAACCTCTCAGGGGCATTATGTTTTCACCATTCCATCCAGCATCCATCCGTTAACTTTTGGTTTCCGTCCAATAACTTAGAACTGCTTATTTGATAAAAATCATAATTTTAGGGATAACTTGTGGATGACAAGACAGTGCTTCCTTTCGATTTTGGTGCCCTAGTCAATTCACTATGGCTGCCATATTGAATTTGGTTTCCGTCCAATAACTAGTGAATGCTGACTCAAATGATTTTTATACCCCCACAAACAAAGTTTGGGGGGGGGGGGGGGGGGTATATAGGAATCACCCTGTCTGTCCATCCTTATAAGCACAACTCCTCCTAAACCGTATGAAGAATTTTCATGAAACTTTACACAATGGAAGAACTCCATATGAAGATGTGCATGCAGCAATATAATTCCATTCTGACAGGCGCGGGGGGGGGGGGGGGGGGGGGGGGGGATCACTTTCTGAGCTTGCTCACAGTACCTCTAGTTATTTTTAGCTTAACTTGACAAAGATAAGCTGTTGCCATCACACGTGCGGAAGTCTATTAGTATGTGAGTCTGTTCACATTTTCCTTTAGCACATGATACACCTTGTAATTCTTGTCCGATTGTTACAAAATTTCATATACAGGTTTGAAGTCATGTCTAGATGAGAACGTCCCCTTTTGGTCACGATCGGTCAACCGTGATGTCTGCCCAAGCCTGAAAACCTTTAGCACAGTCTACAAGTCGTATTTATGAAGGGATTTCATTGTAACTTGGTAGGATGACTCTGTATAATGTCTAGATGAGAACATCCCTTTTGGTCATGACCTGTCAAACGTGACTGATGCCCAAGCCCAAAACCCCAAAAATTTTTTATCACAGTCTATAGGTCGTATTTAATATGGAGGGATTTCATTGTAACTTGGTAGGATGAATCCATATGATGTCTAGAAGAGAACTTACCCATTTGGTCACAATCTGTCAAGCGTGACAACTGCTCGGGCCCAGAAAACGAAAACCTTTAGCACAGTCTACAGATTGTATTTATGGAGGGATTTCATTGTAACTTGGTAGGATGACTCCATGTAATGTCCAGATGAGAATGTCTCCCTTGGTCACTATCAGTCAACTGTGATGACTACAGGGGCCCGAAAACCTTTAGCCCAGCCTACAGGTCATATTCATGAAGGGATTTCATTGTAACTTGGTAGGATGGCACCAGATGATGTCTAGATGTGAACGTCTCCTTTTGGTTGTGATCGTGCAACTGTGACGGCTGCCCCAGCCCAAAACCCGAAAACCTTTAGCACAGACTACAGGTCGCATTTATGAAGGGATTTCATTAGCTTAACTTGACAAAATCAAGATAAGCTATTGCCATCATGCGTGCGGAAGTCTGTGAGTCTGTTCACTTTTTACCTGCGTCGCTAGCGGCAGAGCAGATCTAGTAACCGCTCGACTTCGTCAGTCCGTCAGTCCATCCGAAACACTTCTTCCGTCAAAGTTTTCTTGGCTTCTATGAAAGGGAATGATTTTATATTTGGTCTGCTGCTTCATAATGATGAGTTATATCGTGTATCTAATTTTTAGCTCAACTTTGACGAAGTCAAATTTGAGCTATTGTCATGGCTCGTCGTCCGTCTGTCTGTCCATCCGTCTTTCTGTCTGTCCGTACGTCAACAATTGGCTATGGCTCGGGCTAGAGGTCGTATTTATGAACCGATCTTTAGGAAACTTCTTGTGTACCTTTGTTATGACCCTGGGACGGGAACGAGTGTTTTTAGGTGTGGTCCGAAATTCAAGATGGCTGCCAGCGGCCATTTTGTACCGATGATGCAAAAATCATTTTTTTGTACAGAACTTCTGTATGAAAGTTCTGATTTGAATAAAGTTTTGTAAAAATGTTTAGTACCATGGGATACATCACATATAATACGGGTTTTTTTCTCGTGCGTAAATTATGCAAATTAGACTGACTTTGATTTATTTAGTGTTACTTTCAGAGCTGTAAGTGCCAAGCTGCTATGGCTCGGGCTAGAGGCCGTATTTATGAACCAATCTTTACGAAACTTCTTGGGTACCTTTGTTATGACCCTGGGACGGGAACGAGTGTTTTTGGGTGTGGTCCGAAATTCAAGATGGCTGCCAGTGGCCATTTTGTACCGATGATGCAAAAATCAGTTTTTTGTACAGAACTTCTGTATGAAAGTTCTGATTTCAATAAAGTTTTGTATAAATGTATAGTACAATGGGATACATCACATATAATACGGGTTTTTTTCTTGTGCGTAAATTATGCAAATTAGACTAACTTTGATTTATTTAGTGTTACTTTCAGAGCTGTAAGTGCCAAACTGCTATGGCTCGGGCTAGAGGCCGTATTTATGAACCAATCTTTACGAAACTTCTTGGGTACCTTTGTTATGACCGTGGGACGAGAACGAGTGTTTTTGGGTGCAGTCCCAAATTCCAGATGGCTGCTAGCAGCCATTTTGTACCGACGATGCCGAAATCTGTTTTTTGTACAGAACTTCCATATGAAAGCTCTGATTTGAATAATTTTTTGTATGAATGTTTAGTACCATGGGATACATTACATATATTACAGGTTTTTTTCTTGTGTGTAAATTATGCAAATTAGGCTAACTTTGATTTATTTAGTGTTACTTTCAGCACTGTGAGTGCAAATCCCAATACGGCTCGGGCTAGAGGCCGTATTTATGAACCGATCTTCACGAAACTTCTTGGGTACCTTTGTTTTCACTGTGGGACGAGAAGGAGTGTTTTTGGGTCCAGTCTGAAATTCAAGATGGCCGCTAGCAGCCATTTTGTTCAAAATTAAGTGCAATCAGATTTTTGTGCAGAACTTCCAAATGAATGATCTGATTTGAATAAATTTTTGTATGAATGTTTAGTACCATGGGATACATTACATATAATACAGAGTTTTTCTCGTGAATAAATTATGCAAATTAGGGGTCCGGGTGGGACTTAGAAAATTTTGGACCAAAATCCGGAAATTAGTTTTTTGGTTTTTTTATGCGCTTTGGTCAATTTTAAGACCAGAAAAAAAAAAAATTTTTATACACTGAAAATTTGGGGTCCGGGTGGGACTTAGAAAATTTTGGACCAAAATGCGGAAATTAGTTTTTGTGTTTTGATGCATTTTGGTCAATTTTAAGAAGAAGAAGAAAAAATTTTAGTCTGAAAATATTTTGTTTGGGACTGAAAATTTCCACAGAAAAATAATAATCTATAATGATTGGTCTTAATCTGTAGTCCATTACAGTCACCTTGTAATTCTTTTATTATTGTTGACTGGGCCAAAACAAATACTAATTCCTGTCATATTCATTATTCAGTTGTCTTGGTCACAGCAAGTACTAATTCCTGTCATATCCAAGTTGAGCTACAGAGTCATTGACTCTTTCATTAGATCTGCAGTGCAGCCACTTTCTGTTTGCCGATACTTTGAAGTCTGTTCATCTCTGTTATCAATTGCATTCAACGACGCAGGTCCAGACCGGGTATTGGTCTTGGCTTGTTCCTTTAGTATGGGCTACACCCCTCAGTTCTTGTCTGATCGTCACGGAATTTCATATGCAGGTTTGGGGTCATGTCTAGATGAGAATGCCCCCTTTTGGTTGCGATCGGTCAATCGGTATGGCTGCCCGAGCCCAAAACCCGAAAACCATTAGCACAGTCTACAGGTCGTATTTATGAAGGGATTTCATTGTAACTTGGTAGGATGCCTCTGTATACTACCTAGATGAGAACGTCCCCTTTTGGGCATGATCTGTCAACCGTGATGGCTGCCCAAGCCCGAAACCCAAAAACTTTTAGCACAGTCTGCAGGTCATGTTTAATATAGAGGGATTTCATTGTAACTTGGTAGGATGACTCTGTATGATGTCTAGATGAGAATTTCCCCATTTGGGCATGATCTGCTAACCATGACGACTGCCCAAGCCCAAAACCCAAAAACCTTTAGCACAGTCTGCAGGTCATATTTATTGAGGAATTTCATTGTAACTTGGTGGGTTGACTTCATATAATGTCTAGATGAGAAAGTCCTCTTTTGGAAGTGATTGGACAACTGTGATGGCTACAGGGGCCCGAAGCCCGAAAACCTTTAGCACAGCCTACAGGTCATATTTATGAAGGGATTCCATTGTAACTTGGTAGGATGACTCCAAATAATGTCTAGATGAGAACGTCCCATTTTGATCGCAATCATTCAGCCTTGATGGGTGCCCGAGTCCAAAAACCTTTAGCATAGGCAAAAAGTCATATTTATGGAAGGATTTCATTGTAACCTGTTAGGTTGACTCCATATAAAGCGTAGATGATGACATCCTCTTTTGGTCGTGATTGGTCAACTGTGATGGGTACAGGTGCCCGAAGCCTGAAAACCTTGAGCACAGTCTACAGGTCATATTTGTGAAGGGATTTCATTGTAATTTTGTAGGATCACTCCAGATGATGCCCAGATGAGATTGTCCCCTTTGGTTGCGATCATTCAACCATGATGGCTGCCCAAGCCCGAAGCCCGAAAACCTTTAGCACAGTCTACAGGTCATATTTATGAAGGGATTTCATTGTAACTTGGTAGGTTGGCTTCATATAATGTGTAGATGAGAACGTCCCCTTTTGGACAAGATTGGGCAGCTGTGACGGCTACAGGGGTCCGAAGCCCGAAAACCTTTAGAACAGTCTACAGGTCATAATTATGAAGGGATTTCATTGTAAGGGATTTCAATGGTGCTTGGTAGGATGACTCCAAATAATGTCTAGATGAGAACATCCCCTTTTGGCTGCGATCATTCAGCCTTTATGGCTGCCCAAGCCCAAAGACCTTTAGCATAGTCTATATGTCGTATTTATGGAAGGATTTCATTGTAACTTGTTAGGTTGACTCCATATAATGCCTAGATGATGACATCCCCATTTGGTTGTGAAAGGTCAACTGTGATGGCTACAGGTGCCCGAAGCCCGAAAATCTTAAGCACAGTCTACAGGTCGTATTTATGAAGGATTTCATTGTATCTTCGTAGGATCACTCCAGATGATGCCCAGATGAGAATGTCCCGTTTTGTTTGCGATCATTCAACCATGATGGCTGCCCGAGCCCAAAGCCTGAAAACCTTTAGCACAGTCTTCAGTTCATATTTATGAAGGGATTTCATTGTAACTTGGTGGGTTGACTTCATATAATGTCGAGATGAGAAAGTCCTCTTTTGGACGTGATTGGGCAACTGTGATGGCTACAGGGGCCCGAAGCCTGAAAACCTTTAGCACAGCCTACAGGTCATATTTATGATACGATTTCATTGTAACTTGGCAGGATGACTCCAAATAATGTCTAGATGAGAACGTCCCATTTTGATCGCAATCATTCAGCCTTGATGGGTGCCCGAGCCCAAAAACCTTCAGCATAGGCAAAAAGTCATATTTATGGAAGGATTTCATTGTAACCTGTTAGTTTGACTCCATATAATGCGTAGATGATGACATCCCCTTTTGGTCGTGATTGGTCAACTGTGACAACTTCAAGGGCCTGAAGCCCGAAAACCTTGAGCACAGTCTACAGGTCATATTTACGAAGGGATTTCATTGTAACTTGGTTGGATGACTCCAAATAATGTCTAGATGAGAACGTCCCATTTTGATTTCAATCATTTAGCCTTGATGGGTGCCCAAGCCCAAAAACCTTTAGCATAGGCAAAAAGTCATATTTATGGAAGGATTTCATTGTAACCTGTTAGTGTGACTCCATATAATGCGTAGATGATGACATCCCCTTTTGGTCGTGATTGGTCAACTGTGACAACTTCAGGGGCCCGAAGCCCGAAAACCCTGAGCACAGTCTACAGGTCATATTTATGAAGGGATTTCGTTGTAACTTGGTAGGTTGACTTCATATAATGTCTAGATGAGTACTTCTCCTTGGTCTCAATTGGGAAACTGATGGCTACAGGGGCCCGAAGCCCGAAAACCTTTAGCACAGTCTACAGGCCATATTTATGAAGGGATTTCAATGTAACTTGATAGGATGACTCATTTTGGAATAATTTTACTGTAACTTGGTAACTTTTGTTGATATACATTAACTGTGAGGGCCACATACATTAACTGTGAGGTCATATTAACCCACCCCTCAGCTCTTTAGTACAGTGTACACCTCATATGATGGTCCCAAAATATGCATTTCATTTTTGTTCAACTCAGCATGCCCAACCCCATAGAGAGGGAGTGGGGGAAAATGCTCCAAAATATTTTTAAAATCTTCTTCTCAAGAACCAGTGTGTACAATGAGCTTCCATATGAGGTGTAGAATCAAGTTTGTTCAAACCAAGTTCGTGAAGTAATATTTGGCTTTGTGATAGGAGGGGTAAAATTTTTATCCCGCCCAAAATTTCTATTTTCTGAACCGATGGTCCGGTATAAACCAAATTCGGTGTGTGGTAGTATTGGGTCATAAGTACTTGACCTATGCAAAAAAAAAAAATCTCGCATCCCCATGGGAACCCTGGGAGCTAAAAATAGAAATATTTTCAAACGCCCATATTTCCCAAACCCCACGGAACAGAGAGCTTTTATTTGGTGTGAAGTATCTTTATGACCAGTAGAATTGAATGGTAAAAAAAACTTGCCATCGGTTATGTTAGGGTGTTCTGTAATGGGCATCGAAAAAATGCTGAGTCAGCATATTTGCAAAAATTTAAAAAAATCTTTTCTCCAGAACCAATCATCAGAATCTTTTGATATTTGGTATACAGCATTCATAGGGGGGTCAGATAAAAGTTTGTTGAAATAAAGCTCATTGGTTCATATTTGGGCTCTCTACAGGAGCCCGAAGTTTTAACATAGGGTATTATGGGGAATATTCTTTAAAAATCTTCTTCTTCAGAACCACCAGTCAAAATCTTTTAATATTTGGTATACATCATTGTTATGAGGGTCAGATTCTAGATTGTTCAAACCAAGTCCCTGGGTTAATATTTGGGCTTCCTACAGAAGCCCAAATTTTATCTTTGTTCAATATGGAGGGTAATTTAAAAAAATCTTCTTCTTCAGATCCATCAGTCAGAATGCTTTGATATTTGGTATGCAACACCTTTATGGGAGTCAGATTCAAGTTTGTTCAAATCAAATCCCTAGGTATATATTTGGGCTCACTATGGTAGCCCAAATTTTTACTTAGTGCAATATGAGGAAATTTCTTTAAAAATCTTCTTCTTCAGATCCACTAGTCGGAATGCTTTTATATTTGGTATGCAACATCTCTAGGGGGGTCAGATTCCAGGTTGTTCAGTTCGAGTGCCTATGTTAATATTTAGGCTCCATATGGGAACATGAAATTTAACTTAGTACAATATGAGGGAATTTCTTCAAAAATCTTCTTCTTTAGATTCACTTGTCAGAATGCTTTCACATTTGGTATACAACATCTCTAGAGGGGTCAGATTCAAGTTTGTTCAAATCGGATCCATAGGTTAATATTTGGGCTCGCTGTGGCAGCAATTCGAAGAAATTTCTTTACAATTTCTCTTCTTCAGATCCAACAGTCAGAATGCTTTCATATTCGGTACACAACATCTCTAGGGAAGTCAGATTTAACTTGTTCAAATCAAGAGCCTGGGTTAATATTTGGGCTCTTTATGGGAGCCGGAATTGGCCATTTAGCTGAAGAATTAAAAATTTTGTATTCAGTACCCTCTAGAGGTACTAAGATTAATCCACATAGGTTGTATCAAGGGGCTTCATAGGGGAGCTCTACATTTTACTTATGATCAACTGAAGAAAAGGCATGATGCCCAGATTATTTTTGTCACTCCTGAGGGACTTGAGGATTGACAGTGTAGTCTATGGAGATGGCTTGCTTAATGTAGACTCATTCTTGGACTCTGTTTAAATTGTGTTCTGTACAAGATGAGCGCTTCAGGCCCCGTGGGGCCTCTTGTTTCATTTTTTGTCTCAAAAACATAGATTATGACCCCTCTTTGGAACGAACTTGTGTTCAAATTGACCCCCTCAGTTCATATTTGGGCTCATCAGAGGAAATAAGCTTTAAAAATCTTCTTCAGATCATACAGTCAGATTCTTTTGATACTTGGTATACAGCATCTCTACAGGTGTCAGATTGAAGTTTGTTCAAATTGAGTCACTGGGTTAATATTCCTATGGAAGCCTGAATATTAACTTGGTGCAATATTGGGAATAATCTTTAAAAATCTTCTTCTTCAGATCCACCAGTCAGATTCTTTTGATATTTGGTATGCAGCATCTCTAGGGGGATAGATTCAAGTTTGTTCAAATAGGATCCCTGGATGAATATATGGGCTCTTTATTGGAGCCCAAATTTTAACTTGGTGCAATATGAGAAAATTTCTTAAAAATCTCTTTTTTCAGACCTGCTATTGAGAAGCTTTTCATATTTGGTATGTGACATCTCTAAAGGTGTAAGATTCGAATTTGTTCCAATCAAGTCTCTGGGTTAATATTTGGGCTTCCAGTGGGAGCCTGAATATCAACTTTGTGCAATATGGGTAATAATCTTTAAAAATCTTCTTCAGATCCATGAGTCAGATTCTTTTGATAGATTCATGTTTGTTCAAATGAGATCCCTGGATGAATATATGGGCTCTTTATTGGATATCAAATTTTAACTTAGTGCAATATGAGAAAATTTCTTTAAAAATCTTCTTTTTCAGACCCACTGGTGAGAATCCTTTCATATTTAGTATGTGACATCTCTAGAGGTGTAAGGTTCAAATTTGTTCAGATCGAGTTCCTGGGTTAATATTTGGGTTCCCCAAGGGTGCCCAAATATTTACTTAGTGCAATATGGGGAATTATCGTTTAAAATCATCTCCTTCAGATTCTTTTGATATTTTGTGTACAACACCTCTGGGAGGGTTCGATTGAATGTTGTTCAAATCAGGTCCTGGCTTAATATTTGGGCTTTTTTATTGAATTCCAAAGTTTAACTTGGAGCAATGTGAGAAAATTTTTTGAAAATTCTTTTTCTTCAGATCCACCAGTGACAATCCTTTCATATTTGGTATGTAACATCTCTAGGGATGTCGAATTCTAGTTTGTTCAAATCGATTCGCTTGTTGTTTCTTGTTAGCTCACCAAAGGGAGCTAAACTTATCACTTGTCGTCCGTCCAGCGTCGTGAACATTTTTCAAACGACTTCTCCTCTGAAACCGCTAGGTCGATTTGCTCGAAACTTGGTATGGATTTTCATTACCATATGTCAATTCAAGGTTGTTCAAATGAAATTGACATCCCACTTGGGGCTCCATCGGGGGCATAACTCCGATAGCACCCTATGTATATTAGAGAAATTACTAAAAAATCTTCTTCTCCCACACAAGTGGGCAGAATCATTTGATATTTGGTATACAGCATTATGGGGTGGATCTGATTCAAGTTTGTTCAAGCCAAGTCCCTGGGTTCATATTTGGGCTCACTGTGGTAGCCCAAATTATAGCTTAGTTCAAAATGAGGAATTTTCTTTAAAAATCTTCTTCTTTTGATCCAGCAGTCGGAATGTTTTGATATTTGGTATGCAGCATCCTTAAGGGGGGGGGGGGGGGGGGGAGGTGGAGATTCAAGTTTGTTCAAGCCATGTCCCTAGGTCCATATTTGGGCTCACTGTGGGAGCTTGAATTGTAACTTAGTTCGAAATGAGGAATTTTCTTTAAAAATCTTTTTCTTCAGATCCAGCAGTCGGAATGTTTTGATATGTGCTGTGTAGCATCCTTAGGGTGGTGAGATTCAAGTTTGTTAAAGCCAAGTCCCTGGGTCCACATTCGGACTCCCTGTGGGAGCCCGAATTATAACTTTCTTTTAAAAATCTTCTTCAGATTCAGCAGTCGGAATGTTTTGATATTTGGCATGCAGCATTCTTAGGGGGTGAGATTCAAGTTTGTTCAAACCAAGTCCCTGGGTTCATATTTGGGCTCACTGTGGGAGCCCGAATGATAACTTAGTTCAAAATGAGGAATTTTCTTTAAAAATCTTTTTCTTCAGATCCAGCAGTCGGAATGTTTTGATATGTGCTGTGTAGCATCCTTAGGGTGGTGAGATTCAAGTTTGTTAAAGCCAAGTCCCTGGGTCCACATTCGGACTCCCTGTGGGAGCCCGAATTATAACTTTCTTTTAAAAATCTTCTTCAGATTCAGCAGTCGGAATGTTTTGATATTTGGCATGCAGCATTCTTAGGGGGTGAGATTCAAGTTTGTTCAAACCAAGTCCCTGGGTTCATATTTGGGCTCACTGTGGGAGCCTGAATGATAACTTAGTTCAAAATGAGGAATTTTCTTTAAAAATCTTCTTCAGATCCAGCAGATGAATGCTTTTGATATTTGGTATGCAGCATCCTTAGGTGGGTAAGATTCAAGTTTGTTCAAGCCATGTCCCTAGTTCCATAAAATTTGTCTCATGACTTCATTCCTTTGTAGTGTTGATGAACCATGTCTAACTGAATGTGACCCCAAATACTTCTTTGAACCACTTTGGCCGGTGAGCGATTAAGGCTCCTTGAGGCCTCTTGTTTTGTTTTTTTTTAAATTGAGGGGGGGGGGGGGGGGGGGGCGCTAGAGAGAACCACTGTAGTTTAAAACAAAACAAAATTTTCTTTTGGTTGTTTAATACTTCACAGTACAGAGTTTGCTAGGAAGCTTTCCTAGGACCAGCAGAAATGAATGGCCAAAAAAGTTACCTTTTGTTGTGTAATAGCAAATCAAAAAAATTGCTCTTGCTGCTGATCACATGCTGATACACTCATCTGTTTTGACAATTTGAGCCAGGTGAGCATTTTAGGCTCACTTGAGCCTCTGGTTTGGTACTTGTCAGCATAACCCCTTACCTAACAAATCAGCCGCAACTGCCCGCATAATATACAAATTCAGCAGTTGAAAAAAACTTATTCTTCAAAACATTTCTACAAAACCAACTCATGTGACCCCTCATTGGAACAAGCTCATAGAGCTTGTTCCAATGAAAGGGCACATGATATGGTTTTGTAAACAAATTTAGAAAAATTTGAAAAAATATTTAATATAATAAATT
The DNA here is from genome assembly GCA_031216915.1 of Pictodentalium vernedei. Classification (NCBI taxonomy): domain Eukaryota; kingdom Metazoa; phylum Mollusca; class Scaphopoda; order Dentaliida; family Dentaliidae; genus Pictodentalium; species Pictodentalium vernedei. The sequence goes on along the minus strand of CM062292.1, from coordinate 453,304,361 downwards.
TTGATTTTGTGTGCATTGGTTAAACCAAGGCATAGTTTTAAATGAGTTAACCCCCTAACTAACATAATTGAAAAATATCCAGCCAGCACTATTTACAAAAATTCCAACTCCAATTTTAATATTTTTTTCAACTCTTGCCTCCAAAACTTAGCTTAGGATACTTCATTAGACCAAGCTCATCGAGCTCATTCCATTGGGGGGCCATAAGCTATGTTTTGCAACGAAAAACCTGGAAATATTTTGTTACTTGAGAAAATTTTTATGCTCACCTCGTCTCCTAGTTGTGTTAGGTAAATGGTTAATTGAATCAATGAGGAGTATTATTTTGAGGAAGTTAAGTGATGTAAATATGCAGGAATTGTTTGCATATCTTTAATTGACACTTTATCCTCTTCTGCAGCTGACAGGAAATTATGTTAGAAATATAAAACATCAGGAAATAACCTCACAAGATATACAGGTAGCAATATGTGCAGACCAGGTATGTTGTTTTTTATCATTTAATTTTTTATTACTATATAGTTATCTCCCCTTTTACACCAGCCAGTGAAAAGAAAAGGTACTTTTGTCTGTGGGATCAGAATAAGATGTTTTCCCTACTCAGATATGTCTTGCCATTGAAGAGAAGAGGTAAATGTACCGATGGGGTCAGAATAAGATATTTTTCCAACACATGTGGCCATTAAAAAAAAAGTCTATGTTCTCAGGCACCGCTCGTGTCATTAAATTTCTGCCGCGTCAAAACTTTTTAATACCCAGTCCAAAAAAAAAAAAAAAAATCCCCTGGCCAAAAAAAATTTCCCCTGTCAGTATTTTCGGATCAGAATTTTGAGTACTGGTTCTCTGTGGTATTTCAACTTCCTGTTATATTCAGGCTTGAATGGGATATTTCTAATAATTCAGGGTATTTTTTGTTTCTTAAAAATTTGATTAGCAGTTTCCATCTTGGTTTGAAAAAGTTATGATAAATAGTGAATATAGTTCCAATATTAAAGAAAAATGGTTAGCATTTGGACATTTTTCTACAGCATTTTGTGATGCAAATCCAGTCATCAAATACCCTGTAATTTCTAAGCCACACCCAAAGATCCTAAATCAAGCACCAGTTTTCACAAGGTGAAATATGGTTTGAAGACGTCGCCCAATACAGATGGTTTAAAAATTTATTATTTTAAATAGTATTTTTTCAAATTCTTCAAAAAAATGTTTAACGATACCATATCATGTGAGGCCATTATTGCAACGAGCTCGAAGAGCTTGTTCCAGTAAGGAAGTCACATAATATGGTTTTGTTGAAATTTAAAAAAAATTTCATCTACACAATTTGTTTTTCACACTGGCTGCTGCAGCTGATTCGTTAGATAAAGGTTTAAAATTAGGCGAGAATCTGAATACTTCTCGTTTTGATTCTTACTAATGGCACTTGTTTTACCTTGTACCAACTCACTATTTTTATTCTTGTAACCTTTATCAAATTTTAAGGTCTGATTTCCAAAAAAGAGAGGTGTCAAACACTGACTTCAAAATCTTACATGGACCACTTCTCAGAATGGAGCATTCAGTGTGTGAAAAGTAAATTACCACTAACAGGGATGAGGTTTTTCTGTTTTTGTTTTTATTCGATTTTACTCTTTTTCTAATTCTTATTTTTATTGATTCATTTATCCTTTACCTTAAAAATCCGCTGCATATGCCTATATAAAAAATTTACAATTTAAGCAATTGAAAAAATATATGTTTCAAAAAATTGAATTTCAATAAAACTAAAGCATGTGCCCTCTCATCGGACAAGCTTGTTCTAGTGAGTGGGTCACATAATATGGCAGTGAGGAAATTTTTTGATGAATTTTAAAAAACGATAATTAAAAATATATTTAAAAAATAATGTTAATATCTTGTCCATTGGGTAAATTTGTTATATTTATATGAAATTTACCCAAAAATTGCCATGCAAATTTTATCATGTTTCAAATTTTTACCTCAAAAGCATAGCTTATGACCCTTCATTGAAATGAACTTGTTGGAGCTTGTATTAACAGGAAATCATAAGTGATGTTTAACACTTAACCTGCTGAGTACTTTCTAGATATTTTTCATCATATCCAGTCATGGCTGCTTTAACACTTTACCCAACGAATTGCCCCTATCTGCCCACGTAATATGCAGATTCAGCAGTGGAAAATATATTAATTTTTAAAAAAATTTCAACAAAACCGTATCATGTGACCCTTCTTTGGAACGATCTCGTTCCAAAGAGGGGTCACATGATATGGTTTTGTTGAATTTTTTTGAAAAAAATTAAAAAATGATAATTAAAATAATAAATTTTGAAATTGTCTGCGTTGGGTAAAGGGTTAAAGCAGCCATGACTAGATTTGATGAAAAATGAATCTAAATGTAACACAAGAAATCAAAGGTGAAAAATCCATTCCATTTACAGAGACACAATATGATTAAAAATGCACAAATAACACTCATTTCAGAGACAAGAGAAACCCTGTGCTGGGCAGGAAATTCTGTCATCAGCATGCAAAGTGTTATGAGGCCAAAATTGAAATTTTTTTTTACATGTTCAATAATATTTTTTGTAAGCATCATGTTAGAGAAAGGGTTAACCAACATAATGGATTAACCCTTAAGGGCCTGGAGATTTTTTTTGCTTTACTTTGACCATCCACATCCTATGACTTTGCAGTTGCTCCTTGGCAAGAGTCTTGGCTGCCTATGCAGGCAGCCAAGACTTGCTTAGAAACAACTGCCATGCCACTTTGAATGTAACTTTCAAGCATACCCCCAAACTTCATGTTGGTGCACCTGTTTTGGTGTACAAAAATGTGATTAAAGTCGGAATTTGGCTCTTACAGGTGAAGCACATTAGTTTGGGAATGTTTAGGAAGTTTGGGGTTGACAACGTGTATTTAACCCTTTAACCAACGCAGACGATTTCAAAATTTATTATTTTAAATATCATTTTTTTAATTTTTTCAAAAAATTTAAAAAAAACCATATCATGTGACCCCTCTGGAACGAGCTCGATCCAAAGAGGGGACACATGATATGGTTTTGTTGAAATTTTTCGAAAAATAATATTTTTTCAGCTGCTGAATTTGCAAATTACGCGGGCGGATGCGGGCGATTCGTTGGGTAAAGGGTTAAGATGAATCATAAAATCCTTTATGCAGCTTTATTTTTCTTAACAGGTTATATTTCTTAGAATGTACCAACAGGTCATTTTTGTAAATGGTTTGTTTTACAGTTATAGCGATTAACACCGTTATTTCATGAACCTTTCCACAAAATGTGACCCTTGCTGTTGAATGTGTATTTAATCTCAGTAAATTTTATTAAATTTTGTAAACTAGTCTGATGTTAACCCTTTACCCAACATAACGGCCAAAACAGGCCAGCACTATTCACAAAAATCACCAATTAATTTTCATTATTTTTTCATTTTTTGTCTCAAAAACATAGATTATGACCCCTCTTTGGAACAAGGTCGTTGAGCTCGTTCCATAGAGGGGTCGTTAACCTATGTTTTTGAGACAAAAAATTAGTTATTCAAGAAGTGTTGTCTGCATTTCATGTTAAGTAATGGGTTAACCAGAACCTACTGCACTTGTTTATTTCTAATTGGTAAGAAAACTTTGTCATAATATGACCATTAGTCTTTTAACTTGTGATTTCATTTTGATGTGGCTGACTTGCAGTGTTAGTGGCTGGCTGTCAGGATGTCAGGATGTCAGGATACCATTACATGTACAGCAGAACTGACTGTAATCTAGCCAATTTATTTTCGACCTGTGAGTGGCCACAGTGTTGCAGGCGACTTTGTTATTTAATTCCTACGTCATCACTCACCTTGCAGCGAATGAGGTTTATTGGGAGTATGTGAAGATTTGTCCCCAGGGTCATTTCGACTCGACAAATTCACCCTCCGTTTGGGGTGAGTCTTCCTGATTTTTTATGAATTATAATTTATGTGATATCTAGCCACCAGGGCTATACTTTCTATTGTGAGCATGACTTAGTAGAGCCCACGATAGAAAGTGTAGTCTCGATAGCTTGATTCTTCAATACAGCCATGAAATTTATGAGTAGAAAATTATAGTTGAAGGCTGAGAAACACAAGATAAAAGTGCCAGCCGATGCAAAACTCACTTCCTTAAGAGACACGATTTATTCATATCACATACTCTTACATACAGATATGAGTTCAATCAAATCCCAGAAGGTGAACAAAAACAAAACCGCTCACATGGATTCGAAAACTAGGTGCACATTTTATTGTGTTCACAGTTCCTGCATTTTTCAAAATCAAAAGTCTGGAACATGGATACTCAAAGTTGCATTTTACTTGAATTACCAAATAAATGACCAGGTATACTACTTTTAAAAAGCTTGTGGGAACCCTCGGAAATGGAGCCGTGCTTGTGTACTGTGATAAAAAAACAGTTCTGCTTTTAATAGAGGACCCGAAACCAATGCTTGATGTGGAAGTTCTCTGAAGTGAACAACATAGGTCCAAGCGATTGACTAAACTTGATTGATACCTATATTGCGGTCATGATATTGCCCTAAATACTGAAATGACCTTAAACACCAATAAATAAAGAGCTAAATGTTACCAAATAGTTTTGTTATGTCTCCGACCTCCGACTGTGGATTCAGAGGTATCGAGTGAAGACCTCTCATCCTTACAAACATTTTGAATTGTAAATTCAAAGCCATCAGTCGGATTTGGATCTCCTTTGGTATGCTTATAGACCTGCATGGGGGAACAGATATGCACAAGAAACGGGTTCCATCCAATACTTTTTCCCAGAGTTATGGCCATTTTTCACTCTTTCGACTGAACTGCTTGATCGTGTACCCATATACTGCAATGATGATTTCAATATTGTCATCAGTATTCTAATTAAGATATCAAGGAACCCTAGCTCATGCTGACATTTCACCACTTTCTGGAATCTTGTGTCAGTTGTGATGACATGAATGGCATCAATTTGTCCATTGAAAGCCAGAAGGTGCCAACTGCGTTGCTTTAGCATTCCAGTTGGTACCTTTCTGCTTTCAAGGGACGATTTAATATTAATTTATGAAATCATTTTCATGACTTTCGAGTAAATTTGCCTGTCAAACTACATATCATCGAGAGCCTTGAAACAATTGTAATTCATCAGTTAAATTTGAACTCGTTCTTTCGCAACCTGTAATTTGATTGGCTGAGAGCTGGTTGACTCCGTACTCTAATCTCAGGTAAATTCACTCTCACAGTGCTCTAATTGCCGGAAACGGATCAATTAGAACATGTCTGTATCCACGTTACGTGCGAGTAACATCGCTAAACCACTCATATCACAGATCGAACGCACTCCAGAGTTGTTTTCTAAGGCAATGGTTGTTAGCATCCGTACTTCGAAGTGCACCATGTAAATTCGATCATGGCAAATAGAACGAGATCTGAAATGACATTTTTAGTCGAGTTGTGACAAAGTCAAACTCGACTTATAGTTTGAAGAATGGCGGGCGGGCTTGCGGGTGTAAACAATTGGTTTCCGGATGATAACTTGATGATGGTTCAACCCATTTTTATGATACTTCATAGGTAGGTTGGTATCGGTGAGAGGAAGAACCGTATCAATTTTGGACTTGCTTGGTCAAAGGTCAAGGTCACAGTGACCTTGAACATAGTAAATTGTAAACAATTGGTTTCCGGATGATAACTTCACTACGGTTCAACCCACATTCATGAAACTTCATATGTAGGTTGGCCTTCATGAGAGGAAGAACCCTATTTATTTTGGACTCGCTAGGTTAAAGGTCAAGGTCACAGTGACCCTGAACATAGTAACTCAAAACAATTGGTTTCCAGATGATAACTTGATAATGGTTCGACCCATGTTCATGAAACTTCATAGTTAAGTTGGCATTAGAGAGAGAGGAAGAACCCTATTTTTTTTGGACTTGCTAGGTGAAAGGTCAAGGTCACAGTGACCTTCAACATAGTAAATCTTAAACATTTGGTTTCCGGATGATAACTTGATAATGTTTCGACCCCCGTTCATAAAACTTCATTGGTAGGTTGGCATCAGTGAGAGGAAGAACCCTATTTATTTTGGACCTGCTAGGTGAAAGGTCAGAGTCACAGTGACCTTCAACATAGTAAATCGTAAACAATTGGTTTCCGGATGATAACTTGATAATGATTTGACCCACATTCATGAAACTTCATAGGTAGGTTGGCCTAGGTGAGTGGAAGACCCCTATTTATTTTGAACTCCCTAGGTCAAAGGCCATGGTCACAGTGACCTTGAACATAATAAATCATAAACAATTGGTTTCCAGATGATAATTTGACAATGGTTCCACCTACGTTCATGAAACCTCATAGGTAGGTTGGCATTGGTGCAAGAAAGAGCCCTATTTATTTCGGAATCACTAGATCAAAGGTCAAGGTCACAGTGACCCTTCACATAGTAAATTGTAAACAATTGGTGTCCGGACGATAAGTTGATAATGATTAGACCCACTTTTGTGCTGTCACAACTCGACTTTGGATCGGTGATCCTGTCGACATTTTTGTTGATTGTTTTTCTTCAAATAAAATGGGTTTGGAGAATTTTTTCACTTCTACCGATGACGGGAATTACAATGGAGATAAACGTTTCTTGTTTTGTTCCACATTTGGGAATTTGACTTTGGAAAACCATTTGTTAACTCACCCCTTCAGGGCTCGTTAACAAACGGTTTTTAGTCAAATTCCCAAATGTCTAACTCAACAAGAGTTGTTTATCTCCAATATGTACATATCAGTTATCGGCCATAATTTTGTGGATGCCGATCTGAGATTTTTTAACTGATAGTGATAATTGGCATATCACTAAACTTTATGCTGATATTTTAATTTAGGTTTGAAAGGATTGCATTTGTTGTAAAAGAACATCTGTTCTGACAATTTACAGGTTGCTGGTATTTTGATAGACAAGAAAAGAAAGCTGTCTCTTGGGAAGGTTTGTTCTCGGCCATTGATCTGTGGTTCATGGTTTTAGGTGGAAGTTTTATCTTTGATTTTTTTTTCAAAATGATGCCAGCAAAAACCCTGGTTTTCATTTAACATTCATCATTGACATATAAGTTTGACAAGAATTTTTCTCGAGCAAATCTTACTACAGTTTGCGACAAAACTTCTCACATATGATCTCATTAAACATAGAATGAATGACATAGTAAAAAAGTATATTCTTGTAGTATAGGGTTAAAATAAATTGTAACATTGAAAGAATGAATTTATCCACTTCTCATAATTCCAACACCACACACTTTGGAATCTTTCTTTGAGAACATACATATTTTGTGTTGCCCCTGTGGAACCCACAGGAAGTGCTGCAGTGCTCGTTTTATGTGGTAAACCTGTTCTACTTTACTGGTAAATATGGCCCAGTCCCAAAGCCTGGGGTGGAAGCCCCCTAAAGTGTGCAGCATAGGTATAAATTTTTGTCTAGACTTGACTTCATACTTATGTTGTGGTCAGACTATAGTCACAAAGATTCTCAAAGTGACTTTAAACAACACCAATAAATGAATAAATAAATAAATAAATAAATAAATAATATTATGTCACTATAGGTTTGCCCATCAAGAATGGCAGGTCATGTGATGACAAAAGTGGAGAGTTTCATCAGGGTCATACCCGATTTCCTCCCTGCCCAAACAGAGAATCTCACATGTCAAAAAAGGAAATTCAAGAACATTGAATCATAAATGCTGTTCTCTTTTCTTTGTATTTTTTATTTGGTTTTGTTTTTTGCAGAATTTTATATTTAAAGTCGCCACTCACTGCTGTAACTCTGCATTGACCAAATCTCCATCAGATAGGGAAAGTGACTGCTTTTTGCATAAACTATATTTAAAAACAATTCAGATTAGGCTTAATAAAATTAAAAATCTGTTTCTCAGGCCCTCCCGCATGGTCCTTTTGGCTGCCACTTGCTCTCTTTTTATGACCAGTGCAAACTTGAAAAAATAAAAATTAAATGGTTTATGTCTGATATTTTACACAAGTTAATAAAACTGATAAATTTGTCCCTTGAGTGCAACAAGGCTTTGCAATGCTTTAGCATTGCAAAGCCTTGTTGCACCCAAGGGACGAAATACACCACCACCCTTGTTATTCTGTAGATTATGAGGCCTAAAACATAAAATAAACCAAGAATATGATGGCAACAGAAATAATTATAAAAATAAAATATAAAATAAAAAAACGCCCGCCCGCATGCAATTTTACAAAACTTAGACTGAGAAACAGAACATTCACTTTGTGTGGCTTTACATGTTCTACATTCTAGAACTGTGTGCCTGGTAGTACAATGGAACCCTGTTAACTGAATAACCTCTTTGCCAGAGTCAAATATTCAGTTAACAGGAGTATACAATTAATAGGGTTTGGGTCATTTACTTATCTTCTACAGACATTTGATTTTGAAAAATACAGGTGCACAGTAAATTATGTGTCCGGTTTCGAATCCATGTGCACCAGTTTGTTTTTGTGCACCAGCTGGGATTTTGATTTGAACAGCAGGTGGTTGAGACTTGGATCATCAAATAACAACCTTAGTTGTTGATTTTACAGCAAAAATATCAATAGGCCCTTATGTATATATTTCGAAAAGGTATGCAATAACAACACCCAAAAGAATTAGGGTGACATCAGGAGAAATGGGAGTTTCTGACTTACAAACGTTTTCATTCAATTTGATGGCACTTATGCACGACGGATTAGTCTTCACATCTGTATACATTGTGACTCAACGAGCATGTTCCAAAGAGGGGTCACATGATATGGTTTTGTTGAAATTTTTAAAAAAATAATATTTTTTCAGCTGGTGAATTTGCATGTTATGTGGGCGGACGTGGCCGATTCGTTGGGTAAAGGGTTATTACAGTAGAATCCTTTTAATTGAATATCCATTTTGCCAGTGAAAATTATTCAATTAACAGGAGTATACAATTAACAGGGATTTGTTCAGTTCCCTGTGCTCTGGAGGTAAACTGAGCATTTATTCTATTATATCTTGTTTGACAGAGCTCATAGAGCTCTGTCAAACAAGATATAATAAAATAAATGCCTGTATTGGATGTAGTGAGGCCAAAAAGGTTGATAAATAAGGGGATTTTGGTGTGTGTCACAGTAATTTTGTCGACTTATTACAAAAATTTATATACAATTAACAGGAGTTTACTCTACAACCCATATGCAATTAACAGATCAAATTTGTACTGAAGGTATGCTAAATTGTTTTGTGTTTGAAAATTATATTCAATTAACAGGGATATACAATTAAGAGATATCCAATTAAGTGGGCTCCACTGTATCTTTTCAGATCAGTTTATTCCAAATTTCATTTCAAGCATTCCATGAAATGCAAGCCATGGTAAAGTGATAGAACTTGATTGCCCAATATATGGGGCCATGATTTTCACATGAATCGGCAGAGTGGTAAAGTGATAGCACTTGATTGCCCAATATATGGGGCCATGATTTACACATAACTCTGCAGAGTGTACAAACTTGATCTAGCCCAATCAAGTAAACTTCCTCGTATTGAATGAAAATTTTTCGAAGGTGTGTCTCTCTGCCACATTAAAATGTCATCTACAATTTGTACTGAAGATATTGTAAATGGTTTGGTGTTTGTAAGTTATATACAATTAACGGCTATTTAATAAATAGTGGATTTCTAACAAGTCCCCAGTTTATATTTATATTGAAATTTACAAAACAAGTTAATTATACCCCCACTTTCGAAGAAAATGGGGGTATACTGGATTACATGTCTGTCTGTCCATCCATCCGTGTGTGAGTCCATCCGAGAATATTCATAACTTACGTCAATTATTATTTTCTATAATAAATTATTATTTTCTGTAATATTTGTTGGTCATAGGTATGCCCACACTAGTTATTTTTTTTTTTTTTTTACTTGTTTTTATTACTTGTTCACTTAGAAATTGTGTCCGTCCGAGCCAAATTTTATCTGTTCAGCCTGTATCTCTGGTATCGAATGTTCTCTTGCATTGAAATTTGCCGAGAACACTGCTTATGGTATAGGCTTTAAAAAAGGATTCAACAATATTTCTCACATTCTCCTTTTTAGAGTTATCCCCCTTTTTTGACTTAGAAGTAGGAAATAGACATTATTTGTCTGTTCAGCCTGTATCTCAGGTATGGGTTATCAGATTTCAGTGAAATATGGCATGCAGTTTGCTATGACAAAAGCTTCTACCTCATTGCATAAAACTTCCAAACACCAAACAATTTATCATACCTTTTGACTTAGAAATTGAGAATTTTCATAACTTTCATTATTTTCTATAATATTTGTTGGTGATAGGTATGCCCACACTAGGCGGTACACCACATGACAGTCCAGCTCTTGTTAGGTCTGGGCTGAGCTTTATCAAGGTCCGTACCCAATTTACTGGAAAGTTTTGTAAATTCCGATATAAACTGGTGATGAGTTGAAGATTCTATTTAACAAAGTTTGCAGGGGATATAGAAATGGGGTCTGTCCATCCGTCCATAACAACTTTGAACCTTCATATCTCAGTCAGTGTATGTTGGATTTAAATGATCTTTGTTATGCTGATAGAGACCAGCATGGGAATAGGACACTCAGAAGTAATAGGTTTTGTCCATTTTTTATTCTAGAGTTATGGGCCTTTTCTCACTTTTTTTCAACTTTGAAACCCTTCAACTTAGAAACCCAAGAAACACCTTTGTTATTACAACAGATTCCAAACACTACTTATAGGAATAATCATCAAAAATTTATTTAATCACCAGGTACAACTCTGTGCTTCATTAATCAAAATTTTGCTGCTGATGATTTTTATTACTGGTAAACGCATGCGTGAACATCACGGTCCTCTTGTGGATTACAACCAATCAGATCACCATTAATATACATTCTCTCTGTTCACATGTCCAACCTTCATTAGCTGTTTCTGTACAGTTTGGTTTTTGTAAAAAAAGGAATTGGGGCGTGGCATTCAACTCCTTAGAGCTGCTGGCGAATGTTTATTTATTTATTGGTGTTTAAGGTCACATATTTCTGCAAATGGCTAATCATGACCACAACAGTTTTACGGGTGGAGGAAGCCGGAGTACCCGTAGAGAACCACCGAGCAACTGTCAGCTCCCCAACATAACTTACTCCACACAAGCAGGTTCAGCACTGGTTGAAGACAGGTGCACCATCAACGCGCAGTATGCCTTAGTACACAATGTCACCGTGCCCCCATGTGGGCAGTGGGGGTGAAGTGTCTTGCCCAAGGACACAGCGTGGTTGCCGCAGGTGGGATGCAAACCGAGGACCTCACGGCTTGCAGCCTGTCCCTCTACCAGCTGAGCCACTGCGCCCCCTCCTGGCAGATATTCTTGCCCAGAACAGAGTATCTCTTGCCACTGTCATTAGTATAAGAGGGGCACATTTAATTAAGTTATCTCCCTGCAGATTAAATGGATTTGTTCACCAATTATTCGTCGTGTTAAATTTAGATGAATTTTTCCTCAGATCTATTCATGGCTGCTTTACAGCAGCCATGACTAGATTTGATGAAAAATATCTTAAAAATACTCAGCGGGTTAAGAGTTAAATTCACAAACACACAATTACAAAGGTTTTATATTGTTCAAATTTTTTTGTTTTTTGGTCTCCTTAATTTGGGTTGTGGAAAGAGCATTTGGCTTTCTGGTTTATTTAACTAACACTCCTTGTTATAATTCATCTTTTAGTTTGTTGTATTTTGGTTACATGGGTTGTAAAAAATGATTGATTCAATTATGACCAATATTTTACAAAACGAGCAGGATATTGCCAGCTACTTAAAAACCATTAACCCTCAGCATGTTGATGTCAACATTTCAAGCAACAAATTTTTCCCTTACTGTAACTAGAAATTTAAGGCTCATTACCAACTTTTATGTCCTCAGAACAGGTACCTTTAACATGCAATCATGAGGAGATCCTGTTGAAAATGGGGGTGCGGTGGCGTTACGGTAACCAGTTCTCGACATATTATTTATTTATTGGTGTTTAAGGTCACATACTTATGCACAATGGCTAATCGTGACCGTGACAGTTTTACGGGTGGAGGAAGCCGGAGTACCTGGAGAGAACCACTGAGCAACGACGAGCAGCTGTCAGCTCTCCAACATCGTAATTATGAACTCTGCACCGCAGCACAGGCAGGGTTAGATTGGTTGAAGACTTGCGCACCATCAACGTGCAGTACGCCTCAGTACACAGCGTCAGCGTGCCCCCATGTAGGCAATCGGGGTGAAGTGTCTTGCCCAAGGACACAACGCAGTTGCCGCAGGTGGGATTCGAACCGAGGACCTCTCGGCTTGCAGTCTGCACCTCTACCAACTGAGCCACCGCGCCCCCTACAGTTCTCAACAGATAACTGAAGTTAAGCAATATCGAGCCCAGTTAGTCCATGGATGGGTGACTGTCTAAGCACCCATCCATGGACGATCGTTTCAGACTCCTGCATTGTGTCCTTGAGCAAGGCACTTCACCACGATTGTCCACATAGGGGCACAATGATGCCATGTACTAAGATGTACTGCACTTCGATTGTCCGCATGTCTTCAGCCAATCTAACCCTGCCTGTGCTGCAGTGCAGAGTTACAATGTTGGGGAGCTGGCAGCTGCTCGTCGTTGCTTGGTGGTTCTCTCCGGGTTCTCCGGCGTCCTCCACCCGTAAAACTGTCACCAACACAATGTGACCTTGGCTGTTAATGTCTCGTTACACCCTAATAAATAAATAAATCTTGCTGAAAAGTAGCAATATTACCTTGGCAGTGGGCAAGCCAAGACTTGACTAGAAGTCACTGCTTAGCTATTGACAGTGTGCAGATGGCGTCTAGCGGGTATTCAAGAAATTTGTCCAGGCTCTCAATGACCTTTTTCAAACAAGATTGAATGGGTCAAATTTCTAGTTGCGTTATGTGAAATATTTTCTGGTTGAGATTGTGATATTTTGACAGCAGGTTAAGATTTCATAATCTTTATACCCTAGCCTGTGATTAGGGTGTGTAGGATTCCTTATGTCCATCCACTCATCTTTCTGACGAGTCATCCTGAATTTTGATCCACAATTTGTTCCACATTTTCTATCGTATTGTTTGATATTTTGGGTATGGAACATCCTTGGTTAGAATAAAATGTATGTTGTCAGGAGGTGTTGCTATGAATTATATTTTTTATACGGCCGCTTGTATATATATGTGTATGAGCGGACCGTATTATAGTATGGCAGTGTCTGTCCATCCATCTGTCTGTCCATCTGTCCGTCCGTTAACTTTTGTTTGTCCACGCGATAACTTGAAAACAATACATCCAACAGATACTGTTTCTTTATGGTTGATTAGTCTTAAATAGAGGATGGTTCCTTTTGATAACCAGCATTCTGGCATGTCCATATATTCTGGCGTAAACAGTTGGTTTCCGGGCAATAACTTTAGTTCTATTTGATGCACCTTTACCAAAATTATACCAGAGGTTACCCTATAGGAAAAGAAGACACTTATCGATTTCAGAGTCTCGCGCCCCAAGGCCAAGGTCACTGTTACTATAAATAGAATATTTTGTTACAAATTGGTTTCCGGGCAATAACTTTAGTTCTATTTGACGCACCTTTACCAAATTTATACCAGAGGTTACCCTATAGGAAGGGAAGACACCTATTGATTTCAGAGTCTGGGACTCCCAAGGTCAAGGTCACTGTTACTATAAATAGAATATTTTTTTCAATAAATTGGTTTCCGGGCAATAACTTTAGTTCTATTTGCTGCACCATCACCAAATTTACACCAGAAGTTACTCCATACGAAAGGAAGACGCCTACTGATTTTGTTGTCTGCTGCCCCGAGGTCAAGGTCAATGTTACTATAAATAGAATTTTTTTTCAACAAATTGGTTTCCGGGCAATAACTTTAGTTCTATTTGTCGTACCTTCACCAAATTTACATCAGAGGTTACTCCACAGGAAAGGAAGACACCTATTCATTTTGGGGTCTGAAGCCTCAAGGTCAAGGTCACTGTTACTATAAATAGAATACTGTAGTTATCACTGTTGGCAAAAGTTCTTGTTGCAACAAATAACTTGCTTTTCTGACTTTTCACGAAATTTAATGTCAAAACTCGACTTGTGGATCTGTGATCTTCTTGCTGGATTTTTCATCAAATCTAATCATGGCTGCAGTGAAGCAGCCATGACTAGATTTGATGAAAAATTCATCAAAATTTAACTAAGAAATCATTGGTCAAAAAGCTCATTCAATTTACACGAGAGAAATTTAGTTAAATGTGCCAAAATCGTACCTATTCAAGTCTCAAAAGATTTTGTGTCCTGGACAGGAATATCCGCCAACAGCATGCAAGGAGTTAATTGAATGTAATTTAAAATTTTATATATTAAACAAACATGGTTTGAGCGTATGCATGTTGTTATACTAAGTTGTGCACTATTCATTTCCCAGGTATGGTCCTTTGCAACTTGGATCATTGCACAAGACAAGCTCTCGAATATTGAGATAAATAGTCTCACAGTTTTAATTGTTGGATTGATTCAAGATTTTGTAAATTATTCGGCTTTGTTGCTATGCACTATTTTACACAGTTTTGTACATTTGTAACTTATGTCAATGAATGAGAAGGTATGGTATATTAAGTTTTCATCTGCAACTAGTCTTGGGGGTGGAGGTGTGGGAGGGGGGGGGGGTGCATCTTATTGTGTGGTGGAGATGACACCTTTTCTGTTTTTTCAGCTTAACATGACAAAGTCAAGATAAGATATTGCCATCACACATGCAGAAGTGTGTCAGTCTCTGAATCTGTTCTCATTTTCTTGAGCACAGTATACACACTGTTGTTCTTGTCCGATCATCACTAAATTCCATGTGCAGGTTTAAGGTCATGTCTAGATGAGAATGTCCCATTTTGGTCACGATTGACCAACTGTGATGGCTGCACAGGTTTGAAACATGAAAACCTTTAGCACAGTCTACAGGTAGTATTTATGAAGGATTTCATTGTAACTTGGTAGGATGACTCCATATAATGTCCAGATGAGAACGTCCAATTTTGTCGGGTTCATTCAGCTGTGATGGCCGCAGCAGCATGTGACCTAGATTCCTTTAGCACATTCTACAGGTTGCATTTATGAAGGGATTTCATTGTAAATTGGTAGGATGACTCAGAATAATGTCTAGATTAAAACCTCCTATTTTGGTTGTGATCGGTCATCCGTGATGGCCGCTCGGACACAGGACCTAGATTTGTTTAGCACAGTCCACAGTTCCTATTTATAAAGCAATTTCATTGTAACATGGTAGGATAACTTGGTATGATGTCTAGATGAGACTGTCCTATTTTGGTCATGATCAGTCAGCCGTTGCCGCTGCTTGAGCATGTGACCTACATTCCTTTAGCGCTGTCTACAGGTTGTATTTATGAAGGGATTTCATTGTAACTTGGTGGGATAACTCAGTATGATATCTAAATGAAACTGTCCTATTTTGGTAGCGATCTGTCAAAGCAAAGTCTACGAGCCACATTTTTGAAGGGATTTCATTGTAACTTGGTAGGATGCCTCAGTATAATGTCTAGAAGTGAACATCCTATTTCAATTCAACCATGAGAGCCATACGTGGCCCCAGGTCTCAGATCTAATTCTTCTTCCACACTCTGCAGGTAGTTTTTGGGAATAATTTTACTGTAACTTGGTAACTTTGGTTGACATGCATTAACTGTGGGGGCCACATCAACCCAGGCCTCAATTCTTTACTACAGTCTGCACCTCAAATTATTCTTGATGAAAACATAGCATGTAGGGTAAAGAACTTAACCTGTTACCTAACATGAAAAGCAGACGACACTTGCAAAAAAAATTTCTGAATAACTATTATTTTAATTTTTTGTCTCAAAAACATAGGTTATGACCCCTCATTGGAACGAGCTCGATGAGCTTGTTCCAATAAGGGGTCATAACCTATGTTTTAGAGACAAAAAATTAAAAAATAATGAAAATTAATTGGCGATTTTTAGCTCAACTTTGGCAAAGCCAAATTTGAGGTATTGTCATGGCCCGTCGTCCGTCTGTCCGTCCATCGTGCCGTACACACGGCTCGGGCTAGAGGCCGTATTTATGAACCGATCTTTACGAAACTTCTTGGGTACCTTTGTTATTACTGTGAGACGAGAACGAGTGTTTTTGGGTCCGGTCTGAAATTCAAGACGGCCGCTGGCAGCCATTTTGTACAAAATTAGATGCAATCAGATTTTTGTGCAGACCTTCCATATGAAAGCTCTGATTTGAATAATTTTTTGTATAAATGTTTAGTACCATGGGATACATCACATATAATACGGGTTTTTTTCTCATGCAGAAATTAAGCAAATTAGACTAACTTTGATTTATTTAGTGTTACTTCCAGCACTGTAAGTGCAAATCCCAATACGGCTCGGGCTAGAGCCGTATTTATGAACCAATCTTTAAAACTTCTTGGGTACCTTTGTTATCACCGGGGACGAGAACAAGTGTTTTGGGGCCCGGTCTGAAATTCAAGATGGCCGCTGGCAGCCATTTTGTACTTTAGTGCAATCAGTTTTTTGTACAGAACTTCTGTATGAAAGTTCTGATTTGAATAAATTTTTGTATGAATGTTTAGTAACATGGAGTACATCACGTATAATACAGGTTTTTTTCTCGTGCAAAAATTTTGCAAATTAGATGAACTTTGATTTATTCAGTGCTACTTATACACAGTAAGTGCACATGTCAATACGGCTCGGGCTAGAGTCTGTATTTATGAACCGATCTTCACGAAACTTCTTGGGTACCTTTGTTATCACCTTGGGACGAGAACGATTGTTTCTGGGCGTGATCCCAAATTCGAGATGGCTGCCAGTGGCCATTTTGTACCGAAATTAGGTCCAATCAATTTTTTGTACACAACTTCTATATGGCTCAGGCTAGAGGCCGTATTTATGAACCGATCTTTCCGAAACTTTGTGGGTACCTTTGTTATCACCGTGGGACGAGAACGAGTGTTTTTTGGGTGCGGTTCAAAATTCAAGATGGCCGCCAGCAGCCTTTTTGTACCAAAATTAGTGCAATCAGTTTTTGTACAGAACCTCTGTATGAAAGTTCTGATTTGAATAAATTTTTGTAGGAATGTTTAGTAACATGGAATACATCACATATAATACAGGTTTTTTTCTCATGCAGAAATTATGCAAATTAAATGAACTTTGATTTGTTCAGTGCTACTTATACACAGTAAGTGCACATGTCAATACGGCTCGGGCAGGAGTCTGTATTTATGAACTGATCTTCACGAAACTTCTTAGGGTACCTTTGTTATCACCTTGTGACAGAATACGGCTCGGGCTAGAGTCTGTATTTATGAACTGATCTTCATGAAACTTCTTAGGGTACCTTTGTTATCACCTTGTGACAGGAACGTGTGTTTTTGGGTGCCTTTGGGTAGCGCGGTGGCTCAGTAGGTAGAGGTGCAGGCTGCAAGCCGAGGGGTCCTCGGTTCGAATCCCACCTGCGGCAACCGCGTTGTGTCCTTGGGCAATACACTTCATCGCCATTGCCCGTGTGGGGGCACGATGACGCCGTGTACTAAGGCGTACTGCACGTCGATGGTACGCATGTTTTCAACCAATCTAACCCTGCCTGTGCTGCAGTGCGGAGTTACGATGTTGGGGAGCTGGCAGCTGCTCGTCGTCGCTCGGTGGTTCCCTCCGGGTACTCCGGCTTCCTCCACCCGTAAAACTGTCACGGCCATGATTAGCCATTGTGCATAAATATGTGACCTTAAACATCAATAAATAAATAAATAAATTTTGAGTGCCTTTGTAACCTGTCGAGAAAATTACCGTGACTCTCCCCAGTTTTCCTTTGTTTATAGACCTATTTGGCCTCAGTACGTACATCCAATACAAGCATTTAATCTATTATACCTTGTTTGACAGAGCTCATGAAGCTCTGTCAAACAAGATATAATAGAATAAATGCTAAGATTATCTCCAGAATACAGGAAAGTGACAAATCCCTGTTTATCACTGTGCTTTGAGAACAAATATTTTTGGGTTCAGTCAGACCCACTCTGGGACTCAAAGATTTCTTTTCTAGTTTAGCATCTAACTGTCACTCCACTTTTACAATACTTTACCTATATATTTGTTACAGGCTACGGTCAGCATTTATGTACAGACCGTTACAATACTTTACATGTACCTTTGTTATCAGGGCATTACATAGATGTTTGTCATTGCTGTGTCGCATACTATACATGTACATGTCTTAAACAAGTTGAGCTACAGTGTGATTGACACTTTCATTATTACCTGGTAAACGCATGCGCGGACATAACTGCTCATGCATGGATTACGACCAGTCCACTACATCTGTACTGTATTTTATAATCCTTTCATAAATATTGAACATTATCCTTTCCATCATATCTTTGGAGGAGCTCCCAGGAAATGGGTCACTGCTTCTTCACTCTATAAATAAGCTCTATTTAACTGGTAATATAGGGCTTGATAACCTGTGTCTGGGATGGAAGTCCTCAAAAGATTCTTTCCTGCCCCAGTTATAGATACAGTAGAGCCCACTTAATTGGATATCTCTTATTTGTGTATTCCTCTTAATTGGATATAATTTCCCAACACAAAATCATTTACCATACCTCCAGCACAAATTTGACCTGTTAATTGAATATAGGTTATAGAGAAAACTCCTGTTAATTGAATAAAAAATTTTGTAACCTGTCGAGAAATTGCCCAGACTCTCCCCAGTTTTCTTTTGTTTATAGACCCATTTAGCCTCAGTACATCCAATACAGGCATTTAATCTATTAAATCTTGTTTGACAGAGCTCATGGAGCTCTGTCAAACAAGATATAATAGAATAAATGCTAAGTTTATCTCCAGAAAACAGGAAAGTGACACAATCCCTGTTAATTGAATACTCCTGTTAAATGTATAATTTTCATTGGCAAAGTGGCTATTCAATTAACAGGATTCCGCTGTATTCTATTTCAATAAGTATTTAATTCCCCTTGAAAATTTCCAAGATATTAATTTTTGGAACTACCTGGCGTAATAACTCTACGGCTGTGGTATGTCTTCATGTCAGATTGAAATGTCTATCAAATCAAGTTTCAATTGTAATATTCCAGACGAGTGATTCTAAACATAGGCGACCACCTAATTGAGAGCTAGTAAGACTAGTTCCAGATCATAACAGCATCCAAAAGCTTGAGGTCAGTCATTTTACAAACAACAGTGAAGAACTATCAGAGTCTCCAACTTACTGGCACAAACATAATTTTTGATTGGTTAAAGGCATGTGTGCTTAGCACACCCAGTCCTCCATACTCTCTCCAGAGTATCATGTACCACTGTTTGGAAGGGAAAGAAATACCCAAAATATACTAGTAATTTGGGATGCATAAATCAATGCTGGCTCCACTCTGCAGGTGATTTAGTGATAATACACTCTCCACATACATGTACTGTATAATGAGCAGTTTTATTCAACTTCAGTCAATTTTCTTTTTCTAACTCTGCAAATTCATCAGTGTTAATTCACTGATATATTAATGTTTTTCCATATAACCCTTTACCCAACGCAGAAGATTTCAAAATTTATTATTTTAACTCTTTACCCAACGTAACGGCCAAAACCGGCCAGCGCTATTCTAAAAAATCGTCAATTAATTTTCATTATTTTTTCATTTTTTGTCTCAAAAACATAGGTTATGATCCCTCGTTGGAACGAGCTCGTTGAGCTCGTTCCAACGAGGGGTCATAACCTATGTTTTGGAGACAAAAAATGAAAAAAATAGTTATTCAAGAAATTTTTTTGCAAGTGTCGTCTGCTTTTCGTGTTAGGTAAAGGGTTAAATGTCATTTTTAAAATTTTTTAAAGAAATTTCAACAAAACCATATCATGTGATCCCTCTTTGGAATGAGCTCAACGAGCTCGTTCCAAAGAGGGGTCACATGATATGGTTTTGTTGAAATTTTTCGAAAAATATTTTTTCAGCTGCTGAATTGGCATATTACGCGGACGGATGCAGGCGATTCGTTGGGTAAAGGGCTAATATTTAGAGGTGCGGGCGTGGTGGCATTGGGGTAACCATTTCTCATAAGATCACAAACATCGAGCCCGGTTAGTCCTTGGATGGGTGACCGTCTGAGCAATTGATTCAGACTCCTGCATTGTGTCCTTGGGCAAGGCACTTCACTCTGATTGTCCACATAGGGGCACGATGACACTGTGTACTAAGACATACTGCACAGCGATGGTGCGCATGTCTTCTACCAATCTAACCCTGCCTGTGCTGCTGTGTGGAGTTACGATGTTGTGGAGCTGGCAGCTGCTCATTGTTGCTCGGTGGTTCTCTCCTGGTACTCTGGCTTCCTCCAGCCGTAAAGCTGTCACCGACACGATAAAGTGTTGTTAAATGATTAAATCTTAATAATAAATGCATAAATATTTACAGGTGTTGATGGACATGTTTTCTCAAGAACAAGATGAGTCTTTGTTTATAGATGTTGAACCAAAAAAGAAGGAGTTAACTTATGAAGAGATTGTTAAAGATTTTATACTTGAAGAGACTCAGTACATGAGAGACTTAAATATGTTGATTAAAGTATTCAGAGCACCCTTTGCAGAATTGTTTCCAAAGAGTAAGGTAAGGCATTTACATGGCAACTTTCTCAGTTTATTTAGTTTCCCCACGGGCATAATCACTGTAATTTATAGCAAATCATCAAATTTCAATCATCAAAGTTTCACAGCTAATGAAAGTCTTGGAAAATCCTGAAATTTAAAAATTTGTTTGGTAAAAGTTATTTGTGGTTTTTAAATCACAGAAAATTATGAAATTTTCTTTCTAAAACTGGAGTAAAACTGGAGTAGTAAATTAAAAGAATGCTGTTAAAAATTTGATGTAACTTATCCTTGAAACATCAATGTGAAAATCCTAAAATTTCAAGCACTAAAACTTTTCTGATAATACAACAAGGCTTTTTACACTTATCCATTGAATCGCCGTATCTAGGGCAGCATGGTACTCAAATTTCAATACCGATATCAGTATTGAAAAAAATGCTGTGCCATACGCTATATATATCTTACGCTAGTTCAGAATCTGAACAAAGTTATCAGTACCTGTGACTGATCAGGAATGAGATTTTTACCTGCATCGCCAGCGGCAGAGCAGGTCTAGGAACCGCTCGACTCCGTCTGTCCGTCAGTCCATCCGTCAGTCCGTCCGAAACACTTCTTCCATAAAAGTTTTCTTGGCTTCTATGAAAGGAAATGATTTTATATTTGGTCTGCTGCTTCATAATGATGAGTTGTATCGTGTATCTAATTTTCAGATCAATTGCATGCAGCAACACAGGTCCAGACCCGGTATTGGTCTTGGCTTGTTCAGCATTTTTGCTGATTTCAGCGAATTCATGCCCCAGGTACTGAAATTCTATTTCTATAAATTTGCATGAAAATGGTCTTAAAAGACCATTTTCATGTAAATTTATAGAAATTAAATATCTCTAAATAAACAAGTTCACTCTTTGTTCATCGATGTTTTTAAGAAATCTGATTTTCCCGAAGTTATCCTAAAAATGTGGAAATTTTCACAAATTTCAGCAAATTTTGTTGCTTTTCATTCTCATCCCTCCTGATAGTCACTGATACTTATGATTACATTCAGATTGCTGAACTAATTAACAAATACATTTAACCCTTCACCTAACATGAAAAGCAGACGACACTTGCAAAAAAAATTCTTGAACAACTAATTTTTTTCTTTTTTGTCTCAAAATCATAGGTTATGACCCCTCATTGGAACGAGCTCGATGAGCTCGTTCCAATGAGGGGTCATAACCTATGTTTTTGAGACAAAAAAATGAAAAAATAATGAAAATTAACTGACGATTTTTTAGAATTGCGCTGGCCGGTTTTGGCCGTTACGTTAGGTAAAGGGTTAAACATGGACATGATGCATAGTCAGTACAAATAACAAATTCCTTTGTATTAAAGGAGGGTTTGTTAAATGGTGTTTTCATTGGTAACTCTAATGAGTGATTGACATCAATTCACAATAATTTTAAATTGGACTACGAGTGTGTGATTGACCGGCACTTCACAACAGCAGTTACAAGACAGGGATGAGTTTGAATTTGGAATGATTCCTTTCCATGTTTGGCAGTCACCCATGCAAAAAAAAATCCATATGACATGTAACTGATCAAAGGTGAATGACAAAACATAAAAGCAAACACATGTTTATAACAATTGATGAACTAAGCAACGGCTAATAAATTATAGTTTTTCAATCAGGCTATTGCAGTTGAAAGATGAGAATAAACAACTTTTAGTAATTTTGTGTCGCATTGTTGAGTACAATACTCACATACTTTGAGTGTTGCATTTGAAGATCTTTCATGAAATTACGAAAAGAAAATTACAGTTTTGCTGACACAGTGGCTGGAACTTGGAAGCTATCTGAACCTGCACAGGGAATCAACACAAGGAAGTTTTTCTCTGCATTGAATATGAACCTGATTATAGAAAAAAATTAAAATTCTCATCAGTCCAGTTTTACATTTTGTTTTGGTACTAGTTGTAAGTACATCCATATTAAGTTTAGTAGCTACAGTTAAAACTAATTGCGCGCAATTGCCATATCAAATGGCATCCAAAGCACGGCAGGTTCTCCTGGTTACTCATAGTAAACACAGGCAGTGTTTCAGCCAATGGACCTCTGGGTTACCCGGAGGTCCATTGGCTGAAACATTGCTTGTGAACAGGCCATATGTACAGAATTTGACAGCCTTACTATGGTCATAACGCGTAGCTTAGACGTGCTATTTGTGTGCATTTCATGACCGGACTTCTAGTTTTTATACGCCCGTTTTGAAAAAACGGGTCGTATTATGGTATACCGCTGTCTGTCTGTCCGTCCATCTGTCCGTCCGGTCACATGTTGTATGATAACTCAACGCTTTGGGAGATTTTCGTGATTTTGGGGTAGGTGGTGTATATCGATGGAGGGAAGCTCCCTTTCGTTTAGTGTCACCGTTCGATTGGTCATTCCAGAGTTATGGGACTTTATTACTTAGAAAATTGTTGATTTTTTACACGTCGTACGATAACTCGAGAATGCTTCAAGAGATTTTCTCGATTTTTTGGTAGGTGGTTTATGTTGATGGAAGGAAGCTCCCTTTCGGTTGGTGTCGCCGTTAGTCATTCCAGAGTTATGAGACTTTATTTTTCACATGTCGAACAATAACTTGAAAATGCTTAGAGCAATTTTCATGATTTTTTGGTTGCAAGTATATGTTGATAGAAGGAATCTCCCTTTCGATTTGTGTCGCTGTTCGATTTCTCATTCCAGAGTTATGGGACTTTATTCATCAAAATATAGGCAATTTTCCACATGTTGGACTTCGAGCAATTTTCATGATTTTTTGGTGGCAAGTATATGTAACCTGACAAGTACACATGTATACTCATATTGTGTGGTTCCCTCTTGTAATTAATAATGGGCGTATCATGCGCTCATGGCGCAGCTGTTTATTGGTTTTCCTTTGTTGGGTCAAAATCAATGCTTTCAAATAGATTTGAAGTCATTGTAACCATCTATTACTTTCCTGGTGTTTATTATGTTGACACTACTATACACATGTGTACACAAGAGCATCTAAGAAAACAATTCCTTACCACTTCACAGTTTGATGCAAACTGTGGTTTCATTGGTCAAATTTAGATGGTTTGACAGGGACTTCATAACACGAGTTGCAGTCCTGGAAATGAGATGGGTGCAAGTGCAATTGCTCCCGTCACCACGCGTGATTTCTATTTTACGGGAGCTAAAAAAATGCACTCATTGAAAAACATTGTGGAGCGCTAATAAACTGCATATAAATGTGTGTTGTTTTGAGAAAGCAACCCACTGTGGCCAGTGGCAAGTTACTGTCATAATTCTGCAATTCCTTGTACATTTAACCCTTTGAACTCTAGTGGTATCTGCCATGACAATTCAATGGCAGCAGTTAAAAGAGTCCATATTCATTATTTGGGGTAGACCAATGAATATTTTCAACGTGCAGCCCCGAGGCTGCACGTTGAAAATATTCATTGGTCTACCCCACACATTTACTGAACAGCCATCCTATTTAATGACATATGACTGGCTGGAAAAGCGGCCGCTCGGGTTCAAGGGGCTATGGTTTCTGGTGTTTTGTGACAGTATTCCCTCGAAAATTCATTTCCTGACATTTTACGGGTGCAATATACTCTCTACCCCACACATTTACTAAACAGACTACTTAATGACGTTTTGATGTATTATGTGACTGGCTGGAAAAGCAACCGCTTGGGTTCAAGGGGCTAAGGTTAAAGTGCTTAAATAGTGCTTGAATTTGATTCTTGGACATCCATATGAACACCGTAGATATTTTTGCATTTTCCAACAAAATAAGAACCCCTCCTCTGAAAATGCGCTAATAATCGATAATTGTAATTGGCTGATTACAGTGGCAAATAATCGAACATTGGTTTGTGGCCTAAACATGCAGTTCATTCAACACTAGAAGCAATGCTCATTTACTGTGATTTACTGGTGAAATAGGACCCAGTGCTGTAACAGTACAACATGTAAATTCATTGAAAGAAAAGGTCACTATTTCTGCATTATTTCTGCAGGATATCGGTTATATGGGGAGATAAAACGTGAATATGAAACCTTTTTGCTCAATGCAAACATGATTTCAGTTTTTTATCAACAGTTTTTGTGAATACAGTGGAGCCCACTCAATTGGATATCTCTTAACCCTTTACCCAACGTAACGGCCAAAACCGGCCAGCGCTATTCATAAAAATCACCATTCAATTTTCATTATTTTTTTCATTTTTTGTTTCAAAACCATAGCTTATGACCCCCATTGGAACGAGCTCGTTGAGTTCGTTCTAATGAGGATTCCTGAGCTATGGTTTTGACGCAAAAAGTAAAAAAAAATTGTCATTCAAGAATTTTATTTGCAAGTGTTGTCTGCTTTTTGTGTTAGGTAAGGGGTTAACTGAATAATCCTTTTAATTGAATATAATTTCCCAACACAAAATCATTTACCATACCTCCAGTACAAATTTGACCTGATAATTGAATATAGTTTCTACAGTAAACTCCTGATAATTGAATAAAAAAATCTTGTAACCTGTCGAGAAATCACCCTGATTCGCTCCAGTTTTCCTATGTTTATAGACCTATTTGGCCTCAGTACATCCAATACAGGCATTTAATCTGTTATATCTTGTTTGACAGAGCACATGGAGCTCTGTCAAACAAGATATAATAGAATAACTAAGTTTACCTCTAGAATACAAATTTTTTTTTAACCCTTTACCTAACACGAAAAGCAGACGACACTTCCAAACAAAATTCTTGACTAACAATTTTTTTCATTTTTAGCTCAACTTTGGCGAAGCCAAATTTGAGCTTATGCCATGGCTCGTCGTCTGTCTGTCCATCAACAATTGGATACGGCTCGGGCTAGAGGCCGTATTTATGAACCGATCTTTACGAAACTTCTTGGGTGCCTTTGTTATGACCGTGGGACGAGAACGAGTGTTTTTGGGTGCAGTCCGAAATTTTAAATGGCTGCCAGCCGCCATTTTGTACCGACGATGCAGAAATCTGTTTTTTGTACAGAACTTCCATATGAAAGCTCTGATTTGAATAATTTTTTGTATGAATGTTTAGTACCATGGGATACATCACATATAATACGGGTTTTTTTCTCGTGTGTAAATTATGCAAATTAGACTAACTTTGATGTTTTTTGGTGTTACTTTCAGCACTGTAAGTGCAAATGCCAATACGGCTCGGGCTAGAGGCCGTATTTATGAACCGATCTTTACGAAACTCCTTGTGCACCTTTGTTATCACCGTGGGACGAGAACGAGTGTTTTTGGGTCCGGTCCGAAATTCAAGACAGCTGATGTCAGCCATTTTGTACAAAATTTGGTGCAATCAGATTTTTGCACAGAACTTCCATATAAAAGCGCTGATTTGAATAATTTTTTGTGTGAATGTTTAGTACCATGGGATACATCATATATAATACGGGTTTTTTCTCGTGCAGAAATTATGCAAATTAGGCCAAATAAAAAAAATGAATTGATTCTCAGGCAATTTTTTTTTCAAATCAGTGAGGGAGGGAGGATTTTATTTTTATATTTTTTTTTTTAATTTTTTTTTTTTTTCGTGTAAAGGGTTAAGAATACTCCGTAAATCTTTTTGATGTCCTTCCACTTGAAAAAGAGAAAAGGTTGTATTTTACTGTAATTATAGTATACCTTTTATAACTAACTGCCATAACAACAGCGAAAGGGATTTGTATTTTATTGTTCTTTTTAATGGTATAGATCTGTCAAACATGATCCATTAGAATAGGCCCCAGTAACCAATGCTTGAGGTAGGAGTTGTTTAAAATGGGAAACATGGCTCTAAATGATTGGTTAAACTTGAGTGAGTTTATATCTGTGTTACGGCCATTATTAGCCATTGTGCAGAAATATATGACCTTAAACACCAGCAAATAAATAAATAATTAAATCATGATCCAGTATATCAAAATTTGCCTTGTTACAGTTTATGGGAGAGTGGCTCTGGGCACTCTCCCATAAACTGCAACAAGAAAAACCAGTTTACTGCAAACACAGCTAAATAATTATATTTTGAGAAATGTGAAAAAATGACCATTCCAATTTTTCACAAATTTTTAAAAAAACATGACGTAATAAAAATGTCTAATGAGGAGGTTCAAATCCAACGAGGGAGGGCCTGAGAATCAAAACTTTATTTTTTTTTTAGCCTTAGATGAACTTTGATTTTTTCAGTGCTACTTACACACAGTAAGTACACATGTCAATACGGCTCGGGCTAGAGTCTGTATTTATGAACCGATCTTCACGAAACGTCTTGGGTACCTTTGTTATCACCTTGGGACGAGAACAAGTGTTTCTGGGTGCGGTCCAAAATTCAAGATGGCCGCCAGTGGCCATTTTGTACTGAAATTATGTCTAATCAGTTTTTTGTACACAACTTCTATACGGCTCAGGCTAGAGGCTGTATTTATGAATCGATCTTTACGAAACTTCTTGGGTACCTTTGTTATCACTGTGGGATGAGAACGAGTGTTTTTGGGTGTGGTCCAAAATTCAAGATGGCCACCAGCAGCCATTTTGTATCAAAATTAGTGCAATCAGTCTTTTGTACAGAACTTCTGTATGAAAGTTCTGATTTGAATAAATTTTTGTATGAATGTTTAGTAACATGGAATACATCACATATAGTACGGGTTTTTTTCTCGTGCAGAAATTATGCAAATTAGACTAACTTTGATGTTTTTTGGTGTTACTTTCAGCACTGTAAGTGCAAATGCCAATACAGCTCGGGCTAGAGGCCGTATTTATGAACCGATCTTTACGAAACTCCTTGGGTACCTTTGTTATCACCGTGGGACGAGAACGAGTGTTTTGGGGTCCAGTCCGAAATTCAAGATGGCCGATGGCAGCCATTTTGTACAAAATTTGGTGCAATCAGATTTTTGCACAGAACTTCCAAATGAAAGCGCTGATTTGAATAATTTTTTGTGTGAATGTTTAGTACCATGGGATACATCACATATAATACGGGTTTTTTTCTCGTGCAGAAATTATGCAAATTAGATGAACTTTGATTTTTTCAGTGCTACTTACACACAGTAAGTACACATGTCAATACGGCTCGGGCTAGAGTCTGTATTTATGAACCGATCTTCACAAAAACTTCTTGGGTACCTTTGTTATCACCTTGGGACGAGAACGAGTGTTTCTGGGTGCGGCCCAAAATTCAAGATGGCTGCCAGTGGCCATTTTGTACCGAAATTAGGTCCAATCAGTTTTTTTGTCACAACTTCTACACAGCTCATATTTGTGAACTGATCTTCACGAAACTTCTTGGGTACCTTTGTTTTCACCTTGGGACAGGAATGAGTGTGTTTTGGGGTGCCTTTGTTATCACTGTGCTATGAGAACAAATATTTTGGGGTTCAGTCAGACCCACTCTGGGACTCAAAGATTTCTTTTCTAGTTTAGCATCTGACTGTCACCCACCTTTACAATACTTTACCTATACATTTGTTACAGGCAACTTTCAGTATTTATGTACAGACTGTTACAATACTTTATATGTACCTTTGTTATCAGGTCATTACCTAGATGTTTGTCATTGCTGTGTCACATACTAGACATGTACATGTCTTTGTCTTGACAAGTTGAGCTACAGTGTCATTGACACTTTCATTTTGTTTTAAAAACATAGATTATGACCCCTCATTGGACCGAGCTCAGTGAGCTCATTCCAAAGAGGGGTTATAACCTATGTTTTTGAGACAAAAAATTAAAAAATAATGAAAATTAATTGGCGATTTTTGTAAATAGAGCTGGCCGGTTTTGTCCGTTACGTTGGGTAAAGGGTTAAAAAAATTCAACAAAATCGTATCATGTGTGACCCCTCATTGAAACGGGCTCAACGAGCTCGTTCCAAAGAGGGGTCACATGATATGGTTTTCTTGAAATTTTTTGAAAAATAATATTTTTTCAGCTGCTGAATGTGCATGTTACGTGGGCAGATGTGGTCGATTCATTGAGTAAAGGATTTACAAAGCATATTACTCTTATTGATGTAGAGAAATTTATTTTTTTCCACAGGACTTGGAGGTTATATTCAGTAACCTTTTAGATGTATATGAGTTTACTGCTAATTTATTGAGTTCAGTGGAAGATCAGGTGGAAGTCGCAGAAAAAGATGAAGCCCCCACTGTTGCAACCTGCTTTGAAGACCATGCTGAGGTAGTGTACCATCGTTCTGATCACCTCAAAATCACCATCAAATATAGAGCTGGGAGGTTATTGAATTTTGGGTCGGTTTCGGTTACAACTCGGTTTTTAATAAAAGAGTTGGGTTACAGTTTCGGTTTCGGTTTTTTTATTAAACAGATTCTAAACCAAAATAACAGAAAAAAATTAAGTTATATGAACTAAATAATGATTGAATAAACTCTCCCTGAGTGTGTAAAAACTTTGTCGAGTCGTTGACACTTGGAAATAATATAAACGAACTTTAAGGACGAACTCTCGCGGTCTCTGCCGAAGTTGAAAATAATTTGTAGCTAACACAATGAGTCACTAGCGAAATTGGGTTAATAGTTGAGTTTTGATAAAGTGTTCCCATATAGGGCTCTTCTCGACCGTAATTGCTGCCATTGTTTCAGAAAAAAATGTAATTCTCACATGACATTCAAATAACCAAGAAAGTCGGTTTTCCAGTTTATCATCGGTCTCGGTTGTCGTTTTTTTTTTCATAACCGAAACCGAGTTGTTTTTCGGTTAACCTCCCAGCTCTAATCAAATAGCTCACTATGGAAAATGGAAACTCTTGGAAATCAAGCAGTGCTTGTTATGCCCCCAACTTGAAAAGTCAAAGCGGTATCTAGTGGAGACATCTATCCTTCTATCTGTTCATCCGTCCCAACGTTTTCCCTTGTATCTCAGCCACTGCTACTCAGGTTTGAATGATATTCTGTGTTGTGATAGAGCATCATGGGGGAACTATACCTGTGTAGCGTGAGTTTCTTCCAAACATTTTATCCAGAATTATGACCCTCTTTCAGTCTTTCGACTTACAAATTTTTTTTTGCTGGTTGGGGGCATTGGCACATCATTTGCATTGCCCCTCTTGGTAACCAATGACTGGGGTGGAAGTCCTGTAAAATGGGCACCATGGGTATAAATGGTGGCTGGACTTGACTTTATAGCCATGCTGTGGTCACGATTAGCCATCGTGCACAAATGTGTGACTTTTAACACCAGTAAATAAATGAATAATTACGGAAAGTATCGTTCATGACATGTCTAATATGGGAATGACATCAGAAGTCATTGCTGACTTGGTAGTGTTGTGAGTGAGTTCGTTTCTGAAGTACAATTGATTCAATATTCTCTTATCTTTCATTAACTCTCTTTTTAATACAAATAGCAGACATCATTTGCAGAAATCATTTCCCGAATAACAATTTTTTAGCTCAACTTTGGCGAAGCCAAATTTGAGCTTATGTCATGGCCAGTTGTCCGTCGTCTGTCCATCAACAATTCAATAAGGCTTGGCCTAGAGGCCGTATTTATGAACCGATCTTTGCGAAACTTCTTGCTTGGATACCTTTGTTATGACTGTGGGATGAGAACGAGTGTCTTGGGGTCCTGTCCGAAATTCAAGTTGGCTGCCAGCCGCCATTTTGTACCGACAATGCAGAAATCTGTTTTTTGTACAGAACTTCCATATGAAAGCGCTGATTTGAATAATTGTTTGTATGAATGTTTAGTACCATGGGATACATCACATATAATACAGGTTTTTTTCTCGTACGTAAATTATGCAAATTAGACTAACTTTGATGTATTTAGTGTTACTTTCAGCACTGTAAGTGCAAATGCCAATACGGCTCGGGCTAGAGGCCGTATTTATGAACCGATCTTTACGAAACTTCTTGGGTACCTTTGGTATCAACGTGGGACGAGAACGAGTATTTTTGGGTGCGGTCCGAAATTCAAGATGGCCGATGGCAGCCATTTTGTACAAAATTGGGTGCAATCAGATTTTTGCACAGAACTTCCATATGAAAGTGCTGACTTGAATCATTTTTTGTGTGAATGTTTAGTACCATGCCATACATCACATATAATACAGGTTTTTTTCTTGTGTAGAAATTATGCAAATTAGATGAACTTTGATTTTTTCAGTGCTACTTACACACAGTAAGTGCACATGTCAATACGGCTCGGGCTAGAGGCTGTATTTATCAACCGATCTTCACGAAACTTCTTGGGTACCTCTGCTATCACCTTGGGACGAGAACGAGTGTTTCTGAGTGCAGTCCAAAATTCAAGATGGCTGCCAGTTGCCATTTCATACCGAAATTAGGTCTAATGAGTTTTTTGTACCCAATTTCTATACGACTCAGGCTAGAGGTCGTATTTATGAACCAATGAACCAATCTCTTCGAAACGTCTTGGGTACCTTTGTTATCACCGTGGGATGAGAATGAGTGTTTTTGGGTGTGGTCCAAAATTCAAGATGGCCACCAGCAACCATTGTGTACCAAAATTAGTGCAATCAGTCTTTTGTACAAAACTTCTGTATGAAAGTTCTGATTTGAATAAATTTTTGTATGAATGTTTAGTAAAATGGAATGCATCACATATAGTACAGGTTTTTTCTCGTGCAGAAATTATGCAAATTAAATGAATTTTGATTTATTTAGTGCTACTTATACACCGTTAATGCACATGTCAATACGGCTCGGGCTAGAGGCTGTATTTATGAACCGATCTTCACGAAACTTCTTGGGTACCTTTGTTATCACCTTGGGACGAGAATGAGTGCGGTCCAAAATTCGAGATGACTGCCAGTGGCCATTTTGTACCGAAATTAGGTCCAATTGAAATGTCTTGGGTACCTTTGTTATCACCTTGGGACGAGAACAAGTGTTTCTGGGTGCGGTCTAAAATTCAAGATGGCTGCCAGTGGCCATTTTGTACCGAAATTAGGTCTAATCAGTTTTTTGTACACAACTTCTATACAGCTCAGACTAGAGGCCATATTTATGAACCAATCTTTACGAAACTTCTTGGGTACCTTTATTATCACCACCAGCAGCCATTTTGTACCAAAATTAGTGCAATCAGTCTTTTGTACAGAACTTCTGTATGAAAGTTCTGATTTGAATAAATTTTTGTATGAATGTTTAGTAACATGGAATACATCACATATTGTAAGGGTTTTTTTTTTTCGTGCAAAAATTATGCAAATTAGATGAACTTTGATTTATTCAGTGCTACTTACACAATGTAAGCACACATGTCAATACGGCTCAGGGTAGAGGCTGTATTTATGAGCCGATCTTCACAAAACTTCTTGGGTACCTTTGTTATCACCTTGGGATGAGAATGAGTGTTTCTGGGTACGGTCCAAAATTCAAGATGGCTGCCAGTGGCCATTTTGTACCGAAATTAGGTCCAATCAGTTTTTTGTCACAAGTTCTATACAGCTCGTATTTATGAACTGATCTTCACAAAACTTCTTTTGTTTTCACCTTACGACAGGAACGAGTGTGTTTTGGGGTGCCTATGTTATCACTGTGCTATGAGAACAAATATTTTTGGGTTCAGTCAGACCCACTCTGGGACTCAAAGATTTTTTTCTAGTTTAGCATCTGACTGTCACCCACCTTTACAATACTTTACCTATACATTTGTTACAGGCAACGCTCAGTATTTATGTACAGATCGTTACAATACTTTATATGTACCTTTGTTATCAGGTCATTACCTAGATGTTTGTCATTCCTGTGTCACATACTATACATGTACATGTCTTTGTCTTGACAAGTTGAGCTACAGTGTCATTGACACTTTCATTTCAGTGCTACTTACACACAGTAAGTACACATGTCTATACGGCTCGGGCTGAAGGCTGTATTTATCAACCGAAGATCACAAAACTTCTTGTGTACCTCTGTTATCACCTTGGGACAAGAACGACTGTTTCTGAGTGCGGTCCAAAATTCAAGATGGCTGCCAGTGGCCATTTTGTACCGAAATTAGGTCTAATCAGTTTTTTGTACACAACTTCTATACGACTCAGGCTAGAGGCCTTATTTATAAACTGATCTTTACAAAACTTCTTGGGTACCTTTGTTATCACCGTGGGATGAGAACGGGTGTTTTTGGGTGTGGTCCGAAATTCAAGATGGCCACCAGCAGCCATTTTGTACCAAAATTAGTGCAGTCAGTCTTTTGTACAGAACTTCTGTATGAAAGTTCTGATTTGAATAAATTTTTGTATGAATGTTTAGTAAAATGGAATACATCACATACAGTACGGGTGTTTTTCTCGTGCAGAAATTATGCAAATTAGATGAATTTTGATTTATTTAGTGCTACTTATACACTGTAAGTGCACATGTCAATACGGCTCGGGCTAGAGGTTGTATTTATCAACCGATCTTCACAAAACTTCTTGGGTACCTTTGTTATCACCTTGGGATGAGAACGAGTGTTTCAGAGTGCGGTCCAAAATTCAAGATGGCTGCCAGTGGCCATTTTGTACCGAAATTAGGTCCAATCAGTTTTTTGTCAAAACTTCTATACAGCTCATATTTATGAACTGATCTTCATGAAACTTCTTGGGTACCTTTGTTTTCACCTTGGGACAGAAATTTGTGTGTTTTGGGGTGCCTTTGTTATCACTGTGCTATGAGAACAAATATTTTGGGGCAGTCAGACCCATTCTGGGACTCAAAGATTTTTTCTAGTTCAGCATCTGACTGTCACCCACCTTTACAATACTTTACCTATACATTTGTTATAGGCTACGGTCAGTATTTATGTACAGACCGTTACAATACTTTATATGAACCTTTGTTATCAGGTCATTACCTAGATGTTTGTCATTGCTGTGTCACATACTATACATGTACATGTCTTGACAAGTTGAGCTACAGTGTCATTGACACTTTCATTTTTTCATGGAAATATAGCCTATGACCCCTCGTTGGAACAAGCTCAATGAGCTTGTTCCAATGATGGGCCATAAGCTATATTTTTTGGCCAATTTTAGCTGTTAGTTGGGTAATATGTTAACTTACACATCATGTTATAAAAGGAACCTCAAATTTGTCATGACTTGACATGAAATTTTGAACTTCGTTCACTAAAATCGAACCTCGGCTCAGGAATTTCATATCAAATCGCGACTCATTAGAGGTACTCTATTTCTGGGCTTGGTTGTTTGGGGAGAGCCATGGCATCTGGCCTCACAAAATTAAAAAATAATGTCCTTACTTCCTCAATGACATATTTTGACTCCATGACTATTCATTTGCCTAATGTGGTCACACGCTTGCAAGTGGATTGGAATTGCAAACCATGCTGCTCATAAATTCATCTCTGCAGCTATCCCAACAGTCATATAATTTTAGAACATCTTAGGCCTAAAAAAATAAAAAATCTGTTTCTCAGGCCCTCCCGCATGGTCCTTTTGGCTGCCGCATGCTCTCTTTTTATAACCAATTTAAACTTTAAAAAAATTAAAATTAAATGGTTTATGTCTGATATTTTACCCAAGTTAAAAAAATTGATGAATTTGTCCTTTGAGTGCAAGAAGGCTTTGCAATGCTGCAAAGCCTTCTTGCACTCAAGAGATGAAATACACCACCACCCATGCTATTTTGTAGATTATGAGGCCTGAAACTTGAACCAAGAATATGAACTTTTGATGGCAAAGAAGTAATTACTGAAATAAAAAATAAAATAAAAAACCGCTCGCCCGCATGCAATTTCACAAATAATGGCCCGAGAAACAGAAGATCTACTTTGTGTGGCCTTATTAGTTAACCCTCTGCACTCTGATGTCAAAATGCCAAAGTTTTCAACAGCAACTTTTTCCCAATATGCAACTGAGAATTAAATAAATTATATTTATTATTTTCCAGAGTGTGATTTACTGGGATTTCCAGGATTGATTATAAACGATAATTTCACAAGTGAATTATGCAATCAACAATTGTGTCATGTATCCGTGCACGCAAACAAAGATGCTTTGCCATGGGTGTAATGGAGATTTCATTGGGTTTTTTTTTGCTTTTTTTTTTTTTTTAACCCTTTACCTAACATGAAAAGCAGACGACACTTGCAAAAAAAAATTCTTGAATAGCTATTATTTTCATTTTTTGTCTCAAAAACATAGGTTATGACCCCCTCGTTGGAATGTGCTCGACGAGCTCGTTCCAGTGAGGAGTCATAACCTATGTTTTAGAGACAAAAAAAGAAAAAATAATGAAAATTAATTGGCGATTTTTTAGAAAAGCTCTGGCCAGTTTTGGACGTTACGTTACGTAAAGGGTTAAATAATATAATTATTGTTAATAATGAAAAGTAATAAACAGAGTAATCGCCTGACTGGACTGGTTATGTGAAATAATTCATTCGAGGCGAGGGACTATATTGTAAAACACTTGTGTGCATTTGAGCACTCTTGTTTGTACAACATCCATCACCTCTCATGAATTATTTCACATAACCAGTCCAGTCAAGCGATTACTCTCTATCTTGTTTGACAGAGCTCAGTGAAGGCATGTAATAAACACAGAGCAACACACACTTGTAAATGGGTTAATCGATATGGCACTTGTGCCATCGGGGAAGGATAAAACTCAAAGCCTGTGGCCTCTCATTTTATCCTTCCACGCTTGCATTCGTGTTCACATGTGTGTCGTTCTCTGTATTTATCAAAGATCTAGTAATGTAGGTCATCAAAACATTTGTCACCTTATTTCTTTTCATCCAAATGGCAGACGAATAGACTATCATTCGACAAATATGTACAGTCTTGAAAATCCTCATCAAATTCCTTGAAAAATGCTTGAATAGTGCTTGAATTTGATTCTTTGATATCATTGGGAACACCGGTCTATATGTTCTATTAAATACTAAAAATAGTACAGTGGAACCCTGTTAATTGAATAGCCTGGGGCTGAGGTGGCTCAGTTGGTAGAGATGCAGGCTGCAAGCCAAGAGGTCCTCGGTTCGAATCCCACCTGCGGCAACTGCGTTGTGTCCTTGGGCAAGACACTTCACCCCCATTGCCCACGTGGGGGCACGGTGCCATTGTGTACTAAGGCGTACTGCACGTAGATAGTGCGCCTGCCTTCAACCAATGCTAACCCTGCTTGTGTGGAGTTGGTATGTTGGGGAGCTGACAGTTGCTCGCCGTTGCTCGGTGGTTCTCTCTGGGTACTCCGGCTTCCTCCACCCATAAAACTGTCATGGTCATGCTTAGCCATTGTGCAAAAATATGTGACCTTAAACACCAATAAATAAATATAAATAAATAAATTGAATAGCCACTTAGCCAATGAAAAATTATTCAATTAACAGGAGTATTCAATTAACAGGGATTGTGTCACTTTCCTATATTCTAGAGATAAATTTAGCATTTGTTCTATTATATATATCTTGTTTGACAGAGCTTCATGAGCTCTGTCAAACAAGATATAATAGATTAAATGCCTGTATTGGAGGTACTGAGGCTAAATAGGTCTATAAACAATGGAAAACTGGGGAGAGTCAGGGAAATTTCTTGATAGGTTACAAGATCTTTTATTCAATTAACAGGAGTTTACTCTATAACCTATATTCAATTAACAGGTCAAATTTGTACTGGAGGTATGGTAAATGGTTTTGTGTTGGGAAATTATATTCAATTAACAGGGTTATTCAGTAAAGAGATATTTAATTAATTGGGCTCCACTGTACCTGCATTCTTTTAAATTAGTTTTTGTTAAAAAAGTAGTGAATTGGGAGTTCACCCTTTACCCAACACAGACGATATCAAAATTTATTATTTTAAATGTCATTTTTTCAAATTTTTCAAAAAATTTCAACAAAACCATGTCATGTGACCCCTCGTTGGAATGAGCTTGATGATATTTTTTCAACTGCTGAATTTGCATATTACGCGGGCGGATGCAGCTGATTCGTTGGGTAAAGGGTTAAATAAGAAATGTTGTGTTTAGTTTGTTACATGTTCTGTCAATTTAATCAACATATTACATAAATGATAACCTTTTTTTAGGCCGAGGAATTTAGTGTTTATGAAAGATATGTTGATGATATGTTGGCACCCAATGGTAAAGAAAGATTGTACACGCTGTTACAACGACCAGATGTAAATCAAAAACTAATGGTAAGGAAACACGAGACATTTTGAATTTACAAAGCTAGGGCAAGTAGAAGACTTCCTGAAACACTTCGAAGTAAAGAATCTTCTGGTTCTCAGTTGTTTCAGTTTTTTAGACTTACCTCACTGATTTTTGCTGATTTAATTTTCTCTCTAGCCTGGGTTAGTATGGAACCTTGAAAGTGATTGAATTTTAAAACTGAAACTCCAGGCACTTTTCCTGCTTGAAAACTGCAGGGTTCCTGTGGGGCCTTGGATTGAGGGAATGGCCTTGAATTTAAGTGAGGGTCATTTAAGGCTTTGAAATAATGGAAAATGGGCCAGGTGGCTTTGAAAGGCCTTGAATATTCACGAAAAATAGAAATGTTGACCAAGCATGTTATCATAGCAATATAGTTTTATATGCCAGTCAAGCCAAAAAATAAGCAGACTGTCATCTGCAAAATGAGGTCCCAAGAGGGTGAATTTAGTGATGCTACCCTGCATTGCAGGGTAGCATCACTAAATTTACCCTCTGTGAACCTCAATCTGAATCAGGGTCTCAAAACTTAACAGAAAGAGGTACCCAGAGGATAAATTGGCCCACTGTATTGGATAGCATTATCAAGCTCACCCTTTGGGGACCTCATTCTGCAAATGTCAGGCTGCTTATTTTCAGGCCTGGCCATACTTCTAACTAGGACCTGGAAGCGGGATGATTTAGTGATTAGAGGAGCACGGTGGCTCAGTTGGTAGAGGTGCAAGCTGCAAGCCGAGAGGTCCTCGGTTCGAATCCCACCTGCGGAAACCGCGTTGTGTCCTTGGGCAAGAAACTTCATCTCCATTGCCCATGTGGGGGCACGATGACGCCGTGTACTAAGGCGTACTGCACATCGCATGTCTTCAACCAATCTAACCCTGCCTGTGCTGCAGTGCGGAGTTACGATGTTGGGGAGCTGGCAGTTGCTCGCTGTTGCTCGGTGGTTCTCTCCGGGTACTCCAGCTTCCTCCACCCGTAAAACTGTCATGGTTATGATTAGCCATTGTGCATAAATATGTGACCTTAAACATCAATCAATAAATAAATAGTGATTAGAGCATTAAACTTGAAGCTAAAGGCCCATGGCTGGATAACTGTGATGTGTCCTTAGGCAAAGTACTTAATCTTGATTACCCAGTTGAGGGCACAGTGGCTCTGCATACTAAGGCATACTGCACATCGATGATGCACTTGCCTTCAACCAATGGTAACCCTCCTTGTGCAGAGTTAGTACATTAGGGAGTGTTGTTAGTTCTTCGCTGCTGTTTGATGGTTCTCTCCAGGTTCCATGGTTTGCTCCACCCGTAAAAATGAGGAGACCCTAGCTGTTTAAAAGTGTCAATAAAACCCCAATAAGGCCTAAAAAAGTTACTGAACTGTTTCTCAGGTCCTTCAGCATGGTCCTTTTGGCTTCCGCATGCTCTTATTTTATAACCAATGTAAACTTAAAAAATAAAAATTATACGGTTTATGTCTGATATTTTACCTAAGTTAATAAAATTGATAAATTTGTACCTTGAGTGCAACAAGGCTTTCCAATGCTTTAGCACTCAGGGGACGTAATACACCACCACCCATGCTATTCTGTAGATTATGAGGCCTAAAACATAAAACAAACCAAGATGATGAACTTTTGATGACAGAGAAATAATTACAAAAATAAAAAAGTAAAATAAAAGAGCTCACTTGCAATTTTACCCCCCCCCCCCCTGCAGTCACTACTCCACCTACATTCCTTCAAGGACTAGTTAGGACTAGTGAAGGCCTGGGCCTTCAAAATACTTGAACTTTGCTATTATACAGCCTGAAAAAATGCTGAAAAATGTTCAGAAATTGCCTTGAAGAGCCTTGATTTTATCTCTCTTTGCCTGCAGGAACCCTGAATCGAAATTTCTTGCAAAGTCCTTGCACAATATAGTGTGTGTCTGCATATGGAAAAAAAAACAAACAAAATCTCAAACGACTTTTTAATACAATCAAACTGGTAAAATAAAATCTGATAAGGTTTATTATGGGGCCCCAACTCTGTGGGTAATGGGTGAAAACATTTAGAAATCTAAATCTAGGATTTCAAATACTCCCTCACATATAACATTTTTGTAAGGTCGGTTTACAAGTTTATTCCAGTCAAGTCCCAAGCATAGATTTTAGGGGTGTCATGAATTAGGGCCCTGTGAGTCGGATATTTTAGTTCGAGTCGATTCTCGGTTCGATTCTAGTTTAAAACACACAAGTCGAGTCATTTTTCGAGTCGATTCTTATAAAAACGCTGGCCCAATTTCTTCTCAACAGCGGGGATTTAACATTCTTTCATCGTGTAAATGCGACTTTCATTTGGGTAACTGTTCCATGTATACATATTTTGGTACAAGCTACCAACCTTTTTTGCGTGTTAGAACCTCCAAGTAACAATTTTGACAAGTTTTAACACGTTTTCCAAATTAGGCACGGCATATTGGGTTGTTCATGTAGTCAGAACACCAATAACAGGTTAAGTGCACTCCGAGCACGAGTCCATATACATCCGTTAAATGGAAGTATGCAGACTCGAGTGCTCAGATTGCACTTTATTCTACACAAATAGAGTTATCTCCCATCCATTGGGCATTTCACCTTGAGAGCAAAGCCTTATCTTCAGGTGATGTAAACGATAATGCTGACTTTACTAAGACTGCGATGAGGCATCAGTAAATCAGGTTGGTATCATTTAACAGTGATACAAATAGGGTTTTGTAACATATTTCCCTATTTCTTTTGTGGCCAAACTGGATTATAGCATCATTTAAAGAAAGAATTCACAATGAAAACTCTGTCGTTTATCGGGACCAAATCGACTTGAGAAAAAGGACATCCACAAATCAGAGTCAAGTCAATTTTGCGTTCTGACTTGAGATTTGACTCAAAATTTGAGTAATTGCAAGGTCCCATCATGAATCCTTTGAATTTTAACACTGAGTTTAAAAAATTGTTCTTTCCAAACCACGATTTCAACGGTTTTCATGTTTTGACATATAACATTTCTGTAAGTATGATTTACATAGAGGGTTTCCAAGTACTGTAGAATCCTCTTAATTAAATATCGATTTTGCCAGTGAAAATTATTCAATTAACAGGAGTATACAATACAATAAACAGGGATTTGGTCAGTTTCCTGTGTTCTGGAGGTAAACTGAGCATTTATTCTATTATATCTTGTTTGACAGAGCTCCTAGAGCTCTGTCAAACAAGATATAATAGAATAAATGCCCTTATTGGATGTAGTGAGGTCAAAATGGTTGATAATTAAGGGGAATTTGGTGCGTGTCACAGAAATTTTTTCGACATATTACAAAAATTTATATACAATTAACAGGAGTTTACTCTACAATCCATATGCAATTAACAGATGAAATCTGTACTAAAAGTATGGTAAATGGTTTTGTGTTTGAAAATTATATTCAATTAACAGGAATATACAATTAAAGAGATATCCAATTAAGTGGGCTCCACTGTAGTACTCATTTATATTGATATTTACAAGAAAAGTTTGGTAAATTAGGCAGGGCTGCAACAATTAATCGTGAAACAAAATGCATCACGTTTCATTCTCTGATGATACATAGTCTTCTTTTGAAATCCTGTTTATAGAAGCTTGAATTTACATTGTTTTAGAGTAATAGTTTGCATTGAATAGCGCAAACAATTAACCTCACTCTTAAATCTTTATAGGACATTATGAGGAAACAAATAAAAAATTCCAAGAAAATAGAAGAGCGTGTCATAATGTTTTGCAGTCAAAAAGTTTGAGAAATCTAATTTCATTGAAAGGAATTTACAAGATCCCGACTGTATGATGATTGTTATTTGGCTAATGTGTGGGTGTATATTTGACTTTTTCCTTCCCCTCACCAGACCAGAAGAAATGTGAGGACACAAGAAGCAAATCTGCTGTTATGGACCACCGGGTTACCTGGTGGTCCATTACTGCAGAATTGCTTTCGGAGTCCTCACATTTCTACTGGACTAACAAGAATAAGTAATAGAAAGATCCAACCACACAATGGCCAGAAGCAAATCACTTTTTGTGAAGTTTTGGTGATTGTGGTGGAGACACTCGATTAATGGTAGTATATTGTGACAAAAATCGCATTGTGGGGATTTATCGTGATACGAATTATATCATGAGAAAAAATATTGTTGCATCAGTACTAAGCTTCAACAAGGTCCAGACCTAATTTACTGGACAAGTAAAATTGATATAAACTGGGGTTGAGTTGAAGATTTTATTTATTGTATGATCCCAAAACCCACTAAGGGCAATGCAACAAAAAATAAGCAGCGATTTCTATAATGCCTGTGATTACTTTACAACTTAAGTTGCGTTGTTTGTTCCTGATAAAGAATAGATTGCGAAGTATTTAATGACACAAATTTAACCCTTTACCCAACAAAACCAAAACCAGCCAGCGCTAATCACAAAAATCACCATTCAATGTTCATTATTTTTTTCATTTTATTTCTCAAAAACATACTTTATGACCCTCATTGGAACGAGCTCAACAAGCTTGTTCCAATGAGGGGTCATAAGCTATGCCTTTTATGCAAAAAATGAAAATATTTAGTTATTCAAGAATTTTGTTTGCAAGTGTTGTCTGCTTTTCGTGTTAGGTAAAGGGTTAATGAAATCATTTTCAAACATCAACTGCTGTCACAGACAACAAATTTTTGTCCTCTGAGTCTGAGTCTATGATTATTCTCAGGCAATTGATGGGAATACAGCAAACTTCCCCAAACCCTGTTAATTGAATACTCCTGTTATTAATTGAATAATTTTCACTGGTAAAGTGGCTATTAGTTACTGTACTGGGTAAAGGTAAATTTGGCAAAAAATCATCTCACAAATGAGGTTTGTTTTTCACTATGAAGTGTATATTTTTGTTGCTCTCACAAGGAAATAACAGTACTCTCAAATTCTAAATTATGTAAGAACTGACCATTAATTCTTGTAGCAGCAGTTGGCAAGTCTCAAAACTAATTCGAGCGAATCACAACAAATTTTAAGGCCTGTTTACAGATTTGAAGGAATGATGTCCCAGCAGTTATTTTTGAGAGGTATAAGGCCCTCCTCCCCCTCCACCATTCCTTCCCTGATGGGATAGTCATGCCAAAAATGACCTCAAACATCAGTAGCTAAATAACATGGATTGTAATGTGGAAAAAAACCTGAAAAAAAAAAATCTCAATTTCCCTAACCTCAGCAATTTGACCTCTTATTTTTGAGATTCCCGGCAACCTAAGAAGATTCATTTCAGAAATATTCAGCTCGCCTCGCATTGGGATAAACATCAACCACACTTAATATGTAAAGGCCTGGAAATAACCTGTGAATGATTGTTTAGATTACATGTAAAATATGCAAATGAACTGCAGGTTAACCCTTTACCTGGCATGAAAAGCGGACGACACTTGCAAACAAAATTCTTGAATAACTATTTTTTTCCCTTTTTTGTCTCAAAAACATAGGTTATGACGAGCTCGTTCCAAAGAGAGGTCATAACCTATGTTTTTGAGACAAAAAATGTGGATGCAGACCGATGCAAACACCTGTGCTGATGATTGGTTGATGCTCAACATCATTATACCACCCACTTGAAAAGTGGGCGGTATATAGCATTCATGGTGTCCGTACTTCCGTACTTCCATACTTCCGTACGTCCGTACGTCCGTGACGCTTTGGGGGTACACATCTGCTATCCGCTACTCCTCTTAAACCAGTGGGTGGATTTCATTGAAACTTACAGGCATTCTTTTCTATACATTATAGATGTGCACCTCCTATTTTGCTTTCAGGTATTTTTATTTTTTACTCTTTCCCAAAGGGCGAAATGAACTTAGCCAAATTGTTGTGATGCTTTAGGGGGGTACACTCCTGCTATCCGCTACTCCTCTTATACCAGTGGGCGAATTTCATTGAAACTCTCAGACATTCTTTTATATACATTATAGATGTGCACCTTCTATTCTGCTTTCAGGTATTTTTATTGAAAATTGCTCTCATGTTTTCGGAGAACATACAGATGTGCTGTGTATATTAAATACTTTTTTACTGTTGTGAAATGTTTCTTGGTTGGAGTGGGTGGTATCTTTAGTGAGCAGTGCTCACAGTAATTCTAGTTTTAAACTGGTGATCATCCTAAGATGTAGCATAGCAGGGTTCATACAGCTCTTGAAAAACCCTTGAAAATGAGTTTTTTCTTGAAAAACCCTGGAATTTGAAATTAGCCCTTGAGAAACCCTTGAACTTTCAGAAATCTCTTGAAAAACCATTGAATACTAAGCTATTTCCTGGGCATTGTAAATATATGTGTACTCGCCCTTTACTTGTTTGTTGCGCTCGTGCCG
Organism: Pictodentalium vernedei; assembly: GCA_031216915.1. NCBI lineage: Eukaryota > Metazoa > Mollusca > Scaphopoda > Dentaliida > Dentaliidae > Pictodentalium > Pictodentalium vernedei. The sequence goes on along the minus strand of CM062292.1, from coordinate 453,261,024 downwards.
CTCAGTTAAAAAAAAACATAAAAAAGTATGGAACGTTTTACCAAGATTACTGTAACACAGATCACACTTTGGGTACCAGTACTTCCTGACTTCCAAAGTCAGATCCGTGTCACATGAATCTTAGATTTTTAGAGCTCATACAACAAGCTGGATAGGGGGGTGGTAGTGCAGTTTCAAGTTTGTTCAAATCGAGTCCCTGAGTTAATATTTGGGCTTTTTATGGGAGCCTGATTTTTAACTTCATGCAATATGAAGGAATTTCTTTAAAAATCGTCTTCTCCCGATTCACCACCCAGAATGCTTTTGTGTTTTGTATACATTTTGAGTGGGTGAGATTCAAGCTTGTTCAAATCGGGTCTCTGGGTTAATATTTGGGCCCCCAATAGTAGCCCAAATTTCAGCTTAGTGCAATATGAGGAAATTTCTTTAAAAATCTTTTTCAGATCTCCTAGTCAGAATGCTTTCACATTTGGTATACAGCATCCTGGTGAGGGAAGGGAAGGGCTCAGACTCAAGTTTGTTCAAGTTAAGTTCCAAGGTTGATATTTGGACTCCCAAGCTTTACATTACTGGAATTTGGGGCATTATTTCTGGGGTAGCATCCCAATACTAGAAAAAAATCATCTGGCATGGACAACAAAGTTATAAATAATTAAATAACTTTGTTCCTCTGTAGTGTTAACTAGCTATAGATGCTAACTAAATCCTTCTTTAAACAACTATTGTCAGGTGAGTGCGTCAGGCCTCAAGGGGCCACTTGTCTTTTACGATATTGACTTGTTGCAGATACATTTTAGGCATTGATTGTTTTAATTTGATGTAATTCACGGATGTGTTTCCTGTGTCAGAGTTTTAGTATTAAAGGGGGTGGAGGGATTAGGGGTGGGTGGGATCAGCTGCTTCCAATGGCCACCTCTAGTTCATTCCAGTTGTAGAAAATCATGGCATTCAGGCCTGGCATTCTGAAAAATGCAGGAGGGCAAAAAATCGCTCTCCTCAATCCGCTTAGGAGAGCAATTAGCTTTACACAGCATTTTAAGTATCCAGTAGAACGAACTCATTGAAACTGAAACCAACAGACTACATCAGTGATTTTATTAACTTTACTAAGGTAAAGCAAAATCTCTTAGACATCTAGATGTCTCACTCAACAACCGAACACACACTTGACAAGACCTGTGTGTGTACCCAGACCTGTTGTCCAAGAAAGTCATACGCCTACCACTACCACCTTCAACCCCTGAAGGGGGGTTGAAGGTGGTAGTGGTAGGCGTATGACTTTCTTGGAAAACCGGTCTGCTTGAATCTACAGTCACATCCTGGTGCAAGTGCTTCAAGTGACAGGATAGTAGTAATGGTAGTATATTATAGTGTCAATATTCCTTGAATAATTACCCCTCAAACTGTGATGTCAGTTGTTGAACTTGAAACTGACAGAAAAAAAAATATTGCTGTTCCCCATTTTGCTTCAAATGATTGCAACTCTGTTTTAGGTATGGTTGCAGCCATTACCTTTTACCACTAAACCACTTTCAAAATGAAATTACGTGATGTTATGTGACTTCGACGTTAAATTACATTTTTGCTTTACAACAAAAATTTAATGTGAGCATAATACATGTAATCTCAGTCATCCCAGACCAAAATATTTAGGAGGGCAATTTTTCGTTCTCCTTAATTCTTTCAGGAGGGCAGTAAGGAGAGCTAAAAAATCGCTCTCCTGAAATTGCCAAGCCTGGGCATTTGGATAAAATTTAAATTGAGTATTTAAGTATTGGGGTTCTTTAAGAGTCTCAGAAAACTTTCAACATTTTTTCTTACAATCATTTTATTCTTTATTGCAGGAAGAAGCAGGCCCAGGGTTTAAAGATGCAATGAAATATGTCTTACCAAAGCTTTTATTAGGGCCGATATATCACTGTTTACATTACTTTGAAGTTTTAAATGTAAGTATTTTACACACAAGGCTCATAGTGTGTTTTTACCAGTAATGCATATAATTTAAATGAGCCCCTTAACCCTTAAGGGTTTTCACTGACTTTTTTTTTTATTGCATTAGAACAGGTGGACTAACATGCACTCTTTGTGTAAACTTGTAAATTACTTTCTAAGTACACTGGAATTCTAGACAAGTGTTGACTGCCTTTAGATGAAGCCAAGACTTTCCTTGACACAGCTGTAAAGTCCTAGAATATTAACCATTTATCTAACTTGAAAAGCAGACGACACTTGCAAAAATAATTCTTGAATAACTATTATTTTCATTTTTTGTCTCACAAACATAGGTTATGACCCCTCATTGGAACGAGGGATCATAACCTATGTTTAAGAGACAAAAAATGAAAAAATAATGAAAATTAATTGGCAATTTTTACCTGCGTCGCCAGCGGCAGAGCAGGTCTAGTAACCGCTCGACTCCGTCCGTCAGTCCGTCTGAAACACTTCTTCCGTCAAAGTTTCCTTGCCTTCTATGAAAGGGAATGATTTTATATTTGGTCTGCTGCTTCATAATGATGAGTTGTATCGTATATCTAATTTTCAGATCTGCCGTGCAGCCACTTCCTGCTTGCCGATACTTTGAAGTCTGTTCATCTCTGTAATCAATTGCATGCAGCAACGCAGGTCCAGACCCAGTATTGGTCTTGGTTTGTTGAGAATAGCGCTGGCCAGTTTTAGCCGTTGCGTTACGTAAAGGGTTAACTGTCATAGTGTGGCGTAAATGTATAATAAATCTACAGGCTTTTAAGGGTTAGCCCTGAAAGGCCGAATAATACCTCCCGCAACAAGTTGTTGGGGGTATCCTGGAATCACCTGGTCCGTCCTTCCATCCATCTGTCCATCCATCCATCTGACTCTCCATCCATCCATCCATCCATCCATCCATCCGTCTGCCCAGCCCTCTGTCCATCCATCCATAGACATAATCTTGTCTGGAGATTTTCTCAGACGTTTATGACCAATCTGCTTGAAACTTGGTATGAATGTTCACCACCATGGGAACCTGTGCACCTGCGATTATAGTTCCGTTCGGATTATTTTTGCCAGAATTGTGCCCCTTTTCGATTTGAAAAAGAAGGCCTAGAATTTTGTCTGGAGATTTTCTCAGATGTTTATGGGTCGATTCCTTGGTATGGATGTTTACTGCCATGGGAACCTGTGTTCCAGAGATTATAGTTTTGATCAGACTTTTGCCCCTTTTTGTCTTAGAATAATCATTGCGGTGGGGGTTATGGACAGGCTCATCTGGGACAGTCACACCTCTAGTTCCAACTTGGATCACATTTTTACTGCCACAAAACAGGTGATCAAACATGCAGTATTTGGGTAATCTTTCAAGTTACATTCCAAATACCTTGGCAGTTTATCTGGGCAGGTCTTGGCCTGAAAACGGAAATCGTTGACGGACTATTTTTAAATAGAAGCGAAATTTCACTGGAATTTTCTACAAATCGTGCAACGCCATTCCAATTTGAATGCTCCAATGTGTTCTCATTGCAACTCAGGGGACGAAATATTAACACGGGTTCCACTCACAAATTTGGTTGGCGATAAAATGTGTTGTCTGTGTTAATAGTTGTCAAATGAATTGCCTAGTGTCCTTTTAATAATTGTTTTATAGATGTAAAGGCATGTAATAAACACAGAACGACACACACGTGTGAATGGGTTAATCGATATGGCACTTGTGCCATCCCGGAAGGATAAAACTCGAGGCCTGCAGCCTCTCGTTCTATCCTTCCGCACTAGCACTCGTGCCATATTGATTAACCCATTCACACGCTTTTGTCGTTCTGTGTATATATAGGAAGTCAAAACTTGCCTGAAAACAGCTGCAAACCCATGAAATATAGAGTTCCAAAGGGGAGTGCAGTGTCTCAGTGGTTATGACTTGGACTTCAAACCAAAAGGTCCATTGTTTGAACCCTGCCAGGGATAACTGCATTGTTTCCATGGGCAAGGCACTTAATCCCGATCGCCCATGTGGGTGTAAGGTGACGCTGTGTACTAAGGCGTACTGCACATTGATGGAACACTTTGTCTTCAACCAATGCTAACCCTGCTTGTGTAGAGTTGGTATGTTGGGAAGTCTGACAGTTGCTTGTCACTGCTCAATGGTTCTCTCAAGGCACTCTGGTTTCCTCCACCCATAAAATTCTCCGACTCAAGGTGACCATGGCTGTCGAAAGTGTCGGTAAACATCAATAAATAAATAAACAAGTAAGTGCCAAAATGTTGCAAAAATGTATAAAAATCTCCAGTCCTTTATTGGTGAATAATTTGTCATTTTATCACAAATAATTGTATTATTTCTTCCGCTGATATACAAGTGCTGTCTAACAATATATATCCCACAAACACTTTCCTGGAAACATGTGCAAACCCATGGACAGGGATGCAGCTAGATGGTTTTTAATGGGGGTGTGATCAGTTAGATTTCTAACTGAGTTTGGGTTCCTCGCATGACATGCCATAGGCATGTCCCGAAGGCTGAAGTGCAGTGTTGGGGGCAGTTTTGAGTAGGGGTATTCCCCTCTCAATGGTGGTAAAGTCCTGGGGATCTCTCCTGGGGAAAATTTTTAATTTTGAACCCCTGAGATGGATTATGAGTTGTCCCTCTTTCTTAAATCTAGTCATTTTATCCACAAGAAAAATACATTTCCCCAGGTAGGTCCATGAGTTTTTCCCTTATACTGACCAATCTACCCAAAGACTTTTGACTGACAACTACTTCCAACTAAGCTATTCAGGCAATACCTACTCCTTCCAACTGACTGGCAGTCAATTGGCAGGAGTAGGTATTAGGGCTTCACGGTATTCCAGTTTGTAATACCGAGTACGGTATTTTTTTTAAATACCACGATATGAGTAAATATCGAGTATTTGAGAACTGACAATCCTTGTTTGATACGACCATGCAGAATTCCAAATGCACGCAGTATTGCTCGTACTTTGTGGTGGTTCTTGCTTGGAATGAATAGAACCATGTGTATTCGATTTTGCAAAGGAGCCATACAGGTCTGAAAATAAGCAGTCCGACATTTGCAGAATAAGATCCCCAGAGGGTGAATTTGATGATGCTATCCCATACAGTGGGCCAATTTATCCTCTAGATACCGCTTTCTTATTAGTTTTGAGACCCTGATTCAGATTGAGGTTAACAGAGGGTAAATTTAGTGATGCTACCCTGCTGTGCAGGGTAGCATCACTAAATTCACCTCTGGGGACCTCATTTTGAAGATGACAGCCTGCTTATTTTCTGGCTTGGAACCATATCTAAATTAAATAAAAGCATGGCAGTTTATAGTGTGCGTGTGATGAATTTAGATGAAGTTCAAGTCCAAAAAGTTAAGTTTATCATTAGTTTGAGAATATCGGCAATATCGTGAAGGTCAGTATATCGAGTGAGTTGAAGTTGGCAATTAATTTTCATTATTTTCTTCATTTTTTTGTCTCAAAAACATTTGTTATGGCCCTGTTTGGAATGAGCTTGTCGAGCTTGTTCCAGCGAGGGGTCATAACCTATGTTTTTGAGAAAATCCAAGTTTCTATTTTGTTTGGTACTCATATTACACATGCTTTTACGATCATAGATATTGGATTATTCACGTTGGAGAGTGTTGTTACTGGAATTTATTGTACAGTGACCGTACGGTATTGATATTGAAAAAAATATCGAGTTTCGGTGAAATATCGAAATATCGTGAAACCCAAGTAGGTATTGGCTGAATAGCTGTCAGTCTATAGTCCATGTGTAGCCCAGTCATTGCAATGGAAATGGAACAATGCATTCAAAAAACTAAATAAATTTTGATATCCTGTACATTGGATAAAGGGTTAATAGTAGTAAATTAATATGGGATGTCAGAATTTTTTTTATCTGTAATTCTTTATTAAAATTTAATGAGAGTCTTTTTATACAGTATCCAAGATATTATTACAGTAAAACCTGTCTTGAGAGACCACTGTCTTGAGAGACCACCTGTCTTGAGAGACCACATCTACCAGGCACCGATTGGTTTTACTCTATAATGGACCTGCTATGGGAGACCACTTGTTTTGAGAAACCACCTGTCTTGAGAGACCACTGTGACCTGGTACCAACTTTTATTTTTATGCCATAATGGACCTGTCTTGAGAGACCGCCCCTTTGAAGACTGAAACCATGACAAAAACTTTTTTCCTGTTCTGGAATTGGAAAGTCCATTGTGGTTCTATTAACATAATTAAAAGTATTAAAAGCTCTTAATTGGGTTTCAATTGCTAACTCATTACAGATTGAGATGTTTTTATAAGACCCATGTGAAAAGATTAGGATTATTGCTGAATAATCAATTTCATACATACCTGAAATGTGACAGATAAGAATAAAAAAAAATTTGTGTTTAAAATCTTTTCATAACAAATTGAAATGGACTGTTATAAAAATTATAAAAATAAATTAGTGTTGAAAATCTTCAATGAAGATTTTCAACACTAATTTATTTTTATAATTTTATAACAGTCCATTTCAATTTGTTACAAAAACTTCATAAAAAAGAACTACAAAGTAATTACAACAATTCATTCTTCTCCATTTCTGAATTTTGTGGTTGGTTATTCTCTGACTTGAGAAAACCTGAAACCTGTTATGAGAGACCACCTGTCTTGAGAGACCACTTTTCTGTGGCCCAAAGGGCGGTCTCTCAAGACAGGTTCTACTGTACACAACAATCTACCTCAAAATATAAACTGGTACAGAAGTGTGCTTATAATTTAATGCTTATTTTTCAGATGTTATTTCTAACTAGTCGCAATGAAGAAGACAAAGAAATTTTAGGGCAAGTTGAAGGACTTTTAGAGTCCCTCAAGGCAGCATTAGAAAGAAAATTTGCAGGAAATTTGCCGAAAAGGAAACCTTGGTAAATATAAAGATTTTTGTGTTATCACTACACTTGTGTTATGTGCTTTAACTGTCATATTGAGATAATAGCTTCCATTCCAATCTATTTTTCTGTCACAAAAATTTAATCGGGATAAGAATGTTGCTGTTCTTGTTACATTTTTTACAACTGATGAAGTTGTTGCAGAAAGACATTTGCAAATGGGAGCTAAATTCCTGTAAAGAACAGTGACATAGAAACCAGTAAAGGGGTTATGTACGCACATCCACCCCCCAAAAAATAATGTAGTTTAAACAATATTGATTGAAAGAATATTGCATGTGTTAAATACAATTTGAAAACATTTTAAAAAAAAAATTTCCAAACACCTTGTACACCACCTCTGCAATGTTTTCAACATTGCTCTAAAAAATTGTCTTTCTGCACCACTGGGGGAGAGGCACTTCGAAGAAACAATTTTTCTGATGAAAGTTTTGGAGTATGGGTTGGAGGGGGGTGAACTAGTAGCAGCCTTGTTTAACCCTTTCAAACTGGGCGCAGTGGCGTTGTGTTAACCGGTTCTCGTCAAATCACTGAAGTTAAGCAACATCAAGCCCGGTTAATCATTAGATGGGTGATCGTCGGAGTGATTGATTCAGACTCGTGCATTGTGTCCTTGGGCAAGCCACTTAACCCCGATTGTCCACATGGGGTCACGATAACGCCGTGTACTAAGGCATACTGCACGTCGGTGGTATGCATGTCTTCAACAAGTCTAGCCCTGCCTGTGCTGCAGTGCAGAGTTACGATGTTGGGGAGCTGGCAGCTGCTCGTCGTTGCTCAGTGGTTCTCTCCGGGTACTCTGGCTTCCTCCATCCGTAAAACTGGAACGGTCATGATTAGCCATTGTGCGTAAGTATGTGACCTTGGACACCAATAAATAATAAATAAATAACCTGAATTACAGAACAAGACTGACACATAATGTTCAAATACGTCCTAACAATTTTAAAATTACAAGCAACTGTATGTTCCTAGTCTCTTCAGTTTTATCTTTCCTCCATTGCCTCCAAATATATGGTTCAGCATTGAATATTAACAAATTGCGCAGCAGCAAAAATGTTAAGTTGAAGAAAAAGTTCAAGCCATTTAAAAAACTCTTGTTTCTCAGGCTTCTATTGAATGAAAATAATGCCTTGTGATAGAAATTATGCATCCCCAAAAACTTTTTTTCACCTACGTATTTACTCTATGTATTGGGACAGCTAAAAATAAATATTTTCACAGGCGTCCCAATTCTTAGAAAATGGGGAAAGAACACAGCCTGGTCTTGATTTGATGCTGAATAATGTTGTGTGTGATTCGTTTTCCGTCACTATATACGAAAATCACCGTCCAAGTCTTTTTATATTTTCATTTTTTGCTTCCAAAACATAGCTTATGATCCCTCATTGGAACGAGCGCAATATTGGAACGAGCGCATTGCGCTCGTTCCAGTGAGGGATCATAAGCTATGAAAGCGCTCGTTCCAGTGAGGGATCATAAGCTATGTTTTGGAAGAAAAAAATGAAAATTTTTAGTTACTCAAGAATTTTTTTTATGAGTGTCGTCTGCTACTAGCGATAGGCCAACTGGAAACAAATCTGCTGAATGTCCCAAACTTTGGAGCATAAAAAAAATATAGTTTTCTGGAAAAAATGTGTGTCCCAAATCATAGAGTGTCCCAATACATAGAGTAAATACAGTAGTTTGTTTTTAATTGGTCAAAAGTTTTCTTTCTTACCTGATTATGTAATACTTGTACATCTACGGTGACTGAAGTTAATTCTTTCAAACCTTTGTGTTTGTGGAGTAATCTCCTGATGGACCCCAAGATGCGCAGGAGCATTATTTGTTTACTTCAGTAAACAAGTTCTACTTTATGGGCAAGCCTGAATATAAGCAACTTGTCATTTGCAAAATGGGGTCCCCAAAGGGTGAATTTGCTGATGCTACTCCATACCGTGGGCCAATTTATCCTCCAGGGACATCTTTCTATTTTGGCTTGAGACCTTGATTCAGACTGAGGTTCATAGAGGGTAAATTTTGTGATGCTTCCCTGCTGTGCAGGATAGCATCACCAAATTCACCCTCTGGGGACCTCATTTTGCAGATGACAGTCTGCTTATTTTCAGACTTGATTGAAACTGTTGATTACTTTTCAAGTTATCAAAGAAACATAAAAAATTAAAGAAATACTAGATTCACAAAGCACAATAACTCTCTCAATGTTCAACAAATAATCTTGACTTTCAAACGTTATTTTCATGCCAAGACAATTTTAATATAAAGCAGAAAAAATAAAAATTTATTGAAATCTGACGTCTGCTTTTCAAGTGATCACATAAACTGTGAAGGGTAGCATCACCAAATTCACCCTCTGGGGACCTCATTTTGCAGATGACAGTCTGCTTATTTTCAGGGTTGTTTATGGGTAAAATACGACCCAGAACCAATGTCTAGGCTGGAAGTCCTCTAAAGTTGTGCTGCATACTATAAACGATTGGCTAAACTTAACTTCATACTTATGGTATTGAATAACTTCATTGTTTGAAATTAATATTGAGTGAAAATATTAAACCTTTAGGTCCCCTGTTGGAGCCCCGGGAAGTGGTGCAGTGCTTGTTTACTGAAGAAACAAGTTCTGCTTTACAGGTAAAATAGGACTTTGAACCAACCCCTGTCCCAAATTGGTCAGCATAGGTATAAACAATGGCTAAACTTAACTTCATACCCATGTTGCTGTCGTGATATAGCCAAAGATGCAGAAAGTGACCTTAAACTCCAATAAATAAATTAACAACTTAGAGGCGGATAATTTAATACAGTTCTCTTTGATGATACTGTTTTTCAATTGAAGGACAAGAACATCAACCAATTATATCTTGTCTGGCAGTGCTCTGTGAGCTCTTCCTAACAAGATCCAGTTGGTTAAATTACCAGCTATGTTGTGTGAAAGTTTTGCTGCTGAAAACATTAGCTTTTTGACATCTGTTTGCAGAGGGTTACATTTCTTTGAGAATTCAAACTTTTCAGAACTGAAAGCTTTCAAATTTTAATTTTTAGCTTAATTTGACAAAGTCAAAATAAGCTATTGCCATCACACGTGTGGAAGTCTGTTAGTCTTTGATGTCTAGATGAGAACTTCCCCATTTGGTTACGATCTGTCAACCGTGATGATTGCCCGAGCCCAAAACCCGAAAACCTTTAGCACAGTCTACAGGTCATATTTATGGAGGGATTTCATTGTAACTTGGTCGTTTGACTTCATATAATGTTTAGATGAGAATGTCCCCTTTTGGACGGGATTGGGCAACTGTGACAGCTACAGGGGCCTGAAGCCCGAAAACCTTTAGTACAGACTGCAGGTCGTATTTGTGAAGGGATTTCATTGTAACTTGGTAGGATGACTCCAAATAATGTGTAGATGAGAACATCCCCTTTTGGTCGCGATCATTCAGCGTTGATGGCTGCCCGAGCCCAAAAACCTTTAGCATAGTCTATAGGTCGTATTTATGGAAGTATTTCATTGTAACTTGTTAGGTTGACTCCATATAATGCCTAGATGATGACATCCCCTTTTGGTTGTGATTGGTCAGATGATGACATCCCCTTTCGATCGTGATCATTCAACAAGCTTGGCTGCCAGAGGCCAAAACCCGAAAAACTTGAGTACAGACTGCAGGTCGTATTTGTGAAGGGATTTCATTGTAACTTGGTAGAATGACTCAGTATAATGTCGAGATGAGGACGTCCTTTTTTAGTTGCAGTTGGTCAACCGTGATGGCAACGCAGGCCTGAAGCCCGAAAACCTTTAGCACAGGCCTTATTTATGAAGGGATTTCAATGTAACTTGATAGGATGACTTGTTTTGGAATAATTTCACTGTAACTTGGTAGGATGACTCCTAATAATGTCTAAATGAGAATGTCCCCTTTTGGTCGCAATCATTCAGCCTCGATGGCTGCCCGAGCCCAAAATCCAAAAACCTTTAACATAGTCTATAGGTCATATTTATGGAAGGATTTCATTGTAACTTGTTAGGTTGACTCCATATAATGCCTAGACGATGACATCCCCTTTTGGTCGTGATTGGTCTGCTGTGACGGCTACAGGGGCCCAAAGCCCCAAAACCTTGAGCACAGTCTACAGGTCATATTTATGAAGGGATTTCATTGTAACTTCATAGGATCACTCCATATAATGCCCAGATGAGAACGTCCCCTTTTGGTCGCGATCATTCAACCATGATGGCTGCCTGAGCCCAAAACCCGAAAAACTTTAGTACAGACTACAGGTCGTATTTGTGAAGGGATTTCATTGTAACTTGGTAGAATGTCTCAGTATAAAGTCGAGATGAGGACGTCCCCTTTTAGTTGCAATCGGTCAACGGTGATGGCAACACAGGCCTGAAGCCCGAAAACCTTTAGCACAGTCTACAGGCCATATTTATGAAGGGATTTCAATGTAACTTGATAGGATGACTCATTTTGGAATAATTTCACTGTAACTTGATTACTTTCGTTGACATACGTTAACTGTGAGGGCCACTTACATTAACTGTGAGGGCCACATTAACCCCCCCCCCCCCCTCAGTTCTTTAGTACAGTCTACACCTCATATTATTTTTATTAAAAACATAGGATACACGGAACAGAAATTAACGTACAGTGGAGCCCACTTAATTGGATATCTCTTAATTGTATATCCCTGTTAATTGAATATAATTTTCAAACACAAAACCATTTACCATACCTTCAGTACAAATTTGATCTGTTAATTGCATACGGGTTGTAGAGTAAACTCCTGTTAATTGTATATAACTTTTTGTAATATGTCGAAAAAATTATTGTGACACACACCAAATTCCCCTTATTTATCAACCTTTTTGGCCTCACTACATCCAATACAGGCATTCATTCTATTATATCTTGTTTGACAGAGCTCTATGAGCTCTGTCAAACAAGATATAATAGAATAAATGTTCAGTTTACCTCCAGAACACAGGAAACTGACCAAATCCCTGTTAATTGTATACTCCTGTTAATTGAATAATTTTCACTGGCAAAATGGATATTCAATTAAGAGGATTCTACTGTATTCCCAATTATCACAATTCTTGTCTTGTTTCATAATCCTTTCATAAACATTGAACATTATCCTTTTCATCAAACACAACACACATACAAGTTAAGCTACAGTGTCATTGACACTTTCATTTAACCCTTTACCCAACGTAACGGTCAAAACCAGCCAGCGCTATTCTCAAAATGAATGTTGTGTTTTGCTTCTCTACTGCACATGCGCCTGTTCTATTTTAATGTGATTGTATATTTGTGTATGGGGCGGCATTTATATAGGCCATGCCTGTTCGCAAAACCACATTTCAGTTATCGAAATAAAATTTATTGTTTAAAAAAAAAAGCGTTATGACCCCTCGTTGGAACGAGCTTGTTCCAACGAGGGGTCATAACCTATGTTTTTGAGACAAAATAATGAAAAACATTAGTTATTCAAGAATTTTTTTTTGCACGTGCCGTCTGCTTTTCATGTTAGGTGAAGGGTTAAACCGTTTAGTAATGAATTGGCCACATCCACCCACATAATTTACAAACTGAGCAGTTGAAAAAAAATGTTTTTCAACAAATTTAAAAAAACAATAATTAACATAATAAATTTTGATATTCTCTGTGTTGGGTAAAGGATTAATGTCTGTTTTCTTTATTTAAAATAGGGAACTTTCACTGCGACTTCAAGGTCCAACACGAAGACAAGCTGTTTTAGTCAAAATGACAGAACTGCAGAAAAGCATAGATGGTTGGGAAGGGAAAGATATCTGGCAAAGCTGTAGTGAATTCATCATGGGTAAGTTTATTTATTTATTTATTTATTTATTTATTTATTTGTTATTGCTGTTTAAGGTCACATTTCTGCACAATGGCTAATCATGACCGTGACAGTTTTACGTAGGGACCTGCGAATATCAAATTTTGTCTCGAATCGAATGTGAACGAGGATTTCGAATCGAATCGAATATTGAATAGTGGTCGTGTATATGCTGACAATGTTGTTTCGGGTGCCGTAGGATCGTTGGCATTTTTGGATAATAGACCGGCGGTGATAACTGGCGGGAAACGGAAACATACTTGGCCATACTGAACTTTTGTAAACACACGTCACACGCGAATTAAAATATCGAAAGCTAAATTAAACCATTCAAACTAAACGAAACGCAATTCTGCAGCCTGGTATATCATATAAGTTAGCTTGTTCTGGTACATTCATTCAACTTCATTGGGTCATCACATGTATCGACAATAACTGCTGTTGACCAACTTCCCCTGATCTTTAATCACGAGTGATTCACGACGCATATAAACGCACATTGACCTCTCCGTTTTATATACATTCCGTGTCGGCGTCTTTATGTAAACGCGTGACCGCTTCATTGCAAATTGCAATGTAAGGGTGGTAATTCTATTATACTGCACTTTACTGTAAAACATGCTGGTTTCGTCGAACTCCTGTAACACGCAGTGGTGTGCATAATGCATATACGATGCGATCATGCGAGCATGCCGATTTAAGACCAAGTTGCGAGGTTATATTATAACGGGAATGTTACCGGATGGGGGTGGGTGGGGGTGCTACTCCGATGCATGCGCCTAACTAACTGATAAACGAACGTGATTGCAAGCCTATTATCGGAGCAGAAACACACGTATCGGCACAGTGACGTGAAAAAAGTTTTCCCGACCTAGTCTGACGAGATTCGAAAATTTCGAACCCATGACACCAGCATCAAATCGAATCGAATAGCTGCAAGGATTCAAAATCGAATCGAATAATCGAAGGTTCGCAGGTCCCTAGTTTTACGGGTGGAGTAAGCCAGAGTACCCGGAGAGAGAACCACCGATCAATGGTGAGCAACTGTCAGCTCCCCAACATACGAACTCCACACAAGCAGGGTTAGCATTGGTTGAAGACAGGTGCCCCATCGACGTGCAGTATGCCTTAGAACACAACGTCACCGTGCCCCCACGAAGGTAATGTGGGTGAAGTGTCTTGCTCAAGGGCACAATGCGCTCTAAATTTTTTCAGTGCTCAGGCCTGGAAATAAGGAATCGGGTTTGTAACCTATTTTCAAGTTACGTCTGTTTTATTGGTCGTAACCTGTTTTCCTAAATTTCCCTGCTATTTATATTTTAACATTGTTATTGAAATAAAGTTGATTTTACTTGGAAAATAGTTTTCATGTGATTTTTTAACCATCATTGATGTTGAATATTATTGAGCTGTTGGAAGTTTCTGGTATGAAGTCATTTACCAGACGATTCAGACTTTGGATGAATTGGACACTGGATGATTTGGATGATAAACGTAGATGTCCGAAGCATCCAAGGTCTAAATCGTCCAGGGTCTGAATTGTCTCTGAAAAGGTCTGGAGCGTTCAAGGTCCATGTCATCCCAAGCGTCCGTAAACCATCAACCCGTGGGCTACTCACGTCCTCTTCAACCCAAGAAAGTTTGATAGATCATTCTCCTGGTTTTATACTATTGTTCGTTAATTTGGGAATTATGAACTTGAAAATGTTTGAAAATCAATATTTGTCATTTTAACAGCATAAAGTTAAATATTTTGGGCACAGAGCTACTTCAAAATAACCAAAAATCGGCAATTTTTCATGATGGCATTGTTATCGTACCTTTTTCACATAAGTAGGTGACCTGGCATATCAAGGGAGATAACTGTGCATGACTTGCGACATTTGTGTAAAGCAACATGGAAAATGACCGTTTAAAAAAATTAAGTGAATAGATTTCTTCACACTTGTCAATAGTATTTGCCCTAGGAAGGTCTTTCAGGGGATGGGGCAGGGACTTAAAATTTACAAAAAAATATTGGGCAGATGTTTGGTCACCACTTGAAGATAACAAGAAGTCGGCCCGGTTTTTGTAACTTTTGGTACTCCAAATGTCACTCTCGGGGCTGACTCCGAGTAAAAGAATGAAAACACAGTAACTGTGCATGTTACCATAACAATTTTCGTAAAATAGGCCTACATACAATATTTTTTATCTCAATATCATCCAGCCCCACCTGGAATGAAGCAGTAAAGTGGTGATCACCTTTGATTTCCCACATTGGTCAAAGACGATCGCGAATGGTTCACAGGTTACGATTTTTAGCTCAACTTTGGCAAAGCCAAATTTGAGCTTATAGCCCAAGAACATTAGGTTTCACTAGGGAAAAAAATCGGAGAAAGCTGATTTTTTCAGGGAATGTCGAGTACATGTCACTGAACGATTAGACAATAGTCCCCTAAAATCCCAGTTGAGCTTTTTTTTCTACAGCCTTTTTTCGAAAACGCGTTTGAAAAAAATAAAAAAAAATCGCACGAACTTTGTAACCTCGAATTGATCCAACTGTATTTTTTGTTTACGCGTATTTCGAGCTACATAATGTCTAATATACATTTACCTAGAGGAAAATGTGCATTCTGTGACAATTTCAGCGAAAAATTATTGAAAATTCACAAAAAAGTATCGGATTTACGCAAAAAATGACGATTTTCCTAACGGATTTGCCCAAAGGGTCGTAGTACAGAACGGGATGTTAGTTGGACAGACGATAAAAAATCCACCACCATTTGAAGACTTTTATCATTGCTTACAAAATAGACATTATGGAAGACCCCCTCTGCTTCTGGCCGAGTTCCCCTTTTGGCATAAAATTTGTCAGCATGAGAACTCAACTATTTTCGGGCTTGGGACCGAACAGACACGTCTGTGTCTGGCAGCATTAGATCAATAAATAATATTTACAGAATGTACAAAAATCAATAAATAATATTTACAGAATGTACAAATCAATCAACATGGATTAAGTTACATTGACTATTATCAACGCTATATACAGAAATGACATGACCTATATACATATTATTCATCGAACTCAGAAATTTTCGACAGGACAGTGTTTCTGTGGTTGTTACAAGAATCCGAACTGCAATTACACAAACCTGAGCAAGAGAGTCCTGCCTTCTTACACCCACACCTTTTTGTACAAGCACTCTTGCAACCACAACTGATCAGATTCAGTAGGTTATCGGGGGCACATGGCTTTGTGGCTGCAGTCGGTACAAGAAGTCCATTGTCCAGCGACCACCCCCAATCCGTCGGAGGAAGCAAAGTGCCCAGCCATTGTTGGACCTGGAGATAACATCTGTAGACATGTTGTTGTGCAGCATCGCTGCTTGGTGGGAGTGAGGCTAGGTCGATGGGGTTTATTCAGTTTAGATTTTGCTACATAACGCTTGTAAGTGACATATCTATATTGGTCGAGAGAGGAAACAGTTTTACTCCCGTATAAGATCAGGAGAAGTTGTTCCCCGGCAGCGGCTACTGCACTTGGTGTACTGTCATCTGCCAAAATTGTGTTGACATACTGTTGTGAGTCGCTAGTAACATCGGAGACAATTGTACTGAATACTTTCTTCTTACCAACTCGAAAGAGTGCAGAAGTAGTGTCACAACCACTTATAGAATGTGCTACAAGGAGGTTGCTTCTATGGTCACCCATTTTGGTTTCTATTTCACTAACTGAAACTAGTAAGTTTGGGGTAATGGAATACATCATGTGAATATTACATCCCGGTTGAACTCGAGAGGTAAGAATGACTAACAAGTCTGTGTCTGTTCCCACAACGACAACATTGTTGTCATCTTGAGCGATGTCAAGTGCAGTTTCGGCTATCAGTACATCAGCATCAGCCTCGGCCTGCTTCGACTGAATATTGATAGCAGATAGCTCCTGCATTAGAAGATCGATCAGTTGGGTTTTGTTCTTGGCATTTGCAAGGAAATCGGTTTGAGGTGTGGTGGCTGGTAACTCGGGTGAGATATTGATATCAATGGAATACCTGTCTTTAGATCTACGGGCTTGTTCCATGCCCTTTGTCGACATTGTACAAGCATAACCATCAAAAACAACCACGACGTTCGCCCCAAAATGTCTCACTAGATAATTGGAATATGATGTACATATGTCCTTATATGACGACTGTTTAGGCCATACAACTGCCCTCAATAAAAATCCACCATCTACAACAAACAGAGAATGTTCTGGGATTTTAGTTTGCTCGGAACCGTATGTTTTGAGGATCTTACCGAGCGTGCTTTTCTGTGTCTTCCTCATTCCAGCAGAATCAAACAATGCTGGTGGTTTCGGGGCGAGTTCATATTTGAGATACTCTTCCATCTCTGCTTGTGACTGAATAACACATGTGATGTGGTTGAACAGAATTGTGAGGTCAATCACTACCTTACTTCCACGGACTTTGATGCTATTTGCCATCGATGCGAAAGACTTCACAGTGTCAACACGTCGTAGTTTGAAGCTGTTGAACGTTTTGCGAACTTGGTCACAGTTCACAGTTTCGTCGGCCACAAGCCCGGTCGCTATAGAGACTAATTGTAGTGGATCTCTATTCTGAAAGGGGGAATGCACTCTGAGCCAGTTCAATAATTTGGTGATATCATTGGCATCAGTCAATTGTGAACTTTGACGGAGATCCCGATGTTGTTCGCCATGACCAGTGTGAACATGAACAAAATTTTCGAGAGCATTACATATCGGAAGGCAAAGAGGTAGTCCATGTACCCATTTCGCAACAGTGCTATCGGTTATTCCCCTGCCATGTGTGAGACCACCAGGGAGCTTGAACATTCTCATTAAACACTGCTCTATGGTCTGATCAGAATATATCCCGTCCCAGAATTTATCTGAGCGCCTTATGGTAAAGTAACCTTTCTCAGTGAACAACTTCAAATCATCCTGTTGCATTATTTCTGTTAGCTCATTCATCTGCTGCAAATAGAGATGAGAACTTTTTGCGTATGCAAAATGACCACCTGCGTGAAATACTGGAATCATATTGCGAACACAATATGTGTGGAGTTCCCAGTCGCCTGTGCGCTCTGCTCTCAAGAACAACTGGAGAAGACCTATTTGCTCGTAGTATTGTACCCAAAGTTTTCCTGTGCGTCCTACGGACGCATTCTGGAGCAGTTCGTGTAATTTTGACAGTAGATGGTTGACACTTTCTTGATTGACAGCGTCAGCTGTTGTACAGTCACCTCTGGCAAGTCCACAGAATATTTCATTGACTTCTGTGCAGTCTATGTTATCTAGTGTTCGGCTTTCTTCAAACACAAGTTTTGTAATGGCAATTTGTGTTAGCAAATGGGCACGAACTGCTCTTGAATATGCATGACCACTGATCAAATGATGGATTGACCCACCAGCATAAACAGTCCCCCAAAGTTCATCCAAGCCGCTACCATCCATGATCGAACCAATTGCCCCGAAATATGACATAATCATATGGAAGCCGCCGAGTCTAACGAAAACTTTTGTCAACTTATCTGACGAAGACACAATCTCCACTGCTTTGATATAAAGTGGTTGGTCAAACGTCAATGGACATTATGTGATTTAATCGAACATGGAATTTGAAACAATGATGCTATAATACTGTATTTGAATGAGAAAAGTCGATGCCGTTTGAATTTGAGTTTAGGGGGTATGGTTAATATTTCACACGTTTCACCAGTTCATTATGGAATAAATGACTATTGTTATATATCATAATAAAACCACTGCTTTTCTGCAATTTTTGATATATAATTTAACTCCCAAAGTAGTCGTAGATTTGATTTAATGGACGTTGTGTACCGTTGTGTGTATGAAAACAATAAATTTTTAGTCGAGTTGTGACGAAGTCAAACTCGACTTAAAGTTTGGTGAATGGCGGGCGGGCGGGCGGGCGGTCGTAAACAATTGGTTTCCGGATGATAACTTGATAGTGGTTCAACTCACATTCATTAAACTTCATACGTAGGCTGGTCTTGGGGGGAGGAAGAACCCTATTGATTTTGGACATGCTACGTCGAAGGTCAAGGTCACAGTGACCTTGAACATAGTAAATCACAACAATTCCTTTCCGGATGATAACTTGATAGTAGTTCAACCTACATTCATGAAACTTCATAGGTGGGTTGGCCTTGGTGCGAGGAAGAACTCTATTGATCTTGGACTCACCAGATCAAAGGTCAAGGTCACAGTGACCTTTAACATAGTATATCGCAACAATTGGTTTCCGGATGATAACTTGATAGTGGTTCAATCTAGAGTCATGAAACTTCATAGGTGTGTTGGCCTTGGTGCGAGGAAGAACCCTATTGATCTTGGACTCACCAGGTCAAAGGTCAAGGTCACAGTGACCTTGAACATAGTATATCGCAACAATTGGTTTCCGGATGATAACTTGATAGTGGTTCAACCTAGAGTCATGAAACTTCACAGGCGTGTTGGCCTTGGTGCGAGGAAGAACCCTATTGATGTTGGACTCACCAGGTCAAAGGTCAAGGTCACAGTGACCTTGAACATAGTATATCGCAACAATTGGTTTCCGGATGAGAACTTGATAGTGGTTCAACCTAGAGTCATGAAACTTCATAGGTGTGTTGGCCTTGGTGCGAGGAACTGTTGTCACAACTCGACATTGGATCAGTGATCCTGAGCGGCATTTTTTTTCATAATTTTGTACATTTTCGTGAATATTTCACCATTGAGTGTGAGGATTGGTACAAAGTTGGCATTTTCTGTTGGGGCTATGTATTCTCAATATAATTCAGCACGATATTTATGATTCTCACCCTACTATGGCGAATAAGAATGAGAAATATGGAGCTGGGTCGAATTTTTTTTAAAAAAATTTTTTCATCAAAAAAACGCTTTAACTAAAAAAAAGCTCAACTCGGATTTGCGGGGACTTTTCACACTTTATCCGCAATGTGTGTCCCGGAAACATATAAAAAAATCAGCTTTCTCCGATTTTTTTCCTTACTTTCTCATTTTTATGTCTAATGTGCCTGGACTATTATGCCATGGCCCGTCGTCCGTCTGTCCGTCAACAATTGGATACGGCTCGGGCTAGAGCCCGTATTTATGAACCGATCTTTACGAAACTTCTTGGGTACCTTTGTTATGACCGTGGGACGAGAACGAGTGTTTTGGGGTGTGGTCCGAAATTCAAGATGGCTGCCAGCCACCATTTTGTACCGACGATGCAGAAATCTGTTTTTTGTACAGAACTTCCATATGAAAGCTCTGATTTGAATAATTTTTTGTATGAATGTTTAGTACCATGGGATACATCACATATAATGCAGGTTTTTTTCTCGTGCGTAAATTATGCAAATTAGACAAACTTTGATGTTTTTTGATGTCACTTTCAGCACTGTCAGTGCAAATGCCAATATGGCTCGGGCTAGAGACCGTATTTATGAACCGATCTTTACGAAACTCCTTGGGGATCTTTGTTATCACTGTGGGACGAGAACGAGTGTTTTTGGGTCCGGTCCGAAATTCAAGATGGCCAATGGCAGCCATTTTGTACAAAATTTGGTGCAATCAGATTTTTGCACAGAACTTCCATATGAAAGCGCTGATTTGAATAATTTTTTGTGTGAATGTTTAGTATCATGGGATACATCACATATAATACGGGTTTTTTTCTCGTGCAGAAATTATGCAAAGTAGATGAACTTTGATTTTTTCAGTGCTACTTACACACAGTAAGTACACATGTCAATACGGCTCGGGCTAGAGTCTGTATTTATGAACCGATCTTCACGAAACGTCTTGGGTACCTTTGTTATCACCTTGGGACGAGAATGAGTGTTTCTGGATGCGGTCCAAAATTCAAGATGGCTGCCAGTGGCCATTTTGTACCGAAATTAGGTCTAATCAGTTTTTTGTACACAATTTCTATATGGCTCAGACTAGAGGCTGTATTTATGAACCGATCTTTACGAAACTTGTTGGGTACCTTTGTTATCACCGTGGGATGAGAACAAGTGTTTTTGGGTGTGGTCCGAAATTCAAGATGGCCACCAGCAGCCATTTTGTACCAAAATTAGTGCAATCAGTCTTTTGTACAGAACTTCTGTATGAAAGTTCTGATTTGAATAAATTTTTGTATGAATGTTTAGTAACACGGAATACATCACATATAGTACAGGTTTTTTTCTCGTGCAGAAATTATGCAAATTAGATGAACTTTGATTTATTTAGTGCTACTTTTACACTGTAAGTGCACATGTCAATACGGCTCGGGTTAGAGGCTGTATTTATGAACCGATCTTCACAAAACTTCTTGGGTACCTTTGTTATCACATTGGGACGAGAACGAGTGTTTCTGGGTGTGGTCCAAAATTCAAGATGGCTGCCAGTGGCCATTTTGTACTGAAATTAGGTCCAATCAGTTTTTGTCACAACTTCTACACAGCTCACATTTGTGAACTGATCTTCACGAAACTTCTTGGGTACCTTTGTTTTCACCTTGGGACAGGAATGAGTGTGTTTTGGGGTGCCTTTGTTATCACTGTGCTATGAGAACAAATATTTTGGGGTTCAGTCAGACCCACTCTGGGACTCCCAAGATTTCTTTTCTAGTTTAGCATCTGACTGTCACCCACCTTTACAATACTTTACCTATACATTTGTTACAGGCAACGGTCAGTATTTATGTACAGACTGTTACAATACTTTATATGTACCTTTGTTATCAGGTCATTACCTAGATGTTTGTCATTGTTGTGTCACATACTATACATGTACATGTCTTTGTCTTGACAAGTTGAGCTACAGTGTCATTGACACTTTCATTTAGAATGTTCTAACTGCCCCGTAACCTGAACGACCGTTCGTGGCTTATTTCCAGGCCTGAGTGCTTCAGAAGACCCTATTTGGACCTTGTTGAAAAGTAAATAATGCCTTATCTGGTCTTAAATGCATCATTCAAATCTCGAGTATAATAAATTTCTGTCATTGATAGTTTACTGAATACAGTGGAACCCTATGAATAGTATAACCGCTTTGCCAGTGAAATATACTCAATTTACAGGGTGTATTCATTTTATGGAGTTGAGGAATTTTTAGGGTATTCTCAGGTTGAGAATACTCAGCAAATTTGCTGTCCAGAATTCTTAAATTTTATTTTTATAAATTTGCATGAAAATTATCTTTAAAAAACGAAATGTTTTTTGTTTTCCCCAAGTATGGTAAATCAGTATTGCCATGATAATAATACCATATGGTATATAGCCTAGTTCTAAACTAGGTGTAAAAGATTTGAATTCATTGAGCACTATATATACTCACATATCGTCTTTATCCCTTAAAGGCTTAATTCCGACGTGGATCACTTTTACTGCAACAGTACATGTTCTCCAGCATGCAGTTGCTGGGTAAATTTAAGTACCATTCTGAGTACCTTGCCAGTTGTTTCTAGGCAAGTCTTGGCTGCCAACATGGGCAGCTAAGACTTGCCCAGAAACAACTGTACAGCCATAGGATTTAGACTGTCAAAGTGTAGGCCAAAATGTATAAAAGTTTTCTGTTCTTTAACTCTCTGCACACTAATGTAAAAATGGCAAAGTTTTCAGCAGCAAATATTTCCCATAATGCAGTCTGATATTTTAACTGAAAATACCTTGTTTGACCGAGCTCGGTGAGCTCTGTCAAACAAGATAATATTGGTTAAATTCATAGTTAAATGAGAAAAAAACAGAGTGATTGGAGAAAATTCTGTAGTGCTACCAGAGCGCCAGTGGTTAAAGATTAATTTGGTTTTTTAGCTCATCTTGACAAAGTCAAGCTGAGCTAATCACATCGCTCTCTGTCCGTCGTCCGTCAACACCATGTTTTGGTCTTCTCCTCCAAAGCCACTGGGCCAATTCAAGTGGAAGTTTGTGTGAGTGATGGTCGTCCCAAAGGGGCATTTCATGTTTGTTCAACTCAACATGCCCAGCCCCATAGGGAGGGAGTGGGGGAAAATGCTCCAAAATATTTTTTAAATCTTAAGAACCAATGTGTACAATAACTTGATATTTGCTATGGAGCTTCCATATGAGGTGTAGAATCAAATTTGTTCAAACGAAGTTCGTGAAGTAATATTTGGTTTTGTAATAGGAGAAGTAAGATTTTTGGCCCTGCCCAAAATTTCTATATTTTTATACTGTACCAATGACCCAGACATAGCTGGTGCTAACTCTTAAAATATAGGGCCAAACACAAATTTTGCCCCCAATCCCCAAAATTTGCATCTAAAACCAAAGAAAACATGTCCTGAAAGGCCCTCCACACTTCGCCCCTACTACGCATGCGCAGTGTCAAGGACGTTCCGAAATTGGCGCCATTAATCATTCTAAGTTTGGCCCTTCATCAGTTAACATCTGACTGATCTTTGTGCTTATAAATCTCAGTTTAAATGATGCCAGACACATAAATATTAGTGAAATGGTGATTCTAAGGAGGATAGAGAAGGAGGAGAGGAAAAAAAAATGTGTGACAGAATATTATCAGGGCTGTAACTTAAAATTTTTTAATGAAATTATGTTAAGTTACCTATTTTTGAGGCAGCAGCCATTTTGTTGTCATTCTGATTATTTAGTTACACTGTTTTTTAAGAGTTTTCCTCTCTCCCTGTCCTTTAAGTCCCCCCTTGCTATTCTCCCATGCTTTTGGCATAGTTTTTGTAATTATTATTACTAAATTTTCTTGGGAGTTTTAGCTGAATAACAGAATGAATTCTGTTTCTTTTCCCCATGTTTACGTCTTCACCTACGGGTGGTTAGGCATTGTGTTCTGCATCTACCATCTGATGTTCTGCAGTTTCTTCCCTGGAAGTCTCTGTTTTGCATCAGATAGTGTATTTTTGGTAACTGATTTCGGGCCTGGGTGCCTGGAGTCTTATTTTAGTGTTTTTACACTCATTGTTTACATTTTCAACAGCCCTCTGTGTGAGGGGGGGATTTCTGGAAAATAATATCTTGATGTTATTTTAATCATAACTAGATACATTATTATTGTTCGTAAGTGTTGAATAAATTGTTTAAAATATTTTTAAAATTTTTGTCCACACTTAGGCTTGGGATCCATTGGGGCTCAACATTACTTTTCAGAAACTTGGGCTGTTCTGAAAAAATATTTTTTCAAAATATTTTGATTTCAATTATTTTTTCTATATTAATGGATCATATTATTATTATGTATTTTGATTGCCAGGGGTTAGTGCGAGTACCAGGACTTGTTTTCTTTTCACATTGAAAGGATATTGATCAATTGTATTAAGAGGAAGTCTTCCTCTGACTTTATAATCATTCTGTATGTGGTCAGTGTACTCGCATTAACTCCTGTACTGTATCGTATGATTTCGATGACAATATGGGAAGCGTATGTCACGGTATGTTATTGGGGATTTGGACACTCCGGTCCTTTCCCCGCAGGGTCACTCTACTTTATCAATTTCTATTTCAGACGATCAAGATTAGGGTGATGTATCTGTGATGTCTTCCAACAGTGTGCCTCCGTCGTCACAATTAATGAAGGGCTAGCGGAAAAGTGCTCATGTAAATACGCCAATTGCCTAAGAGGACCCTAGTAGGTTCGACGGCCTTTGACGTCCGCTAGCTCGCCCGGTGTAGCGTCCATTCACCGAATGGTTCGGCAGCCGTGTTCGTCCGTTGCAGTCTAGAAGGAATTTTGGGGTGATGCGAGCACTATAAATTAACCTAATGCACACCCAGTGACGGCGGATCAGAGGGAGAAAGGAGGAAGCCTTTTAGTCCGGTTCATAGCTCGTTCCGGTCCATCCGGACGGCAAGCGACAGAGGCCCCTCTCTCGTTCAACAACATCTGGCCCCAGATGTTGTGGTACAAAATGTGTCGCAAGCGGAGCATACGTCCGTCGTTCGGGACGCTCCGTTGTATAGGCAGTCCGCGGAGACTGCTAAGGCTTCCTCTTCTCGTCAGCGCACACGACCGCACCTTGGCTGCGTGACCGCCGATATATTACCAGCTTCGCCGATCAAGGATTCTTCGGCGACCAGGTCACACCATCCGGTAGCCAGGGACACGAGGCCTGCAGACTCCGGACGTTCGTATAGGAAGTGTGCGGGAGTCAACGTACACGGAGCTTCCGGCGGCAATGCATCGTAAGACCGCTACTGCACAGGCCTCGGGAACGGACGTGCTTTCCTTAATAGCACAGTTTATCGCAGCATCCCAGCATCAACTGAATCTGTCGCATATATTTTATCCGACGATGCTGGGTCAGGACGCTCCGCGGAAGCGGGTACGGACGTCCGAAAGTTTCATCCGGTCCGACGGGATACCGAAAGGGATTTGGAGGATTTCGAGCTTTCCCTTTCGGAACAACATATGCTGTTGTGTATGTCATCTGACTTGGTCTTCTACAGCTTCTTTCGTCGGACCAGAATGCTGCGATGCCGGATAAGAAACTGATAGCGTCGGTGGACTTAGAAATTTTTGGTTCGGTTCAGGGACATCGTCCCTCAGTTCCGACATAGTCCAATAATGTCACACAAACTTTCGAATTATTGAACGACGCTATATATATTATTATTTTATGCTTGCTATAACCAAGCATTTCTGGTTTCTTGTTCGCAGAGTTATGGAGATGTCTTTCAAAAGTGTGCCTCTGTCGTCATAGTTAATGAAGAGCTAGCGGCAATAAGTGCTCTTGGAATATGTCTATAGTCTACGGAGTGACATTCGCTAGCTCACCCGGTGTAGCGTACATTCATCGAATGGTTCGGCTGCCGGGTTCGTCCGTAGCGGTCTAGGAAGGAGATTTGGGTGATGCGAGCACTTTAATTACTTTAGTACTCACCCAGTGACGGCAGATTGAGGAGAGATCGGAGGAAGCCTGTTAGTCCGGTTCCTGGCTTGTCCAGGTCCGTCCGGGGTGTGAGCGAGAGAGGTCCCTCTCTCGTCCAACAACGTAGGGGACCGCATGTTGTGGTTCAGATATTTTACATTCGGAGCATATGTCCGTCGGTCGGAACGCTCCGTTATATTGACAGTCCGAGAGACTGTCCTTAATGCTTCCTCATCCTCACAGCAGGGCACACGACCGCACATTGGCTACGTGACCTCGAGTATCCGATCAGTTTCGTCATTCAGTGATTCCACGGCGAATAGGTCGCGCCATCCGGTATCCAAGGGACACGAGGCCTATACACTCCGTTCGCTCGCATATTGGTAGTATGAACGGGGTAACGATCACGGAGCTTCCAGCGGCAATGCATCGTAAGACCGCTTCTCCTCAGGCCTCAGTGACGGACGTGCTATCCGAGTTAGCACAGTTGTTTCGCAGCATCCCAGCAATTGACAGTTTCTCGGTCGAATCAGGAATTATCCGACGGCGCTGGGTCGGTGCGGTCCGCGGTTGCATCAGGTACGGACGACCGAACGCTTTATAGGGTCCGACAGGATGGCGAAAGGGATTCGAAAGATTTTGAGTTTTCCCTTTAGTAGTATCGGAAGCTGCCTTTCATATCTTCTGGCATTATCTTCCGGTGATTGTTATTTTGGACTTCATTGCTGCGATCTTGGATAAGAGACTTATAGCGTCATTGGACTCGGATTTTTCGATCGGTTCAGGGACATTGTCCGTGACTTACCGACGCAGTCCAATATTGTCATTACAACATGTGTTTTATTTTTCGACGCTATATATATATATATATATACAAGCCTGCTACCAAGCATGATAGTTTAGTTTCTTGTCCGCGTTGCTCATTTCTGCCATTTTATCATTTATACGAATAGTTTATTTTGGCAGAGCAGGGCATACCGAGAGTTCATATGCGTCTAGACGGTGTGGTTAAAGACTGCATATATTCTTTTTCGCCGTTTATGTCTTTTCCAATTTCAATGTTGGAAACGACATGATGTATAGTAGACTTAACTTAGACGCTTTATCATACGTAATCCGCCTTACTGAGGCGTTATCATTACGTCTTCAAGAAAAGATTTACGGGATATTATTCTCAATGTAATTTCTTTTGAGGGCAGTAGTTTGTTCACGTATAACTCCGCCCTTCAGTGGCTGATTGGAGTTGGTTAGACATGACGCAGCCCTAGCTACATCCACACGCGTGGATAGTAAGGTTAAGAACTCTCTCAGAGTCGCTTCGTTCTCGGAGGAGCTTCTCTTCGACGGCAACTTTTCGGCAATCCATGAATTGCTCGATTTACACGTTCTCTTGTCTATCTAGTGTTACAAGAGATTCAGACTGGGGCAAACATTCGGTGGTTGACTCAGAGAGTGCCACCGCAGTTGCCGGACCCGAGTGTGGCTGTTATGACGGTTGCCAGTCAAACAGATTGGGATATAATACTGATCCCTACGGATTCGAAGTGCCAGGGTCTTTGGGTTCCGCAGTCTCTTAGCAATCAGTTTTCTTCCGCGGAATAATGTTTAGGCTTGCTTTATGTCATTGCATGAACATTATTCAGAAACGCATGCCCAAATCCTGTCCTTTAATTCGACAGTAGTGGCGTATCTCCGGAACCAGGGAGGCACTCTTTCGTTTCCGTTATTCAATTTAATGGAAAGAATCCGTCTGTTGGTTATTGTACACCAAGTTCTGTTTTGGTCCGTCATATTCCGGGTCGTCTGATTGTTTTACCGGACTCCCGTTCTCTTACGGGTCGCTTGTTGCTGTCAGAATGGACTCTCAACAAACAAGTATTCAATCAGATTTGCTATCTATGGGAGCGCCCAATGATGACTTATTTACGACACAGCTTGCTAATCAATTGCAGACGTATGTGTTGGCTTGTCCAGATCTCTGAGCTAATGTTGTTAACACTCTATTGATCTATAGGACGGAATGATAGGATACGCGTATCCTCCGGCGCTGTTGTTTCAGCAGGTATTGCTAAGATAAACAACCACAATACATTTCTGTTGATAGCATCTCTATCTTCACAGAGATCATGGGTAATTTACTCTCTTGTCTACTGTGGGTCTTAACGTGAAATCTTCCTCTATGTGAGGATCTTTTTTCACTGGGTAAATCGTGTCATCTTTATCACAACCCGCAAGGTCGCAACCTTCATGTATTCCATTGTGTGGTCCGTATTGCATTGTAAGCACTGTACTGGACGAGCTTTGGACGCGATTTCTTACTATAGGAGATCCTCTTCTTCGCTATTCTATGCGGCTAAAGTGGAGGCTCTTCCGTCGTGGTGTAGGGATCATTATGTTCATATTGTTGATCCCTCCATACTACTCATTGCAATTTTTTAGTATACTTGTTTCACAAGATCTACTGCAGCCTGTTATTATTTAGGTTATAGGTTTATGTTACCTCATACCTATGCACTCTACGATAGTTGACAATTGAGTCTTTTGTCTCTTTATCTAAGTCAGTTAGCAACTTTTTGATAAATAGACTTAGAATCTTTAGATTAAATTCCTATATGGATTTTAACTTCGGTTCTTATTTAGCTAAGTAATCATTTGAGCCTCTGGAAACAGTAGTTTTCAAATTCTGACCTTTTAGACAGTAATTCTGTTGGTTTCTCTTTTACTGTAGAGTCAGTGAGTTTCATGCACTATCGATGGATGATTTTCACTTTCGTAGTTTCGGAATCACTACTTCCGTTACTATTTAGGTTGGATTTTTGCATAAGAGTTAGGCTCCTATTATCCGGAACCTATTATTTTAAGGTCCTTCCGTCTTCGTATGGGCATAGGCCTTTACTCTTTCCGGGTACAGTTTATGTATTTATAAACAGATATCTGTTTATTACTATGGGCGTAAGCTTCTTCTGTCTTTGATGCCTAGTAGAAGGAAGTTACGCTCCATTTTATTGTTAATGGATTCTATTAACTATCGGTACTGCTTATGGTATATCATTGACTTAGCAGTTGTGCTTAAGATTTCGGCTCATGAAGTAAGAGTTCTTCTACTTCTTGGGCTTACTTTAATAGTGTCGCTATTATAGATTTTTGAAGGCCGCTCATTGTGCTCAGCCATCCACATTCATGAATTTTATCTCAGAAATATCGAGTCCATTTCTGGAGGCCTCTATTGTTAGGTCTATTATCTACTGCTCAGAATGTCATTCACTTAACAGTTGCTACTATAGCTAGGTAGGCTGTCTGTTTCGGCAGTGTCTCCGTTCTGCTGCCCTCTTCGCTCTGGGCTATTTGACCCAGGGCAAGAAAAAGGGGGGGGGGCGGAGGGTGTTCCCTTGGGTCACCTGTTTTACTATGAAAACAAGGGGATACCTCCTCCGGAGTTAGTAATTCTGAGCTGTTATTGGGATGGTTGTTTAGTGAGAAGTTTAGGTTTTTAAAATTCATTCAAGTCTTAGTTTTTAAAGTATAGCTTTTGAATATTGCATATGTCAACGGACATGATTATGCAATCCTCAGACACTTTTAGGAGTATAAGAGTCTCTATTCTCTAGACTTACTTTATTTATTGGCTTACTTTAAAAATTATTAGTATAAGGATTATATTGGATATTAATAGAGTACATGGAAGTATGAAGCTCAATTTTGGAAGGTGTTGTATCTTTCTAATTTATCATAAATAAGAAAGATACATGTAAGGCCTATTACTTCTTTTTCCCTACAGGGGATGACTCTATTTTATTTTATTGAGCGTATTCCATTTTGCTGTATGTCCTTGGCCCTCCATCCTTTTTACTATTCAGCTATGTCTGGGTCATTGGTACAGTATAAAAATGTTAAAAAATTTATAGTAATTTATATATTTTTTATACTTACCAATGACCCAGACGGGGATGGCCCTCCCAGGAGTTGGGAACTCTTGCCTCCCCGCTGAGTACATAGCGCTTACCAGGCACTGGTTATTAGAATGATTAATGGCGCCAATTTCGGAACGTCCTTGACACTGCGCATGCGCAGTAGGGGCGAAGTGTGGAGGGCCTTTCAGGACATATTTTCTTTGGTTTTAGATGCAAATTTTGGGGATTGGGGGGCAAAATTTGTGTTTGGCCCTATATTTAAGAGTTAGCACCAGCTATGTCTGGGTCATTGGTAAGTATAAAAAATATATAAATTACTATAAATTTTTTAACTTTCTGAACTGATGGTCCAAGTTTGGTTTGTGGTATTATTGGGTCATAAGTACTTGACCCATGCAAAAAAAAAAATTTCTGCATCCCCATGGGAACCCTGGGAGCTAAAAATAGAAATATTTTCAAACACCCATATTTACCAAACCACACGGAACAGAGAGCTGTTATTTGGTATGAAGTATCCTTAGGACCAGTAGAATTGAATGGTAAAAAAAAATTGTCATCGGTTATGTTAGGGTGTTCTTTAATGGGCATCAAAAAAATGCTGAGTCAGCATATTTGCAAAGATTTTAAAAAACCAGAACCAATCATCAGGATCTTTTTATATTTGGTATACAGCATTCATAGGGTGGTCAGATAAAAGATTGTTGAAATAAAGCTCATTGGTTCATATTTGGGCTCTCTACAGGAGCCCGAAGTTTTAACATAGGGTAATATGGGGAATATTCTTTAAAAATCTTCTTCAGAACCACCAGTCAGAATCTTTTAATGTTTGGTATACATCATTGTTATGAGAGTCAGATTCAAGATTGTTCAAACCAAGTCCCTAGGTTAATATTTGGGCTTCCTACGGAAGCCCAAATTTTATCTTTGTTCAATATGGAGGGTAATTTAAAAAAATCTTCTTCTTTCGATCCACCAGTATTTTGATATTTGGTATGCAACATCTTTAAGGGGGTCAGATTCAAGTTTGTTCAAATCAGATCCCTAGGTATATATTTGGGCTCCCTATGGTAGCCCAAATTTTTACTTAGTGCATTATGAGGAAATTTCTTTAAAAATCTTCTTCTTCAGATCCACCAATCGGAATGCTTTTATATTTGGTATACAACATCTCTAGGGGGGTCAGCTTCCAGGTTGTTCAATTCGAGTGCCTAGGTTAATATTTGGGCTCCTTATGAGAACAAGAAATTTAACTTAGTACAATATGAGGGAATTTCTTCAAAAATCTTCTTCTTCAGATCCACTTGTCAGAATGCTTTCACATTTGGTATACAACATCTCTAGGGGGGTCAGATTCAAGTTCAAATCGGATCCATAGGTTAATATTTGGGCTCGCTATGGTAGCCCAAATTTGAACTTAGTGCAATTCGAAGAAATTTCTTTACAATTTCTCTTCTTCAGATCCAACAGTCAGAATGCTTTCATATTCAGTACACAACATCTCTAGGGAAGTCAGATTCAACTGTGTTCAAATCAAGAGCCTTGGTTAATATTTGGGTTCTCTATGGGAGCTGGAATTGGCCATTTTGCTGAAGAATTACAATTTTTAGCTCACCTACATCTGTAAGCTGTGGTGAGCTATTGTCATAACCTCGGGCGTCCGGCGTGTCCAATATTGTAAGATTTAATGTTAAGGTTAATTTCTCAAACATCAGTGGGCTCAGGCCTTTGATATTGCATATGTAGGTTGTAGGGGACTATCAGAACAGTATTTAACCCTGATACTACGACTTTTTTCCAAATTTCACCTAAAATTTTCTGCCAAAATTTGCATTTAGGTGTTGTAAGAATTTGCGTTAAAGTCAGCTTTTGTGCAGATTGTGCTGCTTTAACTTCTCATTACTGTTGATTTTCATATTTCAATAACAACTGTAGGTATTATCCCGACTGTATGCAGAAATTTAACAGAAATTTTCTTTTTTTTCAGTCAAAATTTTCATGTTTTTCTCGGACTTAGTAAATTTTAAGTTCTAAAAGTTTGTGTTAAGGTGAGGTGTTAAGCTGAGTTCTCAAAGATCAGTGGGCTCAAGCCTTTGATATTGCATATGTAGGTTGTAGGGGACTATCAGAACAGTATTTAACCCTGATACTATGACTTTTTTCCAAATTTCACCTAAAATTTTCTGCCAAAAGTTGTTGTAAGAATTTGCGTTTAGGTGTTGTAAAAATTTGCGTTAAAGTCAGCTTTTGTGCAGATTGTGCTGCTTTAACTTCTCATTACTGTTGATTTTCATATTTCAATAACAACTGTAGGTATTAACCCTACTGTATGCAGAAATTTAATGGAAATTTTCTTTTTTTTCAGTCAAAATTTTCATGTTTTTCTCAGACTTAGTAAATTTTAAGTTGTAAAACTTTGTAAACTTTGTGTTTATGTGAGCTGTGTTTCTTTGTATCTTTCCAGGCGATTAATATTCTATGCTTGGGTTACTGAACTCCATTGCAGTAATATTTAACCCTCATTACATGCATATTTGAGGAATTTGAGGCTGATTTTCTGCCAAAACTTGTAAGAATTAGCGTTTAGGTGTTGTAAGAATTTGCGTTAAAGTCAGCTTTTGTGCAAATTGTGGTGCCTTCACCTCTCATTCACTGTTTATTTTCTCATTTCAATAACAACTGTAGGTATTAACCCTACTGTATGCAGAAATTTAACTGATTTCTTTTCTTTTTTTTCAGTCACAATGTTCACGTTTTTGTCTGACTTACTCAATTTTAAGTTTTAAAAGTTTGTGTTAAGGTGAGGTGTTAAGGTGAGTTCTGTTTCTATGTGTCTTTCCAGGCAATTGATATTGTACACATGGGTTACTGAACTACATTGCGGTAACGTTGCGCCCTTATTACATGCATATTTGAGGAATTTGAGGGGGATTTTTGGGACTTATATTCACTTTCTTTAAAAAAAATTTTTTTAACTTTTTTTTTTATTTAATACTTTCTCATACTTGTTTCTAGTAACATTAAGGCTTATTTTAGTTGTTGATGTGATGTATTTTTGTTGGGACTTATAGTCACTTTCTTGAATGAATGTTTTTCTGCAACTCCTCTTTAACCAATGAATGTACTTCAATTACAATTTCAGTGATTTATGAAAGCCTTTCCTAATTCTTATTTATGATTTAATATCTGGCCTCACGATTCATATTCTTAATCATAAACATTTCTAAAAGAAAAAAATGCTTTTATATCCAATGATTCTATGTTGAATTGATATATAATAAATGCAGAAATATAGACTTTCCAAAGCCATCACATAAACCACATTAATCATTTGATGCCTAGTTAATGATTTATATTAACTAAATATTAGACATGTTACATTGGAACGACATTATCAAGCGCGAATGTAGGTGAGCATTGGGATGTAACATCCCTCTTGTTGTATTTAGTACCCTCTAGAGGTGTGTAACTAAGATTAATCCACATAGGTTGTATCAAGGGGCTTCATAGGGGAGCTCTACATTTTACTTTATGATCAACTGAAGAAAAGGCATGATGCCCAGATTATTTTTGTCACTCCTGAGGGACTCAAGGATTGACAGTGTAGCCTGATGGCTTGCTTAATGCAGACTCATTCTTGCTTGGACTCTGTTTAAATTGTGTTCTGTTCAAGATGAGCGCTTCAGGCCCCGTGGGGCCTCTTGTTTAAGTTTAATTTCTCTGGAAATACTGTAGTGTCTTAATTTTTTTTTGTTTTTCAGAGGGTGTATTAAATAAATACACTGGTAAAAAAGCTACAGAGAGACATGTGTTTCTGTTTGATGGTTTAATCATCTTATGTAAACAAAACACAAGACGATCATCAGTAACAGGACCAATGTCAGAATATAAACTGAAGGAAAAGTTTTTTATAAGAAAAATTGAAGTAACTGATAAAGAAGATGATGAAGGTAAGATCTTCTTGGAGTCAGCAAAATAATAGCACTAAGAATATTTTTAACCCTTAACCCTTTACCCAATGCAGACGATATCAAAATTTATTATTTTAAATATGATTTTTTAAAAATTTTTCAAAAAATTTCAACACAACCATATCATGTGACCCCTCGTTGGTTTTGTTGAAATTGTTTGAAAAATAATATTTTTTCAACTGCTCAATTTGCATATTACGCGGGCGGATGCTGGTGATTCGTTGGGTAAAGGGTTAACCCTCAACGTAACTTGAAAAACAGACGACACTTGCAAACAAAATTCTTGAATGACTAATTTTTTTCATATTTTTGCACGATAAACCAATGGCCCAGACTAGCTGGTGCAAACTCAAAGTTATCAAGGGCCTAACACAAATTTTGAACCCCCCAATCCCCAAAATTTGCTTGCAAAACCGAAAATTAAAAGTCCTGTCTGGTCCTCCATACTTTTACTCTCCGCGCATGTGCAGCCATCAGGAAGTGACCGGAATTGGCGCAAACATTCTTTGTTTGGCCCTAAAGTCAGCAACAATGAACTGACATCTGTGCTTTAAAATCTCCTTTTTTGAGGATGCCAGATACAAATCAAAGCAAGAATTGGTGGATCCAAGGCTGATATTGGATGATGGAAGTGTTCAACGGTGGTTTTAGACGTTCTGGGCTGTAACTTTATAATAATTATAAAATTATTTCATGTTTCCCAATTTCGGAACATATGCCTGACATCATTGCTAATGATTATTCCACTGTTTGTTAAGTATTCCTTCCCTATCCTTCCATGAACCCTTCCTGTTAAACTCTTAAGCTTTTTGGCTATTTTTTATTAGCTCACCTGACTTTCAGTCAGGAGAGCTATAGTGATCACTCACCGTCCGTCGTCCATGAACATGGTGTTTGCGTCTTCTCCTCCCAAACCGCTGAACCAATTTAATTGATATTTGAGATAATAGTTTGTTATGACATCGCAATTTGATTTTGTTCAAATCAAGTTGCCTCGCCCGTGGGTAGGGCCACACCTAAAAAGTGTGCTGAAATCTTAAAAAATCTTCTTCTCATGAACCAGCAGTAGCAGAGACTTGATATTTGGTGTGCAGCTTCCTTTTGAGGTGTAGACTCAGATTTGTTCAAGAGAAGTTTGTGGGGCTATACTTGGCGTCGTTATGGGAGGGGCAAAATTTTTGGCCCCGCCCAAAATTTCTATTTTCCAAAGTGAGAGGCTGATTTGAACCAAATTTTATGTGAGGGCTTATTGGGTCATAAGTACCTAATTTATGCTGATTTTTTTTTTCCCGTAGCCCCATGGGAACCTCAGGAGCTAAAAATAGAAAAAATTAAAACGCCCATATCTCCAAAACTGCGCGGCACCGAGAATTTTTATTTGGTGTGAAGCTTCCTTAGGACCAACAGAAAGAATTGGTAAAAAAAAATTGCCATCGGTTTTATCATAGGGTACAGTTTCGGGACATTGAAAAAGTGCTGAGTCAGCACTTTTTAACACTGTAGGCAATGGGAAAAACATTAAAAAATCTTCTTCTCCAGATCTAGCAGGCAGAATCTTTTGATATTTGGTATGCAACATTGTAGGGTGGATCTGATTCAAGTTTGTTCAAATCGGCCCCCTGGGTTCATATTTGGGCTCAGTATAGGAGCCCGATTTCGAACTTAGTGCATTTCAGGCAAATTTCTTAAAAAATTTTCTTCTCCAGATCCAGCATTCAGAATCTTTTGATATTTGGCATGCAACATTGTGGGGTGGATCTGATTCAGGTTTGTTCAAAACGGCCCCCTGGGTTTATATCTGGGCTCAGTATAGGAGCCCAAATTTGAACTTACTGCATTTCAGGCAAATTTCTTTGAAAATCTTCTTCTCCACATCCAGCAGGCAGAATCTTTTGATATTTGGTATGCAACATTGTGGGGTGGATCTGATTCAAGTTTGTTCAAATCGGCCCCTTGGGTTTATATTTGGGCTCAGTATAGGAGCCCAAATTTGAACTTAGTGCATTTCAGGCAAATTTCTTTGAAAATCTTCTTCTCAAGATCCAGCAGGCAGAATCTTTTGATACTGGGTATGCAACATTGTGGGGTGGATCTGATTCAAGTTTGTTCAAATCGGCTCCCTGGGTTTATATTTGGGCTCAGTATAGGAGCCCAAATTTGAACTTAGTGCTTTTCAGGCAAATTTCTTAAAAAATCTTCTTCTCCAGATCCAGCAGGCAGAATCTTTTGATATTTGGTATGCAACATTGTGGGGTGGATCTGATTCTATTTTGTTCAAATCGGCTCCCTAGATTCATATTTGGGCTCACTATAGAAGCTCGAATTCGAACTTAGTGCATTTCAGGCAAATTTCTTCAAAAATCTTCTTCTCCAGATCCTGCAGGCAGAATCTTTTGATATTTAGTATGCAACATTGTGGGGTGGATCTGATTCCAATTTGTTCAAATCGGCCACCTGGATTCATATTTGGGCTCACTATAGAAGCCCAAATTCAAACTTGGTGCATTTCAGGCAAATTTCTTCAAAAATCTTCTCCAGATCCAGCAGGCAGAATCTTTTGATATTTAGTATGCAACATTGTGGGGTGGATCTGATTCCAATTTGTTCAAATCGGCCACCTGGATTCATATTTGGGCTCACTATAGAAGCCCAAATTCAAACTTAGTGCATTTCAGGCAAATTTCTTCAAAAATCTTCTCCAGATCCAGCAGGCAGAATCTTGTGATATTTGGTATGCAACATTGTGGGGTGGATCTGATTCAAGTTTGTTCAAATCGGCCCCCTGGGTTCATATTTGGGCTCAGTATAGGAGCCCAAATTTGAACTTAGTGCATTTCAGGCAAATTTCTTTGAAAATCATCTTCTCAAGATCCAGCAGGCAGAATCTTGTGATATTTGGTATGCAGCATCCTTAGGGGGGTGAGATGCAAGTTTGTTCAAGCCATGTCCCTAGGTCCATATTTGGGCTCACTGTGGGAGCTTGAATTGTAACTTTGTTCGAAATGAGGAATTTTCTTAAAAAATCTTCTTCTTCAGATCCAGCAGTTGGAATGGTTTGATATGTGGTGAGTAGCATCCTTGGGGGGGGGGGGGGGGGGGGGAGGGGGGATTCAAGTGTGTTAAAGCCAAGTCCATGGGTCTATATTTGGGCTCCCTGTGGGAGCCCAAATTATAACGTAGTCAATATGAGGAATTTTTCTTTAAAAATCTTCTTCTTCAGATTCAGCAGTTGGAATGTTTTGATATTTGGCATGGAGCAACCTTAGGGGGCTGAGATTCAAGTTTGTTCAAGCCAAGTCCCTTGGTTCATTTTTGGGCTCACTATGGGAGCCTGAATGACAACTTAGTTCAAAATGAGGAATTTTCTTTAAAAATCTTCAGATCCAGCAGATGAATGCTTTTGATATTTTTTATGCAGCATCCTTAGGGGGGTAAGATTCAAGTTTGTTCAAGCCATGTCCCTAGGTCCATATTTGGGCTGATTGTGGGAGCTCGAATTGTAACTTGGTTCAAAATGAGGAATTTTCTTTAAAAATCTTCTTCTTCAGATCCAGCAGTCGGAATGTTTTGATAATTGGTGTGCAGAATCCTTAGGGGTGTGAGTTTCAGGTTTGTTAAAGCCAAGTCCCTGGGTTCATATATGGGCTCCCTGTGGGAGCCCGAATTATGACTTAATTCAGTATGAGGAATATTCTTTAAAAATCTTTTTTTAGATCCACTGGTCAGAATGTTTGGATATTTGGTTTCAGCTTTTATTAGGAGGAGCAGATTCAACTTGTGGAAATCAATTCTCTGGGTTGATATTTAGGCTACCATGTCAGGTGAGCGCCCTCAGGCCCCTTGGGGCCTTGTTGAAATTTTTTATTAAATTTCTTGGGAGTTTAACATATATTACAGAATATTTATTCTGTTTATCCCCATGGTTGGGAGCGCAGTGGCTCGGTAGGTAGAGGTGCAGGCTGCAAGCCGAGAGGTCCTCGGTTCGAATCCCACCTGCGGCAACTGCATTGTGTCCTTGGACAAGACACTTCATCTCCATGGCCCGCGTGGGGGCACATTGACGCCGTGTACTAAGGCGTACTGTACGTCGATGGTATGCATGTCTTCAACCAATCTTACCCTGCCTGTGCTGCAGTGCGGAGTTACGATGTTAGGGAGCTGGTAGCTGCTTGTCGTTGCTCGGTGGTTCTCTCCGGGTACTCCGGCTTCCTCCACCCGTAAAACTGTCACGGTCATGATTAGCCATTGTGCTTAAATATGTGACCATAAACATCAATAAATAAATAAATAATAAATAATCCCCATGGTTACGTCCTCACCCTAGGGGTGTTCGGTCATTTAGTCTTGCATCTTCTATTCGATGTATCGTTTTTTCTTTGTATGAAGATCTAGCTTTACATCTGGTAGCATTTAAATTGGTTACTGACTTTGGTCCTTTTTGTGCCAGATGTCTTGTTTCCGTTTTTTTCAATGACTTTGTTTACATTGACAATGTCCTCATATATATGTAGTATTTTATATTCTATTACTGTAGAATTACTGTAGGATACATGGATTATTATTCCGGTAGTGTAGCTCAATAAATTTGGATTTTGTCCATACTTAGGCTCTATCGGGATGCCCTTGGGCTCATAATGTTCACTTTGGGAACTTGCGCATTTTTTCAAAATTTTTTCTAAAATATTTTGAATTTAATTTTGATTGCTATTATTCATGTATCTTAATTATATATTTTGTTGTGGCGTTTGGAGGAGTGATATCGACTTTAGTCGATGCACTCCTGCAGACTCTTGTCATACTTGTGTTCACTGGGATGACTAATTTTGGAGACAGGTGTCGAGATACATTGTTGGCAGTGAGGTTCATAGGCCAGGCCTCTCACTGCGATATAATTCATTTTTTCAGTTTCTATTTCAGAGGAACATGAACATGGTGATGATATTATGACTCCCATCCAAGTGTACTACCGTCCTCGTGCTCCATTGAGCAAATAGAGCTAGCTGCTGTGCTCATGATATGCAAGAGATAAGGCCTCTAGTTAGCGTTCTTATTCTTTTGCAAGCAGCTAGCTTGACCTGTGAAGTGGTTACTCCGTTCGTGGGGCCATGACACCGGGTAAATCCATTGCGGTCGAAGGAAGTGTAGATGTGGGTAGAGCGAGCACTTAAAAATAAATAAGCTCACCCAGTGACAACAGAAATAGGGAGGAAGTCTGCAAGTTTCTAATAGACCGAGAGAGGCCCCTCTCTAACCTAACAACATTTGGGGCCAAATGTTGTTATGAGCAACGTGCACGAGTCGGAGCATACGTCTGCCCACTGCTCGAGATGCTCTGTCTAGTCTGCAGCCGGGGTCAGCTTCAGTCACGGCTTCCTCCGCTACGTTTCACAAGCCGAAATCAAGTTTTCTTGTTGGGAGGCTCGGCGCGGTCGATGAGACCGCGAGCAGGAGAGGTCCCTCTCTAACC
Source organism: Pictodentalium vernedei (assembly GCA_031216915.1). NCBI lineage: Eukaryota > Metazoa > Mollusca > Scaphopoda > Dentaliida > Dentaliidae > Pictodentalium > Pictodentalium vernedei. Next base: position 453,222,030 of record CM062292.1, on the reverse strand, counting down.
CAACAACATTTGGGGCCAAATGTTGCTATGAGAAACTTGCACAAGAAGGAGCATATGTCTGCCTGCCACTCGGGATGCTCCATCTAGTCTGCAGCCAGGATTGGCTTCAGTCACGGCTTCCTCCGCTATGTTATTAAAGCACACATGACCACAGGCTAGCTACCCGACTTCAGATATCCAGTCAGCTGCGTGAAGATGGAGCCATTCTTCGTCCCTGAAGTCAGACCATCCGATAGCTAGCGATCCAAGTCATCGATTAACGGGACATTTTGGAGAAGAGATCTATCTCCGGATCTTCATCTCAGGAGCAGCAAGCAGTGGAAAAAACAGAAGACCGATGCTCCTCAAGCCTCGGGAATAGACTTGCTGTCGCAGTTGCGCAGCTATTAGCAGCATCCCAGCTAATGCAAGAGCAGCCTCCCGCAGACTCCAGTGTTGAGCTGTCGGACGGTGCTGGGTTGGTCCGGTCAATTGTGCATGTAGAAGAAGCCAGAAGTGCGAACTGGAGAACTTTCTCCTTTCCTGTCAGCAATCGGGGTCGACTGTTTTTGGTGCAAGAAACTTGGAAACTTGAGTGAGTTTGGAAACCTGTTCACGGTTGTGGTTCGGGACGCTCCTTCCACACTGCAGCCGGTTTCGGTGGCAGCTATGGCATCTTCCCTTGCTTCATTAATTAATGAAGCACGTTGACCACAGACTGGCTATCTGACTTCGCATGTTTGAATTGATAGCTAGTCGTTTGAGACTGGTACTACCATTTAACAGACTCCGATGGTGAGCTGTCAGATGGTGCTGCGTTGGTCCAGTCATCCGTTCAGTCGGATGGAGTTGACCCCATTTGCGAATGGAAAATTTGGATGGTGAGAGGGATACAGAGTGAGTTTCCATCCCTCACAGAAGGGCACTTTAAGACTATGAAAAGTCTTAAGCTCTTAAGAATATTGTTCCATCTGAATATAAGTCTGCGTTCAGATGAGCAGGCCGAGTATGAAAATATGTCCCTACCTGCATCATTTAATGTATGCTCAGAAATGATGGAATGTGCTATTTCATTGAAAAGAGCTAATCTGGGTGCAATGTCCTAAGCAGATCACCTTACCAGAGCTAGGGTGCAACGTCTCAATGGAAAGAAATATGAGGATGTGGTTCCTCGCTAAGAGTTATTTCCAGGGCAGTCATGTATGCCAAGAACAACTCTGCATGGACAGTGGAATTTGGAGTTGGTAAGACGTGATGCTGCCCTTGCGTCGTCATTACTTATAGATGACCAGGTGAAAAGCTCTCTCTGAATCACTCCGGTTACCAGAAATATACTATTTGACGACAAGCTTGCGTTGATATATGAGCAGGCTACAAGAAAGCTTCCAGTGCTCTGCTATTGAAGTCACTATCTCATCAACACACTTAAGATCAGTGGATGAGAATGTAGTCTCGGCAGGCCTGCGGCTATCAGCCCGAGCAAAGCTCCACTTACAAGAAATACTTGTTAGACAAATCTTCCAAGAGAGGCTTTCTTTCTGGAGGTACAAGCTCTCCTATTGAAGAAAAGCATTAGTTGTCGAAACTATTCTCCAGATTTATTATCATCACCTGTTTCTCGGCCTGAATCCAGACAGATAGTGCATATATAGGCTGAGATATTCCTTGGTGTCAAGACAGTTTATGTCATTGTGGACGCCACAGTAGCCTTATGTACGGTTACAGTGGTCTTTGGGGAATTACAGCTGTTAGAATAACGGCTTGACATTCCCTACTTGCGTGGCGATGGTTAGGTCACTAGTTACACCGAGATATCTGTCTTCATGGAGAAGAAGACTTCTAGCTACGTTAGTTGGGCTCTGACCACTGTCTTTTGGGAATAAAGCCGAAAAAGGTACTGTGCTTTTTGGTTTGTTTTTCCTAGGTGTCATAGACTTGAGTCTTTTTGTTTACACCTTAGTAGGCTAGGTAGAATCATGAGCGAGAATTTTTCAGTAATTATGCAGTGACATAACTGAATTTATATCTCTTGAGACAGTGGTCTCTTTGGGAATTTAGGGCTGTTGATATAGTGGCTCTTCATTCCCTACTTTGCACGACAATAATTGTAAGTCTCCGTTAAATGAGCCTTCAGGGTTGCAACTTACACCGATATATCTGTCTTCACAGACATGAACACTAATAAGCTATAGTTAGCATTGTAAGTCTCCTTAGTGAGATTCTAGGGCCTCAGTTATCAGCTTTTAATGGTCATCACGTATAGGAAGGCCTTTAGCTGCTTCAAGCTAGGCTGAGTTCATTGTCCTATTGGGCATGATACTGTTTGTTAGAGGAGGTTATTCTCTTCCAACAGGCATGTTTTTGTGTGAGTTATTATGAAAATACGGTGTATTTGTTCACCACGTCCTTCTCCATCCTTAGTGGAATTATGGAGTCGGTCAGATGTGAGGGAGCCTTGCGGTTTCTATACTATTTGATGACTAACACAAGAACGATTCATGTAATGCAGGTGAGGGGGTTTCCATATGAAATTTTCATTGCATATATATATATATATATATATATATATATATATATATATATATATATATATATTGTTATTTGGTACCGCTTTTACTTATTCCAGAGTGCTCCCTCTTTCTTTTTGAAGAAGATTCCTTCAAAAAAGGGGGAGGGGTGATTTTTTTAAAATCCCCTCCGGCTTGATAAGCGTGTAACTATGAGTGAAGCTGTTTTTTCAGTAGATTATATCTGATCCTGGATACAGCTTGTTTATTATTGTATATGGCCTATGTTTGTGGGGGGTTAACCTCTCACTTTCGAATACGCCGTCCTAATTTATGTGGCTTAGTCCAGACTAGCCTTAAAAATTGGGGGCTTGTTACACCCAATTAGCATAATCATTCATGCTAAGAATATGGAATTACTTGGATATGGCTCCTTATTTATGATATGTCTTCTCTATTACTGTATAGAGAGACATAAATGTAATTCCTTTTAAATTTAATTTCCTTTCACCTTGAATTGCAGGCTTGGGAACTATGTTGGTCTACTAATTCTGAAGTCCTAGGCCCTCTGCCTTTTTACTATTCAGCTAGTCTGGGCCATTGGTTTATAGTATAAAAATATGATAAATTTAAAGTAATTTGTACATTTTTTATACTCACCAATGGCCCAGACGGGTATGGCCCTCCCATGAGTGGGCACTCATACCTCCCCGTTGAGTTATTATTTAGTACTCTCTTCTACAAAGAATGATGTTGGTGCCAAATCCGGTCATTTCCTGACGGCTGTGCATGCACGGAGAGTAAAAGTATGGAGGACCACATAGGACTTTTAATTTTCGGTTTTGCAAGCAAATTATGGGGGTCGTGGGGTTCAAAATTTGTGTTTGGCCCTTGATAACTTTGTTGCACCAGCTAGTCTGGGCCATTGGTAAGTATAAAAAATATACAAATTACTTTAAATTTATCATTTTTTGTCTCAAAAACATAGGTTATGACCCCTCATTGGAACAAGCTCATTCCAATGAGGGATCATAGCCTATGTTTTTGAGACAAAAAATGAAAAAAATAATGAAAATTAATTGTCAATTTTTGAGAATAGCACTGGCCGGTTTTGGCCGTTATGTTGGGTAAAGGGTTAAATGCCTATTTCTGAGTTTTACGACCTCAGAACAGGTGCCCTTAACATGTCATCTTGAGGAAATCCTGCTAACAGGAGACAAATTACTATGGCAGTGGTTTCTACTCAAGTCTTGACTGCCTTAAATTTATTCAAACAAAATATTATTTGCGTTTGACTGAATGTTAAACATGAGCGAAGAAAATGTTGGCTTTTGCCCTGGTACCCCCAGTTTTTTTTGCATGCCCTGATAGTGGCTTCCAGCAGTCAACCAGTTAATCACTCTTTGCTCTGCTAGTGCTGGTTATCGCTGGGTACTCCAGCTTCCTCCTCTCATAAAACTGTCTGACATGATGTGGCCCTTGTTGTGAAAAGCGTTGTTAAATCCGAAATAAACAAGAAAAGTTTTTGGTGTCCAGGGCATAATTTTTAATGGAATGCGATATCAAGATAAAATTTATATATTTTGTGTACCACTCCTGAAAGGCATATTGCCTATAGACAAGCCAGAAAATAAGCAGACTGTCATCTGCAAAATGAGGTCCCCAGAGGATGAATTTAGTGATGCTACCCTGTACAGTAGGGTAGCATCCAGACATGTTAACCTCCAGAATAATTTTTCAGGGAACCTGAGGGTGATTTTCAGGGAAATGGGATGGATTTCAGGGAAAAGTTCTCGCGGGGGGCAAAATAAAAGAAAAAAACTTGTGAATTTTCAGCTCACGGACCACTATTAACACAAGGTTATATCCAGAACTAGTTGTCAACTATGCTGATGCATTTATGCTATGTTGAAAAATTTAAAAAAATCATAAAATAACTGTTGATTTGACCCCCCCCCCCCCCCCATATCCTCTTCTTCATGAGCCCCCCCCCCCCCTCCCTCCCCACCCACCCACACTGTCCCACAGAGCACATCCACCTGTGGTTTGCTCTTATCAAAGTCTATTTAGCTAATAATTTTCCAATTCTGGAAATGTTGAAAGGAAAAGATGTCCTGATGTTCAGTTACTTCAAGAACATTAGTACTCAGAAAGTATCTTTATCAAACTTCATGCATGTGGGACGCTTATGCCCTAAACAAAACTTTTCTTTTCATCATTGAAGCATTTTTGTTCAATTCCATTCAAAATTTTCTGGTTACAGATGGCCTACAGTTAACAGTTCTGTAGTCAGCACAACAGAATAAATGTGGTGTTAGAAAAAAAGTCCATTGTGTTTAAATATGCTGTCATAATTTTTCGGCATCCTAAGCGACATTAACCTACTTTTAAGCTGTGCTAAATAGTTGATGTTTACGTTTTGATTTTGGAAAAGGGATGAGAATTAAAGCTATTCTATGAAGGAATAAATAAATGTATATTATTTAATTCCTTTTCATATATTTTAATTCCCCAAAACTGCATTTAAATGAAGATGGAGTTTTCAATTTTTTGAAAGTAAGTCACCTATTTTCACTTCGACACTCGCAAATTTATCACAAATCTCCGAAGAAAAACCCCAGAAATAAAAATGAACACAGTTGAAATATATATCGTAAAATAGCCTATTTTTATACTGTACCAATGACCCAGACATAGCTGGTGCTAACTCTTAAAATATAGGGCCAAACACAAATTTTGCCCCCCAATCCCCAAAATTTGCATCTAAAACTAAAGAAAACATGTCCTGAAAGGCCCTCCACACTTCGCCCCTACTGCGCATGCGCAGTGTCAAGGACGTTCCGAAATTGGCGCCATTTATCATTCTAAGTTTGGCCCTTCATCAGTTAACATCTGACTGATCTTTGTGCTTTTAAATCTCAGTTTAAATGATGCCAGACACATAAATATTAGTGAAATGGTGATTCTAAGGAGGATAGAAAAGGAGGAGAGGAAAAGAATGTGTGACAGAATTTTATCAGGGCTGTAACTTAAAATTTTTTAATGAAATTATGTTAAGTTACCTATTTTCAAGGCAGCAGCCATTTTGTTGTCATTCTGATTATTTAGTTACACTGTTTTTCAAGTGTTTTTCCTCTCTGCCTGTCCTTTAAGTTCCCCCTTGCTATTCTCCCATGCTTTTGGCATAGTTTCTGTAATTATTATTACTAAAATTTCTTGGGAGTTTTAGCTGTATAACAGAATGAATTCTGTTCTTTCCCCATATTTACGTCTTCACCTACGGGTGGTTAGGCGTTGTGTTCTGCATCTACCATCTGATGTTCTGCAGTTTCTTCCCTGGAAGTCTCTGTTTTGCATCAGATGGTGTATTTTTGGTAACTGATTTCGGGCCTGGGTGCCTGGAGTCTTATTTTAGTGTTTTTACACTCATTGTTTACATTTACAACAGCCCTCTGTGTGAGGGGGGGATTTCTAAATAATAATATCTTTATGTTATTTTAATCATAACTAGATACATTATTATTGTTCGTAAGTGTTGAAAAAATTGTTTAAAATATTTTTAAAATTTTTGTCCACACTTAGGCTTGGGATCCATTGGGGCTCAACGTTACTTTTCAGAAACTTGGGCTGTTCTGAAAAAATATTTTTTCAAAATATTTTGATTTCAATTATTTTTTCTATATTAATGGATCATATTATTATTATGTATTTTGATTGCCAGGGGTTAGTGCGAGTACCAGGACTTGTTTTCTTTTCACATTGAAAGGATATTGATCAATTGCTTTAAGAGGAAGTCTTCCTCTGACCTTATTATCATTCTATATGTGGTCAGTGTACTCGCATTAACTCCTGTTCTGTATCGTATGATTTCGATGACAATATGGGAAGCGTATGTCACGGTATGTTGTTGGGGATTTGGACACTCCGGTCCTTTCCCCGCAGGGTCACTCTACTTTATCAATTTCTATTTCAGACGATCAAGATTAGGGTGATGTATCTGTGATGTCTTCCAACAGTGTGCCTCCGTCGTCACAATTAATGAAGGGCTAGCGGAAAAGTGCTCATGTAATACGCCAATTGCCTAAGAGGACCCTAGTAGGTTCGACGGCCTTTGACGTCCGCTAGCTCGCCCGGTGTAGCGTCCATTCACCGAATGGTTCGGCAGCCGGGTTCGTCCGTTGCGGTCTAGAAGGAATTTTGGGGTGATGCGAGCACTATAAAATTAACTTAATGCACACCCAGTGACGGCGGATCGGAGGGAGAACGGAGGAAGCCTTTTAGTCCGGTTCATAGCTCGTTCCGGTCCATCCGAACGGCAAGCGAGAGAGGCCCCTCTCTCGTTCAACAACATCTGGCCCCAGATGTTGTGGTACAAATGTGTAGTTAGCGGAGCATACGTCCGTCGCTCGGGACGCTCCGTTGTATAGGCAGTCCGCTGAGACTGCTAAGGCTTCCTCTTCTCGTCAGCGCACACGACCGCACCTTGGCTGCGTGACCGCCGATATATTACCAGCTTCGCCGATTAAGGATTCTTCGGCGACCAGGTCACACCATCCGGCAGCCAGGGATTCGAGACCGATGGACTCCGGACGTTCGCATAGGAAAAGTATGCGGGAGCCATCTGATGCGGAGCTGCCCTCGGCGAAGCAGCCATAGACTGCGCCTCCGCAGGTCTCGACGCCGGACATTCTTGTGCACATAGCACAGCTTATCGCAGCATCCCAGCAGCCGACAGAAACGGTGTCGGATCGAGAATTATCCGACAGCGCTGGGTCGGTAGCCGGGGACTCGAGGCCTGCAGACTCCGGACGTTCGCATAGGAAGTGTGCGGGAGTCAACGTACACGGAGCTTCCAGCGGCAATGCATCGTAAGTCCGCTACTGCACAGGCCTCGAGAACGGATGTGCTTTCCTTAATAGCACAGTTTATCGCAGCATCCCAGCTTCAACTGAATCTGTCGCATATATTTTATCCGACGATGCTGGGTCGGGACGCTCCGCGGAAGCGGGTACGGACGTCCGAAAGTTTCATCCGGTCCGATGGGATACCGAAAGGGATTCGGTGGATTTCAAGCTTTCCCTTTCGGAACAACATATGCTGCGATGCCGGATAAGAAACTGATAGCGTCGGTGGACTTAGAAATTTTTGGTTCGGTTCAGGGACATCGTCCCTCAGTTCCGACATAGTCCAATAATGTCACACAAACTTTCGAATTATTGAACGACGCTACATATATTATTATTTTATGCTTGCTATCCAAGCATTTCTGGTTTCTTGTTCGAAGAGATGTCTTTCAAAAGTGTGCCTCTGTCGTCATAGTTAATGAAGAGTTAGCGGCAATAAGTGCTCATGGAATATGTCTATCGCTTACGGAGTGACATTCGCTAGCTCACCCGGTGTAGCGTACATTCATCGAATGGTTCGGCTGCCGGGTTCGTCCGTTGCAGTCTAGGAAGGAGATTTGGGTGATGTGAGCACTTTAATTACTTTAGTTCTCACCCAGTGACGGCAGATTGAGGACTGATCGGAGGAAGCCGACAACATAGGGGACCGCATGTTGTGGTTCAGATATTTTACATTCGGAGCATATGTCCGTTGCTCGGGACGCTCCGTTATATTGACAGTCCGAGAGACTGTCTTTAATGCTTCCTCATCCTCACAGCAGGGCACACGACCGCACATTGGCTACGTGACCTCGAGTATCCGATCAGTTTCGGCATTCAGTGATTCCACAGCGAATAGGTCGCGCCATCCGGTAGCCAAGGGACACGAGGCTTATACACTCCGTTCGCTCGCATATTGGAAGTATGCACGGGGGTAACGATCTCGGAGCTTCCTGCGGCAATGCATCGTAAGACCGCTGCTCCTCAGGCCTCAGTGACGGACGTGCTATCCGAGTTAGCACAGTTGTTTCGCAGCATCCCAGCAATTGACGGTTTCTCGGTCGAATCAGGAATTATCCGACGGCGCTGGGTCGGTGCGGTCCGCGGTTGCATCAAGCTACGGACGACCGAACGCTTTATAGGGTCCGACAGGATGGCGAAAGGGATTCGAAAGATTTCGAGTTTTCCCTTTAGTAGTATCGGAAGATGCCTTTCATATCTTCTGGCATTTTTTCCAGTGATTATTTTTCGGACTTCATTGCTGCGATCTTGGATAAGAGACTTATAGCGTCATTGGACTCGGATTTTTCGATCGGTACAGGGACTTTGTCCCTGACTTACCGACGCAGTCCAATATTGTCATTACAACATGTGTTTTATTTTTCGACGCTATATATTTATATATATATACAAGCCTGCTACTAAGCATGATAGTTTAGTTTCTTGTCCGCGTGGCTCATTTCTGCCATTTTATCTTTTTTACATATAGTTTATTTTGGCAGAGCAGGGCATACCGAGAGTTCATATGCGTCTAGACGGTGTGATTAAAGACTGCATATATTCTTTTCGCCGTTATGTCTTTTCCAATTTCAATGTTGGGAACGACATTATGTATAGTAGACTTAACTTAGACGCTTTATTATACGTAATCCGCCTTACTGAGGCGTTATCATTACGTCTTCAAGAAAAGATTTACGGGATATTATTCTCAATGTAATTTCTTTTAAGGGCAGTAGTTTGTTCACGTATAACTCCGCCCTTCAGTGGCTGATTGGAGTTGGTTAGACGTGATGCAGCCCTAGCTACATCCACGCGTGGATAGTAGGTTAAGAACTCTCTCAGAGTCGCTTCGTTCTCGGAGGAGCTTCTCTTCGACGGCAACTTTCCGGCAATCCATGAATTGCTTGATTTATACATTCTCTTGTCTATCTAGTGTTACAAGAGATTCAGACTGGGGCAAACATTCGGTGGTTGACTCAGAGAGTGCCGCCGCAGTTGCCGGACCCGAGTGTGGCTGTTATGACGGTTGCCAGTCAAACAGATTGGGATATATACTGATCCCTACGGATTCGAAGTGCCAGGGTCTTTGGGTTCCGCAGTCTTTTAACTATCAGTTTAACTTCCGCGGAATAATGTTTTTTAGGCTTGCTTTATGTCATTGCATGAACATTATTCAGAAACGCATGCCCAAATTCCTGTCCTTTAATTCGACAGTAGTGGCATATCTCCGGAACCAGGGAGGCACTCTTTCGTTTCCATTATTCAATTTAATGGAAAGAATCCGTCTGTTGGTTATACTACACCAAGTTCAGTTTTGGTCCGTCATATTCTGGGTCGTCTGATTGTTTTATCGCACTCCCGTTCTCTTACGGGTCGCTTGTTGCTGTCAGAATGGACTCTCAACAAACAAGTATTTAATCAGATTTGCTATCTATGGGAGCGCCCAATGATGTTTTATTTATGACACAGCTTGCTAATCAATTGCAGACGTATGTGTTGGCTTGTCCAGATCTCTGAGCTAATACTGTTAACGCTCTATTGATCTATAGGACGGAATGATAGGATACGCGTATCCTCCGGCGCTGTTGTTTTAGCAGGTATTGCTAAGATAAACAACCACAATACATTTCTGTTGATAGCATCTCTATCTTCACAGAGATCATGAGTAATTTACTCTCTTGTCTACTGTGGATCTTAACGTGAAATCTTCCTCTATGTGAGGATCTTTTTTCACTGGGTAAATCGTGTCATCTTTATCACAACCAGCAAGGTCGCAACCTTCATGTATTCCGTTGTGTGGTCCATATTGCATTGTAAGCACTGTACTGGACGAGCTTTGGACGCGATTTCTTACTATAGGAGATCCTCTTCTTCGCTATTCTATGCGACTAAAGTGGAGGCTCTTCCGTCGTGGTGTAGGGATCATTATGTTCATATGGTTGATCCCTCCATACTACTCATTGCTATTTTTTAGTATACTTGTTTCACAGGATCTACTGCAGCCTGTTGTTATTTAGGTTATAGGTTTATGTTACCTCATACCTATGCACTCTTCGATAGTTTACATTTGAGTCTTTTGTCTCTTTATCTAAGTCAGTTAGTAACTTTTTGATAAATAGACTTAGAATCTTTAGATTAAATTCCTATACGGATTTTAACTTCGGTTCTTATTTAGCTAAGTAATCATTTGAGCCTCTGGAAACAGTAGTTTTCAAATTCTGACCTTTTAGACAGTAATCCTGTTGGTTTCTCTTTTACTGTAGAGTCAGTGAGTTTCATGCACTATCGATGGATGATTTTCACTTTCATAGTTTCGGAATCAATACTTCCGTTACTATTTAGGTTGGATTGTTGCATAAGAATTAGGCTCCTATTATCCGGAACCTATTATTTTAAGGTCCTTCCGTCTTCGTATGGGCATAGGCCTTTACTCTTTCCGGGTACAGTTTATGTATTTATAAACAGATATCTGTTTATTACAAGGGCGTAAGCTTCTTCTGTCTTTGATGTCTAGTAGAAGGACGTTACGCTCCATTTTATTGTTTATGGATTCTATTAACTAGCGTACTGCTTATGGTATATCATTGGCTTAGCAGTTGTGCTTAAGATTTCGGCTCATGAAGTAAGAGTTCTTCTACTTCTTGGGCTTACATTAATAGTGTTGCTATTATAGATTTTTGAAGGCTGCTCATTGCGCTCAGCCATCCATTCATGAATTTTATCTCAGAAATATCGAGTCCATTTCTGGAGGCCTCTATTGTTAGGTCTATTCTCTACTGCTCAGAATGTCATTCACTTAACAGTTGCTACTATAGCTAGGTAGGCTGTCTGTTTTGGCAGTGTCTCCGTTCGGCTGCCCTCTTCGCTCTGGGCTATTTGACCCAGGGCAAGAAAAAGGGGGGGGGGGGGGGAGGGTGTTCCCTTGGGTCACCTGTTTTTTACTATGAAAACAAGGGGATACCTCCTCCGGAGTTAGTAATTCTGAGCTGTTATTGGGATGGTTGTTTAGTGAGAAGTTTAAGTTATAAAATTCATTCAAGTCTTAGTTTTTAAAGTATAGCTTTTGAATATTGCATATGTCAACGGACATGATTATGCAATTCTCACACACTTTTAGGAGTATAAGAGTCTCTATTCTCTAGACTTACTTTATTGGCTTACTTTAAAAATTATTAGTATAAGGATTATTGGATATTAATAGAGTACATGGATGTATGAAGCTCAATTTTTGGAAGGTGTTGTATCTTTCTAATTTATCATAAATAAGAAGGATACATGTAAGGCCTATTACTTCTTTCCCCTACAGGGGATGACTCTATTTTATTTTATTGAGCGTATTCCATTTTGCTCTATGTCCTTGGCCCTCCAGCCTTTTTACTATTCAGCTATGTCTGGGTCATTGGTACAGTATAAAAATGTTAAAAAATTTATAGTAATTTATATATTTTTTATACTTACCAATGACCCAGACGGGGATGGCCCTCCCAGGAGTTGGGAACTCTTGCCTCCCCGCTGAGTACATAGCGCTTACCAGGCACTGGTTATTAGAATGATAAATGGCGCCAATTTCGGAACGTCCTTGACACTGCGCATGCGCAGTAGGGGCGAAGTGTGGAGGGCCTTTCAGGACATGTTTTCTTTAGTTTTAGATGCAAATTTTGGGGATTGGGGGGCAAAATTTGTGTTTGGCCCTATATTTTAAGAGTTAGCACCAGCTATGTCTGGGTCATTGGTAAGTATAAAAAATATATAAATTACTATAAATTTTTTAACTTTCTTAAATAAATTTAACTTAAATCCATATTTTACTGCTTCGTGAGTTTTTACCAGAGTTTGAAATGCATGTGATTTGACTCCGAACGTTTTTCATAAGTTACAACAGGAACGAAATATTTGACTGTTGTTTTCCGGGATTTTGGGTCCAAAACTGATTCCCGTCCGGGAGGCCGGGAACTACACTGAAATTCCGGGATTTTCCCGGGCATTCCGGGAGAGTTAACATGTCTGGTAGCATCACTAAATTTACCCTCTGTGATCCTCAATGTGAATCAGGATCTCAAAACTGAACAGAAAGAGGTACCCAGAGGATAAATTGGCCCATTGTATGGGATAGCATCATCAAATTCACCCTCTGGGAACCTCATTCTGCAAATGACAGACTGCTTATTTTCAGGCCTGCCTATAGACTAGAAGACCAAGCTCCCAATGTCACAGAAAGGACAGCCCACACATTTACTTTTGTCTATTTGGTCCATAACTGTTTTGTGAAAAGAGATATCAAGATGAAACTTATAAAATGTATGCCACAACTGGACAGTATGTTGTGTAGAGACAATCCTGAGCTCTCAAGCTGGTCATAAACAGACTTCAAAAGAAGGAACCAGCATGCATATTAATTTTTTTTTGTGTCAAATGCATAATTTTTCAAAGGAACAAGATATCAAGATGAAACTTATGTTTACATCTGTAAGACCACCCGAGAGTGTGTTGCATATAGATTTCAAGATCAAGCCTGCCAGGTCAAGGTCACATACAGAGGTTTAAAGAAGGAATCAGCATGCATATATTAATTTTTTCATGTCCACTCCATAATGTTTTCATGGAATAAGAAATCAAGATGAACCTCCCTCCCCCAAATTGTGTTCAGTACATTATTTTGTATTTGATCGAGCATGGGAAGGTGTGTCAGACAGGGTGTCATAATGAATTAATTGTATTTCTATATTTTCTCAGACTGACTTGGTAAATATATTTTATCCAATTTTATCAAACTGTAATTCAGTTTTTAATATTTCAGAGTACAAAAATGCATTTGAAATTCGGCAGAGAATTCACACCAACAGAGATTCTGTGTTTTGTTTGTGTGCAAAAACCGCTGAAGAGAAAAGCAACTGGATGGCTGCTTTGATGTGTCTTCAAACTAGGAGGTAGGTAGTGGGTCCAGTTAATACTTTGGGCCTCTGTTAAAACCACCTTTATATTACGTCAATCACTAGTTCTGTTATATGTGAAATGATATAATTATTAATTCCTGCAAGTGAAGCTCAAAGCATGCTTTCATAATCACTTTCCATCCATTGTCCATCCATCGTCTGTCGTGAACTTTACATTATTGACTTCTCAACAACTACTGCACCAAACTGAACCATATTTGATATGAATGTTCCTTATATGCAGGCCTGAAAATAAGCAGTCTGACATTTGCAGAATGAGATCCCTAGTGGGGGAATTTGATGATGCTATCCCATACTGTGGGCCATTTTATCCTCTGGGTACCTTTTTCTGTTTAGTTTTGAGACCCTGATTCAGATTGAGGTTCACAGAGGGTAAATTTAGTGATGCAACCCTGCTGTGCAGGGTAGCATCACTGAATTCACCCTCTGGGGAGCTCATTTTTCAGATGATAGTTTGCTTGTTTTCTGGCTTGATCATATGTTAATTCAAGTCAGTTATCCTCCACCAGTGCCACCAATTCTCTTTCAACACCATCCCAACCCTACCACCATGGCTTACAACTCATCAGTTTCAGTGATCTCTGTCAAAACAAGACTGAAATGGTAAAATTATTGGTTGAATTATGGGAGAAATTATCCCGCTTGAAATTTTAATATTTCAGCATCAGTGTGCAGAGGGTTAAATTTCCCCAGAAGTGTTCTTGGAATGGAAGTCCTGGATTTTTTATTAGCTCAACTTGACAAAGTCAAGCTGAGCTATTGCCATCACTGCTCGTCCATCGGCGTACATATGTGCTATGTACATTAGTACGTACGTCCACAATTTCCTTTGGCACACCTCACAGGTCGCATTTATGATCAGATCGCTTTGAAACTTGATATGCTTGTTTGGGGTGACCTCTAGGTGGGAGGTATCGATTTTCTTCAATTTCCGTCAAAAAATGTTGCCGCGGCCAACGCTCTTAGAACTAATTTTAGTCAGACCTCAATATTTCCCTTTGGCACACCCTACAGGGCGCACATTTATGATTGGATTTCTTTGAAACCTGGCAAGCTTGTTTGGGATGACCTCTAGATGGGAGCTATCGATTTTCTTCCATTTCCGTCAAAAAATGTTGCCGTGGCCAACGTTCTTAGAACTTAGTTTAGTCAGACCTCAATATTTCCCTTTGACACACCCTACAGGGCACATTTATGATTGGATTGCTTTGAAACCTGGCATGCTTGTTTGGGGTGAGCTCTAGATGGGGGCTGTCGATTTTCTTCCATTTCCGTCCATCAAAAAATGTTGCCGCTGGCAACGATCTTTGAACTTAGTTTAGTCAGGCATCAATATATTCCTTTGGCGTGCCCTACAGGGCACATTTATGACCAGATCGGTTTGAAACTTTGTATGCTTGTTTGGGGTTACCTCTAGATGGGATCTATTTTCTTCGATTTCCGTCAAAAAATGTTGCCACTGGCAATGACCTTCGATGAACTTAGTTTACACTTAATGCAGTTAAGCATCAATATTTCCCCTTGACACACCCCACAGGGCACATTTATGATTGGATCGCTTGCAAATTTGCTGTGCTTATGTGGGGTGACATCTATATGGGAGCTGTCGAATTTCTTCCATTTCTGTTAAAAAATATTGCCGCTGACCTTTGAACTTAGTTTCTTCAGACCTCAATATTTCCCTTTAACACACCATTCAGGCCACATTTATGACCGGACCACTTTGAAACTTGGTATGTGTGTTTGGGGTGACCTCTAGATGTGAGCTATTGCTTTTTGCTCACCTGGCCTAAAAGGCCATGTGAGATTTTCTCATCACTTGGCGTCCGTCGTCTGGCGTCCATAAACTTTTCACATTTTCATCTTCTTCTCTGTAACCGCTGAGCCGGTGTGAACCAGACTTGGCAGGAATGATCTATGGGAGGTCCTCTACAAACGATCCTCAGTTTGTTCCCGTCGGATAAAAAACACGGCTTCCAGAGGCATTCTTTGATTCTGGTTGGTGGATTTTCCAAAATCTTCTCCTCTGAAACTGCCAGGCCAAATGTTTTGAAACTTCATATAAATGATGACTGGGACCCCCTTTACCAACAATCCTCATTTAATGTTGATCGGGTTATAAACATGGCTTATAGTTACTATAGAAACCCTATGGGATATCACATTTTCCTCTTCTTCTCCAAAAAAAACTGAGGCGATTTGAAAACAAACCTGGCAGGGATAGTCTATGGGAGGTCCTCTTCAAGCGATCCTCATTTTGTTCCCGTGGGTTGAAAAACATGGCCGCCAGAGGCATTCTTTGAAACTGATGGGTGGATTTTCAAAAATCTTCTCTGAAGAAAGTGCCAGGCCAAATGTTTTGATACTTTTCATAAATGGTGACTGGGACCCCCCCTACCAACGATCCTCATTTAATGATGATTGGGTTGCAAACATGGCAACAATTGCGGCCTATAGTTACCATGGAAGCCCTATGGGAAATCACAGTTTCATCTTCTTCTCCGGAACATCTGAGCCGACGTGAACCAAACCTGGCAAGGATGGTCTATGGGAGGTCCACTACAAACGATCCTCATTTTGTTCCCGTGGGTTGAAAAACATGGCCGCCAGAGGCATTCTTTGATTCTGATAGATGGATTTTCAATCAAGTGATGACTGGGACCCTCTCTACCAACGGTCCTCATTTAATGTTGTTCGGGTTGTAAACATGGCCACAATTGCGGCTTATCAGGGAGCAAAATGACCGGGATCGCATCGCAAAATGCGATGCAATATCCACACATTGCGATACAACTTTAGGTCTATGAATCGCAAAGCGCCAATGCAAATTACGAGGCCGAATTAATTTATTTCGAAAAATCTTTTTAACTTTGTATGCTGTTGTATTCACCTGCGGGGAACCCGGAAGAGTCTCCATGTCATTCATTTGTTCAGACCCCCTCTAAGAGACAATTGTGCTGTACACATGCGCAGTTGTGCCTGTTACCAAATATTGAGCGGGATTTTCCAAAACGCACGCACGTTTTGGGAAATCTCTGTCAATATTTGGTAACAGACACAACTGTGCATGTGTACAGCTAAATCGATGGAGCAACTACTCTTTTGATTCAAGGGATTATTTATCCGAAAATCGAGGTAATTTGAATGTTAAAATTTTAGAGAATAGTATCAACTTTGGAAGTTCCTAATTTGTAGCATCTCTAATGTGTTCGCAATCTGAGTTGTGCTCATTATCGAGGTGTGCATAAAATTGCTCACCCCATTTCAAATGCAGGTACGTTTAGGGGCGCGAGCGCAATGGCATGCCTTTCCTGCATAGGCCTGAATCCCTAAGAAAGTTGATTCATTCCTCTCTCATCACATAACATTTTATGCTCTCAAAATCAACCAGAATGCGTCTCCTGCCCTTTGAAACTTCAAATTTTTCCGGGGGAGGCACCCTGGACTTCCCACCAACGAGGGGGGACACCCTTCTCATGCTCGCCCCCAGCGAAACGCTTTGTGGTTCCGACTTCATGTCATCTGCTGTGACCATCAAGAAACAACTGCGGTGCAAAATTTTCAAAACAATTTGCTCCCTGCTTATTGTTACTATAGAAACCCTATGGGAAATCACGTTTCATCTTCTCTGGAACTTCTGAGCCGATGTGAGCCAAACTTCGCAGGAATGGTCTATGAGAGGGTGGAAATATATGGCCACCAGAGGCTATATTCTAATGCTTAACCCAATGCCTCTCCTGTCTGCAGGAAGATCAGTATTGTCAGCAAAATACTTGTTTTTTGAGAATCTGGTAAGGGTTGGTTCCAGTTTTTTCTCCACTGAGAACTGGGAAAAACCCCCCAAAAATGTTGTGTATACAAGTCAAAATAAGCTGTAGCATAACTGCAATAAACTAAGTAGACTGAGCTTCTGCCCTGACAAGATCAGAATCTGACATTTTCTGGAAAAGCTATCAGTGAGAGCTTTCCAGAAAATGATGTCAGCTTCTGGTCTTATCAGTGTAGAAAGAGAAAAGATACATAGTTTATAGGATTATCCTACACAACTTATTTTGACTTGTACTGTAAAACAAGTGCAACTGTAGGTTGATATCTTCAGCTGTAATCTAATTATGTTTGATACATGTTGACAAATTGTTTAGAAAAATCTTGGTTACATTGTAAATTCTCTTTATTATCTTGCAATCATGTCAGCTCAGATGACAGTAATTATTTTTTTCTTTTAAGATTCCTGTAACCCTTTACCTATCCAAAAGCTATTTTGAAAGAGAATACTGTTTGAAAAAATTGTAATTTTCAAAATATTTTAACCCTTTTTTACTGATTTTTTTTTGTTGAAACAGAATTCATAAATGTGTGCATTTTCAAGAAAATCTTCTTTGAAACTACAGGGCCAAATGGTTTGAAAAAACTTAATGTGACTGATGACTGTAACCCCCCTCTACCAATGATCCTTATTTTAATCTTCATCGGGTTGCAATTATGGCTGCAATTGTGACTTATAGTTACTATAGAAACCCTATAGGAAATCACATTTTCATCATATTCACTGAAAGTACTGAGCCAGACTTGGCAGGCATTGTCTATGAGAGGCTCTCTACAACTGTTACTCACTTTATTCCTGTTGGGTGAAAAAACGTGGCCACCAGAAGAATTCTTTGATTCTGATTGGTTAATTTTGAAAACTCTTCTCCTCTGAAACCACAGGGCCAAATGTTTTGAAACTTTGCATGGTTGATAACTGGGACACCCTCCACCAACATTCCACATTTTTATGTTGATCATTTTGCAAACATGGCCACAATTGCGGTTTATAGTTACTATAGAAAAAACCTATGGGAAATCACATTTTCATCTTCTCTCTGGAACTATTGAGCTGACGTGAACCAAAACTTTGCAAGAATGGTCTACAGGAGGCCCTCTACAAACAATCCTCTTTTTGTTCCCATTGGCTGGAAAATATGGCCACCAGAGACATTCTATGATTCTGTTTGATGGATTCAAATGTTTGGAAACTTCACGTGATTGAAGACTGGGACACCTACCAATGATCCTCATGTAATGTTGATGTAATGTTGCAAACATGGCCACAATTGCAGCTCATAGTTACCATGGAAAGCTTATGGGAAATCACATTTTTATATGTATTTCCAGGTGAGCGATTTCTGTAGAGCCTCTAGTTTTCATTTCCATAAAAAATTATTGTCGTTATCACCAGCCTTTGAACTTACTGCATTTATGCATTAACTTATCCCTTTTGCACTCTCTGCAGGGTATATTTATGAATTTCCATTAAAAAAAAACAAAACAAAAACCATTGCCACAAGCAATGACCTTCTACTTAGTGCACAAAAAGTACATTTATGCATTAACATCTTCCTTTTGGCATGCCTTAGAGGGCACGTTCATTATCAGGTTGTTTTGAAACTTTGTATGCTTATGCAGGGTGACAAAGATAGGAGCTATTGATTTTCTTTTCATTTCCATCAAAAACTGTTGCTGTTAGCAACAATCTTTGAATTTAGTGCATTTGTGCGTCAACATTCTTTGACATGGCCTACAGGCCACATTTATCTTATGATTGTTTTTGAACTTGGTTTGCTCATTAGGCAAGATCTTTAGATAAGAGCTATTGATTAGCATTCATTTCTGTGAAAAAAGTTGCCATTTACAATAACCTCTGAACATACTGCATTTGTGTATCAACATTCTTTGACATGGCCTACAGGCCACATTTATCATAGGATTGTTTTTGAACTTGGTTTGCTCATTAGGCAAGATCTTTAGATAAGAGCTATTGATTAGCATTCATTTCTGTGAAAAAAGTTGCAATTTACAATAACCTCTGAACATACTGCATTTGTGTATCAACATTCTTTCTTTAGCCAGTCTTACAGTTTAAATTTAAAAATGCATGGATTACTCTGACGTTGTGCACACACAATGCTGTTATGTAGAAATTTCATCAAATAACATTGGTACCAATGATCTTCAATTTTGCCATTTCATTTCTAACTTACCAAGTTCAAGTTTGTCAACTTGAGCTACAGTGTCATTGACACTTTCATTTTACTCTCTTGTATGTAAGAATCATACAGTAGTTGAAAACTTGTGTTATTAGCTCAACTTTATTAAGTCAAGCTGAGATATTGCTGTCACTTCTCGTCTGCCGGCATACCTATGAATGTACGAACGTACGTCCACAATTTCCTTGGACACACCCCACAGGTCACATTTATGATCAGATCGCTTGAAACTTGGTTTGCTTGTTTGGGGTGACCTCCAGATGGGAGCTATCGATTTTCTTCCATTTCCCTCAAAAAATGTTGCTGGCAATGACCTTTGAATTTGTTTCGTCAGGCATCAATATATTCCTTTGGCACACCCTATATGGCACATTTATGATTGGATTGCTTTGAAACTTGGTATGCTTGTTTGGGGTGACCTCTAGATGGGAGCTATCGATTTTCTTCTATTTCCGTAAAAAATTGTTTCCGCTTTCAACAGCTTTTGAATTTAGTTTAGTCAGGCATCAAAGAATTCCTTTGGCACGCCCTATGTGGCATATTTATCATCAAATTGCTTTGAAACTTGGTATGCTTGTTTGGGGTGACCTCTAGATGCGAGCTATCAATTTTCTTTCATTATACCCCCACTTTCGAAGAAAATGGGGGTATACTGGTTACATGCGTCCGTCCGTCCGTCTCTCCGTCTGTCTGTGCATCCGCACTAACAAATGACTACTTTTGTGGCTACGAGTAAGTAAAACAGGATACTTATGTGGTTAAAGTTTGTTATGTGGCTAGCCATGTAACAGAATCTCTTATTGTGGGGGTTTGGATAAATGTAGAGTAGGGTTAGGGCATTCCAGGGTGGGGTTTAGGAGTGGGGTGGGGTGGGGGTCAGTGAAGGGGTGTTAGAGTTATGTGGCTAGGGTTAGTGTTAGCTTAGGGTTAGGTAAGGGTTAGGGGTGGGTAGGGTTAGGGTCAGTAAAAGGTAGGGTTAGGGTTAGCTGATCCCCCAAAAATTTTCCTCCAAAAAACTTGTTTTATTATGTTGGACATGTGTTTTAGGTTAGCCACCTAATATGTCCATAAAATAGCCACATAAGTAGCCATTTGTTAGAATGTCCGTGTGTGAGTCAGTGAGAATATTCATAACTTAAGTAAATTATTATTTTCTATAATATTTGTTGGTCATAGGTATGCCCACACTAGTTATTTTTTTTTAGCTCATCTTGACAAAGTCAAGCTGAGCTAATCTCATCGCTTCCCGTCCGTCGTCTGTCAACACCATGTTTTGGTCTTCTCCTCCAAAGCCACTGGGCCAATTCAAGTGAAAGTTTGTGTGAGTGATGGTCCCAAAGGGGCATTTCATTTTTGTTCAACACGGCATGCCCAGCCCCATAGGGAGGGAGTGGGGGAAAATGCTCCAAAATATTTTAAAAATCTTCTTCTCAAGAACCAGTGTGTACAATGACTTGATATTTGCTATGGAGCTTCCATATGAGGTGTAGAATCAAGTTTGTTCAAACGAAGTTCATAAAGTAATATTTGGCTTTGTAATAGGAGGGGTAAGATTTTTGGCCCCGCCCAAAATTTCTATTTTCTGAACCGATGGTCCGGTATGAACCAAATTTGGTTTGTGGTAGTATTGGGTCATAAGTACTTGACCCATGCAAAAAAAAAAATTCCTGCATCCCCATGGGAACCCTGGGAGCTAAAAATAGAAATATTTTCAAACGCCCATATTTCCCAAACCCCACGGAACAGAGAGCTTTTATTTGGTATGAAGTATCCTTATGACCAGTAGAATTGAATGGTAAAAAAAAATTGCCATCGGTTATGTTAGGGTGTTCTGTAATGGGCATCGAAAAAATGCTGAGTCAGCATATTTGCAAAAATTAAAAAAAATCTTTTCTCCAGAACCAATCATCAGAATCTTTTGATATTTGGTATACAGCATTCATAGGGGGGTCAGATAAAAGTTTGTTGAAATAAAGCTCATTGGTTCATATTTGGGCTCTGTACAGGAGCCCGAAGTTTTAACATAGGGTAATATGGGGAATATTCTTTAAAAATCTTCTTCTTCAGAACCACCAGTCAGAATCTTTTAATATTTGGTATACATCATTGTTATGAGGGTCAGATTCTAGATTGTTCAAACCAAGTCCCTAGGTTAATATTTGGGCTTCCTATGGAAGCCCAAATTTTATCTTTGTTCAATATGGAGGGTAATTTAAAAAAATCTTCTTCTTCAGATCCATCAGTCAGAATGCTTTGATATTTGGTATGCAACATCTCTATGGGGGACAGATTCAAGTTTGTTCAAATCAAATCCCTAGGTACATATTTGGGCTCACTATGGTAGCCCAAATTTTTACTTAGTGCAATATGAGAAAATTTCTTTAAAAATCTTCTTCTTCGGATCCACCAGTCGGAATGCTTTTATATTTGGTATACAACATCTCTAGGGGGGTCAGATTCCAGGTTGTTCAATTCGAGTGCCTAGGTTAATATTTGGGCTCCATATGGGAACATGAAATTTAACTTAGTACAATATGAGGGAATTTCTTCAAAAATCTTCTTCTTCAGATTCACTTGTCAGAATGCTTTCACATTTGGTATACAACATCTCTAGGGGGGTCAGATTCAAGTTTGTTCAAATCGGATCCATAGGTCAATATTTGGGCTCGCTATGGTAGCCCAAATTTGAACTTAGTGCAATTTGAAGAAATTTCTTTACAATTTCTCTTCTTCAGATCCAACAGTCAGAATGCTTTCATATTCGGTACACAACATCTCTAGGGAAGTCAGATTTAACTGTGTTCAAATCAACAGTCTGGGTTAATATTTGGGCTCTCTATGGGAGCCGGAATTGGCCATTCTGCTGAAGAATTAAAAATTTTGTATTCAGTACCCTCTGGAGGTGCTAAGATTAATCCACATAGGTTGTATCAAGGGGGCTTCATAGGGGAGCTCTACATTTTACTTTTGATCAACTGAAGAAAAGGCATGATGCCCAGATTATTTTTGTCACTCCTGAGGGACTCAAGGATTGACAGTGTAGCCTGTGGAGATGGCTTGCTTAATGTAGACTCATTCTTGGACTCTGTTTAAATTGTGTTCTGTACAAGATGAGCGCTTCAGGCCCTGTGGGGCCTCTTGTTTTATTACTTGTTCCCTTAGAAATTGTGTCCATCCGAGCCAAATTTTGTCTGTTCAGCCTGTATCTCGGGTATCGAATGTTCTATTGCAATGAAATTTGCCATGAACACTGCTTATGGTATAGGCTTTAAAAAAAGGATTCAACGATATTTCTCACATTCTCCTTTTTAGAGTTATCCCCCTTTTTTGACTTAGAAATTGTAGGAAATAGACATAATTTGTCTGTTCAGCCTGTATCTCAGGTATGGGTTATCGGATTTCAGTGAAATATGGCATGCAGTTTGCCTATGACAAAGGCTTCTGTCTCATTGTATAAAACTTCCAAAACAACAAACAATTTACCATACCTTTTGACTTAGAAATTGTTGGAAACTTTCGAAGAAAATGGGAGGGGGTGGGGGGGGGGGGGGGTATACTGGATTGCATCCGTCCATCAATCCATAAGAGAATATTTGTAAATAATATTTGTTGGTCATAGGTATGCCCACACTAGGCGGTACACCATGTGGGGGTATGCACCGGACGAAAGTCCAGCTCTTGTTTCTTTCAAAAACAGTTTCCGTTTGCAGTGACCTTTGATCAACTCAGAGCAGTTATGAATCAATATTTATACCCCCGCTTCGAAGAAGTGGGGGCTATATAGGAATCGCCCTGTACGTCCGTACGTCCGTCCGTCCGTCCGTCCGTCCGTCCGTCCGTCCGTCCGTCCGTCTGTCCGTCCGTCCGTACGTCCATCCGTACGTCTTTCCGGACATGAAATTCTTGTGTGCGCAACTCCTCCTACATTTATCAATCAATTTGGACAAAACTTTTCAGACATCATCACTACTAAGTGAACATGCGCATATTCCAAGATTTTTGATCTGCGACAATTTTAACCAGGTTTTCTCCCTTTGACTTAGATTTATTGTGTCTTTCCATCCGAACAAATTCTTGTGTGCGCAACTCCTCCTACATTAATGAACCGATTTTGATGAAACCTTTCAAACATCATCTCTACTAAGTGAACATGTGCATATTCCAAACTTTTTAATCTGCGACAATTTTAACCAGGTTATCTCTCTTGAACTTTGATTTAATATGGGTTTCTACATGAAATTCTTGTGTGCGCAACTCCTCCTACATTTATCAATCAATTTGGACAAAACTTTTCAGACATCATCACTACTAAGTGAACATGCACATATTCCAAGATTTTTGATCTGTGACAATTTTAACCAGGTTATCTCCCTTTGACTTAGATTTATTATGTCTTTCTGTTTGAACAAATTCTTGTGTGCGCAACTCCTCCTACATTAATGAACCGATTTTGATGAAACCTTTCAAACATCATTTCTACTAAGTGAACATGTGCATATTCCAAACTTTTTGATCTGCGACAATTTTAACCAGGTTATCTCTCTTGAACTTTGATTTAATATGGGTTTCGGCATGAAATTCTTGTGTGCGCAACTCCTCCTACATTTATCAATCAATTTGGACGAAAGTTTACAGACATCATCACTACTAAGTGAACATGCGCATATTCCAAAATTTTTGAGCTGTGGCAATTTTAACTAGGTTATCTCCCTTTAACTTAGATTTATTATGGGTTTCTACATGAAATTCTTGTGCGTGCAACTCCTCCTACATTTATCAGTCAATTTGGACAAAACTTTTCAGACATCATCACTACTAAGTGAACATGCGCATATTCCAAGATTTTTGATCTGTGACAATTTTAACCAGGTTATCTCCCTTTGACTTAGATTTATTATGTCTTTCCGTTCGAACAAATTCTTGTGTGCGCAACTCCTCCTACATTAATGAACCGATTTTGATGGAACCTTTCAAACATCATCTCTACTAAGTGAACATGTGCATATTCCAAACTTTTTGATCTGCGACAATTTTAACCAGGTTATCTCTCTTGAACTTTGATTTAATATGGGTTTCTGCATGAAATTCTTGTGTGCGCAACTCCTCCTACATTTATCAATCAATTTGGACAAAAGTTTACAGACATCATCACTACTAAGTAAACATGCGCATATTCCAAAAATTTTAGAGCTGTGGCAATTTTAACTAGGTTATCTCCCTTTAACTTAGATTTATTATGGGTTTCTACATGAAATTCTTGTGCGTGCAACTCCTCCTACATTTATCAATCAATTTTGACGAAACCTTTCAAACATTATCACAACTAAGTGAACATACGCATATTCCCAAATTTTTGATCGGCGACAATTTTAACCAGGTTATCTCCCTTTAACTTGGATTTATTATGGGTTTTCAAATGGGATTCTTGTGTGTGCAACTCCTCCTACATTAATGAACCGTTTTTGAATACATGTTACACATTGTAAATGTGTTTTTCCAAATGTAAACCATATATGTGTGGGCTCTTTAAGTATTCAGTGCTGTTCTGTGGAAGGCCACATGCAAATACAAATTTCAACAACAAAAAATGATCTTTATGTATACATTTCCTTATGGCCTTCGCCTACATGATCAGAAGTGCATTCCTCTAAAAACCCAAAGCGGGGGTATTAATCACCTTCAGTGATAGTTCTAGTTCCCTTTGGCACACCCTGCAGGTCACTTTTATGATCAGATCGCATTGAAGCTTGGTGTTCTTGTTTGGGGTGACCTCTAGAGGGGAACTAGTGATTTTCATCTATTTCCATCAAAAAATGTTGCTGTTTGAACTTTGTTTAGTTGGGTATCAATATTTCCCCTTGGCACACCCAACAAAGCACATTTATGATCGGATCCCTTTGAAACCCGGTATGCTTGTTTGGGGTGACCTCTAGATGGGAGCTATTGATTTTCTTCCATTCCCGTCAAAAATAGTTGCCGTTGGCAATGACCTATGAACTTAATGCAGTTAATCATCAATATTTCTCTTTGGCACACCCTGCAGGGCACATTTTTGATCAGATTGCTTTGAAACTTGGTGTGCTTGTTTGGGGTGACATCAAAATAGGAGCTATCGATTTTCTTTCATTTCCGCCAAAAAATGTTGCCGATGGCAACGACCTTTGAACTTGTTTAGTTAGGCATCAATATTTCCCTTTGTCACCCCTTATAGAACACATTTGTGATCAAATCGTTTTGAAACCTAGTATGCTTGTTTGGGGTGACCTCTAGATGGGAGCTATTGATTTTCTTCCATATCCGTCAAAAAATGTTGCCGCTGGCAACGATCTTTGAACTTAGTTTAGTCAGACATCAATATATTCCTCTGGCACGCCCTTCAGGGCACATTTATAATCGGATTGCTTTGAAACTTGGTATGCATGTTCGGGGTGACCTCTAGATGGAAGCTGTTGATTTTCTTTCATTTCCCTAAAAAATTATTGTTGTTAGCACCAGCCTTTGAACATGGAGCATTTGTGCAGCAATTTATCCCTTTTGCATTCTCTACAGGGCATATTTATGAATTTCCATAAAAAAACCCCAAAAACATTGCCACAAGCAATGACCTTCAAACTTATGCATTTGTTCATTAACATCTTCCTTTGGCACGCCTCCAAGGGCGCATTCATTATCAGGTTGTTTTGAAACTTGGTATGCTTATTCAGGGTGACCAGGATAGGAGCTATCAATTGTCTTTTCATTTCCATCAAAAACTATTACTGTTAGCAACAACCATTGAATTTATTGCATTTGTGCATCAACATTCTTCTTTGACATGGCCTACATGGCACATATATCATAGGATTGTTTTTATACCCCCACTTTCGAAGAAAATGGGGGGTATACTGGATTACATGCGTTCGTCTGTCGGTGTGTCTGTGCGTCCGTGTGTGAGTCCATCCGAGAATATTCATAACTTTCATAACTTAAGTAAATTATTATTATGGAACTTGTTTTTAATTCATTTATGCTCCATTGATCCACACTTCAGTGGGGGTATAAATTGCCTTTATCAATAGCTCTTGTTGGACTTGGTGTGCTCATTTGGCGAGACCTCTAGATAAAAGCTATCAATTAGCATTCATTTCTGTGAAAAAGGTTGCTGTCAACAATGACCTTTAAACTAATTGCATTTGTTTATCAACATTCTTCCTTTAGCCACTTTTCAGTTTACATTTAAAAATGCATGGATTACTCGGATGTGCACACACAATGCTGTTATGTTGAAGTGTCGCCAAATAACATTGGAACCAGTGTTCTTCAGTTTTGCCAATTCACTTAGAACTTACTAAGTTTAAGTTTGTCAAGTTGAGCTGCAGTGTCATTGACACTTTCATTTTCTGCTTTCTAGTATGCTTGAAAGAAAATTGGATGGCATTTTGAAGGAAGAAGAGAAAAAACAACCTCTCAGGCTACCAGATCCCAGTTTCTATAGGTACGTATTTTATATTTATGATATGTTGTCCAACTGTTGAATCAGATGTTGGTTCAATAGTTTTTCTTTTCAAATCACCTTGGATTGATATGTTGGTTCAACTGGTTGAGTGCTGTAAATCCATATTTGGGGTTTATTATGCCTCGACCTCCACAGAAGGTTTTGGTTGGCATGTAGTGAGTTCTGCCCATTGTTAGACTTAAACTTAGAAAACCCTATCCATATGAACTTCTTAAATTGTTTTTTTGTCCATTGAAATAATTGTTGTTGAATATTCAGGCAGCAGAAAAATTGAATAAATTTTATGTTGCCCATCTTCAATGGGTTTGCAGGAAAAGTTTAACCGAGTTAGTCTGCATGTGTGTTCATTTGTTTATTGAAAATAGCAGGCATTAGAGCTGTAGGTTTTTAAATTTCTTGTTCGGTTTCGGTTTTGGTTTTTCAGGTGGAGTGAAACCTCGGTTGTCGGTTTGTTCATGAGGCCAAATAAAATTCAATAAAACTCATTCTTATGTCCGGAGTCATAACTGAATGGCAGTGAAATTGAGTGAAACTCAATAAATGCCCGAAATAAACTATAATACATGGAGAATCAGGAAGGCCAATATAATAATTACCTAAATATACAGAACTGTTATTGTGCTTGGCCATTTTTCGAAGTCTGACACCTACACGCAACTTGAGGAAAGCTGCAAACACAACTGAACTGAAATGTCGGAAATTCATAGAATGTATTCTTCCCAGAGTAGTGAGAGTACCCAGACACTGCCATTGACAGTGTCTGGGTACTCTCACTAGTCTGGGATGGCTACATTCTGTGAATTTCTGCAGCAAGAGCGTATTTAATAAAAAACGAAAAACCTTAGATTACAGGATGTCGACGGATTCGGTTTCGGTTATTAAAAAAAACTAAAAACCTTGGTTCGGTTTCGGTTAACCTACAGCTCTAGCAGGCATTAATGCCATCTAATTCTTGCTGAATGCTAACACGCCAATGAAAAACATATGCTATTAGTATTGCATATTCCAAGCTTCACATTTCTCTATTTTCTTTTTCTAAAGTACAGGTTCCACAATAGAAATGCTTCATATTGTGTGGAAGTGCTTCATATTATTTTTGAAGTGAAATAATTTTATTACTTTCCAAAGTGTGATTTACTGGCATTTCTGGGTTTGATTATAAACGATAATTTCACAAGTGAATTATGCAATCAACAGTTGTGTCATGTATCTGTGTGTGCAAACTAAAACACTTTGCCGTGGATGTAATGGGAACTTCATTGTTTTTTGTGTTTTAAACCCTTTACCTAATATGAAAAGCATTGTTTTTTTGTGTTTTAAACCCTTTACCTAATATGAAAAGCAGAGAACACTTGCAAAAACAATTCTTGAATAGCTATTATTTTCATTTTTTGGCTCAAAAACATAGGTTATGACCCCTCATTAGAATGAGCTCAACGAGCTCGTTCCAATGAGGGGTCATAACCTATGTTTTAGAAAAAAATGAAAAAATAATGAAAATTAATTGGTGATTTTTGAGAATAGCGGTAGCTGTTACGTTAGGTAAAGGGTTAAATAATATAATTATCGTTAATAATCAAAAGTAATAAACAGAGTAAACGCTTGACTGGATTGGTTACGTGAAATAATTCATTCAAGGCGAGGGACTATATTGTAAAACACTCGTGCGCATTCGCACACTTGTGTTTATACAGCGTCCCTCACCTCTCCTGAATTATTTTCCGTAACAAGTCCAGTCAAACGATTACTCTCTATGTACCCTCACTCAAAGAGTAGGGGATATACTGGATTACATCTGTCTGTCCATTTGTTCGTCAGTCTGCCCATTAGATCATCCATGTGAAATACAAGAAAATCTCCCCTTCAGATTGTTTCCAGTACACCATACTCCACCCTAGTTGTATTTTGTCATAGAATAACACTGAAAATTATAACAATAGATCAATGTCTTTTTCATTTTTTTTCTCACACAATTAGAGTTTGACATCAACTTCTTATATTTTTATACTGTAACCAATGACCTGGACTTAGCTGGTGCTAACCCAAAAATATCTAGGGCCAAACACAAATTTTGCCCCCCAATCCCCAAAATTTGCATGCAAAACCGAAAATTAGAAGTCCTATCTGGCCCTCCATACATTTTACCCTCCGTGCCTGCGCAGACGCCAGGAAGTCCCCGAATCTGGCACCAATAAATCATTCTTTGTTTGGCCCTTGTCAGATAAGAACAAACTGACATTTGTGCTTTTAAATCTCAATTAATAATGATGCCAGACCCAAATCAATAGTTAAATTGGTGGATCCAAGGACAGAACTGGATGAAGGAAGGAAGAAATGGTGGTTTGAAACGTTCAGGGCTGTAATTTTATATTATTTATTAAAATTAGTTCATGTTCCCTAATTTTGAGACATGAGGCTGACGTTATCACTGATTGATTAGGTCTCTGTCCTGCTGCCCTCTTCCTTCGTTCTGGGGTATTTGACCCAGAGCAAGGGGAAGGAGTGGGGGGGGGGGGGGGGGGGGGTGTTCCCCTATATCACCTGCTTTATAGTGAAAAGCAAGGGAATGCCTTCTCTGGAGTCAGTAATTCCGAGTCGATGCCGGGATGGTTTTAAAGTGTAAAGCTAATGTCTATCTCATTTATGTAATATTTTTAAAGTGTAGCTCGGTGTGAAGCATTTGTATATGTCACGTGTCATACGAGCATTAATATACAATCCTCGGACACTTTTAAATGAGTATAAAGAATCTCATTCTCTGGACTATATTTATTGGCTTTCCTTTAATAAATTAGTATAATGGTTTATACTGGATGTTAATAGAGATCATTGATGTTA
Source organism: Pictodentalium vernedei (assembly GCA_031216915.1). Lineage (NCBI taxonomy): Eukaryota > Metazoa > Mollusca > Scaphopoda > Dentaliida > Dentaliidae > Pictodentalium > Pictodentalium vernedei. The sequence continues at coordinate 453,192,348 of CM062292.1, read as the reverse complement.
TTGTGCTCAATTACGGAATGCTATTGTGTCTTTCTTTTTTGGTACAAACAAGAAAGATACATGTAAAGCTTGTTCTCCTCTTCTCCTTGAGGGGATAATTCTGTTTACATGTAATTGAGTCTATTGGATTATCCTTTATATCGTAGGCCCTCCAGCCTTTTTTCTATTCAGCTAAGTCTGGGTCATTGGTACAGTATAAAAATGTTAAAAATTTATAGTAATTTATATTTTTTATACTCACCAATGACCCAGACGGGGATGGCCCTCCCACGAGTTGGGAACTCTTACCTCCCTGCTGATTACATAACACTTACCAGGCACTGGTTGTAAGAATGAGGATTTGGCTCCAATTTCGGACTTCCTTGACACTGCGCATGCGCAATGGATAAAAGTATGGAGGACCACATAGAACACCGAGGGAGGGGGGGGGGGGGGGCAAAATTTGTGTTTGGCCCTAGAATTTTAGAGTTAGCACCAGCTAAGTCTGGGTCATTGGTAAGTATAAAAAATATATAAATTAGGCCATAAAAAAAGAACCTCTGTTTCTCAGGCCCGCGCGCATGGTCATATTTTTATACTGTACCAATGACCCAGACATAGCTGGTGCTAACTCTTAAAATATAGGGCCAAACACAAATTTTGCCCCCCAATCCCCAAAATTTGCATCTAAAACTAAAGAAAACATGTCCTGAGAGGCCCTCCACACTTCGCCCCTACTGCGCATGCGCAGTGTCAAGGACGTTCCGAAATTGGCGCCATTTATCATTCTAAGTTTGGCCCTTCATCAGTTAACATCTGACTGATCTTTGTGCTTTTAAATCTCAGTTTAAATGATGCCAGACACATAAATATTAGTGAAATGGTGATTCTAAGGAGGATAGAAAAGGAGGAGAGGAAAAGAATGTGTGACAGAATATTATCAGGACTGTAACTTAAAATTTTTTAATGAAATTATGTTAAGTTACCTATTTTCAAGGCAGCAGCCATTTTGTTGTCATTCTGATTATTTAGTTACACTGTTTTTTCAAGTGTTTTTCCTCTCTCCCTGTCCTTTAAGTTCCCCCTTGCTATTCTCCCATGCTTTTGGCATAATTTCTGTAATTATTATTACTAAAATTTCTTGGGAGTTTAGCTGAATAACAGAATGAATTCTGTTCTTTCCCCATGTTTACGTCTTCACCTACGGGTGGTTAGGCGTTGTGTTCTGCATCTACCATCTGATGTTCTGCAGTTTCTTCCCTGGAAGTCTCTGTTTTGCATCAGATGGTGTATTTTTGGTAACTGATTTCGGGCCTGGGTGCCTGGAGTCTTATTTTAGTGTTTTTACACTCATTGTTTACATTTACAACAGCCCTCTGTGTGAGGGGGGGATTTCTAAATAATAATATCTTTATGTTATTTCAATCATAACTAGATACATTATTATTGTTCGTAAGTGTTGAATAAATTGTTTAAAATATTTTTAAAATTTTTGTCCACACTTAGGCTTGGGATCCATTGGGGCTCAGCGTTACTTTTCAGAAACTTGGGCTGTTCTGAAAAAATATTTTTTCAAAATATTTTGATTTCAATTATTTTTTCTATATTAATGGATCATATTATTATTATGTATTTTGATTGCCAGGGGTTAGTGCGAGTACCAGGACTTGTTTTCTTTTCACATTGAAAGGATATTGATCAATTGTTTTAAGAGGAAGTCTTCCTCTGACCTTATTATCATTCTATATGTGGTCAGTGTACTCGCATTAACTCCGGTTCTGTATCGATGACAATATGGGAAGCGTATGTCACGGTATGTTGTTGGGGATTTGGACACTCCGGTCCTTTCCCCGCAGGGTCACTCTACTTTATCAATTTCTATTTCAGACGATCAAGATTAGGGTGATGTATCTGTGATGTCTTCCAACAGTGTGCCTCCGTCGTCACAATTAATGAAGGGCTAGCGGAAAAGTGCTCATGTAATACGCCAATTGCCTAAGAGGACCCTAGTACATTCATCGAATGGTTCGGCTGCCGGGTTCGTCCGTTGCGGTCTAGGAAGGAGATTTGGGTGATGCGAGCACTTTAATTACTTTAGTACTCACCCAGTGACGGCAGATTGAGGACAGATCGGAGGAAGCCAACAACATAGGGGACCGCTTGTTGTGGTTCAGATATTTTACATTCGGAGCATATGTCCGTTGCTCGGGACGCTCCGTTATATTGACAGTCCGAGAGACTGTCTTTAATGCTTCCTCATCCTCACAGCAGGGCACACGACCGCACATTGGCTACGTGACCTCGAGTATCCGATCAGTTTCGGCATTCAGTGATTCCACAGCGAATAGGTCGCGCCATCCGGTAGCCAAGGGACACGAGGCCTATACACTCCGTTCGCTCGCATATTGGAAGTATGCACGGGGTAACGATCTCGGAGCTTCCTGCGGCAATGCATCGTAAGACCGCTGCTCCTCAGGCCTCAGTGACGGACGTGCTATCCGAGTTAGCACAGTTGTTTCGCAGCATCCCAGCAATTGACGGTTTCTCGGTCGAATCAGGAATTATCCGACGGCGCTGGGTCGGTGCGGTCTGCGGTTGCATCAAGCTACGGACGACCGAACGCTTTATAGGGTCCGACAGGATGGCGAAAGGGATTCGAAAGATTTCGAGTTTTCCCTTTAGTAGTATCGGAAGATGCCTTTCATATCTTCTGGCATTTCTTCCAGTGATTATTTTTCGGACTTCATTGCTGCGATCTTGGATAAGAGACTTATAGCGTCATTGGACTCGGATTTTTCGATCGGTACAGGGACTTTGTCCCTGACTTACCGATGCAGTCCAATATTGTCATTACAACATGTGTTTTATTTTTCGACGCTATATATTTATATATATATACAAGCCTGCTACTAAGCATGATAGTTTAGTTTCTTGTCCGCGTGGCTCATTTCTGCCATTTTATCTTTTTTACATATAGTTTATTTTGGCAGAGCAGGGCATACCGAGAGTTCATATGCGTCTAGACGGTGTGATTAAAGACTGCATATATTCTTTTTCGCCGTTTATGTCTTTTCCAATTTCAATGTTGGGAACGACATTATGTATAGTACACTTAACTTAGACGCTTTATTATACGTAATCCGCCTTACTGAGGCGTTATCATTACGTCTTCAAGAAAAGATTTACGGGATATTATTCTCAATGTAATTTCTTTTGAGGGCAGTAGTTTGTTCACGTATAACTCCGCCCTTCAGTGGCTGATTGGAGTTGGTTAGACGTGATGCAGCCCTAGCTACATCCACGCGTGGATAGTAGGTTAAGAACTCTCTCAGAGTCGCTTCGTTCTCGGAGGAGCTTCTCTTCGACGGCAACTTTCCGGCAATCCATGAATTGCTTGATTTATACATTCTCTTGTCTATCTAGTGTTACAAGAGATTCAGACTGGGGCAAACATTCGGTGGTTGACTCAGAGAGTGCCGCCGCAGTTGCCGGACCCGAGTGTGGCTGTTATGACGGTTGCCAGTCAAACAGATTGGGATATATACTGATCCCTACGGATTCGAAGTGCCAGGATCTTTGGGTTCCGCAGTCTTTTAGCTATCAGTTTAACTTCCGCGGAATAATGTTTTTTAGGCTTGCTTTATGTCATTGCATGAACATTATTCAGAAACGCATGCCCAAATTCCTGTCCTTTAATTCGACAGTAGTGGCGTATCTCCGGAACCAGGGAGGCACTCTTTCGTTTCCGTTATTCAATTTAATGGAAAGAATCCGTCTGTTGGTTATAGTACACCAAGTTCAGTTTTGGTCCGTCATATTCTGGGTCGTCTGATTGTTTTATCGCACTCCCGTTCTCTTACGGGTCGCTTGTTGCTGTCAGAATGGACTCTCAACAAACAAGTATTCAATCAGATTTGCTATCTATGGGAGCGCCCAATGATGTTTTATTTATGACACAGCTTGCTAATCAATTGCAGACGTATGTGTTGGCTTGTCCAGATCTCTGAGCTAATACTGTTAACGCTCTATTGATCTATAGGACGGAATGATAGGATACGCGTATCCTCCGGCGCTGTTGTTTTAGCAGGTATTGCTAAGATAAACAACCACAATACATTTCTGTTGATAGCATCTCTATCTTCACAGAGATCATGAGTAATTTACTCTCTTGTCTACTGTGGATCTTAACGTGAAATCTTCCTCTATGTGAGGATCTTTTTTCACTGGGTAAATCGTGTCATCTTTATCACAACCAGCAAGGTCGCAACCTTCATGTATTCCGTTGTGTGGTCCATATTGCATTGTAAGCACTGTACTGGACGAGCTTTGGACGCGATTTCTTACTATAGGAGATCCTCTTCTTCGCTATTCTATGCGACTAAAGTGGAGGCTCTTCCGTCGTGGTGTAGGGATCATTATGTTCATATGGTTGATCCCTCCATACTACTCATTGCTATTTTTTAGTATACTTGTTTCACAAGATCTACTGCAGCCTGTTGTTATTTAGGTTATAGGTTTATGTTACCTCATACCTATGCACTCTACGATAGTTTACAATTGAGTCTTTTGTCTCTTTATCTAAGTCAGTTAGTAACTTTTTGATAAATAGACTTAGAATCTTTAGATTAAATTCCTATACGGATTTTAACTTCAGGTTCTTATTTAGCTAAGTAATCATTTGAGCCTCTGGAAACAGTAGTTTTCAAATTCTGACCTTTTAGACAGTAATTCTGTTGGTTTCTCTTTTACTGTAGAGTCAGTGAGTTTCATACACTATCGATGGATGATTTTCACTTTCATAGTTTCGGAATCAATACTTCCGTTACTATTTAGGTTGGATTGTTGCATAAGAGTTAGGCTCCTATTATCCGGAACCTATTATTTTAAGGTCCTTCCGTCTTCGTATGGGCATAGGCCTTTACTCTTTCCGGGTACAGTTTATGTATTTATAAACAGATATCTGTTTATTACAAGGGCGTAAGCTTCTTCTGTCTTTGATGTCTAGTAGAAGGACGTTACGCTCCATTTTATTGTTAATGGATTCTATTAACTAGCGTACTGCTTATGGTATATCATTGGCTTAGCAGTTGTGCTTAAGATTTCGGCTCATGAAGTAAGAGTTCTTCTACTTCTTGGGCTTACATTAATAGTGTTGCTATTATAGATTTTTGAAGGCTGCTCTTTGCGCTCAGCCATCCATTCATGAATTTTATCTCAGAAATATCGAGTCCATTTCTGGAGGCCTCTATTGTTAGGTCTATTATCTACTGCTCAGAATGTCATTCACTTAACAGTTGCTACTATAGCTAAGTAGGCTGTCTGTTTCGGCAGTGTCTCCGTTCGGCTGCCCTCTTCGCTCTGGGCTATTTGACCCAGGGCAAGAAAAAGGGGGGGGGGAGGGTGTTCCCTTGGGTCACCTGTTTTTACTATGAAAACAAGGGGATACCTCCTCCGGAGTTAGTAATTCTGAGCTGTTATTGGGATGGTTGTTTAGTGAGAAGTTTAAGTTTATAAAATTCATTCAAGTCTTAGTTTTTAAAGTATAGCTTTTGAATATTGCATATGTCAACGGACATGATTATGCAATTCTCAGACACTTTTAGGAGTATAAGAGTCTCTATTCTCTAGACTTACTTTATTATTGGCTTACTTTAAAAATTATTAGTATAAGGATTATTGGATATTAATAGAGTACATGGATGTATGATGCTCAATTTTTGGAAGGTGTTGTATCTTTCTAATTTATCATAAATAAGAAAGATACATGTAAGGCCTATTACTTTTCCCTACAGGGGATGACTCTATTTTATTTTATTGAGCGTATTCCATTTTGCTCTATGTCCTTGGCCCTCCAGCCTTTTTACTATTCAGCTATGTCTGGGTCATTGGTACAGTATAAAAATGTTAAAAAATTTATAGTAATTTATATATTTTTTATACTTACCAATGACCCAGACGGGGATGGCCCTCCCAGGAGTTGGGAACTCTTGCCTCCCCGCTGAGTACATAGCGCTTACCAGGCACTGGTTATTAGAATGATAAATGGCGCCAATTTCGGAACGTCCTTGACACTGCGCATGCGCAGTAGGGGCGAAGTGTGGAGGGCCTCTCAGGACATGTTTTCTTTAGTTTTAGATGCAAATTTTGGGGATTGGGGGGCAAAATTTGTGTTTGGCCCTATATTTTAAGAGTTAGCACCAGCTATGTCTGGGTCATTGGTAAGTATAAAAAATATATAAATTACTATAAATTTTTTAACTTTTGTTGCACATGCAACCTTTTTATGACACCAAAAAATCTTTAAAAAAAATTTGAGATATTGTGCTCATTTTGGTGTTCGCAAATTTTAAATTAACACACTTCAAGCTTTTTCTACATCACACTTTAATAAAGTGGGTGGGTTGCGCTTATTCTAACTGTATGGCTATTACATGATCTTATGTGGGATCTCTTTAGGATAGTTAAGTTTTCAGCGCATGGGAATAATAGTTTCCATTATTTGTGTCACTAGTATAAGGCTTTTGAGCACGTACATTGACACTCAGCCGTTTTCATGGGAAAGAATGATAGGATATGTGTATCCTTCAATTCATTTGTTTCTATTGATTTCATTGAGGTTATGGGATCTTCTATTGAGCATTCGCCAGTAGCTTCCCCATTAGAATGTTTTCTTCTTTAAGCAAATTTGGGGGATTGGGGGGCAAAATTTGTGTTTGGCCCTAGATATTTTTGGGTCAGCACCAGCTAAGTCTGGGTCATTTGTAAGTATAAAAAATATATAAATTACTATAAATTTTTTCATTTTAATTGCTCATATGACTAAAATAGAATGGAATTGCCAATTCAGAGAACAGTGATATTACATTAATTTTGGTTGTAGGCAATGTTTGGTTGAAAAACACTTGAAGAGCTGGATTGTGTGTGTTTTGAATTTGAAGTTCTGTAAAGATGGTGAAGAATTCTGGGTTACATAATAAGAAGTTTTAACTGTATAATTGTTTCTTTTTTATTTTTAGATTCTCTGAACCAGATATTTATTTCAGAATCACTAGGTCAAAGGTCAAGGTCACAGTGACCCTTCACATAGTAAATTGTAAACAATTGGTTTCCGGACGATAAGTTGATAATGATTAAACCCACTTTTGTGCTGTCACAACTCGACATTGGATCGGTGATCCTATCAGCATTTTTTATTTTATTTTTTAGCTCAACTTGACAAAGTCAAGCTGAGCTATTGCCATCACTTCTCGTCCGTCGGCGTACGTACGTACGTTATTACGTTAGTATGTTAGTACGTTAGTACGTACGTCCACAATTTCCTTTGGCACACCTCACAGGTCGCATTTATGATCAGATTACTTTGAAACTTCTTATGCTTGTTTGGTGTGACATCTAGATGGGAGCTATCGATTTTCTTTAATTTCCGTCAAAAAATGTTGCCGCGGCCAACGTTCTTAGAACTTAGTTTAGTCAAACCACAATATTTCTCTTTGGCACACCCTACAGGGCACATTTATGATTTGATTGCTTTGAAACCTGATACGCTTATTTAGGGTGACCTCTAGATGGGAGCTATCGATTTTCTTCAATTTCCGGCAAAAAATGTTGCCACGGCCAACGTTCGTAGAACTTAGTTTAGTCAGACCTCAATATTTCCCTTTGGCACACCCTACAGGGTACATTTACGATCAGATTGCTTTGAAACCTGGTATGCTTGTTTGGGGAGACCTCTAGATGGGAGCTATCGATTTTCTTCAATTTCTGTCAAAAAATGTTGCCGCGGCCAACGTTCTTAGAACTTAGTTTAGTCAGAAGACTCAATATTTCCCTTTGGCACACCCTACAGGGTACATTTATGAACGGATTGCTTTGAAACCTGGCGTGCTTGTTTGGGGTGACCTCTAGATGGGAGCTATCGATTTTCTTCAATTTCTGTCAAAAAATGTTGCCGCGGCCAACGTTCTTAGAACTTAGTTTAGTCAAACCACAATATTTCCCTTTGGCACACCCTACAGGGCACATTTATGATTTGATTGCTTTGAAACCTGGTATGCTTATTTAGGGTGACCTCTAGATGGGAGCTATCGATTTTCTTCAATTTCCGGCAAAAAATGTTGCCATGTCCAACGTTCGTAGAACTTAGTTCAGTCAGACCTCAATATTTCCCTTTGGCACACCCTACAGGGCCCATTTATGATCAGATTGCTTTGAAACCTGGTATGCTTGTTTGGGGAGACCTCTAGATGGGAGCTATCGATTTTCTTCAATTTCTGTCAAAAAATGTTGCCGCGGCCAATGTTTTTAGAACTCAGTTTAGTCAGACCACAATATTTCCCTTTGGCACGCCCTACAGGGCACATTTATGATTTGATTGCTTTGAAACCTGGTATGCTTGTTTGGGGAGACCTCTAGATGGGAGCTATCGATTTTCTTCAATTTCCATCAAAAAATGTTGCCGCGGCCAACGTTCTTAGAACTTGGTTTGGTCAGAAGACTTGATATTTCCCTTTGGCACACCCTACAGGGCACATTTATGATCGGATTGCTTTGAAACCTTTCACGCTTGTTTGGGGTGACCTCTAGATGGGAGCTATCGATTTTCTTCAATTTCCATCAAAAAATGTTGCCGCAGCCAACATTCTTAGAACTTAGTTTAGTCAGACCACAATATTTCCCTTTGGCTCACCCTACAGGGCTCATTTATGATTAGATTGCTTTGAAACCTGGTATGCTTATTTACGGTGACCTCTAGATGGGAGCTATCGATTTTCTTCCATTTTCGTCAAAAAATGTTGCCACGGCCAACGTTCTTAGAATTTAGTCTAGTCAGACCACAATATTTCCCTTTTGTACACCCTACAGGGCACATTTATGATCGGATTGCTTTGAAACCTGGCATGCTTGTTTGGGGAGGCCTCTAGATGGGAGCCATCGATTTTCTTCGGTTTCTGTCAAAAAATGTTGCCACTGGCAAAAAAACTGACATTGGTCCCAATGATCTTCAATTTTGCCATTTCATTTATAACTTACCAAGTTTAAGTTTGTCAAGTTGAGCTACAGTGTCATTGACACTTTCATTTATTTTTGTTATTATTATATCTTGGCCATCAAAAATTTATGTTCTTGGTTGTTTTATGTTTTAGGCCTCATAATCTACAGAATGGAATGGGTGGTGGTGTGTTTCGTTCCTTGAGTGCAAGAAGGCTTTGCAATGCTAAAGCATTGCAAAGCCTTCTTGCACTCAAGGGATAAATTTATCAATTTTATTAACATGGGTAAAATATCAGACATAACTCACTTAATTTTTTTTTTTTTTTTTTAAGTTCGCATTGGTTATAAAAGAGGGCATGTGGCAGCCAAAAGGACCATGAGGGAGGGCTTGAGAAACAGATTTTTAATTTTTTGAGGCCTAATTGTTTCCTTTTTATTTTTAGATTCTCTGAACCAGATTCTCCAGAAAATATTGTTTTTGAAGAGAACCATGGGCCATCTTTTGATAGCCCAGTGATGCGAGGAGGGACATTAGTGAAACTGGTTGAGAGACTAACGTATCACACTTATGCAGATCCTAAATTTGTGAAAACTTTTCTCACTACATACAGGTCTTTCTGTAGTCCTCATGAACTCATGGATTTACTCATAGAAAGGTGAGTATGAATAGCCGACAACACTTGCCAAATTTGTTTTGAATAATGAAAAGTTTTCATTTTTTGCTTCCAAAACAGAGCTCATGACAGCTCATTGGAATGAGCTCAAAGGGATTGTTTCACTGAGGAGACATAAGTTCTGATTTTGTGACAAAAAATGAGGAAAAATTTTTTTAACCCTTTACCAATGCAGATGATATCAAAATTTATTATTTTAAATATAATTTTTTGAAATTTTTTCCAAAATTTCAACAAAACCATATCATGTGACCCCTCATTGGAACGAGCTCAATGAGCTCGTTCCAATGAGGGGTCACATGATATGGTTTTGTTGAAATATTTTGAAAAATTTAATTTTTTCAACTGCTCAATTTGCATATTACTCGGGCAGATGCGGGCGATTCGTTAGGTAAAGAGTTAATGGTATTCTTGTAAAAATTGCCTTATAACTTTTTGTCTTACATCAGGTAAAGAGCTAAAAGTGAAATTATCGACCCATGAAAATGCTTTAAATCAAACTTTAGTGGAAAATGTCATTGAATGTTTTTGAAAGAAATGTTTTAGTAACTTCTTGTCTGACAAGGTAGTTTGGAATCCGGAGTACCCAGAGAGAAGCACCGAGTAACAGCGAGCAACTGTAAGACTTCTTAACGTACTAATTCTGCTTGAGCAGAATTAGTATTGGTTGAAGACAAGTGCACTATTTATGTGCAGTACACTTTAGTACACTTATTTATGTGCAGTACACTTTAGTACCCAGCCCCACCGTGCCCCCACACAATGAAGGATTGCCTAAGCAGTAAAACCTTTTTTTTGCCTCAGCTTTTAATTTTATCACACAAATACTGTCAATATGCTATATCATATGTAGAGGATTTCTAACAGTTTCTATATGAAATTTATGAAACAAGTTCATTAAATTAGATTTGGGCTTTGACTTGGTTTAGACTTAATTTAGTGGCCATGATTCGTAAATATTTCCATAAAATTAGTGTTCAACCGATTATCTGAATCGGCCGATTATGGGCAATCGGATGACAATGGCAACGGCTCCTGGAACATCAGTTCAGCCGATTGTTGCCAAGCATTTGCAATGATTCATTAACCGCATTTTATTATCTTCTGTAATTATTCAATTGTTCAGGCCTGGCATTCTGAAAAATGTAGGAGGGCAAAAAATCGCTCTCCTCATTCAGCTTAGGAGAGCAATTAGCTTTACACAGCATTTTAAGTATCCAGTTGAACAAACTCATTGAAACTGAAACCAACCGACTACATCAGTGATTTTATTAACTTTACTAATGTAAAGCAAAAGCTCTTAGACATCTGGATGTCTCACTCAACAACCGAACACACACTTGACAAGACCTGTGTGTGTACCCAGACCTTTTGTCCAAGAAAGTCATATGCCAACCACTACCACCTTCAACCCCCCAAGGGGGGGGGGGGTTGAAGATGGTAGTGGTAGGCATATGACTTTCTTGGACAACAGGTCTGCTTGAATCTACAGTCACATCCTGGTGCAAGTGCTTCAAGTGACAGGATAGTAGTAATAGTAGTATATTATAGTGTCAATATTCCTTGAATAATTACCCCTCAAACTGTGATATCAGTTGTTGAACTTGAAACTGACAGAAAAAAAAATATTGCTGTGACCCATTTTGCTTCAAATGATTGCAACTGTGTTTGGGTATGGTTGCAGCCATTACCTTTTACCACTAAACCACTTTCAAAAAGAAATTACGTGATGTTATGTGACTTCGAAGTTAAATTACATTTTTGCTCTACAACAAAAATTTAATGTGAGCATGATACATGTAATCTCAATCATCCCAGACCAAAATATTTAGGAGGGCAATTTTTCGCTCTCCTTAATTGTTTCAGGAGGGCAGTAAGGAGAGCTAAAAAATCGCTCTCCTGAAATTGCCAGGCCTGATTGTTAATGTAAAATGATGTCAGTGATACCATTCAGAAAAGTTGAGAAACAACCACAGTGTGCATTCTTAATCTCTCTAGATGCCCCTTTACGCAATATACAAGTTAAACGACATGTAATTACAATTGAGCGTACTTGCAGCAATCGCCAGTTCATACCGGAAAAGTGAAGGTTGCACTCCATTGACTCAGGTCGCAATAAAATTACCAGTGACATGCACTTGGGCGGTCCACGTGGCTCTGAGAGCCACGTTTACCGCCTAAGTGTGCTCGACTGGTATTTTTTGGAAAGGAGTTGAAGTTAAAAATATTACTTGATCAAAACTTTATATAATTGATCAAGAAACCAAAATCGCTTTCTATAAGGTCTTGAATTGTGCTGTTAACTGTTAACAAGTTGAGTATTTTTAAGAATATTTTTATCAAATCTAGTTGTGGCTGCCGTAAAGCATCCTTGACTAGATTTGATGAAAATCGTATGGAAATTTAACTAAAGAAAGTATTGGTCAAACCCTTCATTCAATTTTTAGAGGGATAAATTTAATTAAAAATGTTCAAATTATACTTATAGCAAGTGTCAAGAGATTTGCTGTCCAGGGCTGGAATATCTGCCAGCAGCAGGTAAAGATTTAAAGATAGTTGTTAATTGTTAGAGAATGTATATTAAAACAAATAGTCATAAGAGAAATTTTATTATTTCCTCCCCAGGGAGCATGGTGGCTCTGTGGTTACGGCATTGAATTTCAAATTGAAAGGTCCACAGTTCAATCCCTGCCAGGGGTAACTGCATTGTGTCCTTGGGCAAGGCACTTCATCCCAAATGCCAACATTGGGGCATCATACTGCACATCGATGGTGCACTTGTCTTCAACTAATGCTAACCCTGCTTGTGCAGAGTTAGTACGTTGGAGAGTCTGACAGTTGCTCCCAGTTGCTTGGGGTTTTCTCTTGAGTACTTTGGCTTCCTCCAACGGTAAAACTGTCAGATTCGAGGTGACCCTGGCTCTTGAAAGTGTCTTAAACCCCAATAAATAAATAAATTATCTCCTTCCTCCAACAGGAAAAAGATATTGTGAAGCGCTCCATTCATTGTTTTGTAAGTACATCTTTCTGTGCATCCAGAAGTTTGTTCATGCGATAACTTGAACAATAGTCATCCGATTTTAAGTAATTTTGGGGTGCTGCTGAATATTAACAAAGCTTTGGACAAGTTTTATAGCTACCATTGTTCAGTGATAATTTAGGCCTTAAAAAAAGTTAAAAATCTGTTTCTCAGGCCCTCCCATATGGTCCTTTTGGCTGCCGCATGCTCTCTTTTTATAACCAATGCAAACTTAAAAACATAATAGTTAAATGGTTTATGTCTGATATTTTACCCAAGTTAATAAAATTGATAAATTTGTCCCTTAAGTGCTACAAGGCTTGGCAATGCACTCAAGGGCCAAAATACACCACCACCCATGCTATTCTGTAGATTATGAGGCTCAGGATAAAACAAACCAAGAACATTGACATTTGATGGCAAAGAATCAGTTACAAAAATAAAAAATAAAATAAAACGCCCGCCCACATTTTCTGGTAGCTGAGTGTGTATTTTTCTTTATATAGGTATGAAATTCCAGATCCAATACACATGGAGACTGACCTGCCTAATGGTGATGTAAGTCTACAAATAAGAGATGATTATAAACGATTCAAAAAGGAATATGTGAAGCCTGTACAGTTCAGGTATGATTACTCTAGATGGGTCTACTAGGGTCTTGTGAGGGTTTAAAAATGTTGAATTTACTTAATTTTGAAATAAATTATTCGCAGAGTTGAAAGTGTTCAATATTTTTATACTGTACCAATGACCCAGACTTAGGTGGTGCTAACTCCTTAAATTATAGGGCCAAACACAAATTTTGCCCCCCAATCCCCAAAATTTGCATCAAAAACCGAAATTTCAATGTCCTATGTGGTCCTCCATACCTTTTATCTACTGCGCATGCGCAGTGTCAAGGAGGTCTCGAAATTGGCTCCAAAAGTCATTCTTTGTTTGGCCCTAAAATCAGCAACATGTCACTGATATTTGTGCTTGTAAATCTCACTTTAAATGATGCCAGACACATAATTATGAAAGAAATGGTGGATCTAAGGAGGAAATAAAAGGATGAGAGGAAGAAACAGTGGCAGAATGTGTTCAGGGCTGTACTTATAATTTTTTTTTACGAAATTATTTCATGTTCCCTAATTTTGGGGCATGAGCCTGATGTTGTCATTCTAGCTATGAATTTACCATTGTTTGTTCAGTGTCTCCTCTCTCCCTTTCCTTTATTCCCCCCTTGCTATTCTCCCATGCTTTTGAAATAATTTTTGTAATTTTGTTTTACTAAAATTTCTTGGGAGTTTTGGCTTGGTAACAGAATTATTTTCTGTTTTTTCCCCATGTTTACGTCCTCACCCTTGGGTGGTTAGGCATTTTGGTCTGCATCTACCATCCAATGTACTGCAGTTTCTTCTCTGGAAGTCCCTGTTTTACATCAGATAGTGTTTAAATTGGTAACTGATTTTGGGCCATGTTTACAGTGCCTGGAGTCATGTTTCCGGTTTTTGTACACTTTTGTTTACGTTGACAGTGGTTACTTCTGATAGTGATTACTTGTCTTCTGTTTAGTTCTGCTCATAGCCAGATACATTAATATTGTCCGTAAGTGTTACATTAATTTTTAAATATGTTTTAAAATTTTTGTCCACACTTAGGCTTTTTTGTGATCCATTTGGGCTCATTGTTCCCATTGGGAACTTGGGCTCTCATGAAATTTTTTCGAAAATTTTTTTTTCTTTTGAATTATTTTTTCGAAATGTTATAATGGATTATATTATATATCTTTGTTTTCAAGGGTTAGTGCGAGTACTATGACTGTTTATATTTTTTCATGATGAAAGAATATTGTGCAAATTGTAATGCGAGGAAATCTTCCTCTTATTCTCATGTTCATTATGTTTCTTGTAGTCAATGTGCTTGCACTAATTCTTGCTCAGTGTGTGTCAATTGGATGACAAACGTTGGAGACGTGTGTCACGGTATATTGTTGGCGGTGAGAGGTCCATGCCGGTCCTCTCTCCGCAGGGTCACTCTAGTTTTTCAGTCTCTTTTTCAGAGGAACAAGAACAGGGTGATATTTCTGTGATGTCTTCAAGAAGTGTGCCTCCGTCGTCGCTGTATAATAAGAGCTAGCGGCTGAAGTGCTCATGGAAATACGACAATTGCCTAAGAGGTCCCTAGTAGTATCGACGGCGTTGATCGTCCGCTAGCTCGCCCGGTGTAGCAACCATTCATCGAATGGCTCGGCAGCCGGGTTTTGTCCGTTGCGGTCCAGGGAAGCAGGTTGGGTGATGCGAGCACTATAAACATTGAACGTGCACACCCAGCGACGACGGATCTGAGGACAGTACGGAGGAAGCCTGTCAGTCCGGTAGCTAGCTCGTCCAGGTCGATCCGGACCGCGAGCGAGAGAGGCCCCCCTCTCTCTTACAACAACATCTGGGCAGCGATGTTGTATGTACGTTCGTTAGTCGGAGCACACGTCCACTCCTGCTCGGGACGCTCCGTCGCATAGGCAGTCCGACACGGCTTGTATATTGGCTTCCTCATCCTCACGTCAGCACACACGACCGCACCTTGGCTATGCGGCCGCAGATATCCCTGCTTCGCCGACCAGGGAGTCCACGTCGACCAGGTCACGCCATCCGCTAGCCAAGGACACAAGGCCTTTCCAGTTGGGACGTTCGCATATCAGAAGTATGCAGGAATTAACATCCCTGGAGCTTCCAGTGGCTAAATTACGTAAGACCGCGGCTCCTCAGGCCTCCATGACGGACTTGCTATCGCAGATAGCTCAATTCATCACAGCATCCCAGCAGCTATCAGAAACTTTTTCAGTAAAGAACTATCTGAGCAAGCTGGGTCGATTCGCTCCCCTGCACAGTCAGTAAGGGACGACCGAGATTATTATGTGGTCCAGGCAGATGGTAAAAAGGTAATCAGCACAGCTGAAATTTTCCCTTTCCGAACAACTTAAGGTGGCCGTAGATTTCATCCGGAATCACCTTTTAGAAGTTGTTTCTCTGGACAAAAATGCTGCGTTACCTGATAAGAAACTGAAAGCATCACTGGACACAGAATTTTTTGGCCGGATTAGGGACACTGTCCCTGAGTTTCCGACCCAGTCCAGAAATGTCACAGACATTTGAACTTTTGAATGACGCTATATTCAAGCTAGCCTCTAAGACTGGCAATCCGGTTTCTTATCGCCTAAGTGCTATACAGCTACCTTTCATCAATGCTAGACATAAATTTGAAACGGCAGGACAAGGCGTGCCGAGAGTTCCTCTGCGTTTGGATGACTAGGCCGAAGACCTGGAACTGTCATTGCCGGCGTCCATGTGTGTTTACTCCAGTATACTGGAGACGACAATACCGTCTAATAGAATTTAGACGCATTATCTCACGCAGATCACCTTACCAGAGTGTTATCACTATGTCTCGAAGCGAAAGAATTCCAGGATCTTCAAACTTCCTTAAGAGTTCTTTGGAGGGCTATAGCATATTCTACGTATACCTCCACCCTTTCAGTGGCAATATGGAGTTAGTCAGACGTGATGCTGCCCTGGCTGCATCCACAAGAGTGGATAGATAGTAAGGTGAAAAAAGCTCTCTTCCAGTTGCTCCGGTCTCAGGAGAGCTTCTCTTCGACGTTAAGCTTTCTACAATCTATATTAGATTACTAAGAAAGCTCCAGATTCTCTGCATTTATTCTGCTTTGAAAAAGTTGGACTCAGCAGGGAGGAGTAAGGCAGGTTCTTTGGGGGCGAATCCGTCCAAAGGAAGTTCCTATAGAGGATCATGAAAGCCTCTATGTCTTACTCCGGAGACCGTCAGAGTAGCGACTCACATAGAGGTCGTAGTGCTGGCCGAGATATCAAGTCAGATGCCCCTAGGTCGACTGGGCGAGGCGCTTGTCATGGAGGACGTGGTTTCTCCTTCCTCAATCCTCGCAGAACCAGGAGGTGATGGTCTAAACCTCTATTGCGTTCCAGTGGTCGGAAGGCTGTCGAGATTCTTAACCAATTGGTTGTCAATTACGGACAACCCATGGGTGCAAGGGGTTATTTCCGAAGGTCTAACTGTCCTTCAAGGAAAAACCTCCGTTAACTCGAAGTCCACACTGGTCTCAGCTTCCGTTAAACGTTCAGAAGAGAGATTCCCTTCTATCAGAAGTTCAATCTCTTCTGGACAAGAACACTACAGATGTCATAGAAAACCAGGAATCTCCAGTTTTCTGCAGTCACCTGTTCCTGGTTCCAAGATCAGACAGCTCGTTTCGTCCAGTTATAGATCTGAGCTGGATAAACAAGCTGATCGGAGCTCCAAATTTTTATATGGAGACCATCCGATCGATCAGAGCGAGCATTCAAGTGAACGATTATGCTGTGAGCATAGATCTCAAGGATACATACTTTTACGTCAGGGTACATCCGGCGTTTAGAAAGTACCTTCGCTTCGCTGTCCCAGGAGTTGTTTTCAGTTCCGAGCAATGATGCTCTGGTCTGAACCTAGCGCCTTGGGCCTTCACTCGAATAACGATCTTGGTAATGACTCATTTCCGAGCTCATTCGTCTGTGCTAACGTCGGCATACTTGGACGACATTTTTCAGGGTTACGGCAGCAAGTTAACGCTTCAGAACGATGTTCAGAGTCTGCTTCAATTGCTCCGACGTCTCGGTTTCATAGTAAACGAAAAGAAGTCGGATCTAGTGCCGTCCTAATCATTCACCCACGTGGGAATTAGTTTAGAGATGCACAACAATCTCGTTAGTCTGCCGCTAACCAGAGCGATATTAGTCAGTTGTTACGCTCACTTTTGCCTTCACTCAGATGTAATAACAGCGAGAGAATTTATGAGACTGACAGGTTTGTGCGGACCCGCTGCGGATCTTATTCCGATGGAGCGGCAACGCACTCGTCCACTCCACATATATTTTATCTCAGAATTGGAGTGTAAAGACTCATTCGCTCGAATCGAACATCGTCTTGTCAGATCAAGTGAAACAAGAGATTCAGACTAGGGCAGATATTCAGTGGTTAACTCAAGGAGTACCACTGCAACTGCCGGATCCGAGTTTAACGATATGACGGATGCAAGTCAAACAGGATGGGGTGCAACTCTGAGCCCTACAGATTCAGGGTGCCAGGGTCTTTAGGATCCGCAGTTCCTAACAAGTACATAAACATCAAGAGATGATGTCAATATGGCTTGCGCTACGTCAATGAATGAACATTCTTCAGAATTCGCATGTTCAAATTCTATCCGACAATTCGACAGTAGTAGCGTATATTCGGAACCAGGGAGGTACTCATTCCATTCCGTTATTATACCCCCCACAAACAAAGTTTGGGGGGGGGGGGGGGGTATATAGGAATCACCCTGTCCGTCCATCTGTCCACACACACAAATGAGTACTTATGTGGCTATGAGTTAGTAAAACAGGATACTTATGTGCTTAAAGTCTGTTACGTTGCTAGCCACGTAACAAAATCTCTTATTGTGGGAGGGGGGGGGGAGGGGGAGGGTTGGATAAATGTAGAGTAGGGTTAGGGCATTCCAGGGTGGGGTTTAGGAGTGGGGTGGGGTGGGGGTCAGTGAAGGGGTGTTAGAGTTATGTGGCTAGGGTTAGTGTTAGCTTAGGGGTGGTTAGGGTTAGGGTCAGGTTAGGGTAGGGTTAGCTGACCCCCCCAAAATTTCCCCCCCCCCCCCAAATTTTTTATTATGTTGGACAAATGTAGAGTAGGGTTAGGGCATTCCAGGGTGGGGTTTAGGAGTGGGGGGGGGTGGGGGTCAGTGAAGGGGTGTTAGAGTTATGTGGCTAGGGTTAGGGTTAGTGTTAGCTTAGGGGTGGTTAGGGTCAGGTTAGGGTATGGTTAGGGTTAGCTGACCCCCCCAAAAATTTTCCCCAAAAAAACTTGTTTTATTATGTTGGACATGTGTTTTAGGTTAGCCACCTAATATGTCCATAAAGTAGCCACATAAGTAGTCATTTGTTAGAACGTCCGTCCGTCTGTCCATCCTTGTAAGCGCAACTCCTCTTAAACCGTTTGAAGAATTTTCATGAAACTTTACACAATGGAAGAACTCCATATGAAGATGTGCATGAAGCAATATAATTCCATTCTGACATTTCCAAGGGGAGATAATCTAACTTATACATTTCAGGCATGTGCAGTATCACTTTGTGAGTTTGCTCACAGTACCTCTAGTTCAATTTAACGGAAAGGATCCTTCTGTTTGTCCTTGAGCATCAAGTTCTTCTATCGGTCCGTCATATTCCGGGTCGTCTGAACGTTCTAGCGGACTCCCTTTCTCGGAAAGGTTGTATGTTGGCGTCAGAATGGACTCTCAACAACAAGTATTCAATCAGATTTGCTACCAATGGGATCGTGCAATGGTAGACTTATTTGCGACACATCTCAACAATCAGTTGCAGACGTATGTGTCGCCGTGTCCAGATCCTCAAGTGTTTGCAGTAGACGCTCTCTCGATCTCTTGGGTCGGAATGATAGGATACGTGTATCCTCCAGCGCCATTGATTCAGCAGATATTGCTCAAGATAAAGCAATCTCACTGCAAAATTCTGTTGGTAGCACCTCTGTCACCCCAGAGACCATGGATAAATCTACTCAGGTGTCTGCTGTGGGACATGCCGCGGAAGCTTCCTCCACAAGAGGATCTTCTTTCGCAGGGGAAATCGCGCACACTGCATCACAACCCGCAAGGTCTCAACCTTCACGCTCAACCTTCCCGTATTTTCATTGTGCGGTCCTTCTTGCATGGCAGGTAATTTACAGGACGGGCAGTGGACACAATTTCTATCTGTAGGAGGACCTCCTCTTCGCTAAATTATGCAGCTAAGTGGAAGGTTTTCTCAGGGTGATGTAGGGATCATTCTGTTGATACCTATGCACATCATGACAGTTTACAGATTGGATCTAATGTTTCTTTATCTAAGTTACTGAAAAACTTTTCGATAAATAGACCTAGGACCCTTAGATTAATTCCTAAGTGGAATTTAGCTTGGGTTCTTCTTAAGCTAAAAGAAGTGCCATTTGAGCCTCTTGATACAGTGGACTTCAAATTCTTATCTTATAAGACAGCTTTCTCTTAGCCTTCTCTTCTGCTAGAAGAGTTAGTGAGCTTCAGGCACTATCTGTTGATGATTCTCACTATCGTAGTGTAGGTAATACTATTACCTTGACTACTAATGTTGGATTTTTGGCTAAAAGCAGGTTCCTAATAAGTATGCGGACCCTATTGTTATTAAGGCTCTTCCATCTTCAGACGTGCATAGGCCTTTACTCTGTCCTGTTAGAGCTATACGTATTTACAAACGTAGATCTGAGTTTATCAGAAACGGACGTAAACGTTTCTGTCTGCCTCTGCTGCCTAATAGAAGGGACATTACGGTCCATTCTATTGCAAGGTGGATTCATTAACTATCCGTACTGCTTATGAAAAATTATCTTCAACTCAGCAGTCTGTGCTTAAGATTTCGGTGCATGAAGTAAGAGCTTGAGCTTATGCTAATAGTGTTGCTATTACCGGTTTGATGAAGGCTGCATATTGGTCTCAGCCTTCTACATTCACGAGTTTTTATCTTAGAAATATTGAGTCCATTTCTGGCGACCTGCGTGTTTTGGTCTGTTATCTGTTGCTCAGAATGTCGTCCACTGAACAGTTGCAACTATAGTTATGCAGGCTTTCTGTTCCGGCAGCGACTCTGTCCTGCTGCCCTCTTCGCTCTGGGGTATTTGACCGAGGGCAAGGGAAAGGGTGGGGGGGGGGGGGGGAGGGATGGTGTTCCCTTAGGTCACCTGCTTTATAGTGAAAAGCAAGGGAATACCTCCTCTGGTATCAGTAATTCCGAGTCGGTACCAGGATGGTTTTAAAGTGTAAAGCTAATTCATGTAATATTTTTAAAGTGTAGCTCGGTGTGAAACATTTGTATATGTCACGGATCATACGAGCGCTAATATACAATCCTCGGACACTTTTAATATAGTATATAGTATAAAGAGTCTCATTATCTGGACTATCTTTAATTATTGGCTTTCCTTTAATAAGATTAGTATAATGGATTATACTGGATGTTAATAGAGATCATTGATGTTGTTGTGCTCAATTACGGAATGGTATTGTGTCTTTCTTTTTTGATACAAACAAGAAAGATACATGTAAAACCTGTTTTCCTCTTCTCCTTGAGGGGATAATTCTGTTTACATGCAATTGAGTCTTGGATTTTCCTTTATGTCCTAGGCCCTCCAGCCTTTTTTCTATTCAGCTAAGTCTGGGTCATTGGTACAGTATAAAAATGTTAAAAAATTTATAGTAATTTATATATTTTTTATACTTACCAATGACCCAGACGGGGATGGCCCTCCCATGAGTTGGGCACTCATACCTCCCCGCTGATTACATAACGCTTACCAGGCACTGGTTGTAAGAATGACTTTTGGAGCCAATTTCGAGACCTCCTTGACACTGCACATGCGCACTGGATGAAAGGTATGGAGGACCACACAGGACATTGAAATTTCGGTTTTTGATGCAAGTTTTGAGGATTGGGGGGCAAAATTTGTGTTTGGCCCTATAATTTAAGGAGTTAGCACCAGCTAAGTCTGGGTCATTGGTAAGTATAAAAAATATATAAATTACTATAAATTTTTTAACTTTCTTTGAATTCCATATATTTTTTGCGCCGACAAGCAACTCTTTATTGTCCGACGGTCAGTCTGTTGATCAGCCTGTGACCAACGGGTTTGTTAAACTCAATAACTTTTCAAATTTTTAGTGGAATGACATGTTTAGTTTAAACAATGTTTATTCAGTGAATATGCTATATATTACAGGACTGACAATCAAAAAAGTAACAATATATGTATTGAACATCAAAAATATAACATGTATTAACAAAAGAAACCAAATTGCTATGTAATGTTGGGATCTGACAGAAAGCTGGGAGCTTATATTAGTCATCTCCCTGATAATGTTTGGTATGGAAGTGTAAAATATTGATGCCGAGCCCCATGTTCAATGCAGGCTTATTTTTAGCTCACCTGACTGCAGATGAGAGGGAGCTATTGCCATCACTTTTATCTGGCGTCCGTCGTCCATTAACTTTTTGCAAACTTGACATCATCTTCACAACCACAAGGTCAAATTCAAACATATATTGCACAGACCATCTGTGGAGTATACCCATTCTAGTTTGTTTAATTGAAGCAGCAGCTGAAGTATTCGGGCTCTGGATTATGCCCTAAAAGCTTAAAAACCTTTAAAAATCTTCTTCTCATGACCAAAAATTTCTATGTTAAGAACCAGTGGGCCAATTTCAACCAAATTTGGCATGTAGTATAAGTGGGTCCTAAGTAATTGATTGATGGATCCCCCCCCCCCCCCCCAAAAAAACCAGGGGCTAAAAACAAAAAATTCAAAAGCCCATATATCCCAAACCACAAGGAACAGAGAACTGTTATTTGGTATGAAGCAACCTTCAGACCGGAAAAAGGGATTCGTTAAAAAAAAATTGCCACCGGTTCAATCAGGGTGCCCGGTAGAGGGTATTGAAAAAATTATGAGTCGGCATTTTTGCTGTAGTTTATGCTGGAGGAAAATGTTCATTCACTGAGAACCTTGACTGACAGCTAGAATAACATATTGTTCTTAAATCAACAATGCTGCTAGCTTATCTTGTTATTATAATCTGAAAATTTTGTGGACATCTGTTTGTTTTCAAAGATTTTATTTCATGTTGAATATGAACCCTTTTAATATTAAGCTTATTATTACATACAAGGCCATAATCTCCAGGAAGTAGACTCAAACCCTTACCTCAGCTTGACAGTCTCAAACAACTTAAAATGGGACACTGGCATAAATAAGACAAATGCCAAAGCAAACAGCACACTGGGCTTCATCAAAAGAAATCTGAAGCACGCCCCGAAACCCTTGAAAGAAACAGCATTCAAGTCACTGGTTTGCTCGAAATTGGAATATGGATGCATAGTGTCGGACCCCTATTTACAAAAGAACATCCAGAAGCTAGAGATGACAACGTCAAGCTGGGTGCTTTGTCTACAATGACTAGGGCTGCACGGCATTTCGATAAACCGATATATACAGGTATTCAAACCAATATCGATTGAATACCGGTGTAATTAAAAAAATATCGGTTTATCGTCATTATTTATTTACCCACATTTTAATTTTCAAGATGTCTTGAGTTTTAACTGTAGCCCCGAATGAATGATATTATCCCTTTACCCAAGCAATCGTCCACATGTGCCCACGTAATATACAAATTCAGCAGTTGAAAAAATAATTTTCAAAAATTTCAACAAAACTACATCATGTGACCCCCTCATTGGAACGAGCTCGATGAGCTCGTTCCAATGAGGGGTCACATGATATAGTTTTGTAGAAATATGAGGAAAAATCTGATAAACTAATATTTCAAATAATAAATTTTGATTAAGGTTTTTCGAACCGCATCATCAAGACATGTTTTCATTCCAACTGTGATAACTCAAGTCTCGATTATGGTATTTATGTTCAGATATCTGAACAGTTTTCGATATACTGGTATACCGCAGTATTTTTTTTAATACCGATATCGGTATTCAGTTTTGAATATCGTGCAGCCCTAGCAATGACTATCGCAGGGATAGCAGCGTTAGTGAAATGCT
This sequence comes from Pictodentalium vernedei, assembly GCA_031216915.1. Lineage (NCBI taxonomy): Eukaryota > Metazoa > Mollusca > Scaphopoda > Dentaliida > Dentaliidae > Pictodentalium > Pictodentalium vernedei. The sequence goes on along the minus strand of CM062292.1, from coordinate 453,169,005 downwards.
CAATTCACAAGGCTGGCCATCACTCCTGGAGCATCGGAAGAACAAATGCATCCAGACACTCGGTAACATCATCTCTGGAAGTGATGCCATCCCAAAAGAGCCGTACATTAATAATGGTTCATCTCTCACAAGGAGCATCAACAACATGAAACTGGCGGTATACCAAACAAACATGGAAGAATTCAAGAACTCCTTCTTCCCACGCACGATCGTTGACTGGAATGCCAGCCAACAGGCCGTCATTGACACCACCTGTGCCAAGGCTGCAGAGCGCAACTAATTACCATCATCTTCCCAACCTGTATTATAATATGCAACTATGGGGCCTATACAGTAACAATATTCAGATTCAGATTCAACCCCTAGAATACCTTGAAGGTCCTTGAATTTATTACATTGTGAGAACACTTTATACAGTAGAATCCTCTTAATTGAATATCCATTTTGCCTGTGAAAATTATTCAATTAACAGGAGTATACAATTAATAGGGATTTGGTCAGTTTCCATTGTTCTGGAGGTAAACTGAACATTTATTCTATTATATCTTGTTTGACAGAGCTCATAGAGCTCTGTCAAACAAGATATGATAGAATAAATGCCTGTATTGGATGTAGTGAGGCCAAAAAGGTTGATAAATAAGGGGAATTTGGTGCTTGTCACAGTAATTTTTTTGACATATTGCAAAAATTTATATACAATTAACAGGAGTTTACTCTACAACCCATATGCAATTAACAGATCAAATTTGTACTGAATGTATGGTAAATGGTTTTGTGTTTGAAAATTATATTCAATTAACAGGGATATACAATTAAGAGATATCCAATTAAGTGGGCTCCACTGTACATGGTGTTTTTCTAAAATGCTTAACCCTTTACCCAACGAATCGCCTGCATCCGCCCACGTAATATGCAAATTCAGCAGCTGAAAAAATATTATATTTTTATACTGTACCAATGACCCAGACATAGCTGGTGCTAACTCTTAAAATATAGGGCCAAACACAAATTTTGCCCCCCAATCCCCAAAATTTGCATCTAAAACTAAAGAAAACATGTCCTGAGAGGCCCTCCACACTTCGCCCCTACTGCGCATGCGCAGTGTCAAGGACGTTCCGAAATTGGCGCCATTTATCATTCTAAGTTTGGCCCTTCATCAGTTAACATCTGACTGATCTTTGTGCTTTTAAATCTCAGTTTAAATGATGCCAGACACATAAATATTAGTGAAATGGTGATTCTAAGGAGGATAGAAAAGGAGGAGAGGAAAAGAATGTGTGACAGAATATTATCAGGGCTGTAACTTAAAATTTTTTAATGAAATTATGTTAAGTTACCTATTTTCAAGGCAGCAGCCATTTTGTTGTCATTCTGATTATTTAGTTACACTGTTTTTACAAGTGTTTTTCCTCTCTCCCTGTCCTTTAAGTTCCCCCTTGCTATTCTCCCATGCTTTTGGCATAATTTCTGTAATTATTATTACTAAAATTTCTTGGGAGTTTAGCTGAATAACAGAATGAATTCTGTTCTTTCCCCATGTTTACGTCTTCACCTACGGGTGGTTAGGCGTTGTGTTCTGCATCTACCATCTGATGTTCTGCAGTTTCTTCCCTGGAAGTCTCTGTTTTGCATCAGATGGTGTATTTTTGGTAACTGATTTCGGGCCTGGGTGCCTGGAGTCTTATTTTAGTGTTTTTACACTCATTGTTTACATTTACAACAGCCCTCTGTGTGAGGGGGGGATTTCTAAATAATAATATCTTTATGTTATTTCAATCATAACTAGATACATTATTATTGTTCGTAAGTGTTGAATAAATTGTTTAAAATATTTTTAAAATTTTTGTCCACACTTAGGCTTGGGATCCATTGGGGCTCAACGTTACTTTTCAGAAACTTGGGCTGTTCTGAAAAAATATTTTTTCAAAATATTTTGATTTCAATTATTTTTTCTATATTAATGGATCATATTATTATTATGTATTTTGATTGCCTGGGGTTAGTGCGAGTACCAGGACTTGTTTTCTTTTCACATTGAAAGGATATTGTTCTATTGTTTTAAGAGGAAGTCTTCCTCTGACCTTATTATCATTCTATATGTGGTCAGTGTACTCGCATTAACTCCGGTTCTGTATCGTATGATTTCGATGACAATATGGGAAGCGTATGTCACGGTATGTTGTTGGGGATTTGGACACTCCGGTCCTTTCCCCGCAGGGTCACTCTACTTTATCAATTTCTATTTCAGACGATCAAGATTAGGGTGATGTATCTGTGATGTCTTCCAACAGTGTGCCTCCGTCGTCACAATTAATGAAGGGCTAGCGGAAAAGTGCTCATGTAATACGCCAATTGCCTAAGAGGACCCTAGTAGGTTCGACGGCCTTTGACGTCCGCTAGCTCGCCCGGTGTAGCGTCCATTCACCGAATGGTTCGGCAGCCGGGTTCGTCCGTTGCGGTCTAGAAGGAATTTTGGGGTGATGCGAGCACTATAAAATTAACTTAATGCACACCCAGTGACGGCGGATCGGAGGGAGAACGGAGGAAGCCTTTTAGTCCGGTTCATAGCTCGTTCCGGTCCTTCCGGACGGCAAGCGAGAGAGGCCCCTCTCTCGTTCAACAACATCTGGCCCCAGATGTTGTGGTACAAATGTGTCGTTAGCGGAGCATACGTCCGTCGCTCGGGACGCTCCGTTGTATAGGCAGTCCGCTGAGACTGCTAAGGCTTCCTCTTCTCGTCAGCGCACACGACCGCACCTTGGCTGCGTGACCGCCGATATATTACCAGCTTCGCCGATCAAGGATTCTTCGGCGACCAGGTCACACCATCCGGCAGCCAGGGATTCGAGACCGATGGACTCCGGACGTTCGCATAGGAAAAGTATGCGGGAGCCATCTGATGCGGAGCTGCCCTCGGCGAAGCAGCGATAGACTGCGCCTCCGCAGGTCTCGACGCCGGACATTCTTGTGCACATAGCACAGCTTATCGCAGCATCCCAGCAGCCGACAGAAACGGTGTCGGATCGAGAATTATCCGACAGCGCTGGGTCGGTAGCCGGGGACTCGAGGCCTGCAGACTCCGGACGTTCGCATAGGAAGTATGCGGGAGTCAACGTACACGGAGCTTCCAGCGGCAATGCATCGTAAGTCCGCTACTGCACAGGCCTCGGGAACGGACGTGCTTTCCTTAATAGCACAGTTTATCGCAGCATCCCAGCATCAACTGAATCTGTCGCATATATTTTATCCGACGATGCTGGGTCGGGACGCTCCGCGGAAGCGGGTACGGACGTCCGAAAGTTTCATCCGGTCCGACGGGATACCGAAAGGGATTCGGTGGATTTCAAGCTTTCCCTTTCGGAACAACATATGCTGCGATGCCGGATAAGAAACTGATAGCGTCGGTGGACTTAGAAATTTTTGGTTCGGTTCAGGGACATCGTCCCTCAGTTCCGACATAGTCCAATAATGTCACACAAACTTTCGAATTATTGAACGACGCTATATATATTATTATTTTATGCTTGCTATCCAAGCATTTCTGGTTTCTTGTTCGAAGAGTTATGCAGATGTCTTTCAAAAGTGTGCCTCTGTCGTCATAGTTAATGAAGAGTTAGCGGCAATAAGTGCTCATGGAATATGTCTATCGCTTACGGAGTGACATTCGCTAGCTCACCCGGTGTAGCGTACATTCATCGAATGGTTCGGCTGCCGGGTTCGTCCGTTGCGGTCTAGGAAGGAGATTTGGGTGATGCGAGCACTTTAATTACTTTAGTACTCACCCAGTGACGGCAGATTGAGGACAGATCGGAGGAAGCCAATAACATAGGGGACCGCATGTTGTGGTTCAGATATTTTACATTCGGAGCATATGTCCGTTGCTCGGGACGCTCCGTTATATTGACAGTCCGAGAGACTGTCTTTAATGCTTCCTCATCCTCACAGCAGGGCACACGACCGCACATTGGCTACGTGACCTCGAGTATCCGATCAGTTTCGGCATTCAGTGATTCCACAGCGAATAGGTCGCGCCATCCGGTAGCCAAGGGACACGAGGCCTATACACTCCGTTCGCTCGCATATTGGAAGTATGCACGGGGTAACGATCTCGGAGCTTCCTGCGGCAATGCATCGTAAGACCGCTGCTCCTCAGGCCTCAGTGACGGACGTGCTATCCGAGTTAGCACAGTTGTTTCGCAGCATCCCAGCAATTGACGGTTTCTCGGTCGAATCAGGAATTATCCGACGGCGCTGGGTCGGTGCGGTCCGCGGTTGCTTCAAGCTACGGACGACCGAACGCTTTATAGGGTCCGACAGGATGGCGAAAGGGATTCGAAAGATTTCGAGTTTTCCCTTTAGTAGTATCGGAAGATGCCTTTCATATCTTCTGGCATTTCTTCCAGTGATTATTTTTCGGACTTCATTGCTGCGATCTTGGATAAGAGACTTATAGCGTCATTGGACTCGGATTTTTCGATCGGTACAGGGACTTTGTCCCTGACTTACCGACGCAGTCCAATATTGTCATTACAACATGTGTTTTATTTTTCGACGCTATATATTTATATATATATACAAGACGGCTACTAAGCATGATAGTTTAGTTTCTTGTCCGCGTGGCTCATTTCTGCCATTTTATCTTTTTTTACATATAGTTTATTTTGGCAGAGCAGGGCATACCGAGAGTTCATATGCGTCTAGACGGTGTGATTAAAGACTGCATATATTCTTTTTCACCGTTTATGTCTTTTCCAATTTCAATGTTGGGAACGACATTATGTATATTAGACTTAACTTAGACGCTTTATTATACGTAATCCGCCTTACTGAGGCGTTATCATTACGTCTTCAAGAAAAGATTTACGGGATATTATTCTCAATGTAATTTCTTTTGAGGGCAGTAGTTTGTTCACGTATAACTCCGCCCTTCAGTGGCTGATTGGAGTTGGTTAGACGTGAGGCAGCCCTAGCTACATCCACGCGTGGATAGTAGGTTAAGAACTCTCTCAGAGTCGCTTCGTTCTCGGAGGAGCTTCTCTTCGACGGCAACTTTCCGGCAATCCATGAATTGCTTGATTTATACATTCTCTTGTCTATCTAGTGTTACAAGAGATTCAGACTGGGGCAAACATTCGGTGGTTGACTCAGAGAGTGCCGCCGCAGTTGCTGGACCCGAGTGTGGCTGTTATGACGGTTGCCAGTCAAACAGATTGGGATATATACTGATCCCTACGGATTCGAAGTGCCAGGGTCTTTGGGTTCCGCAGTCTTTTAGCTATCAGTTAACTTCCGCGGAATAATGTTTTTTAGGCTTGCTTTATGTCATTGCATGAACATTATTCAGAAACGCATGCCCAAATTCCTGTCCTTTAATTCGACAGTAGTGGCGTATCTCCGGAACCAGGGAGGCACTCTTTCGTTTCCGTTATTCAATTTAATGGAAAGAATCCGTTTGTTGGTTATAGTACACCAAGTTCAGTTTTGGTCCGTCATATTCTGGGTCGTCTGATTGTTTTATCGCACTCCCGTTCTCTTACGGGTCGCTTGTTGCTGTCAGAATGGACTCTCAACAAACAAGTATTCAATCAGATTTGCTATCTATGGGAGCGCCCAATGATGTTTTATTTATGACACAGCTGGCTAATCAATTGCAGACGTATGTGTTGGCTTGTCCAGATCTCTGAGCTAATACTGTTAACGCTCTATTGATCTATAGGACAGAATGATAGGATACGCGTATCCTCCGGCGCTGTTGTTTTTAGCAGGTATTGCTAAGATAAACAACCACAATACATTTCTGTTGATAGCATCTCTATCTTCACAGAGATCATGAGTAATTTACTCTCTTGTCTACTGTGGATCTTAACGTGAAATCTTCCTCTATGTGAGGATCTTTTTTCACTGGGTAAATCGTGTCATCTTTATCACAACCAGCAAGGTCGCAACCTTCATGTATTCCGTTGTGTGGTCCGTATTGCATTGTAAGCACTGTACTGGACGAGCTTTGGACGCGATTTCTTACTATAGGAGATCCTCTTCTTCGCTATTCTATGCGACTAAAGTGGAGGCTCTTCCGTCGTGGTGTAGGGATCATTATGTTCATATGGTTGATCCCTCCATACTACTCATTGCTATTTTTTAGTATACTTGTTTCACAAGATCTACTGCAGCCTGTTGTTATTTAGGTTATAGGTTTATGTTACCTCATACCTATGCACTCTACGATAGTTTACAATTGAGTCTTTTGTCTCTTTATCTAAGTCAGTTAGTAACTTTTTGATAAATAGACTTAGAATCTTTAGATTAAATTCCTATACGGATTTTAACTTCAGGTTCTTATTTAGCTAAGTAATCATTTGAGCCTCTGGAAACAGTAGTTTTCAAATTCTGACCTTTTAGACAGTAATTATGTTGGTTTCTCTTTTACTGTAGAGTCAGTGAGTTTCATGCACTATCGATGGATGATTGTCACTTTCATAGTTTCGGAATCAATACTTCCGTTACTATTTAGGTTGGATTGTTGCATAAGAGTTAGGCTCCTATTATCCGGAACCTATTATTTTAAGGTCCTTCCGTCTTCGTATGGGCATAGGCCTTTACTCTTTCCGGGTACAGTTTATGTATTTATAAACAGATATCTGTTTATTACAAGGGCGTAAGCTTCTTCTGTCTTTGATGTCTAGTAGAAGGACGTTACGCTCCATTTTATTGTTAATGGATTCTATTAACTAGCGTACTGCTTATGGTATATCATTGGCTTAGCAGTTGTGCTTAAGATTTCGGCTCATGAAGTAAGAGTTCTTCTACTTCTTGGGCTTACATTAATAGTGTTCTATTATAGATTTTTGAAGGCTGCTCATTGCGCTCAGCCATCCATTCATGAATTTTATCTCAGAAATATCGAGTCCATTTCTGGAGGCCTCTATTGTTAGGTCTATTATCTACTGCTCAGAATGTCATTCACTTAACAGTTGCTACTATAGCTAGGTAGGCTGTCTGTTTCGGCAGTGTCTCCGTTCGGCTGCCCTCTTCGCTCTGGGCTATTTGACCCAGGGCAAGAAAAAGGGGGGGGGGGGGAGGGTGTTCCCTTGGGTCACCTGTTTTTACTATGAAAACAAGGGGATACCTCCTCCGGAGTTAGTAATTCTGAGCTGTTATTGGGATGGTTGTTTAGTGAGAAGTTTAAGTTTATAAAATTCATTCAAGTCTTAGTTTTTAAAGTATAGCTTTTGAATATTGCATATGTCAACGGACATGATTATGCAATTCTCACACACTTTTAGGAGTATAAGAGTCTCTATTCTCTAGACTTACTTTATTATTGGCTTACTTTAAAAATTATTAGTATAAGGATTATTGGATATTAATAGAGTACATGGATGTATGAAGCTCAATTTTTGGAAGGTGTTGTATCTTTCTAATTTATCATAAATAAGAAAGATACATGTGAGGCCTATTACTTCTTTTCCCTACAGGGGATGACTCTATTTTATTTTATTGAGCGTATTCCATTTTGCTCTATGTCCTTGGCCCTCCAGCCTTTTTACTATTCAGCTATGTCTGGGTCATTGGTACAGTATAAAAATGTTAAAAAATTTATAGTAATTTATATATTTTTTATACTTACCAATGACCCAGACGGGGATGGCCCTCCCAGGAGTTGGGAACTCTTGCCTCCCCGCTGAGTACATAGCGCTTACCAGGCACTGGTTATTAGAATGATAAATGGCGCCAATTTCGGAACGTCCTTGACACTGCGCATGCGCAGTAGGGGCGAAGTGTGGAGGGCCTCTCAGGACATGTTTTCTTTAGTTTTAGATGCAAATTTTGGGGATTGGGGGGCAAAATTTGTGTTTGGCCCTATATTTTAAGAGTTAGCACCAGCTATGTCTGGGTCATTGGTAAGTATAAAAAATATATAAATTACTATAAATTTTTTAACTTTTCGAAAAATTTCAACAACACCATATCGTGTGACCCCTCTTTGGAACGAGCTCGTTCCAAAGAGGGGTCATATGATATGGTGTTGTTGAAATTTATGAAAAAATTAAAAAAATATTTCAAATAATAAATTTTGAAAATCGTCTGCGTTGGGTAAAGAGTTAAACAATGTCAACTGTAGAAGTCTACGGATATCATATTATACTGGCTTCAAAATGAAGATAGCAGCTCTGTTCCATTTTCATTTTTTCCCTTTTTCTTTCAGAGTTGTGAATGTTTTGAGACAGTGGGTTGATCATCACTTTTATGATTTTGAAAGAGACAAAAGCTTATTAGATAAAGCAAGTGTTTTCCTTGAAAATGTCAAAGGCAAAGCTATGAAGAAAATGGCAGAGTCAGTATTGAAAGTTATTGCTCGGAGGGTATGTTTATTGTCTCTTCCAACAAGTCATGGTTATGACTGTAATATAATGCAGGTTTTGTAACCAATTACCCTGATCATATTTGCTCCATGAACTGGTTGAGTGCTAGAAGCCACTATCAGGGCTTTCCAAAAAAAATATGTGAAAACCAGAAGAAAAGCCAACATTTTCCTTGCTCAATTTTCCTATTCAGTTAAATGTGAATAATATACTACTCAAAGTTTGCTAAGCACCAAGTATATCCAACTACCTGTTTTACGTTTTAGTTGAAATATTGTAATGAAAAGTGTATATATTTTTTATTTAATTATATCTTTAATGTTTTAAGTACAGAAATTAAGATTTTATTTGTGTCTGACATTATTTTTTATCTTTTGAATACAATAACCATGGAAAATGGATATTATTGGTAAAAGAGGAAATTTTTCAAAATTTGCCAAAATGTTGATGGAGCGAACTGGTAAGGGTTCATTATCGAGTATGAGACCCATTACTGTTAATTACAGCTTGACAATGCCTTCTCATGCTCCCAATCAGGTTCCTGGTGGTCCATTGTGGGATGTTGTCCCATTCTTGGACCAGCATGGTACCAAGTTCCTGGATACTTCTTGGCTGGACAGGATGGGCTGAAATTGCAAGCTGCAACTGATTCCAGATATGTTCGATTGGATTGAGGTCAGGGGATATTGCTGGCCAGTCCATACGCTCAATTCCCCCCCCCCCCCCCCCCTCTGTTGGTACTCCCCGACAGCATGGGCAACATGTGGACGGGCATTATCGTCCATCAGAATGAATCTCTCACCCACTGCACCTGCATACAATCTGACGTGGACATCTAGGGTCTCATCAATATACTGTTGTGCAGTCAATGTACCATGTTCAAGGACCAAGAGCTCTGTACGTCCATCGCAGCTGATGCCAACCCAGACCATGTGTGACCCTCCACCATAGCAGTCATGCCCAGTAATGTTGGCTACATGGAATCGCTCTCCTGGTCTTCTCATACCCTAGAATGCCTATCTGTGTGGTCTAGATAGTACCTTGACTCATCTGTAAAAAGGACAGGTCGCCAATCTTCTCTGGTCCATCCAACGAGGTCCATGGCCCATTCATATCATGCCTTGCAGTGGTTCTGGGACAGCGGAATGCGAATACATGGTCTTCTCGACTGGAGACCACCTTCGTGCAACCTTGTCCGGATAGTCTGCGCCAATACATTTACCCCGGATGCATTCTGAAGGTCACTGGAAGCTGGGTTGCTGTGTCAAAATGGTTCCTACGGGTCTGAATGATAAAAAACAGTCTTCAGCTGCAGATGTTGCCCTGACTCTGCCACCACCATGCCGTCTTACTGGTGTGCCATACTGCTGAAATCTTACCCAGGCTCTGGTAATCACCGCATTGTTCACACCAAGGGCTTCACCAACCTGACGATGGGTAGCCCCTTGCTCCACCATCCCTACAGCCCGCCACATTTCTGCTTCAGACAAATGTCTTCTTACATTTGCATTTGCCAAATTCAGTCATTAAATCACAAGGGTTTGTGTTGAAATAAAGATTGAATACCCTACACATGGCATGTACATGCAGACAGTACACAAAAACATCATGAAAATCTAGGGGTATATGCTTTCCATGACTGTCACGAGAAGTCTGCCTGTCAAGAGAGCTAATGTAAACACTGGGGACCATCTCAATACATTCCTCAATCATATCCACCAAAAATATCGCAAATATGTCACCAGCAAATTTCACAATGATGTGTCAGATATTTGGTGCTTAGCAAACTTTGAGTAGTACATTTTGTTTATATAAATTTGTTTTATCATAAATTATTGAAGGGTGCCTGTAGGTACTTTTCAATAATTTGTAATAAAACAAAATTTGGATGAAAAAATTCAGACCACCAAAAAAATGTAGCCCTCAGCCAGTTAATGACAATAACAAGTCATATGTTTTCCTGCAGTTTGGCTTCAAAGCCATTGTAAGCTTTTAAGGTGTCATTCCAACAAGACAAATCCCAACAAGACGAATCGGTAAAATATCCCATCAAGACGATCCCAACAAGACAAATCGGAAAAATATCCCAACAAGACGATCCCAACAAGACGAATCGGTAAAATATCCCGATGACAAATCCCAACAAGATGAATCGGTAAAATATCCCAACAAGACGATCAGGTAAAATATCCCAACAAGACGATCCCAACAAGACAATGCAAAAATTTTTTTCTCTCATAAAATATGGCTGAAATTTACTTTAAAAGGAACGTGTACATTACAATATCGCCTGTTTGAAGTATCTTATGGTTTTATTTTGCGCATGTGTTTGGAAGTTTTGTTGATAAAAAAGAGACAAAAAATCTGTTGCAAATGGCGTCTTGTAACAAAGTGTGGCAACTTTGTTAAGGCCACACAAAGTAAATCTTCTGTTTCTCAGGCCATTATTCATAAAATTGCATGCGGGAGAGCGTTTTTTTATTTTATTTTTTATTTCTGTAATTATTTCTTTGCCATCGAAAGTTCATGTTACTGGTTTAGGTTTTAGGCCTCATAATACGGAATAGCATGGGTGGTGGTGTATTTCATCCTTGAGAGCTAAAGCATTGCAAAGCCTTCTTGCTCTCAAGGGACAAATTTATCAATTTTTTTAACTTGGGTAAAATATCAGACATTATCCATTTAATTTTTATTTTTTTTAAGTTTACATTGGTTATAAAAAGAGAGCATGCGGCAGCCAAAAGGACCATGCGGGAGGGCCTGAGAAACAGAATTTTATTTTTTTTAGGCCTAATTGAAATCTTTTTTTTTTTTAAAATCGTAAATATTCCTATTCAAAGATAAAATAAAGAAATAGTTTAAAAGTTAAATGCATGGTCATCTTTTGTATTTTTTATTTATGTTTTCAAGAACTGGGAGGTTAGTTGGCTGTTCATCATCGAACCTTCCGACAAAACTATTGTTTTTGAAATGAAAATTTTCCTTACAATTTTGTAAAGCATAAATAACGTGCAAAAGGAAAAAATATTTTTTTTAAATTTGATAAAAGATGGTACAAGATTTAAACTCCTTCATTTTTTGTTACAGTTATGATTTTATTGAGCTTTTTCTAGTTGGTTTATAATAAATTAAATAACTCAAATACATTGGTTTTTTCCACATTTTTTCAAATTTCATTTCAAAATACCCTTCTCATATGTATATTTGTCCAAAACCTCAAAAATAAATGGAATATATAGACATTTTAATTAAATTTGTCTTGTTGGTTGGGATTCGTCTTGTTGGGATGACGATATTCGACATTTGTCTTGTTGGGAATAAACCACTTTTAACTGATAGAGTGCTAAGTTATTTTTGGTCATCAAAACCTGTCCACGTCTCTTTGCCTTGTTACAATTTATGGGAGAGTGCCTAGTGGCACTCTTCCATAAATTGTAACAAGGCAAATCCCCACAGAGTAAATACTTTCAATTAAAAATAATTTGAGGCACATCCACAGAATATGAAGCCATTTAGTTGTGTCACCTGCACTTCAGAAGAAAGCCCAAATATGGGGTTCCAGCACTCTACCAGTTAACCCCTTACCTCCCATTATGGAATACCACCATCATTATTCACACGACAGAAAGGTTGTGCACCGCATCCACGTATGAATAAAGTGGCATGCTGTTTACATCTTGACAGAATTTCTGCCAAAATAAATATGAACTACTAACACATTCGTTTTGGCGATATCGAATGTTAGTTGTTCCTGTTTATTTGGGCAGAAATTCTGTTAAAATGTAAACAGCATGGTCGGCATAGTATTTATTTGTTATTGGGGTTTAATGACACTTTCAACAGCCAGGGTCACCTTGTGTCTGACAGTTTATGGGTAAAGGAAGCCACTGAGCAATGGCGAGTAACTGTCAGACTCCCAAACAAACCAACACCACATAAGCAGGGTTAGCATTGGTTGAAGACAGGTGCACCATCGACTTGCAGTACGCCTTAGTACACAGTGTCACTGTACTCTGGCATGGGCAATCAGGATTAAGTGCCTTTGCAAGGACACAGTTGGCATAGTAAAAGCAGAGAAGGAGGCAAAAAGCATAATGCCTTTTTCCCTGTAGGTTACCACCAGCTATTGGGTTATGATGTAAGGAGTTTATTTTTAGGCCTACACATGAACCCAAATTCCTAATAAGCTCATTTCAGTGATGTGTCATTAATAATATTATCGAGACTAAAAGTGAGCATTATTCAAGAAATTGTTTTGCATATGTGTAGGGTAGATAATTATAATGGATTCACTCTGGATTCACTGTGGTTTGCAAGCCTGAAAATAAGCAATCTGACAATTGCAGAATTAGAATTCCAGAGGGTGTATTTGCTGATGTTATCCCTACAGTGGGCCAATTTATCCTCTGGGTACCTCTTTCTGTTTTGGCTTTTTAAGATCTTGATTGAGATTGAGGTTCACGGGGTAAATTTGGTGATGTTACTGGGAACCTCATTCTGCAAATGACAGATTGCTTATATTTTTACACAGTATACCAATGGCCCAGACATAGCTGGTGCTAACTTTAAAATATCTAGGGCCAAACACAAATTTTGGATTTTTGTTCAAAAACAGAAACGGGTGCGAGAATTCTGTACTGGGCAATGCAAAGGGCTAGTAACCGTGAGATCATTCTCGATATTGCTTGGGAACTTTAAATTTGCTTTCAGCAATGGGCGTGACTTGTGAAACTGGAATTAGCACAGATGGTGGTATGAGTACAGATTCTTTTTTTTATATTAATAAAGCAGAAATTACACTCATTCTTTATCAACTCCGCCTTACAAAGTCAGCAGAGCTTTTCTGATATCGAGTTGTCCATCATCCGTCCGTCCGTCCGTCTGTCGTCCGGCGTCAACATTTTGTTTGTCCGAGCCATAATTTCTTTGCCACTGGATATTTTTTAACAAAACTTTATAACAGTATGTATTGTCAATAGGTAGTGTGCCATCAATCACAATAAGGTCTGTATCCATCAAGGTCAAGGTCACAGGCGACATGGTAAAGTAACACTCAGGAAAACGTCAACATTTTGTTTGTCCGAGCCATAATTTCTTTACCACTGGATATTTTTTAACAAACCTTTATAACAGTATGTATTGTCACTAGGCAGTGTGCCATCAATCATAATAAGGTCTGTATCCATCAAGGTCAAGGTCACAGACGACATGGTAAAGGTATATGGCTGCCCCTGAAAGTAGTTGCCCTGGGCAAAGCTATCTTGGCCGAGAGGCCTCTTGTTTTCAAAATTATTTATGTATAATTTCTATCTCAGCTATACATTTTGTGAGACCACTAAGATGCCTGATGGCAAGTGAAATTCCAGTGAAAAGATTTGAAGGAAAACGAATTGGACAGCCAAAACTAACACCAACTTAAGATTCAAAATCGATTTGAATCTCAAATCTTTACAGGGCCCAGCTTTGAAGTGAAAGGTTGATAGTTTGATCCTAACCAGTGGTAACATCATTGTGCCCTTGGGCAAGACATTTCATCCTAATTCCCCATGTGGGGCACGGTGGTGCTGTTTACTAAGGCATAATGCACACTGATGATGCACTTGCCTTCCTTCACCCATGGCTAACCCTGCTTGTGCTGGGTTAGTAAGTTGGAGTGTTTGACATTAACTATGGCAACATTGTAGTACTGAAATGGTTAACCGGATAATAGGTTTGAAACCAGCTAGCTATCTAACCAATTAGAAAAAACGCCAACCGTGTATCCAAAATATTGATAGTGATCTTCAATCCACATTTAAAACGTAGTAAATCTGCCGCTTCTCCTTTGTGATAGATTACACATCGAAGCTGCATTGTATATATTGAGAAATAATCGACTTTGGCATTCAAAACTTCATTAATGATCGACAGTTTCCGTGAGTAATGAGTAATCGCAGAAACTGTTCCGTATTGTGTATACAAACGAAGGTTGTCGAGTACTTGACAACGTTCGTTTGTATACACACTACGGAATAGTTTGAGAATACTGGTTTCCAATTCCTATAGTTTTGATCCCATATTCGGTGAAATAATGGCCATGGATAACCGAATATTATCCGGTTATAGCTATCGGTTAGTCGGTTACGAAAATGAGCTAACCATTTCAGCCCTAGCTCGGTGGTTCTCTCCTCTCCAGGTATTCTCGCGAAGTGTCTTTAATAAACAAACAAATAAAACAAACTAGCAGGAAGCCACCTAACATGGTCCCAAATACATTTATCTAAATTTTGCTCTTCATAAAGAGACTCAGACATCTGACTGGAGGTATTTTTTCATAAGTTGTTCAGCTGTCATTTAGTTCCAGAATTTTTTTTTTTTCTCCTTAATAAATCTGAATAACGTGCTGTATCAATTTCCTTTCTTCTCCATTGGAATTGCATCATTTTATAAGTCCTCCGAGACCAAGTATAAGGCCTTGTGGAAACTATGAGATATCAGAAGACAAAATTAAATACCACCAAGTGTTTGAAAGGAATTGAAAGTGTATAGTGCACATGCCTGAGCCTCAAGATTATCCAAAGGACAATCTCCCTTATAGTTACTTCAGCAAAGTATTCTTATCTCAAGTTCCTCAGTTAATAGATGGAGGGCATCTCATCTTAAAATTCTCTTGACATATTTTGATGGAAGATATACCAATCTAATGTAGGTAGCTCTGAAAACATCACAAAGAAGCAATTCTTTCTATTGTTGCTGAATTATTTTTTTCCAAGGTTGTGCATATTCTTTTTAAATATTAAGTGATAACTTGAAAATGTAATGAATTTTCATATCTTGTGTTTTTGTGATACCATTTGCATATATTCTGAAACAGGTCTTTAGCTTAACCATTTACCTTATCAGAAAGCACTGTTCACAAAAGGTGCCATTCTTATCTTGTTTTTTTAATTTTTCTCTTAACCCTTTACCCAACATAATGGCCAAAACCACCCAGTACTGTTCACAAAAATCACCATTCAGTTTTCATTATTTTTTTTTCTCGAAAACATAGCATATGACCCCTCATTTTAACGTTCCAATGAGGTGCCATTAGCTATGTTTTTGATGTATAAAATGAAAAAAGTTAGTTACTCAAGAATTTTATTTGCAAGGGTCATCTGCTTTTCATGTTAGGTAAAGGGTTAAAAACAGAGCTTATCCCACACCCCTTTCCACCCCCATTGGAATGAGGTCATTCCAATGAGGGATTATGAGGTTGGGTAAATGGTCACCACACCATTTACTTTCCATTTTGCAGAGACTGATTGCTGCAGTTTGTTGTAACAGAGTAAACTTGTCAGTAGCACCAAATTCAAGAGAATTCGAGTGCAGACCAGTGAGACTGTAATTATAAAGCATATAAACGCAGAGAAAAATATCCTGGGTTTAATATCTTGATGATATGCATTTTGAAGGGGTTAAATAAATGTGGTAAATCTCATTTCAGCTTTCAAGTCCAACAACAGAGAGGGAATTCAAGCACCAAACTGAACCGCCAGCAATAGAATGGCACATAGCAAGGAACAAAGAAGATTTTGAACTGATGAAGGTGGGGTATTCTTTTTACTTATTAGTCATAGAACCTGACATAACCAGAGGAAGGTACATCTTTTCTTTTCTAAATAACTGAACTTTTTCTAACTTTTTAAGCACAGTTTATTAATCCACATCAAGCTATAAGATGAGAGCACAAATTGAAGAAAATAAAATTTAAAAGATGACTTTGGTATAATAGGCTGACTAAAGAAATTTTATATAACCCATTTTGGCTTGGTTTCCATTTTGGCTTGGTTAACCCACTTTTGAGGGACGCCAGATCCACCAGTCTGACCATGATTCAGCTTGACAAGAGAAATTTTTTAATTCAGCCCAATTAATAACAAACAAATGAAATGTTATCAACTGTCATTATTTTCTTGGCGAGAAGTTGTTTCAGTTCAACGTAAGAGCTGCTTGCATGACATTCGGGGAAGGGGACTGGCTCCAAATTTTCAAAGCCTTGTGTGATTTTGTATGCAGTCTTTACACAGGAGGTGAAAAATATGTTCAGCACATCAAAGGAGCTAATTACGGGTACAAGTCAAAACCGATTTTGTCAAGTGATAAAACCAAATTGATTACTTCGAAGTTGTCACTGACAAATGTCAAAGATAATGTGTCTTGACCCTAAACTTGTTGAACCTTTTGAAGCACAAATAGAAAATCGGTCCTGCAAATGGCTGTTGGCATTAATTTTAGAGGAACAAAACAATATTGTTCCTCTGATTTTGTCACTCCTGTATTCAACTTTACTGGACTGTAAGATAGATCATTTATCTTAACAACAAGCATTTATTTTCCCAAACACAAGTAAAACATCTAGACAAGTGCAATTCCATCATGAGAGTAGCAACACTCCACGCACATGCGGACTAATGAGGGAAGATTTTTGGAGCTTCATGCTAACAACCCTAAAAGTAATCAAATTCTTTGTACACAAGTAGCGGTCACTGTCTTTGGTAATACATGTCCATTACTTATTAAGTCAATAAAGCAAACTGATTTATTTTGCATAACAATGTTCAATACTCTCGGAAATCAATTGTTTTATGCTTAACTGAATTGGCCATTAACCAAGACATCATGAAGGTATTTCCTTGAATGGTCGGAGCATTCATGACAACAGCGAAGTGTTTGAATTTGTGGACAGTAAAATAGATCTTTATCTAAAAGAGAGTTAGTTAAATTTTTATGGGGAATATTGTAAGATAAAATGGCTGTTACCATCATGGGGGTTCCAAGATGGTGTATTGAAGTCTCAACCTCGCTTCTAAGCCATATATTGACCCATCCTTCATACTTCTCAACCCATTCTTCATTTTTCTTGATATATGCCCAAGCACAAGGTCTCAGCATCAACACACCATTCTGAACCCACCCCCACCCCCTGTTGCTAATGACCAACAAAGTGATTTATTGTTCATTGTTCAGTGAAACCATGTTAACCCTTTACCTGACGAATCACCCGCATCCGCCCACGTAATATGCACATTGAGCAGTTGAAAAATTAAATATTTTTATATTGTACCAATGACCCAGACATAGCTGGTGCTAACTCTAAAAATATAGGGCCAAACACAAATTTTGCCCCCCAATCCCCAAAATTTGCATCTAAAACCAAAGAAAACATGTCCTGAATGGCCCTCCACACTTCACCTCTACTGCGCATGTGCAGTGTCAAGGACGTTCCGAAATTGGCGCCATTAATCATTCTAAGTTTGGCCCTTCATCAGTTAACTTCTGACTGATCTTTGTGCTTGTAAATCTCAGTTTAAATGATGCCAGACACATAAATATTAGTGAAATGGTGATTCTAAGGAGGATAGAGAAGGAGGAGAGGAAAAATGTGTGACAATATTATCAGGGCTGTAACTTAAAATTTTTTAATGAAATTATGTTAAGTTACCTATTTTCGAGGCAGCAGCCATTTTGTTGTCATTCTTGTTATTTAGTTACACTGATTTTTCAGTGTTTTCCTCTCTCCCTTTCCTTTAAGTCCCCTCTTGCTATTCTCCCATGCTTTTGGCATAATTTCTGTAATTATTATTACTAAAATTTCTTGGGAGTTTTAGCTGTATAACAGAATGAATTCTGTTTTTTTCCCCATGTTTACGTCTTCACCTATGGGTGGTTAGGCGTTGTGTTCTGCATCTACCATCTGATGTTCTGCAGTTTCTTCCCTGGAAGTCTCTGTTTTGCATCAGATAGTGTATTTTTGGTAACTGATTTCGGGCCTGGGTGCCTGGAGTCTTATTTTAGTGTTTTACACATTTACAACAGCCCTCTGTGTGAGGGGGGGATTTCTTGAAAATAATATCTTGATGTTAATTTAATCATAACTAGATACATTATTATTGTTCGTAAGTGTTGCATAAATTGTTTAAAATATTTTTAAATTTTTTGTCCACACTTAGGCTTGGGATCCATTGGGGCTCAACGTTACTTTTTAGAAACTTGGGCTGTTCTGAAAAAATATTTTTTCAAAATATTTTGATTTCAATTATTTTTTCTATGTTAATGGATCATATTATTATTATTATGTATTTTGATTGTCAGGGGTTGGTGTGAGTACCAGGACTTTGTTTTCTTTTCACATTGAAAGGATTTTGATCAATTGTAATAAGAGGAAGTCTTCCTCTGACTTTTATAATCATTCTATATGTGGTCAGGGTACTCGCATTAACTCCTGTTCTGTATCTGATGATTTCGATGACAACATGGGAAGCGTATGTCACGGTATGTTAGTGGGGAATTGGACATTCCGGTCCTTTCCCCACAGGGTCACTCTACTTTATCAATTTCTATTTCAGACGATCAAGATTAGGGTGATGTATCTGTGATGTCTTCCAACAGTGTGCCTCCGTCGTCACAATTAATGAAGGGCTAGCGGAAAAGTGCTCATGTAAATACGCCAATTGCCTAAGAGGACCCTAGTAGGTTCGACGGCCTTTGACGTCCGCTAGCTCGCCCGGTGTAGCGTCCATTCATCGAATGGTTTGGCAGCCGGGTTCGTCCGTTGCGGTCTAGAAGGAGTTTTGGGGTCACCGATGCGAGCACTATAAATCAACCAAATGCACACCCCTCTCTCGTACAACAACATCTGGCCCCAGATGTTGTGGTACAAAATGTTTCGCATTCGGAGCATACGTCCGCTGCTCGGGACGCTCAGACATATAGTCAGTCCGGAGAGACTGTCAATAAGGCTTCCTCATTCTCATGGTAGCGCACACGACCGCTCTTGGCTACGTGACCTCGGATATCCAGTCAGCTTCGCCAGTCAGAGAATCATCGGCGACCAGGTCACACCATCCGGTAGCCAGGGACACGAGGCCTGCAGACTCCGGACGTTCGCATAGGAAAGTGTGCGGGAGTCAACGTACACGGAGCTTCCGGCGGCAATGCATCGTAAGACCGCTACTGCACAGGCCTCGGGGACGGACGTACTATCCTAAATAGCACAGCTTATCGCAGCATCCCAGCAACAACTGAATCTGTCGCATAATGTTTTATCCGACTATGCTGGGTCGGGACGCTCCGCGGAAGCGGGTACGGACGTCCGAAAATTTCATCCGGTCCGACGGGATACCGAAAGGGATTCGGAGGATTTCAAGCTTTCCCTTTCGGAACAACATATGCTGTTGTGTAGGTCATCTGACTTGATCTTCTACAGGTTCTTTCGTCGGACCAGAATGCTGCGATGCCGGATAAGAAACTGATAGCGTCGGTGGACTTAGAAATTTTTGGTTCGGTTCAGGGACTTCGTCCCTCAGTTCCGACATAGTCCAATAATGTCACACAAACTTTCGAATTATTGAACGACGCTATATATTTATTATTATATGCTTGCTTTTACCAAGCATTTCTGGTTTCTTGTTCGCAAAGTTACGGAGATGTCTTTCAAAAGTGTGCCTCTGTCGTGATAGTTAATGAAGAGCTAGCGGCAATAAGTGCTCATGGAATATGTCTATCGCCTAAGAGGTCCCTTGTAGGATCGACGGAGTGACATTCGCTAGCTCACCCGGTGTAGCGTACATTCATCGAATGGTTCGGCTGCCGGGTTCGTCCGTTGCGGTCTAGGAAGGAGATTTGAGTGATGCGAGCACTATAATTACTTTAGTACTCACCCAGTGACGGCGGATTGAGGACAGATTGGAGGAAGCCTGTTAGTCCGGTTCCTGGCTTGTCCAGGTCCGTCCGGGCTGTGAGCGAGAGAGGTCCCTCTCTCGTCCAATAACATAGGGGACCGCATGTTGTGGTTCAGATATTTTACATTCGGAGCATATGTTCGTCGCTCGGGACGCTCCGTTATATTGACAGTCCGAGAGACTGTCGATAATGCTTCCTCATCCTCAGCAGTGCACACGACCGCACATTGGCTACGTGACCTCGAGTATCCGATCAGTTTCGTAATTCAGTGATTCCACGGCGAACAGGTCACGCCATCCGGTAGCCAAGGGACACGAGGCCTATACACTCCGTTCGCTCGCATATTAGTAGTATGCACGGAGTATCGATCACGGAGCTTCCAGCGGCAATGCATCGTAGGACCACTTCTCCACAGGCCTCAGTGACGGACGTGCTATCCGAGTTAGCACAGTTTTTTCGCAGCATCCCAGCAATCGACAGTTTGTTGGTCGAATCAGGAATTATCTGACGGCGCTGGGTCGGTGCGGTCCACGGTTGCATCAGGTACGGACGACCGAACGCTTTATAGGGTCCGACAGGATGGCGAAAGGGATTCGAAAGATTTCGAGTTTTCCCTTTCGTAGCATCGGAAGCTGCCATACATATCTTCCGGCATTATCTTCCAGTGATTGTTATTTCGGACTACATTGCTGCGATGTTGGATAAGAGACTTATAGCGTCATTGGACACGGAATTTTGGATCGGTTCAGGGACATTGTCCGACTTACCGACACAGTCCAATAATGTCATTAGAACATGTGTATTATTTTCGACGCTATATATATATAAGCCTGCTACCAAGCATGATAGTTTAGTTTCTTGTCCGCAATGCTCATTTCTGCCTTTTATCATTTATACGAATAATTTATTTTGGCAGAACAGGGCATACCGAGAGTTCATATGCGTCTAGACGGCGTGGTTACAGACTGGAAATAATCTTTTTCGCCGTCTATGTCTTTTCCAACCACAATGTTGGAAACGACAATGATGTCTAATAGACTTAACTTAGACCCTTTATCATACGTAATCCACCTTACTGAGGCGTTATCATTACGTCTTCAAGAGAAAGAATTCCGGGATATAATCCTCAATGTGATTTCTTTTGAGGGCAGTAGTTTGTTCACGTATAACTCCGCCCTTCAGTGGCTGCTTGGAGTTGGTTAGACGTGACGCAGCCCTAGCTACATCCACGCGCGTGGATAGTAAGGTGAAGAACTCTCTCAGAGTCGCTTCGTTCTCGGAGAAGCTTCTCTTCGACGGCAACTTTTCAGCAATCCATGAATTGCTCGATTTACACGTTCTCTTGTCTATCTAGTGTAGCAAGAGATTCAGACTGGGGCAAACATTCGGTGGTTGACTCAGAGAGTGCCACTGCAGTTGCCGGATCCGAGTTTTATAATTATGACGGTTGCCAGTCAAACAGGTCGGGATATAATATTGATCCCAACAGATTCGAAGTGCCAGGGTCTTTGGGTTCCGCAGTCTCTAAGCAAGCACTTATCTTCCACGGAATAATGGGTTTTTTTTAGGCTTGCTTTATGTCATTGGATGAACATTATTCAGAAACGCATGTCCAAATCCTGTCCGTTAATTCGACAGTAGTGGCGTATCTCCGGAACCAGGGAGGCACTCTTTCGTTTCCGTTATTCAATTTAATGGAAAGAATCCTTCTGTTTGTTATAGTACACCAAGTTCTGCTTCGGTCCGTCATATTCCGGGTCGTCTGATTGTATTACCGGACTCCCGTTCACTTATGGGTCGCTTGTTGCCGTCAGAATGGACTCTCAACAAACAAGTATTCAATCAGATTTGCTATCAATGGGAGCGCCCAATGATAATTTATTTACGACACAACTTGCTTGGCAATTGCAGACGAATGTGTTTGCTTGTCCGGATCTCTGAGCTTATGTTGTTAACGCTCTATTGATCTAATAGGACGGAATGATAGGATATGCGTATCCTCCTGCGCTGTTGTTTCAGCAGGTATTGCTAAGATAAACAACCACAATACATTTCTGTTGATAGCATCTCTGTCTTCACAGAGACCGTGGGTAAATTTACTCTGATGTCTACTGTGGGACTTAACGCGAAATCTTCCTCCATGAGAGGATCTTTTTCGCTGGGTAAAATCGTGTCATCTTTATCACAACCCGCAAGGTCTCAACCTTCACGTATTCCGTTGTGTGGTCCTTATTGCATTGTAAGCATTGTACTGGACGAGCTTTGGACGCGATTTCTTACTATAGGAGAACCTCTTCTTCGCTATACTATGCGGCTAAAGTGGAGGCTCTTCCGTCGTTGGTGTAGGGATCACTATGTTGATATTGTTGATCCCTCCATACTAGTCATTGCAACTTTTTAGTATACTTGTTTCACAAGATCTACTGCAGCCTGTTATTATTAAGGTTATAGGTTTATGTTACCTCATACCTATGCACTCTGTGATAGTTTACAATTGAGTCTTATGTCTCTTTATCTAAGTCAGTTAGTAACTTTTCGATAAATAGACTTAGAATCATTAGATTAAATTCCTATATGGAATTTAACTTCGGTTCTTATTTAGCTAAGTAATCATTTGAGCCTCTGGAAACAGTAGTTTTCAAATTCTGACCTTTTAGACAGTAATTCTGTTGGCTTCTCTTTTGCTGAAGAGTCAGTGAGTTTCATGCGCTATCGGTGGATGATTTTCACTTTCGTAGTTTCGGAATCACTACTTCCTTTACTATTTAGGTTGGATTTTTGCATAAGAGTCAGGCTCCTAATTAATATCCGGAACCTATTGTTATTAAGGTCCTTCCGTCTTCGTACGGGCATAGGCCTTTACTTTGTCCGGTTAGAGTTTATGTATTTATAAACAGATATCTGTTTATTACTACGGGCGTAAGCTTCTTCTGTCTTTGATGCCTAATAGAAGGACGTTACGCTCCATTCTATTGCTAATGGATTCAATTAACTATCGATACTGCTTATGGTATATCATTGACTCAGCAGTTGTGTTTGAGATTTCGGCTCATGAAGTAAGAGTTCTTCTACATCTTGGGCTTACATTAATAGTGTCGCTATTATAGATTTTTGAAGGCTGCTCATTGCGCTCAGCCATCCACATTCATGAATTTTTATCTCAGAAATATTGAGTCCATTTATGGAGGCCTCTATTGTTAGGTCTATTATCTACTGCTCAGAATGTCATTCACTTAACAGTTGCTACTATAGCTAGGTAGGCTGTCTGTTTCGGCAGTGACTCCGTTCTGCTGCCCTCTTCGCTCTGGGCTATTTGACCCAGGGCAAGAAAAAAAGGGGGGGGGGGGGAGGGTGTTCCCTTGGGTCACCTGTTTTACTATGAAAACAAGGGGATACCTCCTCCGGAGTTAGTAATTCTGAGCTGTTATTGGGATGGTTGTTTAGTGAGAAGTTTATGTTTTAAAAATTCATTCAGGTCTTAGTTTTTAAAGTATAGCTTTTGAATATAGCACGTGTCTACGGACATTATTATACAATCCTCAGACACTTTTAAGGAGTATAAAGAGTCTCTATTCTCTAGACTTACTTTATTTATTGGCTTACTTTAAAAAATTATTAGTATAAGGATTATACTAGATATTAATAGAGTACATGGATGTATGATGCTCAATTTTGGAAGGTGTTGTATCTTTCTAATTTATCATAAATAAGAAAGATACATGTAAGGCCTAATACTTCTTTTTCCCTAGAGGGGATGACTCTATTTTATATAATTGAGCGTATTCCATCTTGCTCTATGTCCTAGGCCCTCCAGCCTTTTTACTATTCAGCTATGCCTGGGTCATTGGTACAGTATAAAAATGTTAAAAAATTTATAGTAATTTATATATTTTTTATACTTACCAATGACCCAGACGGGGATGGCCCTCCCAGGAGTTGGGAACTCTTACCTCCCCGCTGAGAACATAGCGCTTACCAGGGACTGGTTATTAGAATGATTAATGGCGCCAATTTCGGAACGTCCTTGACACTGCGCATGCGCAGTAGAGGTGAAGTGTGGAGGGCCATTCAGGACATGTTTTCTTTGGTTTTAGATGCAAATTTTGGGGATTGGGGGGCAAAATTTGTGTTTGACCCTATATTTTTAGAGTTAGCACCAGCTATGTCTGGGTCATTGGTAAGTATAAAAAATATATAAATTACTATAAATTTTTTAACTTTTCAAAATATTTCAACAAAACAATATCATGTGACCCCTCATTGGAATGAGCTCGTTGAGCTTGTTCCAATGTGGGGTCACAAGATATGGTTTTGTTGACATTTTTTGAAAAATTTTAAAAAATTATATTTAAAATAATAAATTTTGATATCGTCTGCGTTGGGTAAAGGGTTAATAGAATAGCCTCTTTGTCAGTCAGAATAATTCAAGCAATAGGAATTTTCAATGGACAGGGATTTGGTTACATTCCTCTTGAGATGATATGATCATTTATTCTAATTATATCGTGGAGCTCTGTCAAACCGGATGAATAGGTTAAATGCCTATATTAGATATATTGGGGCCAAATAGGTCTATAATGGAAGGGGGCTCCAGTGGGAACCCTGGAAAGTGAATCAGTGCTTGTTTACTGTGGTAAACAAGCTTTGTATTACTGGTAAAATAGGACCCAGTTGCCAATGCCTGAAGTGGAAGACCTCTGAAATGGGGACCCTTGGTTTAAACGATTGGGTGGACTTGACTTTTATATCCATGTTGCAGTCAACAATTAGTCATAATGCAGAAATATGTGACCATAAACACCAATAAATAATCATAATTGAAGGGGGGATGTGGGAGGAAGTAATTCCTTGACACACGACGTAATTTTTTATTCAATAAAAGGAGTTTACCTCTTAACCCACATGCCACCAACAGGCCTAATTTATACTGAAAGTATAGTAATAAATGGTTTTGTGTTTGTTAGTTATCCCTTAACCCTTTACCTAACGATTTGCTCAAATCTGCAAGCGTAATTTTCAAATTGAGCCGTTGAAAAAAATAAATTTTTCAAAATATTTCAACAAAACCATATCATGTGACCCCTCATTGGAATGAGCTCATCAAGCTCGTTCCAATGAGGGGTCACATGATATGGTTTTGTTGAAAGTTTTTTGAAAAATTTTAAAAAATAGTAATTAAAATAATAAATTTTGATATTCTCTGCTTTGGGTAAAGAGTTAAGGGCCTAATTCCAACTTTGATCGCATTTTTTTTTTTTTTTGCAACAGAACAGGTGCTCCTACATGCAGTCTGTGGGGTTAACTCACAAGTTATATTCTAATCATCTTGGTAGATGTTTTTAGGGGAGCGCGGTGGCTCAGTTGGTAGAGGTGCAGGCTGCAAGCCGAGAGGTCCTCGGTTCGAATCCCACCTGCGGCAACAGAGTTGTGTCCTTGGGCAAGACACTTCACCCCCATTGCCCACGTGGGTGCACGGTGATGTTGTGTACTAAGGCGTACTGCACGTCGATGGTGCACCTGTCTTCAACCAATGCTAACCCTGCCTGTGCTGCAATGCGGAGTTACGTTGTTGGGGAGCTGGCAGCTGCTCGTCGTTGCTCGGTGGTTCTCTCCGGGTACTCCGGCTTCCTCCACCCGTAAAACTGTCACGGTCATGATTAGCCATTGTGCATAAATATGTGACCTTAAACACCAATAAATAAATATAGTTGTTTTTAGGCAAGTCTTGGCTGCCTTTAAAGTCGCAGGCTGTACTGTAAAAAATATGTAAAAATCTATTGGCCCTTAACTGGTTGAGTGCTAGAAGCCACTATCAGTGCTCAACTGAAAAGTGCTGAGAGCCACCATTATGGCTTTACACTGTTTGCACTAATTTGTTGTTGGCTGAGCACTGGAAGAAAAATATTAATACAAAATTATTATGTTACAGTTTATTGGAGTGTTCCAACTGGCACTCTCCAATAAATTGTAACAAAACAATTTTTTTATGAGTAACACCTTGCTAAAATAAAGCTCCTCGGTCAGTAAGGCCTATCCTTGAAAAAAATATGTGTGTTACAAATCGCCGTTGAAAAGTAATTCAGCACTCTACCAGTTAAAGGTTATATTCCGTTAACCCTTTACCCAACGTAACGGCCAAAACTGGCCAGCACTATTCTCAAAAATCTCCAATTAATTTTCATTATTTTTTTCATTTTTTGTCTCAAAAACATAGGTTATGACCCCCTCGTTGGAACAGGCTCAGTCCAATGAGGGGTCATAATCTATGTTCTGGAGACGAAAAATAAAAAAAATTGGTTATTCAAGAATTTTTTTTGCAAGTGTTGTCTGCTTTTCATGTTAGGTAAAGGGTTAACAGATTTGTTCAGTTAATAGATATACAATTTAGTGTGCTCCACTGAACCATCCAATTGTCGACTGTCAGATTTTCTCGTACAAAAATAAGCATACCAGTTGGAAAGGATTTAGGGTAATTAAAAATGTTATATGTTTGTATTTCAGCTGCATCCCATAGAGATAGCAAGGCAGGTGACCTTGTTAGAGTTTGATATGTATGCTGCTGTGCAGCCATCTGAACTGATTGGTAATGTGTGGATGAAGAAAGATAAAAATAAAAATTCCCCAAATTTATTGAAGATGATACATTTCTCAACAAATGTAAGTAAGCTTTAGTGATCACTTTGCATCCATCCACCCACTGTCCATCTGTCTGTTATGAACTTTACATTGTCAACTTCTCAAAAACTAGTGAACCAGATTGAACCAAATTTGATGCACCTGTTCCTTATCATATGTCAATTCAAGTTTGTTGGGGCGCGGTGGTTCAGTTGGTAGAGGTGCAGGCTGCAATCCGAGAGGTCCTCGGTTCGAATTCCACCTGCGGTAATCGCGTTGTGTCCTTAGGCAAGATACTTCACCCCATTGCCCACGCCGGGGCACGGTGATGTTGTGTACTAAGGTGTACTGCACGTCGATGGTGCACCTGTCTTCAACCAATGCTAACCCTGCTTGTGTGGAGTTGGTATGTTGGGGAGCTGACAGTTGCTCGCCGTTACTCAGTGGTTCTCTCTGGGTACTCCGGCTTCCTCCACCCGTAAAACTGTCACGGTCATGGTTAGCCATTGTGCAGAAATATGTGACCTTAAACACCAATAAATAAATAAATATAAATAAATTCAAGTTTGTTCAAATAAGATGGCAAGCCCACCTGGGGCACGAGAGGTGCATAACTGTAAGCATCCATAAAAATGTTTGTACAATTAAAAAAAAATCTTGTCCAAACTCACCAATCGGAATCTTTTGATATTTGGTATGCTGCATCCTGGGAGATGGTGGGGTGGTGGAGGGTGGGGGCAGGATGAGGCTTTAGATTCAAGTTGGTTGAAATCTATATCTCTGGGTGCTTTCTGTTGGAGCCCAAAGTTTAATTTAGTGAAATATGAGGAATATTCTTTAAAAATAATCTTCTTCAGAACTATGAATCCGATTCACTCGTCCGGAAAATATATCGGTTGGAAAAGGGAACCATACATTCACTTTTACAACCATCTGAAATATTCCAGACGAATGATTGTAAATATAATAATAATAACTATAATAATAACTCTTTGGCCAGCCGCTGATTTGTCGCGGTCCTCATAAGAGAAGGCCATCATTCCC
The DNA here is from genome assembly GCA_031216915.1 of Pictodentalium vernedei. Taxonomy (NCBI): domain Eukaryota; kingdom Metazoa; phylum Mollusca; class Scaphopoda; order Dentaliida; family Dentaliidae; genus Pictodentalium; species Pictodentalium vernedei. The sequence goes on along the minus strand of CM062292.1, from coordinate 453,141,280 downwards.
CCTGCACCCCACCCCCTCTTCCCCTCCTCTCCTCCCAGCATTCAGATATAAACTGCTTAATAGTGTCCCTCACTTCCTCTTTTTCAATTTCTTCAATAAGCATTCCTACCCTCTCCCTCGTGTCCCCCTTCAGCCATCTATCCTTTGTTTCTTCACCCCACTTCTGCATTATTCTTCCAGTAAATTTTATTCTATGAGGTATATACTGTGGGCATTCCAAGAGAAAATGTTCCAGGGTGTCCACTACTCCAGGGTGGCACATTTGGCATCCCTTTTCCCCATCTCTCCCAATTTTTCCCCGAAGCTCCAGTGATCTTGATCTCAGTTTGAACAGCAGTGACCCTCCAAAGGTGCCATCTAGGTACTTCTCAAAAGCTGGCTTTTCTTTATATTGTAACCCCTGCAGTGATCTTTTCACGCTAACCCCTGCTCGCCAGTTTCGATTGCAATCTTCCATGACTCTCTCTTTGACAAGCCTTTTGCCTTCTTTCATTCCTACTTCTATGTTTGTGACCTCTGTAGAGTAATTGTCCATTAGTTCCCTCACATGTTTTGACCACCCCGTTTCTATATTAGAATTCCAAATGGTATCGAGCATCAATTTGCACCACCGGTTGTCAGGCAGGTTTCTCAAGTAGTTAAAGTAACACAGTTTTCCCAAATCTACCCTGTCCTTGATTTTCATCCACCCAAGCTCCCCCCTTACTGCTTCCAAAGCTGCAGCATTACTCGACCCTGTTATCCATCTGCCGGCATCATTCTGAGTACTTTCCAACTTCTTAATAACGGTTTGGTTTAATGGAATCACGTCCGTGCCATACGTTATACTTGGTAAACCCACCCTCTCCCACAGTGTTTTCCCCACAAAGACCTTGTTGAAACTATTTTTCCCTAAAAGTTTTAGTTGGTTCAGAATTCTTTTCCCCTTCAGAATCAGTTTGGCTGAGTAATTTCTGTACACCCCTCTTCCCGTTATATTTATGCTTACCTAGATACTCATACTCTCCCGTTTCTCCTACAGTGATTTGTTTGCTTTCCCCTTCGGGGATTGAGAACTCCCCCACTCTCCATCTCTTCATCATATCATATAGACAATGACCTATTTCAGTGCTTGACTGGATCCAGGCAGTAACGGTATCAAATTTCTTAACCCTTTACCCAACGCAGACGATTTCAGAATTTATTATTTTGAATATCATTTATTAATTTTTTTCAAAATATTTCAACATAACCATATCATGTGACCCCTCTTTGCAACGAGCTTGTTCCAAAGAGGGGTAATATGATATGGTTTTGTTGACATTTTTCTAAAAATATTTTTTCAGCTGCTGAATTTGCATATTACGCGGGCGGATGTGGGCGATTCGTTGGGTAAAGGGTTAAAGAATTAGACTAATGGCCTGAAAGCTTGTGATTGACCTACCTCCAGATAGGTTGGGTGGCATATGACCTGTGTGTAATGCAAACAATGACATTTAGGCGGTAGAAAAATGAAAAATTATCCACAATGGTTTGGGGTTGTGTGATGGAAATATTATCACCCATGGGAAAAAGATTTGCACTTGACACTCAACAAACCTCATGCCCACTTTCAATATCTTGCCGCTCAGGTGATAATACCCTATTCTACATACACCCTCGCTTACCAAGGATAATAAAAATCGAGCAAGAGTTTAAAAAGAGTCCCCATACAGGCACAAACTGCCTCTTTTATATTGCTGTGAAAAAGTTCTCCCAAAGGTATTCTTCCTTGAGAACTCGACTAGTGGGATGCATTTATGTTGACAGTGTTGTTACATCATTGTTGGCTGCCTGAACAGGCAGCCAACAATAATGTAGAAACACTGTTAAGTCAACTGCAGCTGTGTACTTGTATATATGGTAGTCATTAATGTAAAATTAATTGGAGGACAGAAGGGTTAAAGGTAGTTTTTGTGTCAAATTTTGCCTTTGAGTTTTCTTTTTGACGGGACAAACTTTTAATTCTTGTTCGGACTATAACTTCTTCACTGCATGACATAAATTGATGAAGCTACTTACACATACATATCATCAGTAGATGGTGTGTTGTGCACAACATCCTTATTCCATATCCCAAGGTCAAGGCTACAGTTATGCGTCAAATGTTAATAATGCCATTTCTTAGTAACATTTCTTGTCCGGAACATCACATCACATTTTGACATAAGTTGAAACTTATTACATATATATATCATTAGTGGACAATGTGTCTCATGCCGTATTTGCATTCCATATCCTAAGATTAAGGTCACATTAATGCGTCAAATGTTAATAATGTTATTTCACCACATGACATGAATTGATGAAACTACTTGCACATATATATTATTACCACTCAATCTTTTAGTTACTAGTCGATTAACATAAGTTTGGAGGCCCATTAAAACTCCATAATTTCAGTGGCGTCATTCGACAGAGCCCGCCGCGACTGATAATGGTACAAATAGCCATTAGTGGCCCACGGCCCGGCTATTTTTAGATTCCATGGTCTAATGAATTACTCCCATTCGGATGACATCCCTTTGTATTTCTGAACTGAAGTCGAACGCACGATCTTAACAGAAATATTGAACCGACTTTAGTGATTATTTCTGTGCTGAAATGAAGCACTATCAGATGGAAACAAGTTTCATTGCACTGTGAATCGGTCGCACTTGTCCAATTCAATTTACATAACATACCAATTTTCTTCTGTGTTTTAATGCCCAAATCCGAAAGACTTCCAGCAATTCCCTCGTGCGGTTAGCTGTAACAGGGACGAAGTCGAGGGGCGTTAATAAGCCCAAGGCTGTTCATCATTGCTGCATGGTCGCTAATGAACCATAATGCCCTCCAAAATCATGTTATATTATCAATAGATGATGTATCGTGCACCATATTACATTTTACATCCCAAGGTCAGGGTCACAGTTGTTTGGCGATATATGACTGGCCCATCCAGGTTTGCCAACCTGGACACATAGCAGACTACATAGGTGGTGGGAGGAATTGTGTGAGCAAGCAGAAAACACTTGGTAGTTAGTAATTTTCGATGTGAATGAAACCTTGGAAACTTTTTCTTTCAGTTTACTTATTGGCTGGAGAAGTGTATTGTGGAAGCAAAAAATTTGGAAGAGAGGGTTTGTATAATGTCGCGTGTGATAGAAATTTTGTTAGTGTTTCTTGAACTGAATAACTTTAATGGTGTATTGGAAGTTGTTGGTGCTCTGAATTCAGCTCCTGTTCATAGGCTGGAGTACACTAAAGAGGTTAGTATGTTAATTAAGTATTTTGATCATTAAGATTGATTGTATATTTAACTTGTAGAGTGCTAAATTATGCTTGGCCATCAAATCTTGTACACATGTCTTTGCCTTGTTACAATTTATGGGAGAGTGCCTATGTCTTTGCCTTGTTACAATTTATGGGAGAGTGCCTATGGGCACTCTCCCATAAATTGTAACAAGGCAAACCCTTACAGACATAGAGGATATGGAGTGAGTGTTTTTTTCATATAATATTTATGAAACGAGTCTAAGAATTTTCCGTTTTGGCGAGCCCAAACGGAAAATTCGGACGAGTTTCATAAATATAAAATGAAAAAAACACTCATTTCATTTTTTTTTTTTCATACGACACACGCACGCACAAATTAGCCACTTAGTATGACTTTTTAACCGATCACCTGACTCGAATTGCAGATGGCACTTGGAAAAAACGTCCTCGTATAACTAAAAATTTTCATTTTTTGCTTCCACACCATAGGTTATGACCACTCATTGGAACGAGCTCGTCTTGCTCGTTCCTATGTTTTGGAAGCAAAAAGTGAAAATATAAAAAAAAAATGCTGCTCAGGATCACCGATCCAATGTCGAGTTGTGACAACAGTTCCTCGCACCAAGGCCAACACACCTATGAAGTTTCATGACTCTAGGTTGAACCACTATCAAGTTATCATCCGTAAACCAATTGTTGCAATATACTATGTTCAAGGTCACTGTGACCTTGACCTTTGACCTGGTGAGTCCAAGATCAATAGGGTTCTTCCTCGCACCAAGGCCAACACACCTATGAAGTTTCATGACTCTAGGTTGAACCACTATCAAGTTATCATCCGGAAACCAATTGTTGCGATATACTATGTTAAAGGTCACTGTGACCTTGAACTTTGATCTGGTGAGTCCAAGATCAATAGAGTTCTTCCTCGCACCAAGGCCAACACACCTATGAAGTTTCATGAATGTAGGTTGAACTACTATCAAGTTATCATCCGGAAAGGAATTGTTGCGATTTACTATGTTCATGGTCACGTTGACCTTGACCTTTGACGAAGCGAGTCCAAAATCAATAGGGTTCTTCCCCTCACCAAGGCCAATCTACCTATGAAGTTTCATGAATGTGGGTTGAACCATTATCAAGTTATCATCCGGAAACCAATTGTTTAAGATTTACTACGTTCAAGGTCACTGTGACCTTGACCTTTGATGTAGCATGTCCAAAATCAATAGGGTTCTTCCTCCCACCAAGACCAACCTACGTATGACGTTTAATGAATGTGAGTTCAACCACTTTCAAGTTATCATCCGGAAACCAATTGTTTACGCCCGCTCGCCCCGCCCGCCCACCCGCCATTCACCAAACTATAAGTCGAGTTTGACTTCGTCACAACTCGACTAATAATGAATGGCGTTTTTCTTGTTGGTAAAAGATTAATACAATACAACCCACCCTAAATAGGACAGATAACGTAAATTCTCCCTCCTGAAATTATGCAAATGTCACCCAGTTGTATTTTGTTTAGCCAATCAAATTGTTCAGTTTTGAAATTGACCAATGAAAGCTCCCAACTCTAATTATGCAAATTATGAAAATGTGGCCCAGTTTTATTTTGTTCAGCCAATCAAATTGTCTAGTTTTGAAATTGACCAATGAAATTGACGGAAGGTTTTATTTATCACTGATTAATATGAAAACAAAATATCAAATGTTTTAAAGTAAACAAAACGGACGAGTCATATGATAATAAATAATATCACTTCAAAGATAATACAAAGCCCATGCTCTGAATATGAGCATTCAAGCTGTGATGCCTGTACTTCATAATAAAGCCCAAATATGGGCTTCCAGCACTCTACCAGTTAACAGGTAGAGGGCTAAATTATTTTTGGCCAGCAAAATGTGTTCATATCTCTCTGCCTTGTTACAATTTATAGGAGAGTGCCTACCAGGCATTCTCCTATAAATTATAACAAGGAGAATCCTAAGAGACTACATGTGGGCGCAGTAGATCAGTTGGTAGAGGTGCAAACCGAGAGGGCCTCGGTTTGAATCCCACCTGCAGCAACCGTGTTGTGTCCTTGGGCAAGACACTTCACCCCATTGCACATGTGTGGGCATTCAAGTTATGGTACCTGCACTTCAGAATAAAGCCCAGATATAGGGTTCTAGCACTCTACCAGTTAACCCAGTCCTGGAAACAACCTACAAACGATCAGTTAGATTACATGTGGGTTACGCTAGTTGTAAAATAACTACAGGTTACGACGAAGTAATACAACATAACTTGATTAATTATTCATCTCGCATACTTCACCAGAAATATCTTTAGGAACTATCCCGACTCAAAGGCTCAGTATTCGATGTACAGGTGAATAGAGTGCCATGCTGTTTCCATATTGAAATAATTTCCAGGCTCAAAGGCGTGAGTAAAACTAATATACAGCTGTGTGTCATCTGCGTAAAAATGAAAGTCAAGGCCATGGCTTCGGATAATGTCACCGAGATGAAGACATAGACAGTGTACAGTAGGGGACCCAACATCGACCCTTGAGGGATGCCAAAACGTAGTGTGACTTTGTCTGACGTCTCACTGCCATTAAGAACACTCTGTGTGCGACCCTTAAGGTACGACGAAATCCAATTGAGTGCTCGGTCAGTAAGGCCTATTCTCACTGCCAGTCTTTCAATAAGTATTTTATGGTCTGTGGTGTCAAAATACAGCAATATTCAAATATTTCTGGTTGCAAGAAGGTGCAATATTCACAACTTAAAAAGCGGTGAGATTCGGTTTGATATTCAATTTGACTCCCTTCACTCTGATGTCAAAATATCCAAATTTCAAGGAGCCATTTTTCCCATAATGCAACTGGGAATTTAACCAATTCAGTCTTGTTTGACAGAGCTCGGTGAGCTCTGTCAAACAGGATTGAATTGGCTAAATTTCTAGTTGCATTATGGGAAAAATTCGCACCTTCAACTTTAGATATTTCGACATCCATCAGGGTGCAGGGGGTTAATTTGAAATCTGTGCCTGATGCGATTCCAGATTCAATTCGACCCAAAATTTGAGGTTTGTAGAGCCCTACGTAATGTGTAATTTTCCTTTTACCCAAAACTGACCAACAATGTTTACAAACATTGCTAACAGATTTAATTTTTTTTTTTCGCTGTTTGCCTTGAAAATATAGGTTGTTGGCCTCATTGGAATGATCTTGACCAGCTAATTCTAATGAAGAACAGTATAAGCTGTATTTTTGAAACAAAAATGAAACTTTTTAAGTTTTCAGGAAATACTTTTTGGAAATGTCAACTACTATTCATATTAGGTAAACAGTTAATGAAATACAAGGGAAGATATTCAGGCCTGTCATTTTCAAAATTCCTTTATGGTTCTCCTAAAATGACTCCAGGATGGCCATATTTGGTTCGCCTCAAATGACCTCAGGTGGGTCAGTTTTTTGATTTACGAGGGACATTTTTGGTTTAAGGAGACCATGAGTGAAAGCTTGAGTGTGCATGACACAACAGTAGTCTGCGAGACATAGTTACAAGAGTGATAAATTTCCAGTTGCACAAGTTTACCCACACAAGCAATTAGAAAGCTGAAAACTATGGGAATGCGTTGAATTCAGGGAGAAGCATAATGTCAGTTTCCGTTAATGGACCACCATGATAAGAAGATATTCACTGGCCAAATATTTGTCTACAGACCTGTCAAACACTGAAAATCAAGTTAGTGGCTCAGCACCCCACCCCCACCCCACCCCCATTCCACCAGTTGGCTCCTCCCACCCCCAGATTGGAAAATAATTGTTTTAATTTCCTTTCTTTAATATCACTACATCCCTCCCCCCCCCCCCCTAATTGTCAGAATCCACCCCGCCCCCAGGATTTCAGTCAGTGCCATGGCCCCACCACTGGTGGGATTTGCCTTGTACTGTCAGATTTGGGGGGGGGGGGGGGGGAGGGGGGGCTTTGTCAAGATGCACAATTTAATAAGAAAGACTATATTTTAACAAAACCAACATTTCTTTAGGAGTCACTGAGCTCTTAACATGGTTTTCAGAGATAGTATACAATTGTTGTATTTATTTTGGTAATTGGACATCCCTTCAAGAATACAAAAACGTCTTTATATTTCCAGCTTCAAATGCCAGTGAAATAAAAGAAACACAACACAAATCATATATTTTTATACTGTACCAATGACCCAGACATAGCTGGTGCTAACTCTTAAAATATAGGGCCAAACACAAATTTTGCCCCCCAATCCCCAAAATTTGCATCTAAAACTAAAGAAAACATGTCCTGAAAGGCCCTCCACACTTCGCCCCTACTGCGCATGCGCAGTGTCAAGGACGTTCCGAAATTGGCGCCATTTTTCATTCTAAGTTTGGCCCTTCATCAGTTAACATCTGACTGATCTTTGTGCTTTTAAATCTCAGTTTAAATGATGCCAGACACATAAATATTAGTGAAATGGTGATTCTAAGGAGGATAGAAAAGGAGGAGAGGAAAAGAATGTGTGACAGAATATTATCAGGGCTGTAACTTAAAATTTTTTAATGAAATTATGTTAAGTTACCTATTTTCAAGGCAGCAGCCATTTTGTTGTCATTCTGATTATTTAGTTACACTGTTTTTTCAAGTGTTTTTCCTCTCTCCCTGTCCTTTAAGTTCCCCCTTGCTATTCTCCCATGCTTTTGGCATAGTTTCTGTAATTATTATTACTAAAAATTCTTGGGAGTTTTAGCTGAATAACAGAATGAATTCTGTTCTTTCCCCATGTTTACGTCTTCACCTACGGGTGGTTAGGCGTTGTGTTCTGCATCTACCATCTGATGTTCTGCAGTTTCTTCCCTGGAAGTCTCTGTTTTGCATCAGATGGTGTATTTTTGGTAACTGATTTCGGGCCTGGGTGCCTGGAGTCTTATTTTAGTGTTTTTACACTCATTGTTTACATTTACAACAGCCCTCTGTGTGAGGGGGGGATTTCTAAATAATAATATCTTTATGTTATTTTAATCATAACTAGATACATTATTATTGTTCGTAAGTGTTGAATAAATTGTTTAAAATATTTTTAAAATTTTTGTCCACACTTAGGCTTGGGATCCATTGGGGCTCAACGTTACTTTTCAGAAACTTGGGCTGTTCTGAAAAAATATTTTTTCAAAATATTTTGATTTCAATTATTTTTTCTATATTAATGGATCATATTATTATTATGTATTTTGATTGCCAGGGGTTAGTGCGAGTACCAGGACTTGTTTTCTTTTCACATTGAAAGGATATTGATCAATTGTTTTAAGAGGAAGTCTTCCTCTGACCTTATTATCATTCTATATGTGGTCAGTGTACTCGCATTAACTCCTGTTCTGTATCGTATGATTTCGATGACAATATGGGAAGCGTATGTCACGGTATGTTGTTGGGGATTTGGACACTCCGGTCCTTTCCCCGCAGGGTCACTCTACTTTATCAATTTCTATTTCAGACGATCAAGATTAGGGTGATGTATCTGTGATGTCTTCCAACAGTGTGCCTCCGTCGTCACAATTAATGAAGGGCTAGCGGAAAAGTGCTCATGTAATACGCCAATTGCCTAAGAGGACCCTAGTAGGTTCGACGGCCTTTGACGTCCGCTAGCTCGCCCGGTGTAGCGTCCATTCACCGAATGGTTCGGCAGCCGGGTTCGTCCGTTGCGGTCTAGAAGGAATTTTGGGGTGATGCGAGCACTATAAAATTAACTTAATGCACACCCAGTGACGGCGGATCAGAGGGAGAATGGAGGAAGCCTTTTAGTCCGGTTTTAGTCCGGTTCATAGCTCGTTCCGGTCCATCCGGACGGCAAGCGAGAGAGGCCCCTCTCTCGTTCAACAACATCTGGCCCCAGATGTTGTGGTACAAATGTGTAGTTAGCGGGACGCTCCGTTGTATAGGCAGTCCGCTGAGACTGCTAAGGCTTCCTCTTCTCGTCAGCGCACACGACCGCACCTTGGCTGCGTGACCGCCGATATATTACCAGCTTCGCCGTTCAAGGATTCTTCGGCGACCAGGTCACACCATCCGGCAGCCAGGGATTCGAGACCGATGGACTCCGGACGTTCGCATAGGAAAAGTATGCGGGAGCCATCTGATGCGGAGCTGCCCTCGGCGAAGCAGCGATAGACTGCGCCTCCGCAGGTCTCGACGCCGGACATTCTTGTGCACATAGCACAGCTTATCGCAGCATCCCAGCAGCCGACAGAAACGGTGTCGGATCGAGAATTATCCGACAGCACTGGGTCGGTAGCCGGGGACTCGAGGCCTGCAGACTCCGGACGTTCGCATAGGAAGTGTGCGGGAGTCAACGTACACGGAGCTTCCAGCGGCAATGCATCGTAAGTCCGCTACTGCACAGGCCTCGGGAACGGACGTGCTTTCCTTAATAGCACAGTTTATCGCAGCATCCCAGCATCAACTGAATCTGTCGCATATATTTTATCCGACGATGCTGGGTCGGGACGCTCCGCGGAAGCGGGTACGGACGTCCGAAAGTTTCATCCGGTCCGACGGGATACCGAAAGGGATTCGGAGGATTTCAAGCTTTCCCTTTCGGAACAACATATGCTGCGATGCCGGATAAGAAACTGATAGCGTCGGTGGACTTAGAAATTTTTGGTTCGGTTCAGGGACATCGTCCCTCAGTTCCGACATAGTCCAATAATGTCACACAAACTTTCGAATTATTGAACGACGCTATATATATTATTATTTTATGCTTGCTATCCAAGCATTTCTGGTTTCTTGTTCGAAGAGTTATGGAGATGTCTTTCAAAAGTGTGCCTCTGTCGTCATAGTTAATGAAGAGTTAGCGGCAATAAGTGCTCATGGAATATGTCTATCGCTTACGGAGTGACATTCGCTAGCTCACCCGGTGTAGCGTACATTCATCGAATGGTTCGGCTGCCGGGTTCGTCCGTTGCGGTCTAGGAAGGAGATTTGGGTGATGCGAGCACTTTAATTACTTTAGTACTCACCCAGTGACGGCAGATTGAGGACAGATCGGAGGAAGCCAACAACATAGGGGACCGCATGTTGTGGTTCAGATATTTTACATTCGGAGCATATGTCCGTTGCTCGGGACGCTCCGTTATATTGACAGTCCGAGAGACTGTCTTTAATGCTTCCTCATCCTCACAGCAGGGCACACGACCGCACATTGGCTACGTGACCTCGAGTATCCGATCAGTTTCGGCATTCAGTGATTCCACAGCGAATAGGTCGCGCCATCCGGTAGCCAAGGGACACGAGGCCTATACACTCCGTTCGCTCGCATATTGGAAGTATGCACGGGGTAATGATCTCGGAGCTTCCTGCGGCAATGCATCGTAAGACCGCTGCTCCTCAGGCCTCAGTGACGGACGTGCTATCCGAGTTAGCACAGTTGTTTCGCAGCATCCCAGCAATTGACAGTTTCTCGGTCGAATCAGGAATTATCCGACGGCGCTGGGTCGGTGCGGTCCGCGGTTGCATCAAGCTACGGACGACCGAACGCTTTATAGGGTCCGACAGGATGGCGAAAGGGATTCGAAAGATTTCGAGTTTTCCCTTTAGTAGTATCGGAAGATGCCTTTCATATCTTCTGGCATTTCTTCCAGTGATTATTTTTCGGACTTCATTGCTGCGATCTTGGATAAGAGACTTATAGCGTCATTGGACTCGGATTTTTCGATCGGTACAGGGACTTTGTCCCTGACTTACCGACGCAGTCCAATATTGTCATTACAACATGTGTTTTATTTTTCGACGCTATATATTTATATATATATACAAGCCTGCTACTAAGCATGATAGTTTAGTTTCTTGTCCGCGTGGCTCATTTCTGCCATTTTATCTCTTTTTACATATAGTTTATTTTGGCAGAGCAGGGCATACCGAGAGTTCATATGCGTCTAGACAGTGTGATTAAAGACTGCATATATTCTTTTTCGCCGTTTATGTCTTTTCCAATTTCAATGTTGGGAACGACATTATGTATAGTAGACTTAACTTAGACGCTTTATTATACGTAATCCGCCTTTCTGAGGCGTTATCATTACGTCTTCAAGAAAAGATTTACGGGATATTATTCTCAATGTAATTTCTTTTGAGGGCAGTAGTTTGTTCACGTATAACTCCGCCCTTCAGTGGCTGATTGGAGTTGGTTAGACGTGATGCAGCCCTAGCTACATCCACGCGTGGATAGTAGGTTAAGAACTCTCTCAGAGTCGCTTCGTTCTCGGAGGAGCTTCTCTTCGACGGCAACTTTCCGGCAATCCATGAATTGCTTGATTTATACATTCTCTTGTCTATCTAGTGTTACAAGAGATTCAGACTGGGGCAAACATTCGGTGGTTGACTCAGAGAGTGCCGCCGCAGTTGCCGGACCCGAGTGTGGCTGTTATGACGGTTGCCAGTCAAACAGATTGGGATATATACTGATCCCTACGGATTCGAAGTGCCAGGGTCTTTGGGTTCCGCAGTCTTTTAGCTATCAGTTTAACTTCCGCGGAATAATGTTTTTTAGGCTTGCTTTATGTCATTGCATGAACATTATTCAGAAACGCATGCCCAAATTCCTGTCCTTTAATTCGACAGTAGTGGCGTATCTCCGGAACCAGGGAGGCACTCTTTCGTTTCCGTTATTCAATTTAATGGAAAGAATCCGTCTGTTGGTTATAGTACACCAAGTTCAGTTTTGGTCCGTCATATTCTGGGTCGTCTGATTGTTTTATCGCACTCCCGTTCTCTTACGGGTCGCTTGTTGCTGTCAGAATGGACTCTCAACAAACAAGTATTCAATCAGATTTGCTATCTATGGGAGCGCCCAATGATGTTCTATTTATGACACAGCTTGCTAATCAATTGCAGACGTATGTGTTGGCTTGTCCAGATCTCTGAGCTAATACTGTTAACGCTCTATTGATCTATAGGACGGAATGATAGGATACGCGTATCCTCCGGCGCTGTTGTTTTAGCAGGTATTGCTAAGATAAACAACCACAATACATTTCTGTTGATAGCATCTCTATCTTCACAGAGATCATGAGTAATTTACTCTCTTGTCTACTGTGGATCTTAACGTGAAATCTTCCTCTATGTGAGGATCTTTTTTCACTGGGCAAATCGTGTCATCTTTATCACAACCAGCAAGGTCGCAACCTTCATGTATTCCGTTGTGTGGTCCGTATTGCATTGTAAGCACTGTACTGGACGAGCTTTGGACGCGATTTCTTACTATAGGAGATCCTCTTCTTCGCTATTCTATGCGACTAAAGTGGAGGCTCTTCCGTCGTGGTGTAGGGATCATTATGTTCATATGGTTGATCCCTCCATACTACTCATTGCTATTTTTTAGTATACTTGTTTCACAAGATCTACTGCAGCCTGTTGTTATTTAGGTTATAGGTTTATGTTACCTCATACCTTTGCACTCTACGATAGTTTACAATTGAGTCTTTTGTCTCTTTATCTAAGTCAGTTAGTAACTTTTTGATAAATAGACTTAGAATCTTTAGATTAAATTCCTATACGGATTTTAACTTCGGTTCTTATTTAGCTAAGTAATCATTTGAGCCTCTGGAAACAGTAGTTTTCAAATTCTGACCTTTTAGACAGTAATCCTGTTGGTTTCTCTTTTACTGTAGAGTCAGTGAGTTTCATGCACTATCGATGGATGATTTTCACTTTCATAGTTTCGGAATCAATACTTCCGTTACTATTTAGGTTGGATTGTTGCATAAGAGTTAGGCTCCTATTATCCGGAACCTATTATTTTAAGGTCCTTCCGTCTTCGTATGGGCATAGGCCTTTACTCTTTCCGGGTACAGTTTATGTATTTATAAACAGATATCTGTTTATTACAAGGGCGTAAGCTTCTTCTGTCTTTGATGTCTAGTAGAAGGACGTTACGCTCCATTTTATTGTTAATGGATTCTATTAACTAGCATACTGCTTATGGTATATCATTGGCTTAGCAGTTGTGCTTAAGATTTCGGCTCATGAAGTAAGAGTTCTTCTACTTCTTGGGCTTACATTAATAGTGTTGCTATTATAGATTTTTGAAGGCTGCTCATTGCGCTCAGCCATCCATTCATGAATTTTATCTCAGAAATATCGAGTCCATTTCTGGAGGCCTCTATTGTTAGGTCTATTATCTACTGCTCAGAATGTCATTCACTTAACAGTTGCTACTATAGCTAGGTAGGCTGTCTGTTTCGGCAGTGTCTCCGTTCGGCTGCCCTCTTTGCTCTGGGCTATTTGACCCAGGGCAAGAAAAAGGGGGGGGGGGAGGGTGTTCCCTTGGGTCACCTGTTTTTACTATGAAAACAAGGGGATACCTCCTCCGGAGTTAGTAATTCTGAGCTGTTATTGGGATGGTTGTTTAGTGAGAAGTTTAAGTTTATAAAATTCATTCAAGTCTTAGTTTTTAAAGTATAGCTTTTGAATATTGCATATGTCAACGGACATGATTATGCAATTCTCACACACTTTTAGGAGTATAAGAGTCTCTATTCTCTAGACTTACTTTATTATTGGCTTACTTTAAAAATTATTAGTATAAGGATTATTGGATATTAATAGAGTACATGGATGTATGAAGCTCAATTTTTGGAAGGTGTTGTATCTTTCTAATTTATCATAAATAAGAAAGATACATGTAAGGCCTATTACTTCTTTTCCCTACAGGGGATGACTCTATTTTATTTTATTGAGCGTATTCCATTTTGCTCTATGTCCTTGGCCCTCCAGCCTTTTTACTATTCAGCTATGTCTGGGTCATTGGTACAGTATAAAAATGTTAAAAAATTTATAGTAATTTATATATTTTTTATACTTACCAATGACCCAGACGGGGATGGCCCTCCCAGGAGTTGGGAACTCTTGCCTCCCCGCTGAGTACATAGCGCTTACCAGGCACTGGTTATTAGAATGATAAATGGCGCCAATTTCGGAACGTCCTTGACACTGCGCATGCGCAGTAGGGGCGAAGTGTGGAGGGCCTTTCAGGACATGTTTTCTTTAGTTTTAGATGCAAATTTTGGGGATTGGGGGGCAAAATTTGTGTTTGGCCCTATATTTTAAGAGTTAGCACCAGCTATGTCTGGGTCATTGGTAAGTATAAAAAATATATAAATTACTATAAATTTTTTAACTTTTTGTGATTTTGTTAACATTTATTGAAAAAAGTCGTGATATTTGAATCACTTTTGTTAATTACTCACTCCAATGTTTTCACCAACATCTCGCCTAATTTCGACTGTAGAGGTTCGTTTTTTTACAGAATTTTTTTTTTTTTTCAGTTTTTTTTTTCAACTATTCTTTCACGCTAATGAAGATTGTCGTTTGAGGCAGCCTATTTTGATTGAATTAATAATGGTCCGCAGAAATCAAGGTTAGGCAGACATTTACCGTCCGCAGAATTTTGACTTCAGGCGGGCGACTGCGGCACGGGCAATCGCCCGTCTGAAAATGACAGCCCTGTTTATTTACAAATTCAGTTATACTTCGTAAACCAACTCATAATGTTACGATGTCAATGTTGACCTTTGACGAGACAGTAACGAATGGGAGCAAAATGGAGGCGAGTGGAAAATCGCTCACCTCAGATAAAGTTTGGGAGAGTGAAAAATGTGAGGAGAGTGATGTTGATTTATTTCGCAGTTTCCATTGACAAGCGGCATTCGAAACAAATGTATGAATACAACTGAACACGGATAGAATTTTGATGGTGAAAATATATATAATCCATTAAAATTAGTTCTGGATTTTAAATGGCAGATTATTAAAATCGTGGAAAATTCCAAATCAGGCACATTAATTCGTGTCACTGGTGAATTGGAGCGACAGATGTCACAAGTATAAACGAAAATAAGGCATGGGGCAACATTCCGCATGTCTTTGATAAAAGAAAATATGGATGTATTAAAACGTTTCTCAGATCTGAGAATTACCACCGTCTTTTTTTGAACATGAATATTCGTTATGTGGCGGGAGTAAGCTCTGGGCGAGTTGTCAATGTACAACCCTCTTACTGTTAGCATGTCGTGCATGTGTCATGTTCATAACGACAGAAAGGATATTGTTTGGAATTGTACTTTAAACACTTCAAATTGTGAGTGATTCTTAAAAATTTCCCAACATCAAAACTTAATTGAATATTTCTGTTGATGCAACTGAAAAGGATGAAAACACACCCAAGAACAGGTGAGTGATTATTCTTGCACCTTGGATAATTTTTGCGTGAGCGATGGTGCGCGAGAGCGATCACGCACCTTTCCCATGCGTCACTGATATATTATCTTCTGTAGTTACAACTAACTAAACTAGAATTGAAAAAAAAATTGTTTGGAAACAGACCAGCAAACAAAATGAGACAAAGTGGGTAACATGAGTTTATTTTAATCCCGATGGTTAGCATAGGTTCAAAGGGTTTCACATTCTTTGTTAACCCTTTACCTAACATGAAGAGCAGACAACTCTTGCAAACAAAATTATTAAATAACTATTTTCTTTCATTTTTTGCATCAAAAACAAAGCTTGAGACCCCTCAGCATTCATAAGCTGTGTTTTTGAGGCAAAAAATGAAAAACATAATAGAAATTAAATGACAATTTTTGTGAATAGTGCTGACTGGTTTTGGACGTTACATTGGGTAAAGATTATTGTTGATGAAGAGGTAGATCTGTGGTAAAGAGTGATGGAACATCTCTCAAATTTCTATAGCCACATCAAATCATTTTGAGAAGTTCAAATTTTTTTTAAAATGTTTCTTTTGCTTTTATTTTTTTCTTATTACCAAGCAAGATAACTGGATATGGTCCAAACTGCAAGAAATATGTTGAATAAAAAATATTCTGAAAACTTTCAAAATAGTTCTTGGATCAAAAGCTTTATGACATAAATTTTGGTTAGATTTATTCAAATGGATAGTTGATATCAATTATTCTTTTTTTCTCTTTCGCAGAAGATAGCAGATAAATATGTTAAAGCTTTTGATGAAGCAAAGGAGTTGAATTCTGACCATTTTAAAAAATATGTAGAAAAACTTCGGTCTATTAATCCACCTTGTGTTCCATTTCTTGGTAGGTATTTTTCATGTTAATCTTCTTTTGGTTTTTTAGTGCCAATTTTAATTATGTCTCCCCTTCCCAGAAGGGAGACATATTGTTTTAGTGCATATTCTTCTTCTTCTTCTTCTTCTTCTTCTTTTTCTTCTTCTTCTTTTCTTCTTCTTCTTCTTCTTCTCATACAAACTTTGTCTGGGCCATAACTTTTTTGTCTTTTGACCTACACCTTAGATACTTGGCATGTGGTTGTATCACCATGAGCCGGTGTGCAGTGTACCATAGTGACCTTCATGTGACCTTGACCTTTGACCTGAAGGTCAGATTTATGTGTTTTTTTTTAAGGGAAACATCACATAAACTTTGTCCGGGCCATAACTTTTTTGTCTTTTGACCTACACCTTAGATACTTGGCATGTGGATGTATCACCATGAACCAGTGTGCAGTGTACCATAGTGACCTTCAAGTGACCTTGACCTTTGAGCTGAAGGTCAGATTTATGCGCTTTTTTAAGGGAAACTGTCTGGACCAGAACTTTTTTGTGTTTCAAGTCAGGCTTTAGATATTTGGCATGTGGATGTATCACCATGAGCCGGTGTGTAGCGTACCATTGAGACCTTCATTTGACCTTGACCTTTGATCTGAAGGTCAGATTTGTGCTTTTTTCAAGGAAACTTTGTCCGGACCAAAACTTGTTTGTCTTTTGAGCCAGGCCTTAGATATTTGGCACATGGATGTATCACCATGAGCTGATGTGTCGCATACTATTGTGACCTTCATGTGACCTTGACCTCAAGGTCAAATTTATGTACTTCAAATAGGGAGTAATTGTCCAGACCAGAATTTTTTTGTTTTTTGACCTAGGACTTGGTTATTTGACATGTGGATGTGTCACCATGAGACTGCATGTCGTCTACCTCGATGATCTTCATGTGACCTTGACCTCTGACATTAAGGTCAAATTTATGTACTTCAAATAGGGAATAATTATCCAGACCACAACTTTTTTGTTTTTTGACCTAGGACTTAGATATTTGACATGTGGATGTATCGCAATTAGACTGCATGTCACATGTAATCATGACCTTCATGTGACCTTGACCTCAAGGTCAAATTTATGTACTTTAAATAAATAGGGAGTAATTGTCCAGACCAGATTTTCTTTTTTTTTGGGGACATGTGGATGTGTCGCCATGAAACCGCATGTCTGCTATCTTGATGAACTGCATGTGACCTTGACCTCTGACCTCAAGGTCAAATTTATGTACTTCAAATGGGGAATAATTGTCCAGATCAAAACTTTTTTGTTTTTTGACCCAGGACTTAGATGATTGACATGTGGATGTATCACAATGAGACCACATGTCATCATGACCTTCATGTGACCTTGACCTCAAGGGCAAATTCATGTACCTTAAATAGGGAGTAATTGTCCAGACCAGAAATTTTTTTTTGACATGTGGATGTGTCACCATGAAACCGCATGTCCGCTACCTTGATGAACTGCATGTGACCTTGACCTCTGACCTCAAGGTCAAATTTATGTACTTCAAATAGGGAATAATTATGTATATATCATTTGTAGTGCATAAAATAGAAAGGAAGGGGAGACATATGTTTTGGTGTGCTAAAACACTTTCTAGTTATAATTATTATCCCCTCCCCCCACCCCCCCCCCCCCAAAAAAAAAAACAAAACAAACAAAACAAAGTTTGCAGGGGATCTCAGATTTGAATGATGATGGATTAACATGGTACAATGGATATCCACAAGTAGCGGGGGGGGGGGTTTTAGTGAATCGGCACACCACCAAAAGTTGTCCATTTTTGTTTTTAGCTCAACTTTGACGAAGTCAAATTTGAGCTATTGTCATGGCCCGTCGTCCGTCGTCCGTCTGTCCGTCTGTCCGTACGTCAACAATTGGCTATGGCTCGGGCTAGAGGTCGTATTTATGAACCGATCTTTACGAAACTTCTTGTGTACCTTTGTTATGACCCTGGGACGGGAACGAGTGTTTTTAGGTGTGGTCCGAAATTCAAGATGGCTGCCAGTGGCCATTTTGTACCGATGATGCAAAAATCAGTTTTTTGTACAGAACTTCTGTATGAAAGTTCTGATTTGAATAAAGTTTTGTATAAATGTTTAGTACCATGGGATACATCACATATAATACGGGTTTTTTTCTCGTGCGTAAATTATGCAAATTAGACTGACTTTGATTTATTTAGTGTTACTTTCAGAGCTGTAAGTGCCAAGCTGCTATGGCTCGGGCTAGAGGCCGTATTTATGAACCGATCTTTACGAAACTTCTTGGGTACCTTTGTTATGACCGTGGGACGAGAACAAGTGTTTTTGGGTGCGGTCCGAAATTCAAGATGGCTGCCAGCTGCCATTTTGTACCGACGATGCAGAAATCTGTTTTTTGTACAGAACTTCCATATGAAAGCTCTGATTTGAATAATTTTTTGTATGAATGTTTAGTACCATGGGATACATCACATATAATACGGGTTTTTTTCTAGTACGTAAATTGTGCAAATTAGACTAATTTTGATGTTTTTTGGGGTTACTTTCAGCACTGTAAGTGCAAATGCCAATACGGCTCGGGCTAGAGGCCGTATTTATGAACCGATCTTTACGAAACTTCTTGGGTACCTTTGGTATCACCGTGGGACGAGAACGAGTGTTTTGGGGTCCGGTCCGAAATTCAAGATGGTCGATGGCAGCCATTTTGTACAAAATTAGGTGCAATCAGATTTTTGCACAGAACTTCCATATGAAAGCCCTGATTTGAATAATTTTTTTGTGTGAATGTTTAGTACCATGGGATGCATCACATATAATATGGGTTTTTTTCTCGTGCAGAAATTATGCAAATTAGATGAACTTTGATTTTTTCAGTGCGACTTACACACATAAGTACACATGTCAATACGGCTCAGACTAGAGTCTGTATTTATTAACTGATCTTCACGAAATGTCTTGGGTACCTTTGTTATCACCTTGGGACGAGAACGAGTGTTTCTGGGTGCTGTCTAAAATTCAAGATGGCTGCCAGTGGCCATTTTGTACCGAAATTAGGTCTAATCAGTTTTTTGTACACAACTTCTATACAGCTCAGACTAGAGGCCATATTTATGAACCAATCTTTACGAAACTTCTTGGGTACCTTTGTTATCACCGTGGGATGAGAGCGAGTGTTTTTGGGTGTGGTCCAAAATTCAAGATGGCCACCAGCAGCCATTTTGTACCAAAATTAGTGCAATCAGTCTTTTGTATAGAACTTCTGTATGAAAGTTCTGATTTTAATAAATTTTTGTATGAATGTTTAGTAACATGGAATACATCACATATTTTAAGGGGTTTTTTTTCGTGCAGAAATTATGCAAATTAGATGAACTTTGATTTATTCAGTGCAACTTACACAATGTAAGCACACATGTCAATACGGCTCAGGGTAGAGGCTGTATTTATGAACCGATCTTCACAAAACTTCTTGGGTACCTTTGTTATCTCCTTGGGATGAGAATGAGTGTTTCTGGGTACGGTCCAAAATTCAAGATGGCTGCCAGTGGCCATTTTGTACCGAAATTAGGTCCAATCAGTTTTTTGTCACAAGTTCTATACAGCTCGTATTTATGAACTGATCTTCACAAAACTTCTTGAGTACTTTTGTTTTCACCTTGGGACAGGAACGAGTGTGTTTTGGGGTGCCTTTGTTATCACTGTGCTATGAGAACAAATATTTTGGGGTTCAGTCAGACCCACTCTGGGACTCAAAGATTTTTTCTAGTTCAGCATCTGACTGTCACCCACCTTTACAATACTTTACCTATACATTTGTTACAGGCAACGGTCAGTATTTATGTACAGACCGTTACAATACTTTATATGTACCTTTGTTATCAGGTCATTACCTAGATGTTTGTCATTGCTGTGTCACATACTATACATGTACATGTCTTTGTCTTGACAAGTTGAGCTACAGTGTCATTGACACTTTCATTTTCAAAGGCTTTAATGGCACCTTTCTCAGAAAGCTATTTTGGTGGGAGTTACCGGTGCGGAGCATTTGTTAGGTAACTGGTTAAATTATTTTTGATGGTCTGAATATGTTCATCAAAATTTGTTTTATTACAAATTACTGAAGAGTGCCCACAGGCACTCTTCAATAATTTATGATAAAACAAATTTATATAAACAATAATTCTTTGCGCTTGACTGAATATGAAACATGAGCATGGAAAATGTTTTTGCCTTGGTACCCTCATTTCTTTTATTTAGTATTTTTCAAAAAATTTCAACAAAACCATATGTGCCCCCCACCTCCCCTCGTTGGAACAAGCTTGTAGAGCTCTTTTCATTGAGGGTTCACATCATATGGTTTTGTTGAATTTTTAGAAAAATTTGAAGAAAAAAAAAAATTCAAATGATAAATTTTGATATCCTGTGCATTGGGTATGGGGTTAAAAGATTTCATATTCTGCAGTAGTTTTTCATATTCAGTTAGACACAAAAATATTCTGTCCACGAAAGTCCCCAAAAAAGGTTTATGTTCTCGGGCAATCCCTCATTGAAAATAAACCCCTTATTGGAACATTTTTATTGGCTTGCGCAGCCTTTCAAAATTAGTGCCAGTATGAAAGCCTGAGACTTTCAAATTTTATTTTTTTTTGAGTGAGGCCATACAAAGTAGATGTTCTGTTTCTCAGGCCATAATTTGTAAAATTGCATGTGGGCAGGCGGTTTTCTATTTTATGTTTTATTTCTGTAATTATTTCTTTGCCATCAAAAGTTCATGTTCTTGATTTATGTTTTAGGCCTCATAATCATATGGAATAGCATGGGTGGTGGTGTATTTTGTCCCTTGAGAGCAAGAAGGCTTTGTAGTGCTAAAGCATTGCAAAGCCTGTTGCACTCAAGGGACAAATTTATAAATTTTATCAACTTCGATAAAATATCAGACATAAACCATTTAATTTTTATTTTTCTTAGTTTACATTGGTTATAAAAAGAGAGCATTCGGCACCAAAATGACCATACGGGAGGGCCTGAGAAACAGATTTTTAATTTTTTGGGGCCTGATGTATATTTATTTGCAAGCATTTATAACAAAGCATTATTATTATACAGTGTTTGTTTATTATGTCTCCCCTTCCCAGAAGGGAGACATATTGTTTTAGTGCATATTCTTCTTCTTCTTCTTCTTCTTCTTCTTCTTCTTCACATACAAACTTTGTCCGGGGCATAACATTTTTGTCTTTTGACCTAGACCTTAGATATTTGGCATGTGTATGTATCACCATGAGCCGGTGTGTTGCGTACCATATTGACCTTCATGTGACTTTGACCTGAAGGTAAGATTTATGTGCTTTTTAAGGGAAACTTTGTCTGGGGCATAACTTTTTTGTCTTTTGACCTAGACCTTAGATATTTGGTATGATTGTCAATATTATTCATGTATATATCATTTGCAGTGCATTAAATAGAAAGGAAGGGGAGACATATGTTTTAGTGTGCTAAAACAGTTTCTAGTTAAAATTGTTTTGTAAACATTCAGTTTGCTGTGTTCTGCAGAAAATAACTCAAATATTATGGAGACAACATTTACTTTTTCGAAAAAGGTGCATAAATATAACTGAACAGATCTTATTTCTTTTATTAACTTGTTGAGTGTTTTTGGTTGTCAAAACTTGTTCATGTGCCTTTGGCTCATTGCACTCTCCCATAAATTGTAACAAGGTAAAGACATACAGATGACACATGTATGAAATAATTTCACCTCGAAGATAATGTTAAACACATCCACAGAATATGAAAACTTTAAGTTGTGGTGCTTGCACTTAACCCTTTACCCAACGAATCACCCGCATCCACCCGCGTAATATGCAAATTCAGCAGTTGAAAAAATATATTTCAAAAAATTTCAACAAAAATATCATGTGACCCCTTGTTGGAACGAGCTTGTTGAGCTCGTTCCAACAAGAGGTCACATGATATGGTTTTGTTTAAATTTTTTGAAAAATTTCAAAAAATGGGATTTAAAATAATAAATTTTGATATCGTCTGCGTTGGGTAAAGGGTTAATAATGGAACCCAAATATGGGATTCCAGCACTCAACCAGTTGAAGAATTTAAAAAAATAAAAGCCTCCCTCCCTCATTAATTTGGAAAAGTAAATGCTCCTAAACTTGACATGTTAATAAATTACACATAATTGAGAAGTTTTGTATCAATGTATATAGCTAATTTCAAGAAATTGTACTAGTCACTATGGGATGTTCTCACTTACCCAGCAGGTATTGTTCTCGGTATAGGTGCTAATTGATCCGATATCAAAGGGTTGCCGACTATAGTCCATATCGCTATTTTTCACTGTTTGACGACCATATATTTATAATTAATTTACAGACAAGAAGAAGACCAGTGTTCATATTAACCATTTATTAGCGAAGTGCCGTGATCATCATCAATAATAATTATCAAACACATAATTATAATGATAGAAAATACCAACAAAAAAATGAATCTGTTTTTCATAATTAACAAGCTGCATGTAACAATGTTTTCATACATTTATATTACGAAGACCAGTGTTCATATTAACCATTTATTAGCGAAGTGCCGTGATCATCATCAATAATAATTTTCAAACACATAATTATAATGATATTTATAATGATAGAAAATACCATATTATATTAACCATTTATTAGCGAAGTGCCGTGATCATCATCAATAATAATTTTCAAACACATAATTATAATGATATTTATAATGATAGAAAATACCAACAAAAAAATGAATCTGTTTTTCATAATTAACAAGCTGCATGTAACAATGTTTTCATACATATATATTAATTAATTTATAATTAAAAACCTGTTCCATGGCCCACAGCGTCTAAGAAGGCCAAATTTCCCAATTCTCCGCGGCGGTAAAGCTGTTTGAAATGATTTAGAGATTGATCGATCCTTTGGTAGCGTCGCTGTCGTGGACGGTTCTTGGCACCGGCTGCCGTCTGTAAGATTGCCACTTCATGGAAAGCCTGTTCCTTCTTTATGAATTCTACCAATGTGAAGATGTTTGGTTTTGAGGGTGGTATGAACAGTTGTAATTTTCGGTGCCAACCCTCGACATGGTTGGTGGTGCGAGGTCCTTCTGTCTCATGGTGGTTCCAGAGGTTACGTCCGTGACTTCCTTCTACCCAGTAGGTAGTCATATAGTCTGTGAACTTGGTGACATTTCTTTCCTCAGATTCCGGCGACTCCTCTTGGATTTCAAACCAGGCATCACTGATTCTGTTTACTGGCAAAAGCGGCAAAGCTATCGATCGTTTCACAAGTGTTCTTATTTCAAGATTTTCCTGGTACGACAATTTACAGTCTTTTGTAGCATACTTATACACAGCCTGGCTGTAATGAAAGAAACACCCTTTCAAATTAGCCAACGGAAAAACTGTCGCTGCAGCATTCTGGGCTGCAATTTCAAAGTCCATGAATATTTCTCTCGGCGTTAGGGGTGTTTGGCTATCTGCGGCACGTTGGCTGGTGAGTGTGAAGAATCTCTCATATGTCACTTGGGTTTTGTTGGGGAGCAGAGCATAGACAAGTGGTCGCATTTGACCATCGACGAATGCATGAATAGTATATAATTGATGAAAAATTTTTGGTGATTTGTCAAATGTTCCATCACAATAAAAAACAGAAGCCTGTGAAAGATGACACAAGTTTTCGTCTGTAGCAAAAATTATAAGTCTTTCATTAGAACCGTCGTTGGCAAGTAGAAAATTGGCCCCAGTTGTTGTTGTTGTGTAATGCTCTGGGAGAACGATGTCTTCACGTCGTTTTGGAAGCTTGGGTTGCATTTTGGCTCGAGATCTGTACAAAGATGCTTTTGCCGAGTAAAATGTTGGCATCTTGGCTAAAATATCAGGGTGAGTCTCGTCAGTTCGCAGACCTGTAAAAAATTATGAATGAATTAATTAATTAATCAAAATAAAACATTCAAGAATCAGGTTTAAAACTTTGAAAACATTTACCTTTAATTTTAATTTCAAATTTTTAAATTATAAATTATAAATTAATAAAATTAATTATTTTTTTATAACAAAGATTAAAAAATTACTTACTGGCTAATTCTTCTTGGAATATAGTGCTGATCGGTCTGCTATTCTTGCGGACAGTAGCTTTGAGTTCTGCAATGACTGCTTCTGCAGCTATTTTGGAACTGTCGGCTGCGTGGTTGTGGACATCTCTCACTGAAGTTATCATATCATTTTTTGTGTTGACAGTTGCCCTACAAGTTTTCACACAACACTTCCAATGGACGGATTCATTTCTGCGAGTCTTGACACTGAATTTGAAATTGTTGTATATGAGATATCGACCTCCTCTATCATTTGGAATATAATGCACATTTACTTGAGCGTTAGCCATTCTGATGTGTAGAAATATTCTAATGATTGAACGGATGCGGATCGTCTTATATGCTCCCCAAAAAACAACAACATAAATAATACTCACATTACAAATGATAGCGATAATAATAATAAAAAAAAAAAATAATAATCAAAGCTACCCGCACAAAGATGTTTGTCATAAAGGTTAACAATAATCAGTGCAAATACTAATCAGTAACTTCTGATGACTACTGATAAGATTGACCAAACATTCCGCGGCACGAGAAGCGTTTGTCAACAAATACATGGCTAACTCTCGCTAAAACAACACTGCTGGGTAAGTGAGAATTGCTCCCGGTGAATATAAAAACAGACCATAACCAATTCTGGACTGGACTGAAATTGCAGTCTGCTGGGTAAGTGAGAATAAGCCGTCACTATATCAGGTGCATTTGAATTGAAGCCTATCAAACCTGCGTAACCATGACACTGTGTCATACCAATTTGCATTGATTGGTTTCGATTTTTATGAACTCCTGCTGTGAGAATGTATTATCAGTTCTTAAATAATTTAGAATTTGAGAGTACTGTAGAACCTGTCTTGAGAGACCACCCCTTTTGCCGAACAAAAGTGGTCTCTCAAGACAGGTGGTGTCTCATTACATGTTTGATGTTTTTGCTAGTCAGTGAATGACCAACCAGAGAATATTTGTTGCAGAAATGGAGAAGAACTGATTTTTCAATTTTTTTTTATTATTGTTTTATTTTAATTCAGTTTTAATACAAGTACAAAGGCATTGTTTAATAAATTAAAGATAAAAGTACATAAACTGAAAAACTTCACTGTTGGGCCGATGTCCTGGTTATATTTTTGCGTTGTGGTGCCTGCACAGCATTGATCTTAACTGGCTGAGTTACAACAATGAGGGTACCAGAACAAAAGCCATTTTTTTCCTTGCTTATGTTTCCTCTTCAGTCAAACACAAATATTTTGTATAAATTTGTTTTATTACAAATTGTTGGAGAGTGCCAACAGGCACTCTCCAATGATCTTTAATAAAACAAATTTTGAATAAATTCAGACTACCAAAAAAATCTAACCCACAAACCTGTTTATTCATTTTAATACTCTGAAATTGCCAAAAATTGATATTTTTATACTGTACCAATGACCCAGACTTAGCTGGTGCTAACTCTAAAAAATCCAGGGCCAAACACAAATTTTGCCCCCCAATCCCCAAAATTTGCA
This sequence comes from Pictodentalium vernedei, assembly GCA_031216915.1. Lineage (NCBI taxonomy): Eukaryota > Metazoa > Mollusca > Scaphopoda > Dentaliida > Dentaliidae > Pictodentalium > Pictodentalium vernedei. The sequence continues at coordinate 453,115,259 of CM062292.1, read as the reverse complement.
TCCAAAACCCAAAGAAATCATGTCCTATAGGACCTCCATACTTCGCCCCTACTGCGCATGTGCAGTGTCAAGGACGTTCCGAAATTGGCGCCAATTATCATTCTCTGTTTGGCCCTTCATCAGTCAACATCTCACTGATCTTTGTGCTTGTAAATCTCAGTTTAAAGGATGCCAGACACGTAATAATTGGAGAAATGGTGATTCTAAGGAGGATATAGAAGGAGGAGAGGAAAAAGGAGTGACAAAAAATAATCAGGGCTGTACTTAAAATTTTTTTATGAAATTATGTTAAGTTGCCTATTTTCGAGGCATGGGCCTCTTGTTGTCATTCTTGCTAAAAAGTTGCACTGCTTATTCAGTGTTTCCTCTCCCCTGGTCTTCTAAGTCCCCACTTGCAATTCTCCCATGCTTTTGGCATATTTTTGAGAAATATCATTTCTAAATTCTCTTGGGAGAGTTGCTTGGTTACAGAATGTTTTCTGTTATTTTCCCCATAGTTACGTTTTCACCCATGGGTGTATAAACGTTGTGTTCTGCATCTTCCATCTAATGTTCTGCAGATTCTCCCCTGGGAGTCTCTGTCTTGCATCAGATAGAGTGTAATTTTGATGACTGATTTCAGGCCAGTTTTGTCAGTGCCTGGAGTCATGTTTTCTGGTGTTTTACACTGTTTGTTTACATTGGCAACAGTCTCTTTTGAGGGGGGCTGTTTGCCTTTGGTGTAGTTTATCTCACTATAAGATACATTTTTATTATCCGTAAGTGTTGCATTAATTATTTAATATAAATTTAAAATTTTTGACCACACTTAGCCATCGGATCCATCGGGGCTCAACGTTACTTTTCAGAAACTTGGGCTTCGCTGAAAAAATATTTTTCAAAAATTATTTTGATTTGCAATTGTTTTTTCATTATTAATGGATCATGTTATTATGTATCTTTGTGTCAGGGGTTTGTGCGAGTAACTAGGACTTGTTGTTGACTTTTCACAATGAAAGGATATTGTTCAAATTGTAATAGGAAGAAATCTTCCTCTGATTTTCATGATCATTGCATTAATTGTAGTCAGTGTTCTCGCACTAATCCCTGTTCTATATGTCAATATTGGGATGACAAACATTGGAAACGTGTGTCACGATATGTTGTTAGTGGAGAAAGGGCTATACTGGCTCTTTCTCCGCAAGGTCACTCTACTCTCTCAGTTTCTATTTCAGAGGAACAAGAACAGGGTGATGTTTCCATGTTATCTTCCGCAAGTGCGCTTCCGTCGTCACAAATGAATACAGAGCTAGCGGCAAAAGTGCTCATGGAGATTAAACAAATGTCGTCCGCTAGCTCGCCCGGTGTAGCGTCCATTCACCGAATGGTTCGGCAGCCGGGTTCGTCCGATGCGGTCCAGGAGGAAATGTTGGGTGTCGTCCGCTAGCTCGCCCGGTGTAGCGTCCATTCACCGAATGGTTCGGCAGCCGGGTTCGTCTGATGCGGTCCAGGAGGAAATGTTGGGTGATGCGAGCACTATAAACATTCAGCGTGCACACCCAATGACGGCGGATAGTAGGCGAGATCGGTGGAAGCCTTTGAGTCCGGTTCCTAGCTCGTCCAGGTCCAGCCGGGCCGCGAGCGAGAGAGGCCCCTCTCTCGTACAACAACATCTGGGACCAGATGTTGTGGTACAAAATGTGTCGCAAGCGGAGCATACATCCGTCGCTCGGGACGCTCCGTTGTATAGGCAGTCCGCGGAGACTGCTCAGGCTTCTTCCTCTCGTCAGCGCACACGACCGCACCTTGGCTACATGACCGCCGATATTTTACCAGCTTCGCCGATCAGGGATTCTTCGGCGACCAGGTCACACCATCCGGTAGCCAGGGACACGAGGCCGATGGACTCCGGACGTTCGCATAGGAAAAGTATGCAGGAGTCATCAGATGCGGAGCTGCCCTCGGCGAAGCAGCGAAAGACTGCGCCTCCGCAGGCCTCGATGTCGGACGTACTTGTGCAGATAGCACAACTTATCGCAGCATCCCAGCAGCCGACAGAAACGGTGTCGGATCGGGAATTATCCGACGGCGCTGGGTCGGTACGCTCCGCCGAAGCATCGGGGGCGGACGACCGGGAGCATCATGAGGTCCGACCGGATGGTGAAGGGGATACAGATGACTTGGAGCTATCCCTTTCGGAACAACATAAAGCTGCCGTGGACTTCATCCGGCACTTTCTCCCTCAAGTTGTTCCTTCGGGCCAGACTGCTGCGGTTCCGGACAAGAGAATTATAGCGTCATTGGACTCTGATTTCTTTGAGCGGTTCAGGGACATCGCTCCCGAGTTTCCGTCTCAGTCCAATAATGTTGCAAGAACATTTGAATTATTGAATGACGCTATATTCAAACTTGCTTCCAAAACGGGGAAAGCAGGTTTCTTGTCCGCCAATACTCTCAACCTGCCTTTCATTAATACAAGGAATAAATTCGACACGGCAGGACAGGGTATCCCGAGAGTTCCTCTGCGTATGGACGACGAGGCGGAAGACTTAGAGTTATCATTACCGTCGTTGGCGTCTATTCCAACCGCGGTGTTGGAAACAACTATTTCGTCTAACAGAGCCAATTTAGATGCCTTATCTTATGCAGATCACCTTACTAAGGCGTTATCACTGCGCCTTCAAGGGAAAGAATTTCAGGATATACAATCCTCTTTAAGACTTCTTTCAAGGGCAGTAGCTTATTCCATGTGTAACTCCGCCCTTTCAGTGGCAAACCTGGAGTTGGTTAGACGTGACGCAGCCCTAGGTACATCCACACTCGTGGATACTAAGGTGAAGAACTCTCTCAGAGTCGCTTCGGTCTCCGGAGAACTCCTCTTTGACGGCAAGCTTTCTGCAATTTACGATAAAATTACAAAGAAAGCTTCTGATTCTCTGCTGTTCAAATCTGCTTCTAAGAAGTCGGACACGGCAGATAAGAGTAAGACAGGCACTTCTGGGTCTAATGCGTCCAAGAGAGGTTCTTATAGAGGTTCCGGTGCGTCCTCTTGGTCTTATTCAAGAGACCGTCAAGGTAGCGACTCACGTTCGGGACGTCCTTCGGGCCGGGACAACCGGTCGGATGCCCAGAGGTCGATGGGACGAGGTGCGGGTCGTGGAGGACGTTTCTCCTACCGCAGGCCTCGCAGGTCCAGGAGGTGATGGCTTAAACCTCTATCGCGTACCGGTTGGCGGAAGGTTGTCGAGTTTTTCACAAGAATGGGCGTCGATTACGGACGACCCTTGGGTGGGAGGGGTGACTTCGGAAGGTCTAAAGATATCCTTCAAACGAAAGCCTCCATTAACTCGAAGTCCAAAATGGACTCAACTTCCGTCAAATCCGCAGAAAAGAGATGCTCTACTATCAGAGGTGCAGTCTCTTTTAATGAAGAACGCGGTAGAGGTCGTAGAAAACCAGGAGACTCGGGATTCTACAGCCATCTGTTTCTGGTTCCGAAACCAGACGGCTCGTTCCGTCCAGTCATAGATTTGAGCTGGATAAACAAGCTGATCGTCGCTCCGAAGTTTTATATGGAGACGATTCGGTCGGTCAGAGCGAGTATTCGGGTGAACGATTATGCAACAACAAGCATAGATCTCAAAGATGCGTACTTTCACGTCATGGTACATCCGACATTCAGAAAGTATCTACGCTTCGCAGTCCTAGGAGTGGTGTATCAATTCCGGGCGATGTGCTTCGGATTGAATCTAGCACCCTGGGCTTTCACTCGGGTAATGAACTCGGTAATGATCTATTTCCGAGCTCATTCGTCTGCGGTAACGTCGGCCTACCTGGACGACATTCTTCAGAGGTACGGCAACGAGTTAACGCTTCAGAACGATGTTCAGAATCTACTTCTATTGCTCCGACGTCTCGGTTTTATAGTAAACGAGGAGAAGTCGGATCTGGTGCCGTCCAAGTCATTCACACATCTGGGAATGAGCTTCGAGACGCACAACAATCTCGTTCGTCTGCCGTTAACCAGAGCGAAATTAGTCAGTTGTTACGCTCGCTATTGTCTGCACGAAGACAAAGTCACGGCGAGAGAATTTATGAGACTGATAGGTCTGTGCGGAGCCGCTGCGGATCTCATTCCGATGGGGCGGTTACGCACGCGTCCTCTCCAAATTTTCTTGACTCAGAATTGGAGTATGAAAATTCATTCGCTCGACATAGACGTTCTCTTGTCAGATCAAGTGAAACGAGAGATTCAGACTTGGGCAAACATTCAGTGGTTAACTCAGGGAGTTCCGCTGCTGTTGCCGGATCCGAGTTTTACCATTATGACGGATGCCAGTCAAACAGGTTGGGGTGCTTCATTGATCCTAACGGATTCGAGATGCCAGGGTCTTTGTGATCCGCAATTCCTGGGCAAGCACATAAACATCAAGGAAATGATGTCAATTTGGCTTGCGTTACGTCATTGGATGGACATTATTCACAATGCTCATGTCCAAATCCTGTCCGACAATACGACAGTAGTGGTGTATATACGGAATCAGGGAGGCACTCATTCAGTTCCGTTGTTCAATCTAACGGAAAGAATCCTTCTGTTTGCGCTAGAACATCAGGTTCTTCTTTCGGTCCGTCACATACCGGGTCGTCTGAATGTACTAGCAGACTCCCTTTCACGAAAGGGTCGCTTGTTGCCGTCGGAGTGGACTCTCAACAAACAAGTATTCAATCAGATTTGCTACCAATGGGAACGGCCAATGATAGACTTATTTGCGACACATCTCAACAATCAGTTGCAGACGTATGTGTCTCCATGTCCAGATCCAAGAGCATTTGCAGTAGACGCTCTGTCGATTCCTTGGGACGGAATGATAGGATATGCGTATCCTCCAGCGCCGTTAATTCAGCAAGTATTGCTAAAGATAAAACAATCTCAATGCAAGATTCTGTTGGTAGCATCTCTGTCTCCACAGAGACCGTGGATAAATCTACTCAGGTGTCTGTTGTGGGACCTACCGCGAAAGCTTCCTCTACGGGATGATCTTCTTTCGCAGGGGAAATCGCGTCAACTCCATCACAACCCGCAAGGTCTCAACCTTCACGTTTTTCCGTTGTGCGGTCCTTCTTGCATGGCAAGCACTTTACAGGACGAGCAGTGGACGCGATTTCTAACTGTAGGAGGACCTCCTCTTCGCTAAACTATGCAGCTAAGTGGAAGGTTTTTCGTCGTTGGTGTAGGGATCATTCTGTGGATATTTTTGATCCCTCTATACCAGACATTGCAAACTTTCTAGTATACTTGTTTGACGAAATCAAACTGCAGCCTGTTACTATTAAGGGTTATAGGTCTATGTTATCTGATACCTATGCACATCATGATAGTTTACAAATTGGATCTAATGTCTCTTTATCTAAGTTGGTTAGAAACTTCTCGATAAATAGACCCAGAACTCTTAGGTTAATTCCTAAATGGAATTTAGCTTGGGTTCTTCTTAACCTGAAGGAAAAGCCATTTGAACCTCTTGGGACAGTAGATTTCAAATTCTTATCTTATAAGACAGCTTTTCTCTTAGCTTTCTCTTCTGCTAGAAGAGTCAGTGAGCTTCATGCACTGTCGGTGGATGATTCTCACTATCGTAGTGTCGGGAACACTATCACCTTCACTACTAATGTGGGTTTTTTAGCTAAGAATCAGGCTCCTAATAAATATCCGGAACCTATTGTTATTAAGGCTCTTCCGTCTTCAGACGGGCGTAGGCCTTTACTCTGTCCTGTTAGAGCGTTACGTATCTATAAACAGATCTCAGTTTATCAGAAAGGGACGAAAACGTTTCTTTCTGTCTCTGATGCCTAATAGAAAGGACATTTCGGTCCATTCTATTGCTAGATGGATTCAATTAACTATCCGTACTGCTTATGAGAGTTTATCTTCTTCTCAGCAGTCTGTGCTTAAGATTTCGGCTCATGAAGTAAGAGCTCTTGCTACTTCTTGGGCTTACGCTAATAGTATTGCTATTACAGATTTAATGAAGGCTGCTTATTGGTCTCAGCCATCCACATTCACGAATTTTTATCTCAGAAATATTGAGTCCATTTCTGAAGACCTGCATTGTTTAGGTCCGTTATCTGTTGCTCAGAATGTCGTCCACTAAACAGTTGCAACTATAGTTATGCAGGCTTTCTGTTCTGGCAGTGACTCCGTCCGGCTGCCCTCTTCGCTCTGGGCTATTTGACCCAGGGGAAGGGGGGGGGGGGAGGGTGTTCCCTTAGGTCACCTGCTTTATAGTGAAAAGCAAGGGAATGCCTCCCCCGAAGTCAGTATTTCTGAGTCGTTTCCGGGATGGTTTTAAAGTGTAATATTAATGTTAAAAATTCATTCATGTCATATTTTTAAAGTGTAGCTCGGTGTGAAGCATTTGTATATGTCAAGTGTCAAACGGGCGTTAATATACAATCCTCGGACACTTTTAAAAGAATATAAAGAGTCTCAATTCTCTGGACTAACTTTATTTATTGGCTTACTTTAAAAATAATTAGTATAAAGGGTTATACTGGATGTTAATAGAGAACATGAATGTTATTGTGCTCAATTATGAAGGGTATTGTATCTTTCTAATTTAACATAAAATAAGAAAGATACATGTAAAGCCTAATACTCCTTTTCTCCTTGAGGGGTTGCCTCTATATTATATAGTTGAGCTTATTGGATTTTCCTCTATGTCCTAGGCCCTCCAGCCTTTTTACTATTCAGCTAAGTCTGGGTCATTGGTACAGTATAAAAATGTTAAAAAATTTATAGTAATTTATATATTTTTTATACTTACCAATGACCCAGACGGGGATGGCCCTCCCAGGAGTTGGGAACTCTTACCTCCCCGCTGAGTACATAGCGCTGACCAGGCACTGCCAGTAAGAATGATAATTGGTGCCAATTTCGGAACGTCCTTGACACTGCGCATGCGCAGTAGGGGCGAAGTATGGAGGTCCTATAGGACATGATTTCTTTTGGTTTTGGATGCAAATTTTGGGGATTGGGGGGCAAAATTTGTGTTTGGCCCTGGATTTTTTAGAGTTAGCACCAGTTAAGTCTGGGTGATTGGTAAGTATAAAAAATATATAAATTACTATAAATTTTTTAACTTCCGGTCTCTCAAAACAGGTGAAAAACAGTTTTTGCCTCAGTTTTGTGGTCTCTCAAGACAGGTGGTCTCTCATGACAGGTGGTCTCTCATGACAGGTCCACTATAGTGTGAAACCAATCGGTACATGGCCACAGTAGTCTCTCAACAAGCCTCATGACAGTGCTCTCTCATGACAGATTTTACTGTACTGTTTTATACTTGTAAATACAACTAGTACATATTCCATAGTAAAAAAAAAACAGGCAAGACACTTCACATTTGCCCACGTGGGGGCACAGTGGCATTGTGTACTAAGGCGTACTACACTTCAATGGTGCACTTGTCTTCAACCAATGCTAATCCTGCTTGTGTGACATTCGTATGTTGCCTACACTCAGTGGTTCTCTCCGGGTACTCCGACGGCTTCCTCCATCTGTAAAACTGTCTGACACAAGGTGACCCTGGCTGTTGAAAGTGTCTTTAAACCCCAGTAAATAAATATATTGAGTCAAAAAAGAAAGTATAATAGAAACAAATGTGAAAAAATAGCATAAAGGATAAAATATAATAGTTCTAATGTTGCAGGTTTGTGGACAAGCAGTCGTGCGAAGAGTTTAATGACGTTGTTGTTGTCCACCCAACCGTATAAAATTTTGCTGCAGATTTCAAAATAGCATGTGTGAGTTCGGAGTCACTGTGGCCACTATTTACCATCTCATTGGAAGGTATAGAACCACTGGATCTACTGCCAACCGACCACTTTCAGGTCAACCAAGAGTTACAACCCCTGCAAAAGACTGACACATCAGGACATCTCACTTGCGGGATTGCTTCCTTCCGGGGACGAGGACAACAGCAATTACTCCTTGTAAAGCAAAAAATAGAATCTGTGCACAAACTGTCTGCAACAGACTCACTGAACATGGCATCCGAAGTAGGCGTCCATACCATGGACCAATCCTTATCCAACGTCATCGTACAGTCCGAATGGAATGGGTATGTCAGCGTGTTCGGGCACAGTTCTTTTTTTTTGTTTATAGTGCGCTGATGGTAGGGCATGAATGTATCACCGATGAGAAGAACTGTTATCTGATGCTTGCGTGCGGGAATGCGACCGTTTCAATGGGGGTAGTGTAATGGTTTGGGCAGGAATTTCCTTGCACCATCGAATGCAGTTGATCTTCATCGATGGTAATCTGAATGGACAGCAATATAGGAAAAAAATTTTCAACACTAATGTCACATTGCAGTTATTCCAGCAAGACAATGCACAGTGTCACGTGGCGTGTATTTGTCGTGACTTTCTTGAGCAGAGCATCAAACTTCTTCCCTGGCCACCACATTCACCAGATTTGTCGCCAATCGAGTATCTTTGGGATTGGTTGGATCGTCGCGTACAACTTCATGGTCTTCAGACATTTGGCGATTTACATAATGTTCTAAGTCAGGAGTGGAATGCAATACCACAGGGTGACATCCAGACACTTATCAGGTCCATGCGACATCGATGTCTTGCCATCCAAGAGGCAAACAGTGGACATACGCGCTATTGACAGCATGTGTGAACTTTTCATTCAATCCCATGTCTAAATTGTGACGTCCTGACATGACATTGGCAACAGTAAGAACATGAAATTATGCAACTTCATACAGCTAGATTTGAAATATGAATTTGCAATAATTTGTTTGGTATTAAAGTCGATAATACTAAAACAATTGCTCCTCGAAGTTTATTGTACTTTCTTTTTTGACTCAGTATAGTAAAAAACCAACCACCCATTTACTAGAGCTTAACCCTATGAGCCTAGTTCTAATTTTGGTGAGTCTTCTTGTCTTATCTCAAATAACATGTAGAACACATGTGTCTATGGTGTCTAGTGAAGTCTTAGCTGCCTGTATAGGCAGCCAAGACTTCACAAGACACCACAGCTTAGTCCAATTGTTACCTCATTATGATGGAGCCAAAAAAATAAGTACAATTCCCAGGACCGTGAATGTCAGAGTCTATGATAAGAATTTAATGAACATTTTGCAAGAATCCAAGTTGATTCTGACTGTTTTCCTTGTGAGAATCATATGCGAGAATCAGACCTTTAGATCAGTCTAATTTGGGCACAACGGCAAATATGGATGTGGCCCACACTGGTATTTTCTTTTTCTTGGTGTCTGCTTTAGGTCCCCATCTTAAAATGCTAGTTTACAACCCCTTGTTACAGGTCTTCACCATTATCACTGGTTCCCTCCCACCACCCTTTGACTTTTGTTTACTCTACTAACTTGAGAAGGCTTCTTAGTTTCCCAGTGTCGACCCAAAGGTCTATTTGAATGTAAGCTAAATTAAGCATGGCATTTACTGAGAAATGCCACAAACATGAATATAATAGATCTCCAGCGTTAAGTGCATGATCATATGGAATTCTCCACAGAAAAGCAATCGACATACGACACTGACGACGCCGATTGCTTTTCTAGGGCGAACTCTGTGGGTTTTAAAAAAAATTATTTATCTGTTGCATTGTTTGATTCAAAGGTAAGCTCTAAGCTATATTGCAAGCATCAGGGAAACCTGGCCAAACTATATATTGCTGAAACACTGCAAAACTTTGGAAAAAGTTTCAAACTCTGCATAATTGGGCGCAGTTATCTTATTTCGGCGCAGCGTTTACCGTCGTTAGTTGGGAAGAATTAAGGCCTGGCGAGAATCAATTCTGATTCTTGCATGAATTTTAAGCTATTCTGCTGATTTTTAGCCTTGTACTTTTCATTGCACACAACTGTAAATTTCGTTTTTTTCAGGCATGTACTTAACTAATATATTACACATTGAAGATGGAAATTTAGACCATCTGCCCAATCGGCCACCTGAAATAATAAACTTCAGTAAGAGACGGAAACTAGCTGAAATCACTGCAGAGATACAGCAATACCAAAATCAGAAATACTGTTTGCAGAAAGAGCTTTCGATTAGAGTGAGTTACTCACAATTATATTTCCAAATTCATAATTTTTATGTTTACAAGTTCTCTGCTTCTGTTCATTTTCTGGAAATGACTGGATGATTGTAATGTTGAGTATGTATGTTACTTTTCTGCCGTGCATTTAGAAATTGATTAGGCTTAAAAAAAAAAAATATGTTGATTATCAGGCAATCCCCCAATGAAATTGAACCCCCTCATTTGAGGTTTTTATTGCCTTGAAGTGTCTTCCTTCAAATATTTCTACAAAATCGGGTGATTTAGATACTGGGTTTTAATATTTACAAGGAAGGGACTCAACTGAAATTTGAACAGCATAACTAAAGAAGTAAAACAATTTTATTTGTAAAATGAAATGAGTTTGTTATGGAATTTTCTAGGGGGCGCGGTGGCATTGCAGTAACCGGTTCTTGTCAGATCACCAAAGTTGAGCAGTGTCAAGCCTGGTTAGTCCTTGGATGGGTGACCGTCTGAGTGCTTGATTCGGACTCCCGCTTTGTGTCCTTGGGCAAGGCACTTAACTCTGATTGTCCACATGGGGGCATGGTGACGCTATGTACTAAGGCGTACTGCACGTCAATGGTGTGCATGTCTTCAACCAATCTAACCCTGCCTGTGCTACAGTGCCACCATACTAACAGTTTTATGCCAGTTGCTCATGATGCTGATGAAAGTATTGTTAAACCCAAATAAATAAATAAGAAATTGCTTTTGATAATTATGGCCATTGCAACAGCTCACCTTTTACTTTTAATGAACCTCTATGAATGTTTATGGGGGTGGAGACTGGGAGAAAATTGTTTCATTGATTCTGAAACACTTTTCAATTAAATGCACTCAATATCTAAATTTGTTATTTTTTTTCCCCCATTTTTTTTTCTCAAAATTTCAACAAAACCATATCATGTGACCCCTTTATTGGAATGAGCTCATCAGAAGTTTTGTGGAAAATAAATGTTTTGACTGTTCAATATATAATTTACATGATTCATTAGGTGAAGGTTGAACTCCCATGACTGACAAACAACAGCAGAACAAATTTCTTTAATAACTAAAAAATTTCATTTTTTGTCGCAAAAAATAGCTGGTGACGCCCTTGCCTTGGGCCAGGAAACTCCATGAATATTGGAATCTTCTTTAAAATATGAAATATCGGGCAATCACAGGGGATTCATTTCAGCAATATTCAGGTCATCTTACAAGCTGAATATTGCTGGAATGCATCTTCTCTGTCCATTGCCTGTTTAAGAGAGTGAGAGTCATGCATTATATTGTGAATATGATTGTAAAAGGACATTAAACTTAGCAATATTGAAGTCAAACTCCTTCATCTTACCAGGCCTGAAAATTAGCACTCTGACATTTGCAGAATGAGGTCCCCAGAGGGTGAATTTGATGATGCTATCCCATACAGTGGGCCAATTTATCTTCTGGGTACTTCTTTCTGTTTAGTTTTGAGACCCTGATTCAGATTGAGGTCACAGAGTGTAAATTTAGTGACAGCTGGGTAGCATCACTAAATTTACCCTCTGGTGACCTCATTTTGCAGATGACAGTCTGCTTATTTTCTGGCTTGCACCTTACATGATACATGCCAATGGGACCGAAAAATAGATAACTAAAAAAAAACATTAAACTTCACCACTGATCTCTTCATATATGATAAAAAAAGAAAAACCTGTGACCAGACTTGGGAGTCACAATTGACATGAAGCTAACCCTAAATAAGCATATCTCCCTCACCTCAACACAACAAAGGCCAACAAACATAAATTGAATGAAAATGATCCTCGGCAAAAACTGGATAGCCAACAAAATTGTCCTGCCCAAACTTTTCATTTCTATCGTAAATAGCCGTTGCTTGGCCACAGACTTGCAAAAAATATCAAACATTTCTTGATAGACTACTTTTGTCAGGCAGAAGGGGATGGCCTCTCAAGACGGGTTCTATTGAATTTTGCTTGAATGCAAAATTGCTTAAACTCTCCCTGCAGTCTGATCACAAAATGCCTGGCCAAAACTTCAATCAGCCAATTTTTCTCATAATGTGACTAGGATTTTAATCAGTTCAGTTTTGTCTGACAGAGCTCAGTGACTGAATTGGTTAATTTTTATTTGCATTATCTAGAGGTCCCGAGTTTGATCCCCGTCCAGGACAACCCGCGTTGTGTCCTTGGGCAAGGCATTTTATCCCATTAGTCTGTGGGACACGATGACGCCGTGTACTAAGGCGTACTGGATGTTGATGGTGCATGTGTCTTCAACCGCTGTAACCCTGCTTGAGCTGGATTTGAGTAGTGTTAGAATGTTGAAGAGCTGACAGTTGCTCATCGATGCTCGGTGGTGAGGGACGTTGTACAAACACATGTTTTACAGTAGAGTCCCTCGCCTTGAATGAATTATTTTGCGTAACCAGTTCAGTCAAGTGATTACTCTGTTTATTATGTTTCATTATTAATGATAATTATATTATTTAACCCTTTACCTAACGAAACGGACAAAAACGGCCAGCGCTATTCTCAAAACTTGCCAGTTAATTTTCAGTATTTTTTCATTTTTTGTCTCTAAAACATAGGTTATGACCCTGCATTGGAACGAGCTTGTCAAGCTCGTTCCAATGAGTGGTCTCAATCTATGTTTTTGAGACAAAAAATGAAAATAATAGTTATTCAGGAATTTTTTTTGCAAGAGTCGTCTGCTTTTCATGTTAAGTAAAGGGTTAAAAAAAGCAAAAAAAAACAAAACAATGAAGTCCCCATTACATCCACGGCAAAGCGTCTTCGTTTGCGTGCACGGATACATGACATAATTATTGATTGCATAATTCACTTGTGAAGTTATTGTTTATAATCAAACCCAGAAATCCCAATATATCACAGTTTGGAAAGTAATAAAAAAAAATTAACCTGCAATTTTTTTCCATAATATAGTTAGGAATAACCAATTCAATCTTGTTTGACAAAGCTCACTGAGGTTAAGTTATAGTCAGTTTGAAGACTTGACTATCTTTTGTGCAGGTCAACAGGCCTGGCAATCTAGAAAATCAAGGAGTGCAAAACAGTTGCCGTCCTCAGATTGCTTAGGAGTGCAGTTGCACCTGAAACTTTCAATGCAAAAACTTGTATGCTATTTTGGTTATATTCACTTCAAGGTATTAATATTGTGACTGAAAAATTGTACTACATTCAGCTACATAGTGGAAAAATTGGCACACACATCTCATTATTCAAAATGTTACAGTGAATTCTTATCTGTCTGTCTTCTGCACTCAAAATCTATTGAAATGTGACATAGAATAGGTCATGAATTATTGGGAATCAAAGCAACAATGACAAATCGTCCCCTGAGTTCCATTAATATTGTGACTGAAAAATTGTACTACATTCAGCTACATAGTGGAAAAATTGGCACACACATCTCATTATTCAAAATGTTACAGTGAATTCTTATCTGTCTGTCTTCTGCACTCAAAATCTATTGAAATGTGACATAGAATAGGTCATGAATTATTGGGAATCAAAGCAACAATGACAAATCGTCCCCTGAGTTCCAATGTGTTCTCTGTGCCAGTCGGCACAGAGAACACATTGGAACTCAGGGGACGAAATGATAATAGATTTTAAAGTCAGTCCCAAACAGGTCTGGTATTCCAGAAAATCAAGGGGGAGCAAAAAATTGCGCTCCTCAATTTTTTCTAGGCGTGCAGTAGGCGTGCAGCAGTCCTAAAGAATGCCAGGCCTGGGTCAATCATTCATGCAATTTTTTTTTTATCCGTGTTTGAACCTGAGAAAATGATGTATTGCTTGTTTACTGTGGTAAACAAGTTCTGTTTTACTGGTAAAATGGGATCTGGAAAAAACACCTGGAATGGAAGTTCTCAAAAATGAGCATTGTAGGCATATACAATTGGCTAAACTTGACTTCATTCTTTTGTTATGGTCATGAAAGAGCCAAAGATGCTGAAATCTAATATATAAATGCAAATGTCTGTATCTATATCTCTGTCTCTCTTTGTTCCGGGTGAACTCCTTCGTTTCTCGACCGATCGATCTCAAATTTTGTACATGGGGGTAATTCGTCCCTGCGAGTAACATGGGATGGGTGCCGTGCCTGTGAGGGGGTGACCTTGACCTTGAAATTTATGACCTTGACCTTTTATTTTGAAAACAGCTGGGTCGATCGGGCTAAAATTTCTTACGTGCGGGTATATTAACCCATCGATCATTTTGACTTTGTGGGGTGACCTTGACCTTGAAATTGGTGACCTTGACCTTTTATTTTGAATACGGCTGGACCGATCGGGCTAAAATTTCATATGTGCGGGTATATTGACCCATCGATCATTTTGACTTTATCGGGATGACCTTGACCTTGAAATTGGTAACCTTGACCTTCTATTTTGAAAACGGCTGGGCCGATCCGTCTAAAATTTCATATGTGCGGGTATATTGACCCATCGATCATTTTGACTTTATCGGGGTGACCTTGACCCTTAAATTGGTGACCTTGACCTTTTATTTCGAAAACGACTGATATAACCATCTCCTCCCGTGCAACGCCGGGTATCTCCCACTAGTAAATAAATAAAAACAATTTTTGAATGCTTCATTTCATTTTGTGTGTGGCTAATAAAAACAATAACTCTTATCATCTACTGATTTGAAGTATTTCTTGAAGAGAAAGATGTCCACTCCTTTTCCTTCTCTTTCTTTCACTTTGGGACAACCATGGAATAATATTGTTTTTATCCTTTTAGGAATTCTTTGAAAAGCTTGACCCAATGAATGGAATGGATGAGAAGAAATTTCTTGATGATATTTTTTTCAAATCATTAGACATTGAGCCTAGAAATATGAAACCATCTAAATATGTAAGTTTGTTTCTATCATATAATAATTGATATGAATTATCTGTTGCTTTTTCTGGGTGTGAATGTGGGATTGTCCTTATATCCCGATAAATTCTGTCTTTTGATTGGTCAGAATGCCTTGGACAAATAGTCATGGCAAAAGGTGCACCCAACATCCAAGGAAACATATAGGGTATAAGCACACACAAAACACCGGGGGTATATGATTTAAATGAAAGCTTTTCACTTCCGCTCACCTCGTTCTAGAAATCAAACCCCAAAACCTGAAGATAGTCACAAATATATCAGATTTTCGACAGTTCCATCATATTTTGCTGTTATAAATTAAATAGTCGAATAATTAAATGAAACAACTTGAGAAAAATAAAGTGAGAGCAAATATCATCCCCTCAGTTCCAATGTGTTCTGTGTGACATTAGGCACATAGAACACATTGGAACTCGGGGGATGATATGTAAACAAAATACTTTTTACTCGTTTCCTTAATGACCCAAGGGATGTAACTTTATCTGTTGTCTTCTGCATTTGTATAAACAAAACATTTATTCACGAATTTCGTCCAACTTATTGAGTGTGAGAAATGTGTCCACAAATTTATTTCCACTATGTTTCTATTGTGTTTCAAACGGGACAAAAACATTTTCTCCCCCAACATGTATGGTATATGGAGATTTAATACCTAGATGTCTCATTTAAACACCTCGCCTGCGGCTTGGTGTTTAAAAACCGACATCCAGGTATTAAATCTCCATATACCATACATGTTGGTGGAGATAACTTATAATATAAAACATAACATGACAATACTTCATTCAGAGTGTTTGCTTATATTATAATGTACACCTATACAGCCAATGGTTCTCTTGTTTAATCCCGGTTGTCCCACTTTCCAATTTTAATTGGTGTCCCGTCTCTCCCACTCTTGCGTTTGAAAATAGTTATAGTCGTTATCATAACTTGAACTCAACTCACTGCAGTTTATCGATCATGATTAAAACAACTATCAGTATTTTTATGAGTTTGTTTACTTTTCATGATTAGCAATTCTGATAGAGTATCTGGAAGGCTGGCACAGCAAAATCAAATGAAAGTGTCAGTGACACTGTAGCTCAGCTTGACAAACTTGAACTTGGTAAGTTATAAGTGAAATGTCAAAATTGAAGATCATTGGTTCCAATGTTATTGGGTGATACTTCAACATAACAGCATTGTGTGTGCACAACGTCAGAGCAATCCATGCTTTTTATGCCCCCGACTTAAGTCGGGTGGCATATAGCGATTGAAGCGTTCATGTGTCCGTCCGTCCGTCCTTGTGTGTGTGTGTCCGAGCCAAGAACTCGAAAACGGTTAGGGCCACAGTCATCAGACTTCACACAATTATAAAGGACCATGGGAGGATGTGTCACACACCATAGCCGGGTTCGTACCTTCAAGGTCCAGGTCACATTTCAAGGTCACACTAAAAATTGATCAATATTCGTGTCTCAACCATAACTCCGAAACGAATCGTAGTACAATTGTTACAAATGTTAAGGAGGTGTGTCGCGTATAATAGTTTACGCCGCATCTGCAAGGTGGAAGTCACAATTGACCTTCATATGTTCAGGGTCACAAATCGTGTCTCAAGCATAACTCCAAAACTATTAGGGCTACAATCATCTAACATCGCTCAATTATAAAGGGCAACAGGTGGATGTGTCACACACCACAGCCAGGTCTGTAAGGTCAAGGTCACATTTTCAAGGTCACACTGAACACGGTTAGGGCCACAGTCATCAAACTTCACACAATTATAAAGGACCATGGGAGGATGTGTCACACACCATAGCCGGCTTCGTACCTTCAAGGTCAAGGTCACATTTCAAGGTCACACTAAAAATCGGTCAGTATTCATGTCTCAGCCATAACTCAGCAACGAATCATAGTACAATTGTTAAACTTTTTACAAATGTTAAGGACAGTCAGAAGGTGTGTCGCGTATAATAGTTTCTGCCGCATCTGCAAGGTGAAGGTCACAAGTGGGGGGGGGGGGGGCATGTGTTACCTTAGTAACATTATTCTTGTTTAAATGTAAACTGTAAGGTTGGTTGAAGGAAGATCCTGAAACAGAGGTTGTTGAATGGCAAAACAAACATTATGGAAATGCAGGCCAAGCGTCTGCTTTATTACATCTTGAATAACATGGGGGGGGGGGGGGGGGGGGGAGGCAGATTCAAGTTTGTTTAAATCAACTCTTGTTTGTGAATATCAGTCCCAATATCCTGGAGCCTTTCATCTGCAACCTTTGATTCCCGATTCTAATCTATGAATTTCCCAAGCAGTAGCACTGATTTTCAGAACCGGTAACCAGGAAATTCCCATTTGCGATTAAACCATACCTCCAGCGGTGATGCTGGTCTCAGAAGAAATTGATATTTTGCATGATCTCATATATAGTAATTCACAATCATTGATACCATGGTCTATAAATTTCCCAGGTATCGCAGGCCTGGCATTTTCATTAGAGTGATTTATTCGCTTGCCTATTACTCGCCTAAAAAAAATTAAGGAGGGCGAAAACTAGCCCTCCTGGCCGTAGAAAATAATGATGTTCCTAAAACCACATCTTTTCAGATCTCTGCTATGTTAATGGTCTCTGTAAGATGCCACACTGCCCCACCCACACCTCTGGGCCTTGCCAAGGCCCGGAGGTGTGAGAGAGGCAGTGTAGCTGTCTCACAGAGACCACCTTGTTAGCAGTACTAAATAAAATGTACAAAGCCCACAAGGCAGAATTCATTAATAGTAAAACTTCATTTTGCCACTTTTAGCTTTTGTTACCTTGAGGAGATCTAATTGCTCCCTTTGGCCATACAAGGGGAGCAATTTTTAGCCCTCTTGCATTTTTAAGAATGCTAGGCCTCTTATCGCGATTGACTTTCAGAACTGGAAGCCGCAGTGCCGTTAAATTTACAGAATTTTTTGGTTGATCCCTTGTGGTTTACTTGTTTTATAAACTGATTTCCTCGTCTATCAAGCTTCTTCCTGCATCTGAAACTGGAGAGGCAAGATAGGACAAGGAGATCACCACACACAAAATGAATTCAAATGAAGATCTGAACATCCAGAGAGCAATGAAACACGCCCTTGAATTTCATCTTGATGAGCTTGTGAAAGTTCTTCATTTACAATTTTGACAAGCTTGTCACGGTTGAGCATTTGCTCACTGGTTAGAGCAACTTTAAACTGAAAGGTAGACAGTTTGAACCTGACTAGCAGTAACTGTGTTGTGTCCTTGGGCAACACTCTTAATTCTGATTGCCTGTGTGGGTGGCACAGGAACGATAGTGCTGTGTTCAAAGGTGCACTGCATGTCGATGGTGTACTTGCTTTCAACCTCTACGAACTATGCTTGTGCAGAATAAGTTGGCACAGTTGCTCGCCTCTGAGATGTGACCATGGCTGTTGGAAGTATTGTTAACTCTTAACCTGCTAAGTAATTTTAACCTTTTGAACCCTTGTTGTCTGGAATGGTATCGCCTTTGTGTCCATTGGCAGTAAGATGGGTCAGTCCAATACAGTGGAATCCTGTTAATTGAATAGACACTTTGCCAATGAAAATTATTCAATTAACAGGAGTATTCAATTAACAGGGATTGTCACATTCCTGTATTCTAGAGATAAACTTAGCATTTATTCTATTATATCTTGTTTGACAGAGCTCCATGAGCTCTGTCAAACAAGATATAATAGATTAAATGCCTGTATTGAATGTACTGAGGCCATATAGGTCAAAAAACAAAGGAACACTGGGGAGAGTCAGGGTAATTTCTCGACAGGATACAGGATTTTTTATTCAATTAACAGGAGTTTACACTCTATAACCTATATTCAATTAACAGGTCAAATTTGTACTGGAGGTATGGTAAATGGTTTTGTGTTGGGAAATTATATTCAATTAACAGGGATATACAATTAAGAGATATCCAGTTAAGTGGGCTCTACTGTATCAATCAATATCAATATACAAGGAAGGTAAAATAATAACTGCATCTGGCTGCAGACTGCAGTTATTATTTTACCATCAGTGCCCCTTGTATAGACCTCCTATAATGAGACAAAAATGGGATGAAATTATGCCTTGAAACAAAAAATCAGTCTTACACAAGTTCAAAGGGTTAAAATATTTTTCATCAAAGCTTCACAGAAGCCATGACTAAATTTTATGAAAAACTCACAAACTTTTATCACAACAAATCATTGGTCAAAAAGTACAATACCATTTATACAGAAAAATTTGGTAAAGCATGCTGAGATTTTAACTATTTTAATGGAAAAAGATTTCCTGCCCTGGGCATAACTTGCAAGAAATTAAACCCCCAATATATGGTGGTTTGATTTTGCAGAATATTCCAGAAATGGAATCAAAATAATTTCGCAAATGGAACGTCCTTTAACTCTTTGTCTGCCATAGGATTTCCTGCACAGGAGATATGATGATAAAAGGAGAGTTCGAGAAGAGATGCTTCATAAAATTTTGAGAACATCTTGATTATTCAAATGACTCCAATCAGATCGTCTGGATAGTTTTGAATTCAATTTTAATGCTTTCTAGGCCTTGTTTTGTGCCATTCATTTTGTGCCTTTCCGGTAAACCCCCCCCCCCCTCCCTATTTTTGTGCCATTTTTCCTGTGCCCTTCTGTTACTCAGAGAGAGGTCTGAAATTGTGCCAGTAACACCCCCCACCCCCTCCCTACCCCCCCTCACTATGATGTCAAAATACACAAATTTCAAGCTGCAATTTTTTATTATAAATGTAACTTGGAATTTAACAAACTCAGTCTTGTTTGCCAAAACTCAATGAGAAAAAATTAAAATTTTGTACCTTCAAATTTCAATATATTGACATTGGTGTGTAGAAGGTAAGACTAGGAAAAAAACTATACTTGTTTCTCAGGCTCCCTCCCTCATCATTGAAAATCTACCTGGAAATATTTTCATCGATATTAATTTAAAAAATGAACCAACTCTATCTTGTTTGAGCTCATTTGAGCTCTGTCAAAGAAGATGTAGTTGATTACATTTGCAATAATAATTCCAACTATTTTCAGGATTGGATTTACAAAAAAAGCCTCCCTTACTCATAAAATTGATGAAAAATTGAGAAACGAAAATTTTTATACGGACGCTCTCCAGAGCGGGCTGAATTATGGTATGGCCATGTCCGTCAGTCCAGCTTTTGCTTGTCCACGCAATAACTTTAGTGGTTCCTTTCGATAATCAATTTTCTTCCATATCCAATATGTCCGACATGGCACCATTTGGGATTTTTTATAATTTTTGTTTGTCCACAAAGTAATTTTTTGAAAATGAAATGCACCATGGGTCATATTTTTTTGTGGTAGATTAGTGGTGATTAGAGGAAGATTCCATGTGATAATCAGTTTTACACCATATCCAATATGGCTGCTATGATGGCCATCTTGGATTTTTTTATCATTTTTGCTTGTCTCTGCAATAACATTAAAAAATAATGACTAATGGATCCCATTTTTTTCTGGTGTCGTAGCTAGCAATTGTAGGTAGGTTCCTTTCAGTAACCAGTAAATCCAATATGGATGCCATGAAATGTCTTATCCATCCTATTTTTATAGTTCTCGTAGTACATTAACCCTTTACTCAACGTACCGGCTAGCGCAATTCTCAAAAATCGCCAATTAATTTTCATTATTTTTCCATTTTTTGTCTCAAAAACATAGGTTATGACCCCTCGTTGGAAAGAGCTTGCCATGCGAAAAAGACAAAAAATGAAAGAAATTAGTTATTCAACAATTCTTTTTGTAAGTGTCGTCTGCTTTTCTTGTTTGGTAAAAGGTTAAGATGCATTTGAAATGTATGAGGTATATGTTGCAATGGGAAATTACTGAATGATGACACCACCCAGCAGTGCTCTTGTTTTTAATAGGCCATAAATAAATTATTGTAAATTGATTATTTATGTCTGGGTACATACTTGTTTTTTTAATTTTATTAGGGCAAACAATTTGACTATCCTCTGAAATCACCTGGCATCAAACCAGGAGGTGGTGGTCGACATGGAGGTACAGGCAGGGGCCACACTTTGTTTGGATCTTATTCTGGTTATCAGCGGATCGCAGAAGAAGATAGTGATTCAACTTCCCCCAATTGTGTTACACCTACCACTCCTACAACTCCATTGACACCACCAGCCACCGATGACTGCAACAATAATAACAGTGTTTTTGCCAATGTTATGCTGGGTACTGGTAAGTTTTTGTTGTCACAAATATGATGAAATCATGGTGATTATGATCCCTTGGGATCGTGTACATTGTCTGGATTAAGGAGGTACAATGAAATCCTGTTTATTGAATAGTCATTCAACGAGGAAATCATCCATTTATCAGGAGTATTCAGTTAAGAGAAGTTTTCTTATATTCTATTTATTCTACAATACCTTGTTTGACAGAGCTCAAACAAGATGTAATAGATTAAATAGAGAGGAAGGAGGCGAGGGACTATATTGTAAAACATTCGTGTTTGTACAACGTCTCTCACTTCTCATGAATTATATCACATACTCTGTTTATTACTTTTCATTATTAACAATAATTATATTATTTAACCCTTTACCTAACGTAACAGCCAAAACCGGCCAGCGCTATTCTAAAAAAATCGGCAATTTTCATTATTTTTTTCATTTTTTGTCTCCAAAACATAGGTTATGATGCCTCATTGGAACGAGCTCGTGGAGCTCGTTCCAATGAGGGGTCATAACCCGTGTTTTTGAGACAAAAAATGAAAATAATAGTCATTCAAGAATTTTTCTTTGCAAGTGATGTCTATTTTTCATGTTAGGTAAAGGGTTAAAAAAAACAATGAAAATCCCCATTACACCCACGGCAAAGCATCTTAGTTTGCACGCACGGATACATGACCCAATTGTTGATAACACAATTCACTTGTGAAGTTATCGTTTATAATCAAACCCAGAAATCCCAGTAAATCACACTTTGGAAAGTAATAAATGCATATATTCAGAGGCAGTGGA
Source organism: Pictodentalium vernedei (assembly GCA_031216915.1). Lineage (NCBI taxonomy): Eukaryota > Metazoa > Mollusca > Scaphopoda > Dentaliida > Dentaliidae > Pictodentalium > Pictodentalium vernedei. The sequence goes on along the minus strand of CM062292.1, from coordinate 453,093,265 downwards.
CGCTCAATAAAAGTGGAGGGGCACAAACTTGAAAGGCTACTATGGTTCGACCCAATGGGAGAAAAGTTACAAGCGTATATCGGTAACTGTACCATGACACACTATAGTCTCTTGTTTAGATTAGCATGCCACGGTGTGGTCACTGCCCAGTCCATTTCTTCTACTTCAATCATGTTCAACCTGAAGGCTGGTCTTCGGATTGGAAGATGGTTAAGTGGAAGAAACAGACCGAACCAACCCAAGGTGAAATTCTTTGATCAAATGTTGTTTGAATTTACAAATAATATATACAGGTGTGGAAAAAAAAGTGATGGAGCACGTGTCCCCTGTGCCCCCTGCTTCTGCCGCCTCAGCATATATTTAATTTTTTCAGTCCAGATAGGTTTATAAATTTACACAACTCAGTGGCTTCCTGACAGAGAATATTGACAAAGTCAAGGCAAGGTATTGTAATGGTGCATGCAAATGTCCGTGAGTCTGTTAACAATTTGTTCAGCACAGGCTACAGCCTGCTTTTCTTTTCCCATCATTACCAAACTTCATATGCATGTTCCGGTGGCAGGATGACTTTGTATGATGATTAGATGAGAACACCCTATTTTTGGTAATGGTTGGCCACCCATAATTGCCGCTATGGCAGTTATCTTGGATTTCTTCGGAACACTGTCCCCAGTTCGTTCAACTCATGCCAACGCCTGCAGCTCTTTCCCAGTCATCACCAAATTTAATATGCATGTTCAGATTCCTATCTAGATCAGAAGGACCTATTTTGGTCAGTCATTGTTGCCTGCCCACAATGGCCGCCACAGCAGCCATCTTGAATTTCTTAAGCACAGGGTACAGGTCGTATTTATACATCAATATTTTTTATACTGTACCAATGACCCAGACTTAGCTGGTGCTAACTCTAAAAAATCCAGGGCCAAACACAAATTTTGCCCCCCAAGCCCCAAAATTTGCACCTACAACCAAAAGAAATCATGTCCTATAGGACCTCCATACTTTGCCCTTACTGCGCATGCGCAGTGTCAAGGACGTTCCAAAATTGGCGCCAATTATCATTCTCTGTTTGGCCCTTCATCAGTCAACATCTCACTGATCTTTGTGCTTGTAAATCTCAGTTTAAAGGATGTCAGACACGTAATTATTGGAGAAATGGTGATTCTAAGGAGGATATAGAAGGAGGAGAGGAAAAAGGAGTGACAAAAAATAATCAGGGCTGTACTTAAAATTTTTTATGAAATTATGTTAAGTTGCCTATTTTCGAGGCATGGGCCTCTTGTTGTCATTCTTGCTAAAAAGTTGCACTGCTTATTCAGTGTTTCCTCTCCCCTGGTCTTCTAAGTCCTCCCTTGCAATTCTCCCATGCTTTTGGCATATTTTTGAGAAAGATCATTTCTAAATTCTCTTGGGAGAGTTGCTTGGTTACAGAATGTTTTCTGTTATTTTCCCCATAGTTACGTTTTCACCCATGGGTGTATAAACGTTGTGTTCTGCATCTTCCATCTGATGTTCTGCAGATTCTCCCCTGGGAGTCTCTGTCTTGCATCAGATAGAGTTTAATTTTAATGACTGATTTCGGGCCAGTTTTGTCAGTGCCTGGAGTCATGTTTTCTGGTGTTTTTACACTGTTTGTTTACATTGGCAACAGTCTCTTTTGAGGAGGGCTGTTTGCCTTTGGTGTAGTTTATCTCACTATAAGATACATTTTTATTATCCGTAAGTGTTGCATTAATTATTTAATATAAATTTAAAATTTTTGACCACACTTAGCCATCGGATCCATTGGGGCTCAACGTTACTTTTCAGAAACTTGGGCTTCGCTGAAAAAATATTTTTCAAAAATTATTTTGATTTTCAATTGTTTTTTCATTATTAATGGATCATGTTATTATGTATCTTTGTGTCAGGGGTTTGTGCGAGTAACTAGACTTGTTGACTTTTCACAATGAAAGGATATTGTTCAAATTGTAATAGGAAGAAATCTTCCTCTGACTTTCATGATCATTGCATTAATTGTAGTCAGTGTTCTCGCACTAATTCCTGTTCTATATGTCAATATTGGGATGACAAACATTGGAAACGTGTGTCACGATATGTTGTTAGTGGAGAAAGGGCTATGCCGGCTCTTTCTCCGCAGGGTCACTCTACTCTCTCAGTTTCTATTTCAGAGGAACAAGAACAGGGTGATGTTTCCATGTTATCTTCCGCAAGTGCGCTTCCGTCGTCACAAATGAATACAGAGCTAGCGGCAAAAGTGCTCATGGAGATTAAACAAATGTCGTCCGCTAGCTCGCCCAGTGTAGCGTCCATTCACCGAATGGTTCGGCAGCCGGGTTCGTCCGATGCGGTCCAGGAGGAAATGTTGGGTGATGCAAGCACTATAAACATTCACTGTGCACACCCAGTGACGGCAGATAGTAGGCGAAATCGGAGGAAGCCTTTGAGTCCGGTTCCTAGCTCGTCCAGGTCCAGCCGGGCCGCGAGTGAGAGAGGCCCCTCTCTCGTACAGCAACATCTGGGACCAGATGTTGTGGTACAAAATGTGTCGCAAGCGGAGCACACGTCCGTCGCTCGGGACGCTCCGTTGTATAGGCAGTCCGCGGAGACTGCTAGAGGCTTCTTCCTCTCGTCAGCACACACGACCGCACCTTGGCTACGTGACCGCCGATATTTTACCAGCTTCGCCGATCAGGGATTCTTCGGTAGCCAGGGACACGAGGCCGATGGACTCCGGACATTCACATAGGAAGAGTATGCGGGAGTCATCAGATGCGGAGCTGCCCTCGGCGAAGCAGCGAAAGACTGCGCCTCCGCAGGCCTCGATGTCGGACGTACTTGTGCAGATAGCACAACTTATCCCAGCAACCGACAGAAACGGTGTCGGATCGGGAATTATCCGACGGCGATGGGTCGGTACGCTCCGCTGAAGCATCGGGGGCGGACTACCGGGAGCATCATGAGGTCCGACCGGATGGTGAAAGGGATACGGATGACTTGGAGCTATCCCTTTCGGAACAACATAAAGCTGCCATGGACTTCATCCGGCACTTTCTCCCTCAAGTTGTTCCGTCGGGCCAGACTGCTGCGGTTCCGGACAAGAGAATTATAGCGTCATTGGACTCTGATTTCTTTGAGCGGTTCAGGGACATCGCTCCCGATTTTCCGTCTCAGTCCAATAATGTTGCAAGAACATTTGAATTATTGAACGACGCTATATTCAAACTTGCTTCCAAAACGGGAAAAGCAGGTTTCTTGTCCGCCAATACTCTCAACCTGCCTTTCATTAATGCAAGGAATAAATTCGACACGGCAGGACAGGGTATCCCGAGAGTTCCTCTGCGTATGGACCACGAGGCGGAAGACTTAGAATTATCATTACCGTCGTCGGCGTCTATTCCAACCGCGGTGTTGGAAACAACTATTTCGTCTAACAGAGCCAGTTTAGATGCCTTATCTTACGCAGAGATCACCTTACTAAGGCGTTATCACTGCGCCTTCAGGGGAAAGAATTTCAGGATATACAATCCTCTTTAAGACTTCTTTCAAGGGCAGTAGCTTATTCCACGTGTAACTCCGCCCTTTCAGTGACAAAAATGGAGTTGGTTAGACGTGACGCAGCCCTAGCTACATCCACACTCGTGGATACTAAGGTGAAGAACTCTCTCAGAGTCGCTTCGGTCTTTGACGGCAAGCTTTGTGCAATTTACGATAAAATTACAAAGAAAGCTTCGGATTCTCTGCTGTTCAAATCTGCTTCTAAGAAGTCGGACACGGCAGATAAGAGTAAAACAGGCACTTCTGGGTCTAATGCACCCAAGAGAGGTTCCTATAGAGGTTCCGGTGCGTCCTCTTGGTCTTATTCAAGAGACCGTCAAGGTAGCGACTCATGTTCGGGACGTCCTTCGGGCCGGGACAACCGGTCGGACGCCCCGAGGTCGACGGGACGAGGTGCGGGTCATGGAGGACGTGGTTTCTCCTACCGCAGGCCTCGCAGGTCCAGGAGGTGATGGCTTCAACCTCTATCGCGTACCGGTTGGCGGAAGGTTGTCGAGTTTTTCACAAGAGTGGGCGTCGATTACGGACGACCCTTGGGTGAGAGGGGTGACTTCGGAAGGTCTAAAGATATCCTTCCAACGAAAGCCTCCATTAACTCGAAGTCCAAAATGGACTCAACTTCCGTCAAATCCGCAGAAAAGAGACGCTCTATTATCAGAGGTGCAGTCTCTTTTAATGAAGAACGCGGTAGAGGTCGTAGAAAACCAGGAGACTCCGGGATTCTACAGCCATCTGTTTCTGGTTCCGAAACCAGACGGCTCGTTCCGTCCAGTCATAGATTTGAGCTGGATAAACAAGCTGATCGTCGCTCCGAAGTTTTATATGGAGACGATTCGGTCGGTCAGAGCGAGTATTCGGGTGAACGATTATGCAACGAGCATAGATCTCAAAGATGCGTACTTTCACGTCATGGTACATCCGACATTCAGAAAGTATCTACGCTTCGCAGTCCTAGGAGTGGTGTATCAATTCCGGGCGATGTGCTTCGGATTGAATCTAGCACCCTGGGCTTTCACTCGGGTAATGAACTCGGTAATGATGTATTTCCGAGCTCATTCATCTGCGGTAACGTCGGCCTACCTGGACGACATTCTTCAGAGGTACGGCAACGAGTTAACGCTTCAGAACGATGTGCAGAATCTACTTCTATTGCTCCGTCTCTCGGTTTTATAGTAAACGAGGAGAAGTCGGATCTGTTGCCGTCCAAGTCATTCACACATCTGGGAATGAGCTTCGAGACGCACAACAATCTCGTTCGTCTGCCGTTAACCAGAGCGAAATTAGTCAGTTGTTACGCTCGCTATTGTCTGCACGCAGACAAAGTCACAGCGAGAGAATTTATGAGACTGATAGGTCTGTGCGGAGCTGCTGCGGATCTCATTCCAATGGGGCGGTTACGCACGCGTCCTCTCCAAATTTTCTTGACTCAGAATTGGAGTGTGAAAATTCATTCGCTCGACATAGACGTTCTCTTGTCAGATCAAGTGAAACGAGAGATTCAGACTTGGGCAAACATTCAGTGGTTAACTCAGGGAGTTCCGCTGCAGTTGCCGGATCCGAGTTTTACCATTATGACGGATGCCAGTCAAACAGGTTGGGGTGCATCATTGATCCCAACGGATTCGAGATGCCAGGGTCTTTGGGATCCGCAATTCCTGGGCAAGCACATAAACATCAAGGAAATGATGTCAATTTGGCTTGCGTTACGTCATTGGATGGACATTATTCACAATGCTCATGTCCAAATCCTGTCTGACAATACGACAGTAGTGGCGTATATACGGAATCAGGGGGGGCACTCATTCAGTTCCGTTGTTCAATCTAACGGAAAGAATCCTTCTGTTTGCTCTAGAACATCAGGTTCTTCTTTCGGTCCGTCATATACCGGGTCGTCTGAATGTACTAGCAGACTCCCTTTCACGAAAGGGTCGCTTGTTGCCGTCGGAATGGACTCTCAACAAACAAGTATTCAATCAGATTTGCTACCAATGGGAACGGCCAATGATAGACTTATTTGCGACACATCTCAACAATCAGTTGCAGACGTATGTGTCTCCATGTCCGGATCCAAGAGCATTTGCAGTAGATGCTCTGTCGATCCCTTGGGACGGAATGATAGGATATGCGTATCCTCCAGTGCCGTTAATTCAGCAAGTATTGCTAAAGATAAAACAATCTCAATGCAAGATTCTGTTGGTAGCATCTCTGTCTCCACAGAGACCGTGGATAAATCTACTCAGGTGTCTGTTGTGGGACCTACCGCGAAAGCTTCCTCCACGGGAGGATCTTCTTTCGCAGGGGAAATCGCGTCAACTCCATCACAACCCGCAAGGTCTCAACCTTCACGTTTTTCCGTTGTGCGGTCCTTCTTGCATGGCAAGCACTTTACAGGACGAGCAGTGGATGCGATTTCTAACTGTAGGAGGACCTCCTCTTTGCTAAACTATGTGGCTAAGTGGAAGGTTTTTCGTCGTTGGTGTAGGGATCATTCTGTGGATATTTTTGATCCCTCTATACCAGACATTGCTAACTTTCTAGTATACTTGTTTGACGAAATCAAACTGCAGCCTGTTACTATTAAGGGTTATAGGTCTATGTTATCTGATACCTATGCACATCATGATAGTTTACAAATTGGATCTAATGTCTCTTTATCTAAGTTGGTAAGAAACTTCTCGATAAATAGACCCAGAACTCTTAGGTTAATTCCTAAATGGAATTTAGCTTGGGTTCTTCTTAAACTGAAGGAAAAGCCATTTGAACCTCTTGGGACAGTAGATTTCAAATTCTTATCTTATAAGACAGCTTTTCTCTTAGCTTTCTCTTCTGCTAGAAGAGTCAGTGAGCTTCGTGCACTGTCGGTGGATGATTCTCACTATCGTAGTGTCGGGAACACTATCACCTTCACTACTAATGTGGGTTTTTTAGATAAGAATCAGGCTCCTAATAAATATCCGGAACCTATTGTTATTAAGGCTCTTCCATCTTCAGACGGGTGTAGGCCTTTACTCTGTCCTGTTAGAGCGTTACGTATCTATAAACAGAGATCTCAGTTTATCAGAAAGGGACGAAAACGTTTCTTTCTGTCTCTAATGCCTAATAGAAGGGACATTTCGGTCCATTCTATTGCTAGATGGATTCAATTAACTATCCGTACTGCTTATGAGAGTTTATCTTCTTCTCAGCAGTCTGTGCTTAAGATTTCGGCTCATGAAGTAAGAGCTCTTGCTACTTCTTGGGCTTACGCTAATAGTATTGCTATTACAGATTTAATGAAGGCTACTTATTGGTCTCAGCCATCTACATTCACGAATTTTTATCTCAGAAATATTGAGGCCATTTCTGGAGACCTGCATTGTTTAGGTCCGTTATCTGTTGCTCAGAATGTCGTCCACTAAACAGTTGCAACTATAGTTATGCAGGCTTTCTGTTCCGGCAGTGACTCCGTCCAGCTGCCCTCTTCGCTCTGGGCTATTTAACCAAGGGGAAGGGGGAGGGAGGATGTTCCCTTAGGTCACCTGCTTTATAGTGAAAAGCAAGGGAATGCCTCCTCCAAAGTCAGTATTTCTGAGTCGTTTCCGGGATGGTTTTAAAGTGTAATATTAATGTTAAAATTCATTCATGTCATATTTTTAAAGTGTAGCTCGGTGTGAAGCATTTGTATATGTCAAGTGTCAAACGGGCATTAATATACAATCCTCGGACACTTTTAAAGAATATAAAGAGTCTCAATTCTCTGGACTAACTTTATTTATTGGCTTACTTTAAAAAGAATTAGTATAAAGGGTTATACTGGATGTTAATAGAGAACATGAATGTTATTGTGCTCAATTATGAAGGGTATTGTATCTTTCTAATTTAACATGAAATAAGAGAGATACATGTAAAGCCTAATACTCCTTTTCTCCTTGAGGGGTTGCCTCTATATTATATAGTTGAGCTTATTGGATTTTCCTCTATGTCCTAGGCCCTCCAGCCTTTTTACTATTCAGCTAAGTCTGGGTCATTGGTACAGTATAAAAATGTTCAAAAATTTATAGTAATTTATATATTTTTTATACTTACCAATGACCCAGACGGGGATGGTCCTCCCAGGAGTTGGGAACTCTTACCACCCCGCTGAGTACATAGCGCTGACCAGGCACTGCCAGTAAGAATGATAATTGGCGCTAATTTCGGAACGTCCTTGACACTGCGCATGCGCAGTAAGGGCAAAGTATGGAGGTCCTATAGGACATGATTTCTTTTGGTTGTAGATGCAAATTTTGGGGATTGGGGGGCAAAATTTGTGTTTGGCCCTGGATTTTTTAGAGTTAGCACCAGCTAAGTCTGGGTCATTGGTAAGTATAAAAAATATATAAAATACTATAAATTTTTTAACTTTCTTGAAATTTGGCAGGTGACTCAGTATGATGAGTTCATGAGAACGTCCTACTTTGGTAATGGTTAGTCACTAAGGCAGCCAATCTTGGATTTTTTCCAACCACCTGCTGTAACTCGGCCACTTCCTCAGTATTATGAGTAGACAAGAATGTACTGTGTTGGTCATGGTCGGCCGCACGTAATGACTGCCATGGTTGTCATCATAGATTTCTTCAGCACACAGGCAGCAGATTGACTTTTTGGATCAGTCCTTTTGAAACCTGGCAGGATGACAGAATGATGAGTAGATGAGAATGTCATATCTCTATCACTGTTGGCTGCCGTCCGTTTATTAGAGAATGTGTACCAGGCCTTTATAAATTCTTCCCAACTAATGACGGTAAATGCTATGCCCAAATAAGATAACTGCACCCAAATTATGCAGAGTTTGAAACTTTTTCCAAAGTTTTACAGTGTTTCGGCAATATATAGTCTGGCCAGGTTTCTCAGATGCTTGCAATATAGCTTAGAGCTTACCTTCGAATCAAACAATGCAACAGTTAAATAATTTTTTTTTTAAAAAACCCACAGAGTTTACCACAGAAAAGCAATCGGTGTCGACAGTGTCGTATACGACACTGTCGGCATCGATTGCTTTTTTGTGGCGAATTCCATATGATCATGCACTTACAGCTTGAGATCTATTATATTCATGTTTGTGGCATTTCTTAGTAAATGCCATGCATAATTTACATTCAAATAGTCCTTTGGCTCGACACTGGGAAACTAAGAAGCCTTCTCGAGTCAGTCGAGTAAACTTACATTGAAGGGTGGTGGGAGGGAACCAGTGATAATGGTGAAGACTTATAACCAGGGGTTGAAAACTAGCATTTTAAGACAGGCCTTTAAATTCTTCCCAACTAACGACGGTAAATGCTGTGCCCAAATAAGATACCTGCACCCAAATTATGCAGAGTTTGAAACTTTTTCCAAAGTTTTACAGTGTTTCGGCAATATATAGTCTGGCCAGGTTTCTCAGATGCTTGCAATATAGCTTAGAGCTTACCTTCGAATCAAACAATGCAACAGTTAAATAATTTTTTTTTTAAAAACCCACAGAGTTTACCACAGAAAAGCAATCGGTGTCGACAGTGTCATATACGACACTGTCAGCATCGATTGCTTTTTTGTGGCGAATTCCATATGATCATGCACTTACAGCTTGAGATCTATTATATTCATTTTTGTGGCATTTCTTAGTAAACGCCATGCATAATTTACATTCAAATAGTCCTTTGGCTCGACACTGGGAAACTAAGAAGCCTTCTCGAGTCAGTCGAGTAAACTTACGTTAAAGGGTGGTGGGAGGGAACCAGTGATAATGGTGAAGACTTATAACCAGGGGTTGAACACTAGCATTTTAAGACAGGGACGCCAAGAAGAAGAAAAAGAAAATACCAACGCGTTTTCTTCACCCATGCAGGTCACATCCAGATTTGCCGTTGTGCCCAAACTAGACTGATCTAAAGGTCTGATGTGTATAATGCTCAAACGACTAGTGAATTCCAAAGTCGACTAGTCAATACCCAAAAGTCAAGTCGACTTCGACTAGTCATTGGTGATAACTTGTCTCCTTATAACAGTGTTGGTGTTCCGGTAGAGTGCTGAAGATCCAAATTTGGCTTCCCTTTGGGCATTCATATACAGCAACTTACTGGAACATTATTCTTTTAATGTGCTTCTAATTATGCTAAGAGTGAAATTATATAGTCTTATTTAATTTGCCTTGTTGTGATTTATGGGAGAGTGCCTATAGTTCACTTTAAAACATTTGATATTTTGTTTTCATATTGATCAGTGATCAGACATGTTAACTCTCCCGGAATGCCCGGGATTCTCCCGGAATTAGCTATCCCCTCCCACCCTCCCGCCCGGGAGTCAATTTGGACCAAAAATCTCCCGGAAAGTCGACATACCAGACAAAAACTGAATCCACCAGCTTTTGTTTACAAATACAAGAGCATGTGCTCTACTCTCAATGGCAAGGTCATTAAGTTTGTGTGAAACGTCACCACTTACGTAAGAACTGATGACCAATTCTCATTTCTGTCAATGGCCGTGTTGTGATTATTGCAACACGTTTGACAGGCGGATTAAATGAATTTGAGATGCAGGATAATTGCTGAAATTGATTATATATTAAAGGCACACCTTTGCTTGTATACAGGTAGCAGTCAAATCGAAAAATAAATTCCATACGTATAAAATCTTGTCCAATCGAAAAATGTGCAAAAATACGCACAAATTTATTGTGCATTTTGGATTTCACTTTCAGATAATTATAGCCAATTTTGGAGACAAACGGCTCAAACATATGAGTTGCTGTAATTTTCAATATATTGGGAAAAATTTCCGATTCGCAACTTTATAAAGCAGGCTGTGAAAAAAATTATGTTTTTGGTGAAAAAAATCTCTAAAAAGTTGGTAATTTACGGCACTTGCACGTTTTTTCATTCGTAGTGATAAATGGACAACAAAATATCCCCGAGATGTTTCGTCCTGGGCTGGCTGTGGCATAATTTTCACGTTTCACTGAAAAATGATCACCCCATTCCAAATCCCCTTCGTAAATGACCAACTACTTCCAGTGAGTAACCGGTGTGGTTAGGTGGGGCGCTGGGCTTTGGAAGATCGAATTACCACAACAACCGGGCTCTGGGGTGTGCCTAAACACCACAGATCGTCGCAGGTCGCCGCAAGTACCCATAATTACCCAAATGGATCCAAAACTTTCAACACAGCACCATAACTGATATAGTGCTGAAAAGGTCGAAAATATCTCCAAACATTTTGTACATAAAACCATTGAAATATGGATGTCATTGGAACAAGCTCAGATATTGGCACATGACCACATCCATATTTCTGATTTCTGTTTTTCTCTATATTTCTATGGTTTGGCTTTTGAAAGGACAAATTGTTCAAATAAAACACATTAGGGTGGAATGTTTAATGTATGTGTGTGTGTGGGGGGGGGGGGGGGGAACATGGAAATTATTGATGTGCTGCCCACGTGCAAAAATCTCACTGACAAGCATCCGAGTCTCACTGGGAGCTCATCAAAATCTCACTGACAGTCACCTCCAGAGGTTAACAGGTCTGGGTCACTCACCACCAGTTAGTAGAACGTTGACGTATGTTCCTTTGATGTATTGTTGTTGGGCTGTTTCCTGTTATGTGTGTGTGTGTGTGGGGGGGAGGGGGGTATTTGGTATTAATTTATATTTAAAATTGATCGATCCACACATGGTTTCTACGCGCAAAAAAAAAATCTCCCTGAAAATCATGTCATCTCCCTGAAAATTTTCTTCAATCTCCCTGAAAAAAATTTTGGGAGGTTAACATGTCTGTCAGTGATAAATAAAGCATTCCGTCAATTTCATTGGTCAATTTCAAAACTAGACAATTTGATTGGCTGAACAAAATACAACTGGGCCACATTTTCGTAATTTGCATAATTAGAGTTGGGAGCTTTCATTGGTCAATTTCAAAACTGGACCATTTGATTGGCTAAACAAAATACAACTGGGTCATATTTGCATAATTTCAGTAGGGAGAATTTACGTTATCTGTCCTATGTAGGGTGGGTTATATTGTATTAATCTTTCACCTACAAGAAAAACGCCATTCATTTTTTTTCACATTTTTACTTTTTGCTTCCAAAACATAGGTTATGACCCCTCATTGGAACGAGCTCAACGAGCTCGTTCCAATGAGGGGTCATAACCTATGTTTTGGAAGCAAAAAATGAAACTTTTTAGTTATAGAAGATGTTTTTTCTAAGTGCCGTCTGCAACTCAAGTTAGGTGATGGGTTAAAAAGTCATACTAAGTGGCTAATTTGTGCGTGTGTCATATGATAAATAGAATATGAAATGAGTGTTTTTCTCATATACTATTTATGAAACGCGTTCAAATTTTCCGTTTGGGCGAGCGTCTGGCTCTTAGACTTGTTTCATAAATATTATATGAGAAAAACACTCATTCCATATCCTCTATATACTCTTGATAGGAGCTTTGGTATGATATAGCAAATATTTATCATGGTTGCGAACCGTATGTCAATTAATGGACCAGCCAGTCAACCTGGAATGTTTTTATCCTGTTATTGATGGGAAACTTGACAATGTTGATGATAGTTTTATAGAATAAAATAAAATCAATATGTTTTAATTTCTTCATTTTAGGTCCACCGACTCCAACCGGCTCTTTAAATTCACCAAGTGTTCAAAGTAGTATGACAAGTAGTGTCGAACTGAACTTTGTAGACAGCATATCAAGTGATAATGAACTGCCGTCTGAACTACTGCCTCCACCGCTGCCTCCACGGCGACGCAATCGAGAGTCAACAAGTTCAGATGTGTTTCATGTGCCACCCCTCCCACCTCCCCCTAGAAGTGACCGGTGTAACAGTGAACACTTTCACAATATTGAACGTTTTATCAGTGATAGGCCCCCACCTATTCCTCCCCGTCGGGAATCTATGTTTGGAACTATGCCGAGAGCTCAGAGTATGTCGCTCACAAGAGTTGGTGCTATGAACACAATGACTTCAACATTGCCACGACGTAACTCTGAGAGAAGCTGTCAGAGTCCTACTATTGTGAACTGTAATGGTGACAGTGATGACACTCCAAAACTGCCTCCAAGACATCATCACGCCAGGAAGCGGAGTAGCTAATAAAGAATTTTATTCACATTGCGTGACTTGTATTTTTGTGCCCAAGTAGTGTCGATGCTATCATTCAGGAAGGAATTTGTTTTCATGTGTGTCAGTGCCATTATTCAGGAATGAAATTATTTTTATCATTCTCCTTCATGTTTATGTTCATCAGAATATTATTAACCCTTTACCCAACAAATTCAGCAGCTGAAAAAATATTATTTTTCGAAAAATTTCAACAAAACAATATCATGTGACCCCTCTTTGGAACGAGCTCGTTCCAAAGAGGGGTCACATGATATGGTTTTGTTGAAATTTTTGGAAAAATTTTTAAAAATGGTATTTAAAATGATAAATTTTGACATCATCTGCGTAGTCAAAGGGTTAATGTAGATTAACTCTTTACCTACTGAAATGGCAACAATTTCCCACATAAGTTACTTTACAAATTGAGCAGTTGCAAAAAAAAATTATTAACCCTTTCCCAACGAATCGCCCGCATCTGCCCATGTAATATGCAAATTAATCAGTTGAAAAAATTAAATTTTTCAAAATATTTCAACAAAACCATATCATGTGACCCCCTCATTGGAACGAGCTCATTGAGCTCGTTCCAATGAGGGGTCACATGATATGGTTTTGTTGAAATTTTTTGAAAAATTTAAAAAACTTATATTTGAAATAATAAATTTTGATATCGTCTGTGATGGGTAAAGGGTTAACCCTTTGAACACTGGCGGTATGTTACATGTCAGTTCAATGGCAGCAATTGGAACAGTCCTTATTCATTATTTAGGGGTAGACAAATTAATATTTTCAACATGCAACCTTGGGATTGCACATTGAAAATATTGATTGGTCCACCCATCACTATCACTTAGCAGTTATCCTACTTAATGAAATTATGGCGTATTATGTTCCTGGGCCAGAAAAGCAGCCTCTTAGGTTCAAAAGGTTAAAAATTTTCAACCAAACCATATCATGTGACCCCCTCATTGGAACGAGCTTGTCAGTCTCATTCCTGTGAGGGTGTAACATAGTTTAGTTTGGTTTTATTTTTTTAAACTTTTGAGGAAAAAAGAAAGAAATTTTTATGTTGTGTGTGTTGGGTAAAGGGTTAATGTAAAAGAAAAATAAATGTTTTTTATCAGCGTAATCATGACGCAAAATTGAAAGAATACTTTGCCTTTTTATTTCAATCAGTTTACCGGCAGTGGGCACGGTGGCGTTGTGGTAACCAGTTCTCAAATCACCGAAGTTGAGCAACGTCGAGCCCGGTTAGTCCTCGGATGGGTGACCGTCTGAGTGATCGACTCGTACTCCTGCATTGTGTCCTTGGGCAAGGCACTTAACCTCAATTGTCCACATGGGGGCACGATGATGCCGTGTACTGAGGCGTACTGCACTTCGATGGTGTGCCTGTCTTCAACCAATCTAACCCTGCCTCTGCTGCAGTGCGGAGTTACGATGTTGGGGATCTGGCAGCTGTTCATTGTTGCTCGGTAGTTCTCTCTGGGTACTCCGGCTTCCTTATCCCGTAAAACTGTCATGGTCATGATTAGACATTGTGCATAAGTATGTGACCTTAAACACCAATAAATAAATAAATAAGTTTACCGACAAGCTTGTCTGTCTCACAACTATGCTTCACTTTATATATACGTAGTGATGTAATTTGTGATCTATGCACTAGGGTAATCATGCTACTTTCAGCAAGTACAACCCACAAGGGTATGCATGGTAATTAGTAATTAGGCAATTGGGTAAAATAACAAGCAATATCAAAAAAACAGTTTTGTGCCATTTCCAATTCAAATTTGATGTCGACATTTGATTTGTGCTATTTCTGAATTGATGTGACATACCCTCCTCCCCATGCCTGCTCCCCTCCCCCACCCCATGTTTCAATTTGAGATTTGATACAAGGGCAGAAATTCTTATTCGCAGGACCCTACAGACTTGAATTGGAGCTAGTACTATAGTAATGCCTTTGATTGAAAGAAAATTATGGAATTTATTTCATTTTACCGTTCATCACAGTCAGGTGCGAACACACAATTTTGTTTAACTTGAAAAGCATTTTATTGAATTAACTTAGGTGACAATCTAAATAGTTTGACATGGTATTTTGACATTAAACATTCCACTACTGTGAAATCAGTTCATCGTCAGGCCTTAAAATATGTTCCGATTTACATGAATCAGGTTTTGATTCTTGTGAACTCCTGTCACGAGAATTAGTTTTCAGTGCAGAAATAGTTTAGAATTTAAGTGTATTGTTATACCCGTGGGAGTGCAACCTATAGATATCCTTTTGTGAGACAGAAAAGAAAAATAGAATAGCGCTGACCGGTTTTGGCCGTTACATTGGGTAAAGGGTTATTCAATATGACACCAGTGCCAGCACGGAAGGAAAGAACAAGAGGCCACAGGTCTTGAGTTTTATCCTTCCGTGATGGCACTTGTGGCATATCAATTAGCCCATTCACACCTGTGTGTCATTCTGTGTTTATTACATGCCTTCAATTCATTCAACCAAATTTGTGAGGGGAACCGGTATTACTATTTCGACTCCTGAGTTCCAATGTGTTCTTTGTGCCTACTGGCACATAGAACACACTGGAACTCTGGGGACAATTTTTAGCTATCACTTGTGATTCAAATTGTAACTGTGGTGCACGATTTGTAGAAAATTCCAGTGAAATTTTGCTTCATTATAAAAATAGACCATCAACGATTTCCATTCCGCACATGTGTGCAGAACAGATTTTCATTTTCCGGATGATTTCAGTGTTGCTGTAGATGGGAATTTCATAGAACAGATATGTAATAAATGTATTAACTCATCTAGTAATACTTAAAATTTAATTTATTACACGCCTGTTCTATGTAATCAACATCAACACTAAACCATTTTTAAATACAAGCAAAATTTCACTGGAATTTTCAACAAATGGTGCAATACAATTACTATTTGAATCGCCAGCGATAGCTGAAAATCATCCCCTGAGTTCCAATGTGTTCTATGTGCCAGTAGGCTGCCAGTAGGCACATAGAACACATTGGAACTCAGGGGATGAAAAAGTAACACGGGTTCCCCTTGCAAATTTGATTGCTGATAAAATGTATTGTTTTTGTTGATAGTTGTCAAATGAATTGCTGAGTCCTTCTAATGACTGTTTTTACAGATGCAAAGGCATGTAATCAACTCAGAATGACACACACGTGTGAATGGGTTAATCAGAAATTAAAACTTTTATGCGTTTTAAAAAATTGAGGATTTTGCCAACCAAATTTTGCTTCATCGTTCTATCAGATATTTTGCATGTCAGGTAACTATACCTCTTTTTGATTTAATATCACCTTTTGTAACTGAATCTATATCCCAATCATATAAGTTTCCTCAGAACTATATGAAAGTAGCATGAAATAATCTGAAAAAATTATTTAAATGGTCCGTGAAAATGTCCTGAATAAGTCCGTGACTGTCCTTGAATTAACCTCATTCGCAAGACAATGAGCCCTTGTGTACAGAATCTTTTTAAAAATTACCCAGTGATAAAAAATAAACAAAAACTTCCTGCTATAGGGGTTTGATTATGTGTATGAAGCCGTATGTAGAGCCTGGTGGCTCAGTAGGTAGAGATGCAGGCTGCAAGCCGAGAGGTTCTCAGTTTGAATTCCACCTGCGGCAACCACGTTGTGTCTTTGGGCAAGACACTTAATCCTAAATGCCCACGTGGGGGTACAGTGGCATTGTGTACTAAGGTGTGCTGCACATTGATGGCGCATTTGTCTTCAACCAATGCTAACCCTGTTTGTGTGGAGTTAGTGTGTTGGGGAGCCTGACAGTTGCTCGCCATTGCTTGGTGGTTCTCTCGGGGTACTTTGGCTTCCTCTACCCATAAAACTGTCCAACACGATATGACCCTGGCTGTCAAAAGTGTTGTTAAACCCCAATAAATAAATGAAACCATATGTGAGTTTGTGTGCATGGTCCTCACAAAGATTACCAATTTGGGAGGGGGAGTTTAAACCTGATTTGTCATGCCTGGTGACTCAAGTCCTGAGTGACGAATATTCCAACTATATCATCCAGGCATGGCTTCGTTGAAGGCTTCGTTGAAGGCATGCCTTGATGATGTAGTTGGAATACTAGTCACTCAGGATTAGAGTTAACCCTTTACCTAACCTGAAAAGCAGACGACACTTGCAAAAATAATTCTTTAATAATTATTTTTTTTCATTTTTTGTCTCAAAAACATAGGTTATGACCCCTCGTTGGAACGAGCTTTTCGAGCTCGTTCCAATGAGGGGTCATAACCTATGTTTTTGAAACAAAAAATGAAAAAAATAATGAAAATTAATTGGCGATTTTTTAGAATAGCTGGCCGGTTTTGGCCGTTATGTTAGGTAAAGGGTTAAAAATTTCAAGGCTTCTTAATCTTCTTAAAAAGACTTCTTGGAAAATTTATTAGTGAATACATGAAAAAACAACAGCCCGAACCAGGTACTACAGACTTCCATTTGTATGATGGACTGTGTGTGACTAAATCAGCAATGTGAAACCATTTCTTTATATTTCTCCCTTGAGAAATATCAGGTTTTACAACTAACATTTTCTTAATAATTATCACTGCTAAGCCATTATACTCATGAGGAGTGATGTGATGTGATGTGTAAAATTCTTGAAAATTACCTGGCCTTAAGGGTTAAAAAAAGACTTTCCATGTTTTACATTAGATTTATTGTACGAGCACATCTAAAAATCCTTTAGTAAAAGTGACTTGAAAAGTTTTTTTCTTTCTTGGTACAATAGGATTCGGATACCACAACATCAGGAATAAAAGTAGTCCATAGTGGGCAACAGTCCCAATGGGAACCCAGGTATTGAAGCAGTGCTTGTTTACTATGGTAAACAGGCTTTGTTTTACTGGGAAAGTAGGACCCAGTCATCAATGCTTGGAAAAATCCTCTGAAATTGGCAACATTAACAAATGACTAAACAAGGCACTTCACCCCCGGTTGTCCACATGGGGGCACTATGACGCCGTGTACTAAGGCGTACTGCACGTCGATGGTGCACATGTCTTCAATCAATCTAACCCTGCCTGTGCTGCAGTGCGAAGTTACGATGTTGGGGAGCTGGCAGCTGCTCATCGTTGCCTGTGGTTCTCTCTGGGTATTCTGGCTTTCTCCACCCGTAAAACTGTCAACGGCACGATATGACCTTTGGCTGTTAAAGTGCGGTTGAATCCTAATAAATAAATAAAATAAATAGATACAGAAGAACTGAAAACTGAACCAAAACCAAAACTGAATTGGAAAAATCTAAACCTCAGAGCTCTATTTCAAAGTCCTTGATTTCTAAAGATCTTCCCAGTTTTAACTCAAACAAACTTGGAAAATTCAAGAAAATTTACTCAATATTAAACGGTATCAAAACTTATCGCCTAGCAGTTGTTTTTAATCGTGTCATTTGCCTGAATAGACTGAAACTGCTTAGGTTGTACTACTTCTTGTTCATGATTAGTCAAACATCAGTACCAGTCTCTGCTTTACTACGTCGAAGGTGAGCAGATTTAACTTGGGCTTCGAGGTGTCATCTGTATTCTTAACCCTTTGATCTCTGCTGCCAAAACATGAAAATTTAACCAATTCAGTCTTCTTTGGCAGAGCTCAATGAGCTCTGTCAAACAAGACTGAATTGCTTAAATTCCTGGTGGCATTATGGAAAAAAAAGTTCAGTTTGAAATTTTGACATTTCGACATCAGAGTGCAGAGGGCACGGATGAAAGTTTTCAGAGATTTCACTGAATTCAGGGGTTTTCATTAAGAGGTTTTGTCCATAAAGTGTTCAGGAATAGTGATTTTCAATGAAGGCAGGCTTCAGTTTTTGTCGTAACACACATAGATCCTGCACATTTGATGAGTAATCACCTGGGACTCCTCTCAGGTTCTGCCTTTGGCATTAAGCAAGAGCCTTTGGCTCCAGATAAAAGATTTTCAGGGATTTTTGTCTCTCGGGACTTTCATCTCTGCATAGGGTTAATCAGAAGTTTTACTCAGAGTTATATACATGTAATAGTCTAAAACCCCCTATGGTAAACAAGCTCTGTTTTACTGGTAAAATAGGACCCAATCAGCAAGGCTTTGGGTGGAAGTCCTCTAAAATGGGCAACATGAGTATAAACGATTAACTAAACTTGACTTTATTCCCATGTTGTGGTTATGATAAGCCGTTGTGCAGAAATATGTGACCTTAAAATGCAATAAATATATAGAATATACCCATAGTAGCTTGGTGTACCAAATGTTCGGGGCACGGTTAACACCACTTCACGAGTGGTGAACATTCGGTACATCAAGCTACTTTGGGTCTATTTTATTTATACCATGACAGTCAGATTATTACGAGTCTTTATTATTTTTTTCGGGATTTTACTCAACAGCAGATTTACATACGTGCGAATCAGTTTTTGTTTACATGAGCATAGGTGGGAAGGACTTCCGCTGTCAATTTTATCGCCAAAACGAAATGGAAAAAGTAAGGGAGCCTTTTTTGTTTTAATAATATAAAGACATACTATTTCAAGTTATGGATGCTTTATTAACATGAGACAATGCATGTTTGTTCATTTTTGGCATTTTATGAGGTAAACCCATTTAACCCTTTACCTAATATGAAAAGCAGACAACACTTGCAAAAAAAATTCTTGAATAACTATTATTTTCAATTTTTGTCTCAAAAACATAGGTTATGACCCCTCATTGGAACGAGCTCGACGAGCTCGTTCCAATGATGGGTCATAACCTATGTTTTAGAGACAAAAAATGAAAATTAATTGGCGATTTTTGAGAATAGCGCTGGCCGGTTTTGGCCATTACGTTAGGTAAAGGGTTAAAAACGTAATAAATATTTGCCAGTTTCATTTCACTTTTCGTGAGGCGACGTGTGGTAAATTGAGACAAGTTTGCATTTAGGTCGACGTCTCCAAAGGTCAACCTGGATGTAGTTCTACTGTAGGTGTAAAATTTAACATGGTATAAAAATAAAGAATAGCCTAAAAAATTATCCAAAAGGTCCTTGAAAATAATTTGAAAGGGTCCTTAAGACAATCAACCCTATATGAGCACTGTGTTATGTTTTCAGCTTCTTCCAATCAGCCCTGGTAATTCACCCTCAGCAATCAGCAGTGCCGAGGAAAATTACGCGGAAACGAAAAATATCCACAGTCAAAATACTGCCGAGGATGGCGTCTTCAGAAAGCCTTCTGGCGGCAGAAATTGCACAACTTCCAGGTTTCACAAGGAATAAACCATGTGGTTTGCACTAAGCTGTATTGCTAATCGTACAATTTACAGTGCAAGTTGCAGCATAACCACTAGAAACTACATGTATGTGTTCTGCTTCTTCTATGTTGATAATACCAGAATCTTACAGAGCTTTCCAGAAACTGATGTCAGATTCTGGTGTTATCAACATAGAAGCAGTGAGATACTTAATTTGTGGTTATGCAGCATCTTATTTTCACTCGTACTATACATACTGAGCAAGTCGCCTGCTTATTTCCAAGATTTTTTCTCAGAATTCACATGGTTCATGATATTGGCATAATTTAATTGAGTGAAAGATTCTGCACATTGATTGTGATTATATACACATGTATCTCGAACTACTTTCACATGTTAAAGTTACTTGAAAGTTTTCACTTCACCGCATACTACATATACATGGCAATTGAGACTATGCCTTGCCCTCTGATGATTTTCACACAATCGAACAGTCTTCACAGCAATTGCTGTAGAAGCACCAGTTTTCCACAGCAATTTTTTTGCTGAGGAAACAAGGATGAATTACCAGGACTGTCCAATGACTCCAATTAAATTTTTATCGACACTACTTGGGTATCAAATGTTCAGTCTGTGATCCAGATTGGAATTTTCCTGGATGATGCGTGAGATTCCTGGAGGACTATTAAGAGACAGTGGGATTTCCACAAAGATATATTTTATAACTGAATGCATGCAAGAATTTCAAGTGCTACATGAAGAATCTTGGTGTATTGAAAAAAAGCAATGATGTGTGATTGATTGCTGTAATATCATTAATTTCTTCATACCCTGTTTTACAAAATGGTACCTTCCACATCCTCATGTCAGCACTGTGTTCCAGATCAAATGTGTGTAGGTATTAAAATATCTGACCTGTCATTTTGAAAATTACCGGAGTGCGACTCATGCTCTCCTGGAAAAGGATTCAGGAACATGACTTTGCCCATTGTATTAGTATAACAGTCATTTCATGGGAAAACCCTGCCTCACACGCCTTTCTTTAATTACATTATTGGGAACTGTTATCCATCAAAGTTCTTTACATGTCTTTGACACACTCAGGGGTCACAGAACAGGTACTTGGACAAACATTCAGGAAGTGGTCCTGTGAATAATGGTCAAAATACCTTGGTAGTGGCTTCTAGTCAAGAGGCAGCCAAGACTTGACTTTAGATCACTAATCACTGCCAAACCACCAGACTCGCAAGGTGTGGTGTGTTGTAAAAATTCTGGAAAATTAATCTGGCCCTTCAAGTTAAAAGAGACTCCATCTTTCATTAGACTTATTATACGAACACATCTTTAGAGTCTCGCAGTTTATAACATTTTTTCTAGGTGGGTATTTTCCGCTCTCCCTTTTTTCAAATCTGGCAGGCCATAGAGGGGGAGAGCGATTGCTCACCCCAAAATGACAGGCCTTGAACATCCATCACATACTTGAAAATGCTGTTATTTCCAACAAGATTGTACCCATTCCCTGAATATCAGGTTCCTTCTACATGCAGGTGGATAAACAAAATACCCAACACACAGGTACCCCGGGAAGTGAAGCAGTGCCTGTTCACTGTGGTAAACAGGCTCTGTTTTACTGGTAAAGTAGGACCCAGTCAGCAATGCTTGGGAGGTGCAAACCCTCAAAATGGGCAACATGGCTTATTTACACTCGCCCCTTGTCTTGAGTTGATACTCATGTTGTGGTCATGATTAGCCATTGTGCAAAAATATGTGACCTTAAACACCAGTAAATAAATAACACAGGATATAAAAATTTATTATTTTAATTATTGTTTTTTAAAATGTTTCAAAAAATTTCAACAAAACCATGTCATGTGACCCCTCATTGGAATGAGCTTGATGGGCTCATTTCAATGAGGGGTCACATGATATGGTTTTGTTAAAATTGTTTGAAAAATATTGTTTGTTTTTTTCAACTGCTCATATTTTTATTTTCCTCACGGTCTGAATCCACAAATAAAACTATTTCTCTGGTACAATGGAGCCCACTTAATTGGATATCTCTTAATTGTATATCGCTGTTAATTGAATATAATTTTCAAACACAACACCATTTACCATACCTTCAGTACAAATTTGATCTGTTAATTGCATATGGGTTTTAGAGTAAACTGTAAATTGTATATAAATTTTTGTAATATGTCGAAAAAATTACTGTGACACGCACCAAATTCCCCTTATTTATCAACCTTTTTGGCCTCACTACATCCAGTACAGACATTTATTCTATTATATCTTGTTTGACAGCTCTATGAGCTCTGTCAAACAAGATATAATAGAATAAATGCTCAGTTTACCTCCAGAACACAGGAAATTGACGAAATCCCTGTTAATTGTATACTCCTGTTAACTGAATAATTTTCACTGGCAAGATGGTTATCCAATTAAGAGGGTTCTACTGTACTGTGATCATAAAGGTGGGATTTTTCTCATTCTGCAGAATGAGGTCCCCAGAGGTTGAATTTGTTGGTGTTATCCCATACAGTGGGCCAATTTATCCTCTAGGTGCATCTTTCTGTTTTGGCTCGAGACCCTGATTCAGATTGAGGCTCACAGAGGGTAAATTTAGTGATGCTATCCTGCTGTGCAGGGAAGCATCACCAAATTCACCCTCTGGGGACCTCATTTTGCAGATGACAGTCCGCTTATTTTCTGACTTGGGCACACTTATACACCAGCAGGTTGACATATAACTGGTAGAGTGCCAAATTATTTTTAAAAGGTAATTTGAAACATGACTATTTTTTTAAAAGATTATATTGCTACCAGTAACCGGAGCATTCGTTTAGCAACATTTTGTTCATAAATAATTGATTTGTTACAATTTTTTGGAGTGGCACTCTCCCAAAAATTGTAATAAAACAATTTTTTTAAAAACATTTTTATGTTCTACTGCTCAGCAAACATCAAGCTAATGCTTACAGTGTAACGCCACTATAGCGGGTTTCAGCATTTTTCAATAGAGCCATGATAAGGCCACACAAAGTAAATCTTCTGTTTCTCAGGCCATTATTCATAAAATTGCATGCAGGCGAGCGTTTTTTTATTTTATTTTTTATTTCTGTAATATTTCTTTGCCATCGAAAGTTCATGTTACTGGTTTAGGTTTTAGGCCTCATAATACGGAATAGCATGGGTGGTGGTGTATTTCGTCCCTTGAGAGCAAGAAGGCATTGCAATGCTAAAGCATTGCAAATCCTTCTTGCTCTCAAGGGATAAATTTATCAATTTTTTTAACTTGGGTAAAATATCAGACATAATCCATTTAATTTTTATTTTTTTTAAGTTTACATTGGTTATAAAAAGAGAGCATGTGGCAGTCCAAAAGGATCATGAGGGCTTGAGAAACAGAATTTTAATTTTTTTAGGCCTAATGGCTTCTATCACTCCACCAGTTAATAAAATATTCTGAAATCAAGATTTATTCATGGAAAACAAATGAAAGACTAATATCAGATTCAGCGTTCATGCCTTTTTTTTTCAGCGGTGAGCTTCAATGGTGCTATGGGCAGTAAAGCGGAAAGATAATTCTGACCCGATCTTAACAACATTATGGTCTGATCAAAATGCTCTGTCTACTTTTGTGACCACAGTACTGTACCTAGGCTACATTACCAATTTGCAGCATCATAGCATATGCTCCAGAGTAATGGAGTGGCTAATCGAAATCGTAACGGTTATAACTAAACAGTTAACCAAGTACAGTGGAGCCCTCTTAATTGGATATCTCTTAATTGAAAAACCCTGTTAATTGAATATAATTTCCCAACACATAACCATATACTGTACCTCCAGTACAAATTTGACCTCTTAATTGAATATTGGTTATAGAGTAAACTCCTGTTAATTGAATAAAAAAATTTGTAACCTGTCGAGAAATTACTCTGACTCTCCCCAGTTTTCCTTTGTTTATAGACCAATTTGGCCTCAGTACATCCAATACAGGCATGTAATCTATTATATCTTATTTGACAGAGCTCTTGGAGCTCTGTCAAACAAGATATAATAGAATAAATGCTAAGTTTATCTCTAGAATACAGGAAAGTTACACAATCCCAGATAATTGAACACTCCTGTTAATTGAGTAATTTTCATTGGCAAAGTGGCTATTCAATTAACAGGATTCCACTGTAATGGATTCCTTAGCCATTGCCATACTTGTGGAATCAGAATGCAGTATTATAAGTGAGCTCTGGGAAATGAAGTAGTGCTTGTTTACTGTGGTAAACAAGCTGTGTTTTACTGGTAAAATAGGACCCAGTCTCCAATGCATGGGTTGGAAGTCCTCTAAAATGGGCAACATGGGTATAAACGCTTTGGCTGGACTTGACTTCATCTCCATGTTGCAGTCATGATTAGACATTGTTCAAAAATTTGTGACCTTAACCCTTTACCTAACGAATCGCCCGCATCCGCCTCTGTAATATGCAAATTGAGCAGTTGAAAAAATTAAATTTTTCAACATATTTCAACAAAACCATATCATGAGCTTGTTCCATTGAGGGGTCACATGATATGGTGTTTTTGAAATTTTTTGAAAAATTTTAAAAAATGATATTTAAAATAATAAATTTTGATATCGTCTGCGTTGCGTAAAGGGTTAATCACCAATAAATAATAAGTTTGATGGATATGGTGTCACATTAGGTGAAGTGAGAACAATATTACGGGAGACTTTATTGCCTCATGTGACACGATATCCGCCAACAAATTGTATTGTAACATATTCATTATGACAGCTTTATTTTCTCTGAAATTTCTTCATCAGTTATGTTTGCAAACCATTTTATGTTTTTGTTAAATTTTCCTGTCAGAATTCATTTGTTTACAAAAGCAGACGAGTGGTGATGCAATGCAAGGGGAATAATCCAACATCTCATTGATCTCCACCATAGTATTTTATTTTTTACCTCCTACATTTTTACAATGCTGCCCACTTTCCATTGCTTTGAACTGAAAACAAACTTTCTGAAGTGCCATTTAGCCGAATTCAGACTGCAATTTTTGCGGGAAAACGAAAGGCAGACATTGCCTATAAATTTTCTGCCAGTGTCAGTATATTGAATTAATTGAATTAATACAGTTCACTGTTGACCATTATTGTTTGTGTATTCTTTACTCCTCGGTCACTAGTTATGAATGTTTATTGATTAACTCTTTACCTAATGCAGTATTTTTAAAAAATAAATTAAATTTCATATTATTCGAAAACAAATTTCGCAATTTCTGAATAAAATCATACAAATATGGATATCATTAGAACCAGCTCATATTTGTATGGTTTTATTGAGAAACTTTCAAGATGTGTTAGGCTTAGGAGGCTTATTCTGATTAATTTTATGGCCGTTTTTGGCCACTATGTTAGGTAAAGTGTTAATCTATCTGACTGGCATACAAAAACTGCTTGCATTCCATGGTGATACAATATGGAAAGTGGATAATTTCAGGTAAGGAAGCATCGTTCAAAGACATTTACAATTTGAGCTTTTCTCATCACTTGGTCGTCGTCCGGCGTCCGTAAACTTTTCACATTTTCATCTTCTTCTCTGTAACCGCTGGACCTGTGTGAACCAAACTTGGTAGGAATGGTCTATGGGAGGTCCTCTACAAACAATCCTCATTTTGTTCCTGTGGGTTGAAAAACATGGCCACCAGAGGCATTCTTTGTTTCTGATTGGTGGATTTTCAAAAACCTTATATGAAACTGTCAGGCCAAATGTTTTGATACTTCACATAAATGATGACTGGGACCCCCTCTATCAACAATCCTCATTTAATATTGATCGGGTTGTAAACATAGCCACAATTGCGTCTTATAGTTACTATAGAAACCCTATGGGAAATCACATTTTCATCTTCTCTGGAACTACCGAGCCGATGTGAAAACAAGCCTGGCAGGGATAGTCTATGGGATCTCCTCTGCAAACGATCCTCATTTTGTTCCCATGCGTTTGAAAACATGGTCGCCAGAGGCATTCTTTGATTCTGATTGGTGGATTTTGAAAAATCTTCTCTGGAACCACAGGGCCAAATATTTTGAAACTTTGCATGGTTGATGACCCATGAATTTCAAATTAACGAGTCTCGACTGTAATAAATTTATAAATTTTGATATCATCTGCATTAGGTAAAGTGTTAATGTATTTTATACATGTAATATTAGATTATTCTCTCTGTAAGTAGGTTTTATAACACAATGCACAGTAATGGAAATAACTTGGTGTGATAATTGTGGGAAAACTTGATGCCGCACTCACCGGCCTGCATCCATTGTGAGATCAGGTAGGTACAGGCAGAACTTGGAATTATCTACTGCAACAAAGCATTGCATCCATTTAAAGTCGGCAATATCACAATGTCTATTCTACTAGTAGTTGTCTTAATACTATGCCTCACCTCAGGCCTACCCATTCTCCAGAGTTCCCACTCAAATGAAAAGCCCTTGAATTTTGGCACCCTTCCTTGAGAAGTGCTTGACGTTGTTTCTACCCTTGAAAAGTACTTGATTTTCCACAACACCCTTGAAAAGTACTTGAATTCATGCATATTATCTCAGAGACAAGAAGCTTCTTGATAACTTGCCTCAGTCTGGTGTGTAAATTCTAGACTATTGCAGTTTATTTCACGAATTTCTGCCAGTCATCTGATAATATACAGTTATGTAATACTTAGAAAGTCCTTTCCAACAGTGTGTTACATCACAGCATTTCATTGCCATGTCATCATAACTAGATTTTCTCATCATTACGAGGTAGATTTTGATTCTGGAATTATGAACAAATGAATAAAATGGCCATTCAAGTGAAGATATTTGCCGAAGGTCTGGGAGTGTAAGTGAACCAACAATTGGTCACCTTATTTCATTTTAGGCAAACAGCATGCAAATGAAATGATCACTCAACCAATTTGTACAGCCCTCATAGTCCTTGAAAACCAGTGACGAATTCCATGAAAAGCTCTTAACTGGTGGAGTGATAGAAGCCACTATCAGGACTCTATTGAAATGTGTTGAAAGCCACTTTGGTGGCTCTACACTGTATTATTACCTCGTTTGCATGGCACTTGAAACAAAAATAGAGGATATGGAATGAGTGTTTTTCTCATATAAAATTTATGAAACGAGTCTATGAATTTTCCGTTTTGGCGAGCCCAAACGGAAAATTCGGACGAGTTTCATAAATATTATATGAGAAAAACACTCATTTCATATTCTATTTATCATATGCCAGACACACACAAATTAGCCACTTAGTATGACTTTTTAACCCATCACTTATCTTGAGTTGCAGACAGCACTTGGAAAAAACATCCTCGTATAACTAAAAATTTAAATTTTTTCCTTCCAAAACATAGGTTATGACCCCTCATTGGAACGAGCTTGTTGAGGGGTCATAACCTATGTTTTGGAAACAAAAAGTGAAAATATAAAAAAAAATGTTTGGCGTTTTTCTTGTAGGGAAAGGATTAATACAATATAACCGACCCTAGATAGGACAGATAACGTACAGATAACGTAAATTCTCCCTACTGAAATTATGCAGTTGTATTTTGTTTAGCCAATCAAATTGTCTAGTTTTGAAATTGACCAGTGAAATTGACAGAAGGCTTTATTTATCAATGATTAATATGAAAACAAAATATCAAATGTTTTAAAGTGAACAAAACGGACGAGTCATATGATAAAATGTTTTATTACAATTTATAGGAAAGTGCCAAGAGGCCAGAAGAGGCACTCTCCAATAAACTGTTACAAAACAATTATTTATGAACAAGCTCTTACTCAACTGGGGCTCCTTTTGCTCAAGAGTATGGTGGCCTTGAAAATACTCGCGTTACATTTGAAAAATAATTTAGCACTCAACCCTGCTCTACCTGTTAATCCTTTACCCAATGAACCGCCTGCATCCGCCCACGTAATATGCAAATACAGCTGCTGAAAAAATATTATTTTTCGAAAAATTTCATTGAGCTCGTTCCAAAGAGGGGTCACATGATATGGTTTTGTTGAAATTTTTTTAAAAAATTTTAAAAAATGATATTTAAAATAATGAATTTTGAAATCGTCTGCATTGGGTAAAGGGTTAAATAGTATTCTCCTATATCATTGGGAACCCTGTTTTCCGTGCAGACTCAAGATCCCTTTGTAGTATTTGTAATATTCAAAAAGAGCAGGGCCAGAAAGTTGCTGCTATGGAGGTCATCCCATGTACCCGTGCCATTGGGACTAGGAGAAGCATTAATAACAAACTATTTTACTGGTAAAATGCTTGATGTGGAAGTCCTCTAAACTGTGCAACGTGTTTAAACGATTGGCTGGATTTGACTTTATATCCATGTTACGGTCATGATTAGCCATTGTGCAGAAATATGTGGCCTAAAACACTCAAAATTAAATTAATATAAGTTGTATAACTTGCTCACCAATCCTTGTAAAATGATTAAGCTTAAAACAAACCTACTTTCACACTCATGAAATGTATGTTTTATATTTTGGGAGTGCGGAAATAAGTGTACCTCGATTGAAAATGTGTGTCATAGGTGCACAAGTGCGACAGTGCAACTCAGAAATGTAGCACTGTGGACAGTGCATTAAAAGTCTAGATTTTGGCTTTTTCAGCAGAGCCCAGATTAGTATGGAACCTGTTAACTTCTTTGCAGCCTTGTTTTCCAGATTTTTATTTGTGGACAACCTGAAATTATCATTGCTTGCTTTCTCATAAAATTGGTCCTCGGTTTGAATCCCACCTGCGGCAACCGTGTTGTGTCCTTGGGCAAGACACTTCACCCCCATTGCCCACGTGGGGGCACGGTGACGTTGTGTACTAAGGCGTAGTGCACGTCGATGCTGCACTATCTTCAACCAATGCTAACCCTGCTTGTGTGGAGTTAGTATGTTGGGCAGCTGACAGTTGCTCGGCATTGCTCGGTGGTTCTCTCCGGGTACTCCGGCTTCCTCCACCTGTAAAACTGTTGAGGTCATGATTAGCCATTGTGCAGAAATATGTGACCTTAAACACCAATAAATAAATAAATTAATTCTCATAAAATTGAAATTAATTATCTGTCACTTTTATCGGAGTATGAATGTCCGATGGGTGCGGTAAATTTTTGTAAGTGCATAAAACTTAATACACTTATTACATATTCATACTCTGAGAAAGCTGCAGATAATTCATTTCAATTCTTGTTATGTAATTTAGAGTATTTGTTTGTGCTGTTCTGAAATCAAAGACAGTCAAAGTCTGCCATTCAAACCAATACCTGAAAATATCAAATGATGACATATATTACGGCATCTGAATCATTCGTATCAGCGTTTGTGCACAAGCCTGGAAATAAGCTGTCATTTGCAGAATGAGATCCACAGAGGGTGAATTATGATACCCCATACAGTGGGTCAATTTATCCTTTGGGTACCTCTGTTTGTTTTGGCTTGAGACCTTGTTTCAGATTGAGGCTCACCGAGAGTAAATTTAGTGATGCTACCCTGCTGTGCCTCTGGGGACCTCATTCTACAGATGACAGTCTGCTTATTTCGAGGCTTGTTTGTGTAGACTCCAGTTTTGTAGTATTCAACATAGGCACCTTGTGGGAACCCCTGGAAGTGGAACATTGTTTGTTTACTGTGATAAATATGTTTTGCTTTACTGGTAAAATAGGACCCTGTAACCAGTGCCTGGGTAAAAGCTCTCTACAGTGGGCATCCAAGGTATAAAAGTAGGCAAAATTTGACTTCTTATCTATACTGTGGTAATGATATAGCGATTGCTGCTGAAAGTGACCTTAGACATCACTGAATAAATAAATACATGTGGTCTCAAATACTCAAGAGGAAAACCTAACCCTTTACCCAACACAGACGATATCAAAATTTATTATTTTTAAATATCATTTTTTCAAAAAATTTTAACAAAACCATATCATGTGACCCCTCATTGGAACGAGCTCAATGAGCTCGTTCCAACGACGGGCCACATGATATGGTTTTGTTGAAATTTTTTGAAAAGTTTTGTTGAAATTTTTTGAAAAATAATATTTTTTCATCTGCTGAATTTGCATATTACGCGGATATGGCCGATTCGTTGGGTAAAGGGTTAAGTGAATACTAATTTGTAAATTGAATTGTCTTTATAATGAACTAGTGGACCTACCCATCCAACGATGAAATAGACACTTCCCAGTAGGCGCCCCCCCCCCCCCCCCCCCCCCTCAGTGCAAGGATAGAAAGTAGCCCATTGCAAATCAAGGGAGGTTATCAAGCTGAAATTTTATACATAGGTTTTTAACCATATAATACAGGCTGGGATTGATAGTGGGCTTGGTCTGATATTTTGTGGCAGAGTTATGGCCCTTTTCTGACTTAGAAGACTTGTTGATATTGGTTTCCAGATGATAACTCTAGTTTGACTGAACAAAATGAAATAAAATTTTGTACATAGCTTTATAACCACATAATACAGGTTGGGATTGATAGCTGGCTTAGTCTGATATTTTTGGGCAGAGTTATGGCCCTTTTCTGCCTTAGAAGACATGTTGATATTGGTTTCCGGATGGTAACATGAGTTATAGGTGTCTGATTTCAATCAAAGTTGGAATATAACTTACTGTGTACAGTATACCAGATAGGTTTGATTTTGAGTATGGTGAGATAATTTTTATTTGAGTTATTGCCCCTTTTTGGACTTTGTTAACCACTAAATATAGTTTATCATAAAGCAGGAGCATTAGTGTCCCATGGACACATTTGGTGGCCTGCTGCATTGGTGCTATGGTTTAATGGAGATAAGAAGATATTTATTAATTCAATGCCTGCAAAGATAAATGACTTTAAACTCATGCTTGGCAGTGGGGTGAGGTGGCATAGACACCCTTGGCAGTGGGGTGAGGTGGCATAGCCACTCTTGGCGTTGCACTTGTTTAACCCTTTACCCAATGAATCGGCCGTATCCGACCGCGTAATTTGTAAATTCAGTAGTTGAACAAATATTATTTTTCAAAAAATTTCAACAAAACCATATCATGTGACCCCTTGTTGGAACGAGCTTGTCGAGCTCGTTCCAACGAGGGGTCACATGATATGGTTTTGTTGAAATTTTTAGAAAAATTTGAAAAAAATGATATTTAAAATAATAAATTTTGATATCGTCTGCGTTGGGTAAAGGGTTAATAGAGAGCTTACCTCAGTTTTAACATGGACCACTTTTCAGCAGAATTTGATTGGCTTATATGGGGAGCGCGGTGGCTCAGTAGGTAGAGGTGCAGGCTGCAAGCTGAGAGGTCCTCGGGTCGAATCCCACCTGCGGCAACCGCGTTGTGTCCTTGGGCAAGACACTTCACCCCCATTGCCCATGTGGGGGCACGATGACGCCGTGTACTAAGGCGTACTGCATGTCGATGGTACGCATGTCTTCAACCAATCTAACCCTGCCTGTGCTGCAGTGCGGAGTTACGATGTTGGGGAGTTGGCAGCTGCTCGTCGTTGCTCGGTAGTTCTCTCCGTGTACTCCGGGTTCCTCCACCCGTAAAACTGTCACGGTCACGATTAGCCATTGTGCATAAATATGTGACCTTAAAAAACATCAATAAATAAATAGATTGGCTTATGTGATAAGAGAAAATTAATCATTTTCTGTCCAGTCATTGGTAAAATTAATTTACCAACAAAGATGTTATCCGCGTTTTATTCTCATTTGCTAATCCCTTCGACAGGTGTGTGATATTGACTGATTTCACATTTTATCTGTCATAAAAAATAATGACATACATTTTGTGTGTTCCTTAAGATTGATTTTTTCTTCACGATCCTGCTTATGGTGCTCACTTAACTTTTTAACTACCATAACGTGATGTGGCATCTCCGGAAAGTGAAACAGTGTTTTTTTTTTACTGTGGTAAACAAACTCTGTTTTACTGATAAAATATGATGCAGTAACCAATGACTGGGGTGGAAGTCCTCTAAAATGGGCAACACAGGTATGAACAATTGTGCGGAAATGACTTTATATCCATGTTGCGGTCACGATTAGCCATTGTACAGAAATTTGTGATCTTAAACACCAATAATTAACCCTTTACCCAAAGTAGCAGCCAAAACTGGCCAGTGCATTTCACAAAAATTACCATTCAATTTTCATTATTTTTTTCATTTTTTGCCTAAAATTAGCTTAGGACCACTCATTGGAATGAACTTGTTGAGTTCGTTCCATTGAGGGGGCAAAAGCTGTGTTTCTGACACCAAAAACTGACAAAAAATTAGTTACTCAAGAATTTTGTTTGCAAGTGTCGTCTGCCTTTGGTGTAAGGTAAAGGGTTAACATAAGTAAATAAATAGGCAGTCAATACATTTCGTGAATAACTGAAAAAAAAAATTTAAATTCTATTTATTCCCCTGTTAATTGAATACTCCTGTTAATTGAATAATTTTCATTGGCAAATTGCCTATTCAATTAAAAAGGTTCCACTGTACAATAAGACCCGTCACCAATGCCTGGGGTGGAAGTCCTCTAAACTGGGCAACATGGGTATAAACGATTGGCTGGACTTTACTTTATCTCCATGTTGCGGTCATGATTAGCCATTGTGCATAAGTATGTGACCTTAAACACCAATAAATAAATGTATATATAAGTAAATCAATAAATAAAAGAAGTGTTCAAGAGGAGACAATTGGAAGGATTTCGAGAACAAGTTGACGAAACTTTTCTGAACCAACACAACTTTAATCAATCTGAATCCTTCATTTGATTTCCAATTCAAATCAAATATTGAATCTTTGTAGGGTCCTACCAGATAGGAGAGTTATATTGTGTGAAGGATTAACCCTTTACGTAATGAAACAGCTGCATTCACTCGTGTAATTTACCAACTGACCAGTAGAAAAAGTGTCGTTTTTTTTAAATTCAACAAAACCATTTGTGAGCTTAATTAGCTTGTCAGCTCACCTGTCAGAAAGTAAGGATGAGCAAAAGTGATCGCTCACCGTGCGGCGTCCGTGAACATGGTGTTTGCACCTGCCCTTCCTAATCCGCTGAACCAATTTTAGTTATATTTGAGGTGATTGCTTGTTCTGACATCGTATTTGGGTTTTTTTTTTCAAATCAACTTGCCCAGCCTCATAGGGAGGGGTTGGGGGGAAATCCACCAAAATTCTTAAAAAATCATCTTCTCACAAACCAGTGCTTACAGTGACTTGATATTTGGTATGGAGCTTCCTTTTGAGATGTAGAATCAAGTTTGTTCAAACGAAGTTCGTGGATCAATATTTGCCTTTGTAATCGGAGGGGCAAGATTTTTGGCCTCACCCAAAATTTCTATTTTCTGAGCCGATGGTCCATTTGAACCAAATTTGATATTTGGTATTATTGAGTCATAAGTACTTGATTCATGCCAAAAAAAATTTCCCTGTGTCCTCGTGGGAAGCCCAGGAGCTTAAAACAAATATTTTCAAATGCCCATATTTTCCAAACCACATGGAACAGAGAACTGTTATTTGGTGTGAAGCATCCTTAGGACCAGTAGTAGAATTGAATGGTAAAAAAAAAACTGCTATCAGTTATGTCAGGGTTTTCTATAGGGGGTATGGAAAAAAGCCAATTTTCAAAAATTAAAAAACAAATTTATCCACAACCACTGATCAGAATCTTTTGATATTTGGTATACAGCATCCATGAGGGGGGGGGGGGGGGGGGGGGGGGGGGGGGGGTCAGTCAGATACAAGCCCCCCTGGTTCATATTTGGGCTCAATACAGGAGCCCGAATTTTTAACTTACGGTAATATGGGGAATGCTATTTAAAAATCTTCTTCAGATCCACCAGTCAGAATGCTTTCATATTTGGTATGCAACATTTTTAGTGGGGTCAGATTGAAGTTCATTCAAAGCAGGTTCTGGGTTAATATTTGGGCTTCCTATGGTAGCCCGAATTTTAACTTAGTGCAATATGAGTCCCCCTCCCCTCCCTCCCCCCCGCCCCCCATTGCCCACGTGGGGGCACGGTGACGCTGTGTACTAAGGCGTACTGCATGTCGATAGTGCACCTGTCTTCAACCAATGCTAACCCTGCTCGTGTGGAGTTGGTATGTTGGAGAGCTGACAGTTGCTCGCCGTTGCTCGGTGGTTCTCTCTGGGTACTCTGGCTTCCTCCACCCGTAAAACTGTCACGGTCATGGTTAGCCATTGTGCAGAAATATGTGACCTTAAACACCAATCAATAGATATAGTGCAAGTCTATAAAAATCTTCTTCAGATCCACCAGTCAGAATGCTTTCATATTTGGTATACATCTCTTGGGGAGGGGGGGGGGGGGGGGGGGGGGAGTAGATTCAAATTTGTTCAGATCGGGTCCCTAGGTTAATATTTTAATATTTGGGCTCCTATGGTAGACAAAATTTTAATTTAGTGCAATATGAGGAAATTTCTTTAAAAATTTTCTTCAGATCCACCAGTCAGAATGCTTTCATATTTGGTATAAAACACCTCTATGAGGGTGGGGGGTTCACATTCTAATTTGTTCAAATCGAGTCCCTGGTTTCATATTTGGGTTTCCAATATGAAGGAATTTCTTCAAAAGTCTTCTCTCGAACCATCTCTTAGAATGTTATGATATTTGATATGCATCATCTCTAGGGGGGTCGGATTCAAGTTTGTTCAAATCGAGTCTCAGAGTAAATAGTTGGGGTTTTTATGGGAACCTGAAATTAACTTAGTGCAATATGAGAGAATTTCTTTAAAAATCACTTTCTCCAGATCCACCAGTCAGAATGCTTTTGTATTTGGTCTACAACATTTCTAGAGGTGTGGGGGTGAGATTCAGGTTTGTTCAAATCGGGTCCCTTGGTTAATATTTGGGCCCTCTATGATAGCCTGAATTTCAACTTGGTGCAATATGCGGAAATTTCTTTAAAAATCTTCTCCTTCAGTTCCCCCAGTCAGAATGCTTTCACATTTGTATACAGCATCCTGGTGGTGGAATGAAAGGGCTCAGACTCAAGTTTGTTCAAGTTAAGTTCCTAGGTTGATATTTGGACTCCCAAGTTTTGAATTACTGGAAAACGGGGCAGTATTTTCTGTTGCAGCATCTCAGTTCCAGAAAAAATCATCCGGCATGGACTACAGAGTTATAAATAATTAAATAACTTCATTCCTCTGTAGTGTTAAAGAGCTATAAATACTAATTAAATCCTTCTTTAACCCTTTACCTAACATGAAAAGCAGACGACACTTGCAAACAAAATTCTTGAATTTTTCATTTTTTATCTGAAAACCATACAGCATGACCCCTCATTGGAACGAGCTCGTTCCAAAGAGGGTTATAACCTTTGTTTTTGAGACGAAAAATGAAAAAAATAATTAAAATTAATTGGCGATTTTTTAGCTCAACTTTGACGAAGTCAAATTTGAGCTATTGTCATGGCCCGTCGTCCGTCTGTTCGTCTGTCCGTCCATCCGTCTGTCCGTACGTCAACAATTGGCTATGGCTCGGGCTAGAGGTCGTTTTTATGAACCGATCTTTACGAAACTTCTTGTGTACCTTTGTTATGACCCTGGGACGGGAACGAGTGTTTTTAGGTGTGGTCTGAAATTCAAGATGGCTGCCAGCGGCCATTTTGTACCGATGATGCAAAAATCAGTTTTTTGTACAGAACTTCTGTATGAAAGTTCTGATTTGAATAAAGTTTTGTACAAATGTTTAGTACCATGGGATACATCACATATAATACAGGTTTTTTTCTCGTGCGTAAATTATGCAAAGTAGACTGACTTTGATTTATTTAGTGTTACTTTCAGAGCTGTAAGTGCCAAGCTGCTATGGCTCAGGCTAGAGGCCGTATTTATGAACCAATCTTTATGAAACTTCTTAGGTACCTTTGTTATGACCCTGGGACGGGAACGAGTGTTTTTGGGTGTGGTCCGAAATTCAAGATGGCTGCCAGTGGCCATTTTGTACCGATGATGCAAAAATCAGTTTTTTGTACAGAACTTCTGTATGAAAGTTCTGATTTGAATAAAGTTTTGTATAAATGTATAGTACATCACATATAATACGGGGGTTTTTTTCGTGCGTAAATTATGCAAATTAGGCTAACTTTGATTTATTTAGTGTTACTTTCAGCACTGTGAGTGCAAATCCCAATACGGTTCGGGCTAGAGGCCGTATTTATGAACCGATCTTCACGAAACTTCTTGGGTACCTTTGTTATCACTGTGGGACGAGAAGGAGTGTTTTTGGGTCCAGTCTGAAATTCAAGATGGCCGCTAGCAGCCATTTTGTTCAAAATTAAGTGCAATCAGATTTTTGCGCAGAACTTCCAAATGAAAGATCTGATTTGAATAAATTTTTGTATGAATGTTTAGTACCATGGGATACATTACATATAATACAGAGTTTTTCTCGTGAATAAATTATGCAAGTTAGGGGTCCGGGTGGGACTTAGAAAATTTTGGACCAAAATCCGGAAATTAGTTTTTTGGTTTTTTATGCGTTTTGGTCAATTTTAAGACAAAAAAAAAAAAAAATTTTTTACACTGAAAATTTGGGGACCGGGTGGGACTTTTAAATTAGTTTTTTGTGTTTTGATGCATTTTGGTCAATTTGAAGAAGAAGAAGAAAAAATTTTAGTCTGAAAATATTTTGTTTGGGACTGAAAATTTCCACACAAAAATAATAATCTACAATGATTGGTCTTAATCTGTAGTCCATTACAGTCACCTTGTAATTCTTTTATTACTGTTGACTGGGCCAAAACAAATACTAATTCCTGTCATATTCATTATTCAGCTGTCTTGGTCACAGCAAGTACTAATTCCTGTCATATCCAAGTTGAGCTACAGAGTCATTGACTCTTTCATTGTGAATAGCGCTGGCCGGTTTTGGTCATTACGCTGGGTAAAGGATTAAACAACTATTTTCAGGTAAGCGCCTCAGGAACCATGGGACCTCTTATTTCAATGAATGGTCACATAATATGGTTTTGTTGAAATTTTTTGTAACATTTGAGAAAAAAATAATTGAAATAACAAATTTTTGATATATTGTGTTTTGGTAAAGGGTTAATGAAATCCCTTGCCAAGGACATTGAAAGTCCTACAATATTGGCACCTTACTTGAAAACGCTTAACAAATTAGATATCAGGAGAGCAGAAAAGATTTATTCCAGCAATATTTAGCTTGCCTGACAACGAACAAAAAATTACTAGAGTGAATCTTCTCTGCCTTATCGAATGTCTACCTGTTAGTATAGGGCCATGTGAAGCTTTGAGATTCGATTCAATTTTGAATCTTAAGTTGGTATTCAGTTCGAAATTGGCTGTCCGATTCGTTTTTCTTTGAATTTTTTCACTAGAATTTTGCTTGGTATCAGCTCTCTTAGTCATCTCACAAAACGTATAGCTGAGATAGAAATTGTATGGAAATAATGTTGAAAATAAAGACTGAGTGTAATTTCCACTATATTAACATAAAAAGCACCTGTACCGATCTAATTCCAGTTTCACTAGAGTCACTACCACCACTGAAAGCAAATTTAAAGTTCCCAAGCAATATCGACAATGAACTCACAGTTGCTAGCCCAGTGGGGGCACGGTGACTCAGTAGGTTAGAGGTGCAGGCTGCAAGCCGAGAGGTCCTCGGTTCAAATCCCACCTGCGGCAACCGCGTTGTGTCCTTGGGCAAGACACTTCACCCCCATTGCTCATTTGGGGGAACGGTGACGTCGTGTACTAAAGCGTACTGCACGTCGATGGTGCACTTGCCTTCAACCATTGCTAACCCTGCTTGTGTGGAGTTAGTATGTTGGGGAGCTGACAGTTGCTCTGTGGTTCTCTCTGGGTACTCCTGCTTCCTCCACCTGTAAAACTGTCATGGTCATGGTTAGCCATTGTGCAGAAATATGTGACCTTAAAAACCCCAATAAATAAATAACTAATTTTTTTCATTTTTTCATAACCTATGTTTTTGAGACAAAAAATGAAAATATAATGAAAATTAATTGGTAATTTTTGAGAATAGTGCTGGCCAGTTTTGGCCTTTACGTTGGGTAAAGGGTAAGAGTTATATTAGTTTAGAGGAGTCTTTCCAAATATGTCTATATTTCAGATTATCCTACTCACTGATGGTAAGGAACAAGGCTGTTATCAGTCAGTTCTAAAATAGGGCCCTGCAAAAATTCAAGACTCTATTCAGTTCCGAATCTTAAGTTGGTATTTGGTTCAATTCAAAATTGGCTGCCAGATTTGCTTTCCTATGAATCTTTTCACTGGAATTTCGCTTGGTATCAGCCATCTTAGTCATCTCACAAAACGTACAGCTGAGATAGAAATTGTACATAAATAATGTTGAAAATAAAGACTGAGTGTAATTTCCGTTATATTAACATGAAGGCATCTTTACCCATTCCAACATCCATGCTAATTCCCGATTCACTAGTCACTACCAACTGTTTCCAGGCAATATCGACGATGAGTTCACGGCTGCTAATGGCTAGCCCCGCCCAGTGCAGTGCCTAGTACAAAATTCTCACACCTGTTTCTGTTTTTGAACAAAAGTGCTTACTGGGTAATATTCCAAGAATGCCTTGATGATGTAGTTGGAATATTTTATTTATTGAGACTTCAAGACGCCTGTATTTCGATTTGAGGTTTGATTCAATTTTGAATAATAGACTTGGTTCAGTTTGAGATTTGATTTGAATCAAAAATATGTGATTCGCAGGGCACTATGTTAGAATGAGATTTTATAAATTATGGGGCTTTCAGTGGGCGTATATGGTGTGATATAAGGCGAAGTGAGATCAATATTAGGCGAGGCCGAAGGCCGAGCCTAATATTGATCTTGCTGAGCTTTATATCACACCATATCCGCCCACTGAAAGACCCATAACGTATTTATTATGCCAGTCCTTTGAAAGAGACTTAACCATAAGTGTACCCAGATTCCTAGCGCAAATGTTCTGTTATCACTATCAGGGAATTTCCTGGTTTTACATCATGTGATGGTCCCTCTAGTAGCAGGCGCTGAAACAACGGAGTTTTCTTCTCAATTAACAGGAATTTATATTAACAATTCACAACTTTAATTCAGTGTTAAGTACTGGAAAAATAAAACAACTGGAGCAAATGGATTACCAATTCTTTCAAGAAAGTAAGTGGGAACAGTTTCATTCGTTATTTGTTATTAATGATGATATTAATGTTTCCGACTCAGCAGTTCGCAAACAAAGGCATATTTCCAGTAAGTTTACGCATGTCATTTCTTTGGTTAACTACACAAGTTTCAGAATCTTCAAAGGTCATGAATAACTGTTCAATGTCAAAATCCCTGTCATCGAACTGAGAAGGGCAGATTATTCGGGTAAGGATTCTTGCTTGAGTTCGCCTCAGACAGTGCCAGTTGGCTTCTATACATGTCATTTTAGTGGTTTATTTATTTACATTTGTTTATTAAAATTTCTCAAAGACTGGAAGAAACGTATTATAGTTGTACGTTGCTCAACAGACACACTCGCGAAATTATTTGTTGTTCGTCGAACACGCAAAATTAGGAAAAACATCGAAGCGAGCGTAGGATGTCAAAAACAAAATGTCAGAACTGACCGTATATAAGTTCTATATACGGTCAGCTCGATGCTACACAGTTTCGTATACGGTCACTAGATATTGAAGCTGATTAGTCAATAACAATTACTGGCATAATAAATACATTTAGATTGCAGATGTGATTGTCATATGACATTAAAATGGGAAATATTGAGTACAAATACTCTCATTTTTCACATCCATGAAGGCCCTGCAAGTTGCCTGTAATATTTTATTGAATATCACCAATAAAGCTGAAAGTATTCTGTGCCATTCAACGTGCTCAGTTGATGGAGCTGTCTCCAGTTGTGGTTGTAAAGATAATCCTATTAAATCTCAAATTGTGAGCCAAATTGATTCTCAAATCAATTTAGGCTGAGGATGTCGAATTAAATCTCACATCAAATATCGTTTTCAAAGTACTCAAATGGTGAGATATTGCACATTCTAACAACCATGGAATATGAAAAAACAGTTGAGGGAGCCATTTCCAATTAACCTTTCACCCAACGCGGACGATATCAAAATTTATTATTTTAAATATCATTTTTTTAATTTTTCAAAAAATTTCAACAAAACCATATCATGTGACCCCTCTTTGGAACGAGCTTGTTCCAAAGAGGGGTCACATGATAA
This sequence comes from Pictodentalium vernedei, assembly GCA_031216915.1. Classification (NCBI taxonomy): domain Eukaryota; kingdom Metazoa; phylum Mollusca; class Scaphopoda; order Dentaliida; family Dentaliidae; genus Pictodentalium; species Pictodentalium vernedei. Next base: position 453,053,066 of record CM062292.1, on the reverse strand, counting down.
GGTTTTGTTAAAATTTTTTGAAAAATAATATTTTTTAAGCTGCTGAATTTGCATATTATGCGGGCAGATGTGGCCGATTCGTTGGGTAAAGGGTTAACGAGGTAAAAAGATGATAGTATTAAATCTCGAATTTGAGGTTGAATCGATTCTCAAATCTTATCAGGTTGCAGGCCTGGCATTTTCAGGAGAGCGATTTATTCGCTCACATACTGCTCGCCTTAAAAAAATTAAGGAGAGCGAAAACTAGCCCTCCTGGCTTTAGAAAATAATTACCATAACTGCCTATGCCTAAAACCCACATTTTTTAAGATCTCTGCTACATGTATGTTAGTGGTCTCTGTAAGACGGCACACTGCCCCTCCCACATCTCCGGGCCTTCCCAAGGCCCGGAGGTGTGGGCCAGGCAGTGTAACCGCCTCACAGAGTACCTTGTTAGCAGCACCAAATGAAATGCACAAAGACCACTTGGCAGAATTCATTAACAGTAAAACTTCATTTTGCAAATTTAGCTTTTGTAAGCTGAAGGAGAGCTAATCGCTCACCTAGGTCATGCAAGGTGAGCGAGTTTTAGCCCTCCCGCACTTTTAAGAATGCCAGACCTGAGGTTGGCGATTTTGAACCAAATGTCATTGTTTTACAAGTAGTCAAACAGGTAGATATTGCACATTGCAACAACCATGGAATATGGCAAATTGTATTTTTCGTTAACTGGTAGAGTGCCAAATTATTTTTCAAAGGTGATTTGAAACACGAGTATTTTTTCAGACACCACTCTTCCGGCAAAGGGAGCCTTAGTTTAGCAAAATATTGTTAAAAATAGTTTTATTACCATTTATTGGAGAGTGCTTGTTGAGGAGATGCAACCAGTCAGTCCCCCAACCACCACCACCACCAACCCCATCCCCATCCCGTCCACCCTTCCTCAGCGATGCTCCTGAAAACACCTTGAATTCCCTATCACTCATCTTAACTAGTTGAGTGCTGAATTTTTTATCAAAGGTGATTTGAAACATGGGCATTTTTTACCTGCGTCGCCAGCAGCAGAGCAGGTCTAGTAACCGCTCGACTCCGTCCGTCCATCCATCTGTCCGTCTGTCCATTTGTCTATCCGAAACACTTCTTCCGTCAAAGTTTTCTTGGCTTCTATGAAAGGGAATGATTTTATATTTGGTCTGCTGCTTCATAATGATGAGTTGTATCGTGTATCTAATTTTCAGATCAATTGCATGCAGCGACGCAGGTCCAGACCCGGTATTGGTCTTGTTTCAAAGATACCCTGCTGTCAGCACAAGGAGGCTTCATTTATCATTTTTCTTTCTTCATAAATAATTGTTTTCTTACAATTTATTGGAGAGTGCCAATGGGCACTCTAGAATAAATTGCAAATAAATGGAGGATATCTAGTGTTTTTGAGAGGATACCAAAAATTATCTCATGAGTGACCGAGACAAATGTTTATTTTTTGCGAGCATTGCGCAAGCGAAAATAACCATTTGTCTCGGTCACGAGTGAGATAATTTTCGGTATCGACTCAAAAACACTAGATTTTCTTTTTATTATATGCTTTTTATAAGAATCTGATAATTCCACTCGTTTCAACCTTGAATTGATGCATGAAAGTAAACAGTGCATTGAATCATTGATACTTGGAAGTGATTTGATCGATATTCGGAACAGATAGCATCTTGCAATCTGATTCAGTTGGCAGGTTTCTAGACCAAACATGGCCTGAAAGTCTGTAAGTTTTTGGTTTGGTTCATGCATCCATTCAAGGTGAATACGTGTTGAATTATTGCTGGAAATTATCGGTATCCACTCAAAAACACTAGATTTTCTTTTCTTTCTACGTTTTCAGAACAAATTGATCATTTCCAGGGATAATTTGACTCGTATTCACCTTGAAGTGATGCTTTGAAAGCCGTCCTTTTGATTAATACCATGAAAGTGAAAATTTCTATATCTTCACACAGGGGGATACGATTTCTATCTTTCCGCAATTTCTTCGATAATCGATCGTTTAGCATATAATAAACAGTTTTATATGAAATTTTTTTCTTCCACTGCAGATCAGATATCAAGCTTATGCATGCAGTGTAAAGCCACTAAAGAGGCTTCCAGCACATTTCAATAGAGCCATGAAAGTGGCTTCTAGTACTCAACCAGTTAAACCTTCACTTACTTTTTTGGTCAAATCTGCCCAAAGTTAAACACAAAAATTGCCATTAACATTTTATTTTTTCATTGACACCACATTGGAATGTGCTTGACTTATGAAATAAATGTGTGTTGTTTTTAATTGTGTGTATCATATTTGTTACACAAAATAAATTTTTTTTGATATCAATGTCATTGTATTACTGAAATAGACAACCTTTTTATTACACATCCATTCAACTTTAAACCCTTGTATTTAACGGAATAGCCGCTATGACATAAATGATTCTGTATTCAATGGGTGATGTACAAGCCGGAACTTTTTTCCCAGCACTGTTCATACTAGTTCCTTTCCCATCGAGTCATTAGTTATGCTTCGAAAAGATTCCAGATTTCATTATACAGTTATCGACAGTCTGTCGCATAGTATGAAAATTAAAACGTCCAAAGCAAAATAAAGTCAGTTCACAAAAAATTAGTTAACCAGAAATGAGATAATATTTTTAAAAAACCCAGTCATTTCCAACCAGAACATTAACCCAGTCCCGTGGCCATCTCATTTTGTGGATCCCGTCATATCTAAATTGGTCAACTTTATTTCGGTAAATCTTCGTACATCTTGACATGCTTCAAACTTCTTTTTAAAATGTTTCTCCCAGCTGTTTTGCATATCTGCACAAATTTGTACTTATATTTTTACTAACAGTAATAGCCACAAAATGGTTAGACGTGAATTGGCACCAGCCAAAGAGAAACAGCGATACAAAGGTTGTTTTGATTTTTTATCGATCCATTTGATCAGTACAGCTTCAGTCAAAACAAACAGACTCTTCATTCACATTTGGGTTTAAACATCAGAATTAAAATTTGTTTATTTAAATGAATTTTAATGCATGGGTTGTGTAATAAACACAGATCGCGGTGTGTGTTTGAATCAGTGCGTGTTTTACATAAGTCGTTGGAATGGCATAATCATATTTTGCTTGACCCTACGGCTCTCACGAAGTATGACTACGCCATTCCTGCTTGTTATGTAAAACACCCACCGATTCAAACACACATCGCGTTTTGTCTATTTATCGAACACAGGTAAGAGGAGTCCAATATTTTCACAATATAAAGAAAAGTCAAGTTTTTCCTTCAAAACAGCTAATCAACATTCATTGGAAATGACTCAGTGAGCTCATGCCAATGTGGGGTCATAAGCTATGGTTTGGAAGAGAATCAAATGGAAAAATCAAAACTGAACAGTAGTTTTTTTTTTTGGTGGCCCTAATCCTTTGCACTCCGATGTTACAATATCGCAATTTCAAGCGCCAAATAATGTTTCCCCTGATGCAGCTAGGACTTGAACTTATTTGATCTTGTTTGATCGAGCTCCTTGAGTTCTGTCAAACACAAACAAGATTGAATTGATTAACCCTTTACCCAACATAATGGCCAAAACTGGCCAGCGCTATTCTCAAAATTCGCCAATTAATTTTCATTACTTTTTCATTTTTTGTCTCAAAAACATAGATTATGACCCCTCGTTGGAACGAGCTCATCGAGCTCGTTCCAATGAGGGGTCATAACCTATGTTTTTGAGACAAAAAATGAAAAAAACTAGTTATTCAAGAATTTTTATTGCAAGTGTCGTCTGCTTTTCATGTTAGGTAAAGGGTTAAAACCCTAGTTGCATTATGGAAAACATTTGCTGCTTGAGATCTTGTTATTCCGACATCTGTGTGCTAACTGGTTGTCAAGAAAAGGGTTTAGTTCATGTTGGTCTACACAGTATTCGAAACTGAATACAGGTATCGGTGTTCAAAAAAATACCGTGGGATACCGGTGGCCAAGTGGATAAGTGTGCTGGTCTCTTATGCCAGAGGTCCCGGGATCGATCCCTGGTCGGGGAAAGTTCTCAGGGTGTCCGAACACTCTCAGCTTCAATTGTGGGGTTGATGCTGTCACAGCGTACCGTCCTATCGGGTGGGGACATAAAATGGCTGTCCTCTGTGCGGGGAGAGATACACTCTGTGCAGGCTAAAGATCCCTTTGTAGTATTCGAGAAGAACGAGGCCACAAAGTTGCCTCTACGAAAGTCATCCCACACAACTGTGCCATTGGGCCAAGGAAAGGCGTTAATATAAGTTGCATAACTTGTTTGCCAATCCTTGTAAAACGAATAAGATTAAATAAAAAATACCGATATATCGAACGACTGTTCATATATCTGAACATACATACCATAATCGGGACTTGAGCCATCACAATCAGAACAAATCACTATGCCTCAATGATACAGTTCGAATTACCCCTTACCCAACGCAGACGGTATCAAAATTCTTTTTTTATTATTCAAACAATTTCTCCAAAACCATGTGACCCCTCATTAGAACGATGATATGGTTTTGATGAAATTTTTTTTTAAATATTTGTTCAACTGCACAATTTGTGTATTACCCGAGAGGATGCGGCCAGTTCGTTAGGTACAGTTAAAAAAAAATCCAGACATCCTGAAAATTGAATTGTGGGTAAAATAAATAATGACGATAAACCAATATTTTTGCAGTTACATCAGTATTCAATCGATATTGGTTTGAATACCAGTATGTATCAGTTTATCGATATACCGTGCAGCTCTTAAGTTGATGTAAGTTCCCTGTGGGAACCCCGGGAAGTAAGCAGCACTTGTTTACTGTGGTAAATCAGTTCCGCTTTACTAGTAAAATAGGACCCAGTCACCAATGCTTGGGGTGAAAGTCCTCTAAAATGGGCAACATGTAGATCAACGATTGACTAAACTTGACTTCATCTCCATGTTGTGTCACGATCAGCCATGGTACATAAATATGTGACGTTAACCACCAACAAACAAACAAACAAGTTGATGTAAGAATGAAACAGCATTTTCCGTATTAAGTTACAGTTGGTGTCTGTGAGAGCTCACAATAAATCTTGTCAAGCTCTTTCTAAAAGGCTGTTCATAATTAATATTATCTCGGGCATGATCCAGAATGAGTCATCTGAGCCTCGTAGTGGGGAGAAGGATTTCTTCTGTAGGGGCCAAAAAGTAACTGTTCAAAATAAAAATAATGCATTTTAACGCTCTCTGGGTGTAATCTGAGCATCTTCGATGATATTTGACTGGCGAAATCAAGATGTACTCATGGCAAAAATTTGACATCACCACTGTTAAATATCATCGAGAGAGCTCAAAGTACTCTGCGCCATTCAACACATTCAGTTGATGGAGCTGCCTTCAGTTATAGTGGATCAGGCCTGGTGTTCTTAAAAATACAGGAGGGCTAAAAATCGCTCCCCTTGCATAAGCTCTCCTCAGGCTTACCAAAGCTAAAAGAGGCAAAATGAAGCTTTAGTACTAATCAATTCTTCCTCGTGGGTTTTGTACATTTTATTTGGTGCTGCTAACAAGGTCGTCTCTGTGGGACGGCTACTCCACACCTCCGAGCCTCGGAAAGGCCCGGAGATGTGGCCGTCTTACAGAGACCACTAACGTAGCAGCGATCTGAGAAGGTGTGAGCTTTAGGAATAGGCTGTTATGGTAATCATCATTTTCTAAGGCCAGGAGGGCTAGTTTTCGCCCTCCTTAATTTTTTTAAGGCGAGCAGTAGGCGCTCTCCTGAAAATGCCAGGCCTGGTGGATCCTGTTTATCCATCACTTAATTCACAAGATATCAAAATTTGTTATTTTTCATTATTTTTTTTTAACCCTTAACCTGGACAGGTGTCATGAATTCCCACAGCCTGCAGCCTCTTTATGTCTAGTGGAATAGCAGTGATTTATAGTCAAGTCTTGGCTGCCTGTTAAGGCAGCCAAGACTTGGCTAGAAACCCCTCCAAACGTAATTTGTCTATTGTCAGCAGGACCTCCTCATGATGGTATATTAAGGGCACCTGTCAAGGGCACGGTGGCTCAGTAGGTAGAGGTGCAGGCTGCAAGCCAAGAGGTCCTCTGTTTTGAAAAACCCACCTGCAGCAACAGTGTTGTGTCCTTGGGCAAGACACTTCACCCCCATTGCCCATGTGGGGGCGCGTTGCGTTGTGTACTAAGGAGTACTGCATGTCGATTGTGCACTCGTCTTCAACCAATACTAACCCTGCTTGTGTGGAGTTGACATTGCTCGGTGGTTCTCTCCAGGTACTCCAACTTCCTCCACTCATAAAACTGTCATTGTCATGATTAGCCATTCTGCAGAAATATGTGACCATAAACACCAATCAATAAATAAATAAATAAGGGCATCTGTTCTAAGGTCATAAAAGTTGGAAATAAGCCTTTAAGGGTTAAAAATATTTTTCACAAATCTTTCAACAAAGCCATATCATGCGACCCCCTCATTAGAACAAGCTAGACGAGTTTGTTATAGTGAAGGGGGTCACATGATATGGTTTTGTTGAAATTTTAAACAAATATTTTTTTTAAACTGCTCAATCTGTACGTTATGTGGGCTTTGTGGTTGATTCATTAGGTAAATGGTTAATGAGCTTCTAATCCTTGGATGCTCTTCAATATGGCTGTCTCATTACACCTATCCACAGAAAGTGACAGTCATTCACGTGAATGTTTGTTACACTCACAGAAGAAGGATGTTTGATCAAATGGAATGAAACCCCTTCCCTACAACCGACTTGATTGTACACAAAGATTAAATGTTCTACTGTAATAGTGCTATTTAAAGGACCTGATTGGTCAGTGTACAGATTGTTACTTCCGTGTACTGAAATAATTTTTGTAAGATGAATGAATTTGAGAAATGATGAAATTAAATAATTATTGATCGCTCATGTGTGTTGTTGTTATTATACCCTTCACTAAATGTGTGTGTTGGCTGCGGTTCATTCCCACTAGACCAATTCCCACGAGGCCAATTCTCAAAAGACCAATTCCTCTTAGACCAACTCATGTGTTCTGCTTTTAAAATAATTCTATGTCAATAATTTGATATATTTATAAATATTTATAAATGTATTTAATGTTATTGATATTCAAGTCTGAAAATAAGCAGTCTGTCATTTGCAGAATGAGGTCCCCAGAGGGGGAATTTGCTGTGCAGGATAGCATCACCAACTTCACCCTCTGGGGACCTCATTTTTCAGATGATAGTCTGCTTATTTTCTGGCTTCTTGATATTTTATAAACTGAAATGTTATAAACCTATATTTTTTGTATGTTATACGTATAAATATTTTTTTTATCAAATAAAGTGCTTATCAGTAAATAAATCTTTTCTTAATTATACTTAATCGACCCTTAATCGATAACAGTATGTAGTTGGTCTAAGGGGAATTGGCCTAAAGGGAATTGGTCTAAAGGAAATTGGTCTAGTGGGAAGACACCGTTGGCTGCAAGCCAGGAAATAAGCAATCTGTCATTTTCAGAATGAGTTCACCAGAGGATGAATTTGCTGATGCTATCCCATACAGTGTGCTAATTTATCCTCTGGGTACCTCTTGCTGTTTAGGTGTGAGACCTTGATTCAGATTGAGGTTCACAGAGGGTAAATTTAGTGATGCTACCCTGGTTGCCTACATGGGGGCACGATGACGCCATTTAGTAAGGTGTACTGCACATCGATGGTGCACATGTCTTCAATCGCTGTAACCCTGCTTGAGTGGAGCTTGAACAAAGTTAGAATGTTGAGGAGCTGACAGTTGTTCGTCGATGCTCAGTGGTTCTCTCTGGGTACTCCGGCTTCCTCCACCTGTAAAACTGTCACGGTCACGATTAGCCATTGTGCATAAGTATGTGACCTCAAACACCAATAAATAAATAAGTAAATAATGATGCTATCCTGCTGTGCAGGGTGGCATCACCAAATTCACCCTCTGGGGGTCCTCATTCTGAAGATGACAGTCTGCTTATTTTCAGGCTTGGTTGGCTGATAGGGTCTGAGATTCCTTGTGAGAACCCCAGACCAGTTTTATTGAACCCCGTATCTAATGCCAGGGGTGAAAGTCACCTTAAGTGAGTGTAAAAAGCGATTGGATAAATTTAACTTCATATTTACTTTGCAGTCATATCGCCATAGATACCAAAAGTGTCCCTGTTGTATTGCGGAGGTGGGAGGGACAAAAGTCTTTTATACCCCCACTCAAGCCTAAAAATAATCTTCATTACGCTTCCAGACAAAATATCAAACACCAAATGAATGTCTGTCATTTAAGAATGATATCTGACACATTACAAAATGGAGTTTGAGCATTTCGAAAAATAATGTGTTTTGGGTGTACATGTACCTTCATCTTAAAACTGCTCAGAATTCATCCAACCATACCTTGTTTGGCAGGGCTCACTGAGCCCTGCCAAACAAGGTATGATTGGTTTCATTCTGAATTGGAAATGAATTACCGTTCAGACATAATTTAGATACATGTATGGCTATATCAAATCGTATTCCTTCACATGCTGTTTTTTTTGATGAGCTGTACAGTCACTTTGTTCACACTTCCCAACTTGCCAGGACCAGAAATCACATTAATCATTAATTTTAGGTTTGCTCGTCATGGACATGATTTCTAGCATGCATGATGTTCTGATGACTGAGCTTCATTGATAATTTTGACTGATGATTTTAAACTCAGACATTGGCCTTTTTTTGTACCTGGCATTGTCCTTGTCTGACCACTTATTTTTAGCTTAACTTGACATAGTCAAGATAAGCTATTGCCATCACGTGTGCGGAAGTCTGTGACGTCTGTTCATATTTTCCTTTAGCACGGGCTACACCCCACAGTTCTTGTCTGATCATCACGAAATTTCATATGCAGGTTTGGGGTCATGTCTAGATGAGAACGTCCCCTTTTGGTTGCAATCGGGCAACCGGTATGGCGGCCCGAGCCCAAAACCCGAAAACCATTAGCACAGTCTACAGGTTGTATTTATGAATGGATTTCATTGTAACTTGGTAGGATGCCTCTGTATAAAGCCTAGATGAGAACGTCCCCTTTTGGGCATAATCTATCAACCGTGATGGCTGCTCAAGCCCAAAACCCAAAAACTTTTAGCACAGTCTGCAGGTCATGTTTAATGTGGAGGGATTTCATTGTAACTTGGTAGGATGACTCCTTATGATGTCTAGATGAGAATTTCCCCATTTGGGCATGATCTGCCAACCATGACGACTGCCCGAGCCCAAAACCCCAAAACCTTTAGCACAGTCTACAGGTCATATTTATTGAGGAATTTCATTGTAACTTGGTGGGTTGACTTCATACAATGTCCAGATGAGAAAGTCCCCTTTTGGATGTGATTGGGCAACTGTGACGGCTACAGGGGCCCAAAGCCCGAAAACCTTTAGCACAGTTTAGAGGTCATATTTATGAAGGGATTTCATTGTAACTTGGTAGGATGACTCCAAATAATGTCTAGATGAGAATGTCCCATTTTGATCGCAATCATGCAGCCTTGATGGGTGCCTGAGCCCAAAAACCTTTAGCATAGGCAAAAGGTCATATTTATGGAAGGATTTCATTGTAACCTGTTAGGTTGACTCCATATAACGTCTAGATGATGACATCCCCTTTTGCTCGTGATTGGTCAGTTGTGATGGCTACAAGTGCCTGAAGCCCAAAAACCTTGAGCACAGTCTACAGGTCATATTTATGAAGGGATTTCATTGTAGCTTCTTAGGATCACTCCAGATGATGCCCAGATGAGATTGTCTCCTATGGTTGCAATCATTCAGCCATGATGGCTGCCCGAGCCCGAAGCCCGAAAACCTTTAGCACAGTCTACAGGTCATATTTATGAAGGGATTTCATTGTAACTTGGTAGGTTAACTTCATATAATGTCTAGATGAGAACGTCCCCTTTTGGACATGATTGGGCAACTGTGACGGCTAAAGGTGCCCAAAGCCCGAAAACCTTCAGCACAGTCTACAGGTCATATTTATGAGGGGATTTCATTGTAACTTGGTAGGATGACTCTAAATAATGTCTAGATGAGAACGTCCCATTTTGATCGCGATCATTCAGCCTTGATGGGTGCCCGAGCCCAAAAACCTTTAGCATAGGTAAAAGGTCATATTTATAGAAGGATTTCATTGTAACCTATTAGGTTGACTCCATATAATGCCTAGATGATGACATCCCCTTTTTGAAGTGATTGGTCAGCTGTGATGGCTACAAGTGCCCGAAAACCTTGAGCACAGTCTACAGGTCATATTTATGAAGGGATTTCATTGTAACTTGGTAGGATGACTCCAAATAATGTCTAGATGAGAACGTCCCATTTTGGTCATGATCATTCAGCCTTGATGGGTGCCCAAGCCCAAAAACCTTTAGCATAGGCAAAAGGTTATATTTATAGAAGGATTTCATTGTAACCTGTTAGGTTGACTCCATATAATGCCTAGAAGATGACATACCCTTTTGGTCATGATTGGTCAACTGTGATGGCTACAGGTGCCCGAAGCCCGAAAACCTTGAGCACAGTCTACAGGTCATATTTATGAAGGGATTTTATTGTAACTTCACAGGATCACTCCAGATGATGCCCAGATGAGATTGTCCCCTTTGGTTGCAATCATTCAACCATGATGGCTGCCCGAGCCCGAAGCCCGAAAACCTTTAGCACAGTCTACAGGTCATATTTATGAAGGGATTTTATTGTAACTTGGTAGGTTGACTTCATATAATGTCTAGATGAGAATGTCCCCTTTTGGACACGATTGGACAACTGTGACGGCTTCAGGGGCCCAAGGCCTGAAAACCTTTAACACAGTCTACAGGTCATATTTATGAAGGGATTTCATTGTAACTTGGTAGGATGACTCCAAATAATGTCTAGTTCAGCCTTGATGGGTGCCTGAGCCCAAAAACCTTTAGCATGTCTGTAGGTCATATTTATGGAAGGATTTCATTGTAACTTGTTAGGTTGACTCCATATAATACCTAGATGATGGCATCCCCTTTTTTGGTCGTGGTTGGTCAACTGTGATGGCTACAGGTGCCTGAAGCCCGAAAACCTTTAGCACAGTCTTCAGATCATATTTATGAAGGGATTTCATTGTATCTTTGTAGGATCACTCCAGATGATGCCCAGATGAGAATGTCCCCTTTTGGTTGCGATCATTCAACCATGATGGCTGCCAAAGCCCAAAAACCTTTAGCACAGTCTACAGGTCATATTTATTAAGGGATTTCATTGTAACTTGGTAGGTTGACTTCATATAATGTCTAGATGAGAACGTCCCCTTTGGACGCAATTGGGAAACTGACGGCTACAGGGGCCTGAAGCCCGAAAACCTTTAGCACAGTCTACGGGCCATATTTATGAAGGGATTTTAATGTAACTTGATAGGATGACTTGTTTTGGAATAATTTCACTGTAACTTGGTAACTTTTTTTTTATACTTTAACTGTGAGGGCCACATACATTAACTGTGAGGTCATATTAACCCATCCCTGAGCTCTTTAGTACAGTGTACACCTCATATTATTTTTATCATAAACATAGCATACAGGGAACAGACATGAACATATTCGCAATTATCACAATTCTTGTCTTATTTCATAATCCTTTCATAAACATTGAACATTATCCTTTTCATCAAACACAACACACAAGTTAAGCTACAGTGTCACTGACACTTTCATTTGGTATGCCCCCACTTCAAAGAAGTGGGTGCAAAATTGTAATCACCTGTACATTTGTTTGTGCTGTATGTCCGATATTTTTGTGCATGCAACTCAATATTGACATGCACACATTCCAGAATTTTTTACCTACAGTTTTAATTATCTTGCCTCTCATGACTTGAACTTAGATTTATTCTGGATTTCCAAATGAGACTCTTGTGTAAGCAACTCCTACATTAATAAACCGATTGCGATGAAACTTCTCAAGCATTATCACTAAATAATAAACACCTGCATATTTCCAAGTTTTCCATCTGTGATGATTTTAGCAAGGTTATCTCCCCTTCAACTTATAAAATTTAATTTAGATTTCTATTTGAGATCCTCATGTTCACAACTCCTACATTTATCAATCAATTTTGATGTAATTTCTTATACATTACGACTAACAAGTGAACATGCATGCATTGAAAAATTTTAAATCTGCAACGGTTTTATCCAGGTTATCTCCCAAGAAGATTTAATATAGCTTCCTATGAGATTCTTGTGTGTGCAATTCCTACATTTTTCAACTAATTTTGATCAAACTTCTCAAACATTATGACTAACAAGTGGACATGTACATATTCCAAAGTTTTTTATCTGTGACAATTTTAACCAGATTATCTACCTTGAACTAAGCTTTATTATGGACTTCCAAATGAGAATCTTGTGGGTGCAACTATTCCTACATTAACTCTTTATCCAACATAATGGCCAAAACTGACCAGTGCTAGTCACAAAAATCGCCAATGTTTATTATTTTTTTCATCTTAAAAACATAGGTTATGACCCCTTTTTGGAACGAGCTCATCGAGCTCGTTCCAATGATGGGTCATAACCTATGTTTTTGAGACAAAAAATGAGTTATTCAACAATTTTTTTTGCAAGTGTTGTCTGCTTTTCAGGTTAGGTAAAGGGTTAACTTTTTCTTGATCGCGCAATAACTTGAAAATGAATGCACTATGAATTGCCCGCATCCCGCCACGTAATATGCAATTCCCACAGCTGAAAAAATATTATTTTTCGAAGAATTTCAATAAAACCATATCATGTGACCCCTCTTTGGAACGAGCTCGTCGAGCTCGTTCCAAAGAGGGGTCACATGATATGGTTTTGTTGAAATGTTTTGAAAAAAATTAAAAAATGATATTTAAAATAATACATTTTGAAATCGTCTGCGTTGGGTAAAGGGTTAAATTAATTTCAATACAACGATGATAATTATTCTAACCCTTTACCTAACCTGAAAAGCAGACGACACTTGCAAACAAAATTCTTGAATAACTAATTTTTTCATTTTTTGTCTCAAATACATAGGTTATGACCCTCTTTGGAATGAGCTCAATGAGCCCATTCCAAAGAGGGGTCATAACCGATGTTTTTGAGACAAAAAATGAAAAAAAATAATGAAAATTAATTGGCGATTTTTGTAAATAGCACTGCTCGGTTTTGGCCGTTACGTTGGGTAAAGGGTTAATGCAAATCAAGTCTGATGAAGGGCATGCTTTTGAAGAAATAGGATGGTGAGAGCCCACCAATTGGGATTTGACACCCTTGGTCAGGGGACCTGGCACCATCATTCAAATTTTCTTCCATAGGGCCAAAACATGATAGAAACCAACATTAGTGAGTGACATGCCAAGTTGCAATAAACTGCAAGAAAATGAAAGTGTCAATGACACTAGCTTAACTTGACTGTGTGTTGTGTATGATGAAAAGGATAATGTTCAATGTTTATGAAAGGATTATGAAATAAGACAAGAATTGTGATAATTGAGAATATGTTACTTTTAACCAAAGTTACCAAGTAACAGTAAAATCATTCCAAAACGAGTCATCCTACCAAGTTACAATGAAATCCCTTCATAAATATAACTCAAGAGACTTTGCTAAAGGTATCTAGTTCATGTGTTGGTTTGACGGTCACTGCTGACTGATCACGACCACAATCGGAGAATCTCATCTGGATATCATACCAAGTTATCCTACCAAATTCCAATAAAATCCCTTCATAAAAACAACCTATAAGCAGTACCGAAAGGATCTAGGTCAAGTGACCAGGTGGCAGTAACAATTGACCAATCGTTATCAAAATATGAGTCTCATCTAGACATCATAACAAGTTATCCTTCCAAGTTATAATGAAATTGCTTCAAAAATATGAACTGTGACTGCTCAACAAATCTAGGTTACGTGCCTGAGCGGCTTTAACGGTTGACGGATCATGACCAAAATGTGACGTTCTCATCTAGACATTATATAGAGTCATCCTACCAAGTTACAATATAATCCCTTCACAAATACGACCTGTAGACTGTGCTAAAGGTTTTTGGGTCCGTGTAGCCATCACAGTTGACCGATTGTGACCAAAAGGAGATGTTCCCATCTAGACATTATGCAGAGTCATCCTACCAAGTTACAATGAAATAAATATGACCTGTAGTCTGTGCGAAAGGTTTTTGTGTTTTGGGCTTAGCAGGGTAGCATCACAAAATTTACCCTCTGTGACCCTCAGTGTGAATCAAAGTCTCAAGCCAAAACAGAAAGATGTACCTAGAGGATAAATTGGCCCACTGTATGGGATAGCATCAGCAAATTCACCCTCTGGGGATCTCATTTTTGCAAATGACAGGTTGCTTATATTCAGCTTGGCAGCAATATTGTTTTCAGCTCAACTTGGCGCCAAGTATGAGTTATTGGGATGGGTAGTGATTCATCTGTATGTCCATCCATCCATCCATCCATCTGGCCATCTATTCATCTGTCCATCCATCCATCTGTACACTCCTCTGTCCATGCACAATCCTTTAGCATTTCTGACCTGATCAGTATCAAATTTTATATGTAACTTTGGGGTATTGTCCAGATAGGATCTATCAAATATTTTCGAATTACAGTGGCCATCTTGGATTTGGCATATAAATTGTCAACAATTTCATTGGCACACCTTACAGGCTGCCTCTCTCACCCAATCAGTTTCAAACTTCCTATGTGGCTTTCAGTTAATGTCTAGATGAGAGCTATCAAAACTTTCTGACTTTCATTGAAAAACATGGCCATCTTGGATTTGGCATATAAATTGTCAACAATTTCATTAGCACACCCTGCGGACCAATCATATGCTAGCCTGGAAATAAGCAGACTCATCTGCAGAATGAGGTCCCCAGATGAAGAATTTGGTTATGCTACACTGCACAGAAGGATTGTATCACTGAATTTGCCCCCTGTGAACCACAATCTGAATGAAAGCCCAAACAGAAGAGATACCCAGAGATTACTTTGGCCTACGGTAGGGGATAGCATCAGCAAATTCTCCCTCTGGGGACCTCATTCTCAGACATTCTGCAAATGACAGATTGCTTATTTCCAGACTTGTTCATATGTAGCTTTGGTGTGATGTCTAGATGGGAGCATAGAATTTTTCTAAATTTCATTGAAAAATATGGATGGGAGTGGCCATCTTGGATATGAATTATCAACAATTCCATTAGCACATCCTACAGGCCACACCTCTCAGCCGATCTTTTTTAAATTTTATATGTAGCTTTGGTGTGATGTCTAGATGGGAGCTATCAAATTTTTCTGAATTTTATATTGAAAAACATGGGCACCAGTGGCAATCTGGGTTTTGGCATATAAATTGTCAACAATTCGATGAGCACACTCTACAGGCTCACCCGATCTTTTTCTGATTTCATATGTTTTGGTGTGCTGTCTTTTCTGTAGAAACTTGAGTGGATGACTTGACATTACAGGAACTTTCTATTTTGTTCAGTCCCTTCTTGGTCAAGCTGAGCTGCAGTGTCATTGACACTTTCATTATTAATTAGATCATTTTTATATTGGTTGAATGAATTGTTCCCTGATCTGGTGTTAAGAGACTATAATAATATTCCACAGGTAAAAAAAAGAAAACAGAGGCCCCACGGGACCTTAATCACTCACCTGATAAAATTGTTTGAAGAAGGATTTAAGGTCTCATTCAGCATCTATATGTTAATATAGTTAATCTAATTTAGCTGGGGGAGAAGGGTCTGTTGGGTGGGGTTTTTTTTTGGTTTTTTTTCATACACAGTAATCACTCAAACCCATTCAAAATTCATTTTGAATAAAAACGAGAAAAAAATCACCCAGTTGATCCCATCCACTCCCCCCCCCCCCCCCCCCCCCCCCCCACTCCAAACAGGGTAAAAGTTTTTTTTTTTGCATAAAATCACTCAAAACTTCTTCAACTCTTGTTCTCATGAAACCAAACATTTTGACCAACAGATCCTCCTCCCCATCCCCCAGGCCGCAAGAGGACTTGTAGAACTCCATTTGAACAAATATTAATGTAATGTACTCTCATTTACATCTAACTAAAGTTTACCGGCTCTGTTATGTGCGGGCACAGTTCATTTAAACAAATAGTAAATTCTACATCGAGTTTTGTGTTAAATTTCAAAACCCTCTGGTGCCCACCAAAATCAGTCAAGCGTACAGGCCTGAAAATAAGCTGTCTGACATTTGCAGAATGAGGTCCCTGGAGGGTGAATTTGATGATGATGCTATCCCATACAGTGGGCCAATTTATCCCTTGGGTACCTCTTTATGTTTAGTTTTGAAACCCTGATTCAGACTGATGTTCACAGAGGATAAATAAATTTAGTGATGCTACCCTGCTATGCAGGGCAGCATCACTAAATTCACCCACTGGGGACCTCATTTTGCAGATGTCAGGCTGCTTATTTTCTGGCTTGCAAGCGTAACACTTTAACAAATATTAATCTGAGAGTTATGGTAATGCTATATACCAAATATCCAAAGATTCTGCTTGGTGGATCTGAAGAAGATCTTTCAAGAATATTGTCCATGCTGCACTAAGTTAACTCTTTACCTAACACGAAAGACACTTGCAAATAACTATTTTTTTTCATTTTTTATCACAGAAACATAGCTTATGACCCCTCATTGGAACGAGCTCAATTAACTCGTTCCAATGAGAGGTCATAAGCTATGTTTTTGTGATAAAAAATGAAAAAATAATGAAAATTGGATAGTATTTTTTGTGAAAAGCGCTGGCCGGTTTTGGCCATTACATTGGGTAAAGGGTTAAAATTTGGGCTCCAATTGTTCAAATTGAGTCCGTGGGTTATTAATTTGAGCCCCCTATGGAAGCCCAAATTTTAACTTAGTGCATATGAGAACATTTCTTTAAAAACCCTTTTCTTTAGACCCACCAGTCGCCTCCCCGTGGGAAGCCCGGGAAGTAAGCAGCACTTGTTTACTGTGGTAAACCAGTTCCGCTTTACTAATAAAATAGGACCCAGTCACCAATGCTTGGGGTGGAAGTCCTCTAAAATGGGCAACATGTTGATCAACGATTGACTAAACTTGACTTCATCTTCATGTTGTGTCACGATTAGCCATGGTGCATAAATATGTGACGTTAACAACCAACAAACAAACAAACCAGACCCACCAGTCAGTATCCTTTCATATCAGTTATGTGATATCTCTAGTGCTGTGAAATTTATTCAAACTGAGTCCCTTGCTTAATATTTGGACTCTCTATAGGAGCCCAAAAACTAACTTAGTACATTATGAGGAATATTCTTTAAAAATCTTCTTTTTCAGATCCACCAGTCAGAATCCTTTCATATTTGGTAAACTACATCACTAGGAGGGCCAGATTAAAGTTTGTTCAAATCGCACACCTGGGTTAATACTTGGGCTTTCCATTGGAGCCCAAAGTTTAACTTACTGCAATGTGAGGGTAATAAAAAAGTTGCCCGCATATTTTTCACCAAAGTTACGGTCCTCACTGAGTCAGTTTTTCATGAATTTTTTTCTGTATGCAGTGATATCTTACCAGTACAGGGATGGAAATCAATGAAATTTGGTATGAAGGGTTTCTTGTGGCAAGCAGATCCTGCACAAGTTATAAAAATGTTGACTGCATATTTTTCACCAGTCACGCTCCTTACTTTGTCAATTGTTCATGCTTTTTGTCCGTCTTCAGCAATATCTCATCAGTGAGTGGAAGGAAATCAATGAAATTTGGTACGAGGGATCCTTGTGACAAGCCGTTCCTGCACGTTATAAAAAGGTTGTTTTGTCCATCTGTCCATCCATCCGCCCACAGCAATATCTCAGCAGTGAGTGGATGGATTTCAATGAAATTTGGTATGAGGGATCCTTGTGACAAGCTACTCCTGCACGTTAAAAAAAAGTTGCTTGCATATTTTTCACCAGAGTTATGGTCCTTGCATTTCAAAGACATGTGCTAAATTATTTCTCATAGTGGGGGGACCAAGCTTTTACGAATCTGCTTGTTAACTAAGTCGAATGTCGAGAAGCATCCATCAGTTTTACTGATTTTCTTGTACCAGTGAAGTAGAAATTTTACCACAGTCAACAAGCACTCCTCTACTTCCCAAGGTTTTGTTGGTTAGCACACCAAATCTTAAGGTTATGGTTAGTGCAGTTGAATCCAGCTGGAGGCTTTAATGTTTTGTCCCTATATCCTGATAAATTTGGTCTTTTGATTGGTCAGAATGCCTTGGACAAATAGCCATGGCAAAGGATGCACCCAACATCCAAGGTATATGAGAGCATGCAACATCCAGGGTACAAGCGCACGCGAAACATCGGGGGTATATGGTTTAAATGAAAGCTTTCCGATTTTGCTCGCCTCAAAATAAAAATTTGAACCAAAAAACCCGAAAATAGTCACAAATATCATCAGATTTCTGACAATTCAATCATAAAAATAAAATAAGAGCAAATAATTCATCCCCTGAGTACCAATGTGTTCTATGTACCAGTAGGCACATAGAACACACTAGAACTCAGGGGACGATTTGTCAACAAAATACTGCTTACTCGTTTCCTTAACGACCCAAGGGATGTAACTCTATCTGTTGTCTTCTGCGATTATAAAAATAAAATAATTATCACGAATTGGTCCAAGTGACTGTGGAGCTGATAAATGCATCCACAAATTTATTTCCACTATGCTTGTATTGTGTTTCAGATGGGACAAAAACATTATCTCTGCCAACATGTGTGGTATATGGAGATTTAATACCTGGATGTCTCATTTAAACACCTCGCCTGCGGCTCTGTGTTTAAAAACTGACATCCAGGTATTAAATCTCCATATACCATACATGTTGGCGGAGAAACTTATATAATGTCCTTCAGCATGACACTCTATCCCAGTGGCTCGGAAATATTTGTTTATGTATTGATATTTAAGTTGACTTCCAGCATCTATGCCTATATCTTGATTGTAACAAAGGCATGAAGTCAAGTTTAACCAGTCGTTCATACCTATGGTACCCTCTTTAGAGGACTTCCATCCCAGACATAGGTCTTATTCTATGTAAACCCAAACTTCTTTACCACAGCAAACAAGCAGTGCTCGACTCCCCAGGGTGGGGAAGGGAAGTCCTAAGTGGAAGGGCTAAAAGAAGGGCCTGATGTAATATCGCCCTTACCTGCATTCAGTATACAAAACTGAACTAAATGTGTCAGTATGACACGTATACCTCTGCAAGCAAAAAAAGTCTCAGAAAACGGATTCTCTTGAGTTTTGACATCATAAACTAAGTTCATGGTCAACAAGAGGTGCATACCACCAAACAATGACAAGAGAAGAAATAATCCATGATACCATGAAAGCTATTCCCATAAACAATCTTCATTCCAAATTTCGTTGAGAGCCGTGAACCCCAAAGCAGAGATATGAGGCGAACAGACGAAAACTTGGCTATTTTATGAGACAAACAGCAAAATTATTGTCTTTGTTTTACATCAAGGTAATTGCGAAGGACAGAAACACCTGTTACTGAAGTCTCGTGATGATCGGACCATTCACATAAGAGATGAAGAACAAAGACATAATGCCATGTGGGGAGGTGATTTGCATGTATTTTCTTTGTTTTACTGCAGGGACATGACTCATTTGAAAGCCATTCCCATAAACAATATTCATTCCAATTTTCAGTGAAATCTGATAACCCAAACCTGAAAAATATGAGGCGAACAGACAAAAAATCGGCTATTTTATGAGACAAACAGCGATTTTTCAAAGTTAAAAGGGGGGATAAGTCTAAAAAAGAGAAAATTAAAAAATATTATTGGAGACTCATTTGAAAGCCTTTCCCATAAACAATTTTCACTTCAGATTTCATTGAGATCCAATGACCCAAACCTGACATACGACGCGAACAGACAAAAAATAGCCTATTTTTGTATATTAAAAGGCCATAACTCACAGAAAAAATATTTCAACAGCAAAACAGCTAATGCTGCTTCAAGGTCTCATGATGGTGAACATCTCCATGAAATGTCATCGAGCAGTAATGTTGAAGTTATAATGCGAACAGAAACCTGAATTCGGACGGACAGACGCAATCCAGTATATCTCACTTTTTGAAAAAAAAGTGGGGGTATAATAACTCTGTTAAAATGATCCAACTGAGACCAAACTCGTTCTCAATTTGTAGGTATCCATGACAAAGCCATATACCAGAAATCAGCCAATTATCTCAATGTATGGGGGAAAAAAGTCTGGAAAACTGTTATTGCAGAATGATGGATAGAAAAGGGTAACATTATATGGCAAGGCATGAAAAAACCCAAGGGTGACAAAAGGACACACTGATGAATGAAGCCTGACTGAGCAAGTTCTTTGATAAAATTTCAGTCACCATTCACCACCTTTTTGAAGGGAAAACAGACAACAAAACAATCATATTTTTAAAAAACTTTTATTGAGGAAATAAACGATAAATTGTAAATTTCAGTGCATTTTGTTTGTATGTGTAAAATATAATACCCTAACCATAACATTTACGAAGAGATAAAGACATGTCAAGATATGTCAAATCATAGACCTTAAAAGATATTTTATCCAGTTGAAGTTCAAACTGTCCCACTCTCCTCAGTAACACAAATATTATCAGCTAAAAATATCAGCAACAAAGTAAGAATCCAGTTAACCCTTTACCCAACACACATGATATCAAAATATATTATTTAAAAAAAAAAGAAAAGTTTTCAAGAAATTTCAACAAAACCATACCATGTGACCGCTCAATGGAATGAGCTTTACAAGCTTGTTCCAATGAAGGATCTCATAATGTGGTTTCGGTGAAATTTCATGAAAAATATGGAGGACATCTCTAGTGTTTTTTGAGTGGATACTGAAAATTATCTCATGAGTGACCGAGACAAATGTTTATATTTCACGAGAGCTTGCACATGTGAAAATGACCATTTATCTCAATCACGAGCGAGATAATTTTCAGTATCCACTCAAAAACACAATATTTTCTTTTTATTATACGCTTTTTATAAGAATCTGATCATTCCTATCAATAATTCCACTTGTTTCAACCTTGAATTGATGCATGAAAGTTAACAGCTAATGTGCATTGATATGTGGTAGTGATTTGATTGATACTTGGAAGAGGATGTGTCTGGTGATCTAATTCAGCTGGCGGGTTTCATGCATCAAATCAAGGTGAAAAGGTGTTGAATTATTGCTGGAAATGATCGGTATCCACTCAAAAACACTAGATTTTATTTTCATAATACGTTTTTACAACAAACTGATCATTTTCAGTGATAATTTGACTCGTATTCACCTTGAAGTGATGTTTTGAAAGCTGCCATTTTGATTGATACCGTGAAAGTAAAAATTTCTATATCTTAACAGTGGGGAATACGATTTCTATCTTGCCGCAATTTTTTAGATAATCTATTGTTTAGTGTGTAATAAAATATTTTATCAAGTGCTTGATTTGTAAATTACACAGGCGGATACGGCCCGATACATCAGATGATTTTACCCATTGCACACTGATGATCTAATACCCAAATTTCAGGCGCAAATTTTACCCATTTATTTATTTATTGGTGTTGAGGTCATTTTCAGCATCTGTGACTATAACATGACCACAATATAGGTTCAGTACAGCCACCGTGGACTGGTCATAATCCAAGGGTGAGTAGTGATGTCCACGCATGTTTTTATCAGGTAATAAAAATCAGCATCATCAGCAAAATTTTAATTAATGAAGCACCGGGTTGTACCTGGCACTTCCTTAATTAAATTGTT
This sequence comes from Pictodentalium vernedei, assembly GCA_031216915.1. Lineage (NCBI taxonomy): Eukaryota > Metazoa > Mollusca > Scaphopoda > Dentaliida > Dentaliidae > Pictodentalium > Pictodentalium vernedei. The sequence goes on along the minus strand of CM062292.1, from coordinate 453,031,176 downwards.
AATGATTATTCCAATAATTAGTGGTTGGAATCTAATATTATTGCGTCTGAGGAAATATTGCTCATCCGTGGAAAGTCACCAGTACACAGAATCTGTACTGTATGAAATCAAGTTTAGCCCAGCATTTATACCTGTCCTGCCAGTTTTAACTGGTAGAGTGCTAAATTATTTTTGGACTGCAAAATTTGTCGACACATCTTTGCCTTGTTAAACTTTATGGGAGAGTGCCCATGGGCACTCTCCCATAAATTGTAACAAGGCAAATCCTTAAAGACCAAATAATTTTAACTTGAAAGATAATATGAAGTACATCCACTGAATATGAAGTCTTTAAGATGGGTTACTTGTACTTCGGATTAAAGCTCAAATATGGGCTTCCAGCACACTACCAGTTAAATGACTTCCACCCCAAGCATTGGTTCCAGGTCTGATTTCACCCATAAAGTAGAATTTGTTTACTGCAGTAAAAAAGTAACGATCCACTCCTCTGGGTTCCCATAGGGGGAATTCTACCCATAAATGCAACTCGGAAAGTAATATATATTTAAAATCCATTTCTTCATTTGCAAATTGTACCCATAAATGCAACTAGGAAATGAACCAGTTCAATCTCATTTGACAGAGCTTGTTGAGATGTCAAACAAGCATAAATTGGTTAAATTCCAATTTGCATTATGGGAAAAATTTGCCACTTGAAATTTGGGTATTTTGACATCAGTGCGCAGAAAGAAAACCCTTTACCTAAATAACTAGAAAATCTATCATGTGATATAAAAGAAAATGTCACCCAGGAGACACCCTCGAACCACGAGACGGCCTCAAATAAGCACTTAGCTTACTGCTGAATTCTCTTTCCAAGTTCAAGATATATTTGTTCTCAATGCTAATCAATTATTGATTGTCTTTTTGCCTGTCTTTTTTTTTGGAAATAAAATATTGTTTGAAGTAAAATGTCACTCAAATCTTTCTGAGGATCATGAACTATGCTTTTGGAACAAACAATAAAAAATGAAAATTTTTAATTTGAGATAAAATAATGAAGGTGCCATCTTCAAGTCGTGTTAGGTAGAGGGTTGAATCTATTTCACTGAATTCTACTTGACTGAATATTGGACAATATAATATCTATTAATTGCATATATCTTTACAGCACCAAACTATTAACCATACACTCAATGGAAATTTGATATGTTTGTCACATATTGGTTGAAGTCGATACCCTTGTTGAATGAAAAAGCTATTTTCATCTGCAACATAATATTTTACAAGAATGTTCGAGTTTTTAAATTTCAACATCATCAATTTCCTCCAAAATGAAAGAAATCAAATATCCATTTTATCTTATTACTAGTTCTGTTTCCGTTTCACTACCTAAGACCATATTCCCCATAAAACCCCAGTCTTTTGGCAATGCCATAAATCAAGTGTGGAGAGTGGGGAGGCAAAAAAACACTTTTCTGCTACCTTTCGCAGTAGAAAAATATAGTTCCCTTCACCCACACACTTCAATTAACCTCATGTTTGGCTTAGAAGGTTTATCCCTCAAAGGTGAAGCTCTAGAGTTTCTCCCCAGAGAAGAAAATTAACGTTTCATATCAATTTGAGTACCTTGAGTGCTTTTCAGGGGCCTTAAATACGCAGGAAGTAAATGCAAAATTTTTGAAAATGTCTAGAAGACAGTACACAAGAAGTGCATAATCGAGTTGTGGCTACTTTCTTCATGCACTCTCTACTGAAAATCAGAAACGTTATTCGTAAATTCGTAAAAATTCACTAACAAGATCAAAATTTGTAAAAATGAATGAATTAAGGCCAATAACTCTGTAACGAGAAATCAGACCAGGCCAGTTTTCGAACTTGCTCGAGATATTATTGGAAAAGACCTGTATGGCAAATCTTAGTCAAATCGGAGAACGTTTGTTCAAGTTATTGCACTAAGGAGCTCAAAATTTGTAAAATTTACTAATTAAGGCCCATAACTCTGTAACCAAAAATATTGCCATGCCAGTTTTCGAATTCACTTGAAATATTATTACCGGTACAAAAGACCTGTAAGACAAATATTAGTCAAATCGGAGAACGTTTGTTCAAGTTATTGTGCTAGCAGTGCAAGGATGCACACTGACCGCCGCAAAACCATAGGTCTTGGTTGTTAACATAACTCGACCAATAAAGCAGTGTATCAGGGATTCAGACATGAGTGGTTGTATTTATAAAATTGACAGTTTTTCAGAAAAAGAAGGAGGGGGTTGGGGGGGGAACAATTCCCATTTTTCTCACATAAGCATTGCTTTTCAGAGGTATCATCAATGAATTCAAAACTTTTTATGTCAGTAGGACTGAACGAATTACCACAATAAACAAACACTAATCCGCTCCCTAGCATTCCATGGGAACACTGCTGTAATATACCGTTAGAGCTGGATAAAATAAATCTTCGCACAAATAACAATATGTAAATAAACAAATATGTACATGAAACAACCATGTGAAAATAGCACCTGGTCCAAGTATATATATAGATATAACGTGAGATTCATAAATATACATATAAGTTAATCAATGGTTGGCGGTGATTTATGAAAACTAAGAAATAGGGCTGTTGGACATTGTTTGTGAGATAAGCGATATGAAATGTAACCGTTTACCTGATGTAATGCCAATAACTCGCCAATACAGTGGAGCCCACTTAATTGGATATCTCTTAATTGTATATCCCTGTTAATTGAATATAATTTTTAAACACAAAACCATTTACCATACCTTCAGTAGAAATTTGATCTGTTAATTGCATATGGGTTGTAGAGTAAACTCCTGTTAATTGTATGAAAATTTTTATAATATGTCGAAAAAAGTACTGTGACACGCACCAAATTCCCCTTATTTATCAACCTTTTGGCCTCACTACATTCAACACAGGCATTTATTCTATTATATCTTGTTTGACAGAGCTCTATGAGCTCTGTCAAACAAGATATAATAGAATAAATGCTCAGTTTACTTCCTGAAGACAGGAAACTGACAAAATTCCTGTTAATTGTATACTCCTGTTAATTGAATAATTTTCTCTGGCAAAATGGATATTCAATTAAGAGGATTCTACTGTACTACCTGGTATTCCCAATAATTGGCATTCAAATTTGTAATTTTTTTTCTATTTTAAGCTAAAATATATGGCTTATGACCCTTCACTGAAACAAGCACACTGAGCTTGTTTCAATGAGGGTAATAAATTATGTTTTTGAGGCAAAAACTGAAAAATATTTGTTATTCAAAATTGTTTTATGCAAGTATCTTCTGGTATCCAAATTTGGCGAAGGGTTAAAGAGAATGGATGAGAAAGTGTAGATTCTTTGATATTTTAGTTAACCCCTTAAACACTGATGTCAAAATATTTAAATTTCAACTTGGAAATTTACCCACAATGCAACAAGGAAATTTAATCAATTCAATCTTGTGTGACAGATCTCAACTGACCTCTTTTCAACAAGATTGAATTAGTTAAATTCCTTGTTGAATTATGGGGAAAAATTTGCTGCTTGCAATTTTGACATCAGCATGCAGCGGGTTGATGTCTGAGGCACCTTGGCATTGAGGACGTTACAATCGAGGAATCCATGCAGTTTCGGAGTCCATCTATATTTGGCTTAAACTATTCCATCCATGTTAAAATTAATGTAACTGTAAATAACGCTTCACAAGCACTTGATCACAGAAAACAGTTCTGTAGCTCATGCTGAAGAAGCAACAGTAGATACCCTACATCACAGATGTCAGAGAAATATTTGAATGATGAAATGTAGTGTAGCTCACTTAATTGGATATCTCTTAAGTCTATAACCCTGTTAACTGAATATAATTTCCCAACACAAAACCCTTTACCATACCTCCAGTATAAATTTGACCTGTTAATTCAATATAGGTTATAGAGTAAACTCCCGTTAATTGAATAAAAAATCTTGTAACCTGTCAAGAAATTACCATGACTCTACCCTTTGTTTTCCTTTGTTTACAGACCTATTTGGACTCAATAAATCCAATGCAGGCATTTAATCTATTATATCTTGTTTGACAGAGCTTGTGAAGCTCTGTCAAACAAGATATAATAGAATAAATGCTAAGTTTATCTCTAGAATACAGGAAAGTGACACAATCCCTGTTAATTGAATACTCCTGTGAATAATTTTCATTGGCAAAGTGACTATTCCATTAACAGGGTTCCACTGTGTAGCTATTATCAACAATCTCTCTTACCAACTTGGACACAACACAATAATGACATTAATTCTTCACCTGCTGAGTGGGGGGTGCGGTGGCACTGCGGTAACCGGTTCTCATCAGATCACCAAAGTTAAGCAACGTCGGGCCCGGTTAATCATCCGATGGATGACCATCTCAGTGACCGATTTGGACTCCTACGTTGTGTCCTTGGGTAAGGCACTTAACCCTGATTGTCCACATGGGGGCACAATGACGCCGTGTACTAAGGCATACTGCACGTCGATGGTGTGCATGTCTTCAACCAATCTAACCCTGAATGTGCTGCAGTGTGGAGTTACGATGTTGGGGAGCTGCCAGCTGCTCGTCGTTGCTCGATAGTTCTCTCCGGGTACTCCTCCACCCATAAAACTGTCACGGTCATAATTAGCCATTGTGCATAAGTATGTGACCTTAAACACCAATAAATAATAATTCACCTGCTGAGTAATTTCAAAATGTTTTCTATCAAATCTAGTCATGGCTGCTTGAAGCAACCACGACTAGATTTGATGAAAAATTGATGTAAATTTAACTCAAGAAATCATTGGTCAAAAAGTCCAATCAATTTACAGGCAGAAATTGGGTTAAATGTGCCCAAATTATACTTATTGCATCAGCAAGAGATTTCTTTACCTTTGCAGGAATATCCGCCAGCAGAGTGCGAGGAGTTAATATCAAATCTTGTAAAACCAAATGCAGGAGCACAGGGCCAACGTTAACCCTTTACCTAACTTAATGGCCAAAACCAGCCAGCGCTATTCTCAAAAATCGACAATTAATTTTCATTTTTTTTCTCTAAATAAAACAAAGGTTATGACCCCTCATTGGAACAAGCTCATCGAGCTCGTTCCAATGAGGGGTCATAACCTATGTTTTTGAGAAAAAAATGAAAATAATAGTTATTCAAGAATTTGTTTTGCAAGTGTTGTCTGCTTTTCATGTTAGGTAAAGGGTTAAAAATATTTTAAAATCGTAAATGAATGAGTTTTGACAACACTCATATTATTATCCTAGTCGATCTATTTATACATTTCAATTCTTGTTATTCTACTTTCCATCCTCAACACTGAAGGACTTACTTTTTGAGTCAGCGTTTATCCGAGTCTATGTTGGTGGCAAAGTAGTGCCTGCCCCAATAAGTGTTAGATCACACAATGCAGGCTTATTGTGTGATCTTGGAGATTTTAGGAAATCAGTGGGCTACCGGCACCGACCTGGTACCAATAGTCTACTAATGCCCTAAAAATTGCTCAGATTGCATAATCGGTCACAATTTGTTACATGATTTTCTGGAAGAGTGTCTCGAAACCCTGCTAACATTTCATTTCATTTTAGCCCTTTCTCATTCAAAATCACTGTATCCCCTGAATAGATTGATTACACTATTTTTTGTCTCAAAAACAGGTTTTTGACCCCTCGTTGGAACAAGCTCATTCCAACGAGGGGTCATAACCTATGTTTTTTGAGACAAAAAATGAAAAAAATTAGTTATTCAAGAATTTTTTTGGCAAGTGTTGTCTGCTTTTCATGTTAGGTAAAAAGTTAACAATCTGTTTCATCGACATTACAATCAATTGCTATTATTTGGTTTGAACATTGCAATAATAATAATTGTCTTTGTTCTGTTCAATAATAAGAATTGTCTTCAAATTTTAATCTGAAAAGATTGTTGACATCGCTCTCATCACATGCAGTGTACAACAGACTTTAGCTGCTTAACCCTTTACCCAACGTAACGGCCAAAACCGGCCAGTGCTATTCTCAAAAATCGCCAATTAATTTTCATTATTTTTTTCATTTTTTGTATCAAAAATATAGGTTATGACCCCTCGTTGGAATGAGCTCGTCGAGCTCGTTCCAACGAGGGGTCATAACCTATGTTTTTGAGACAAAAAATGAAAAAAATTAGTTATTCAAGAATTTTTTTTGCAAGTGTCGTCTGCTTTTCATGTTAGGTAAAGGGTTAAAGCAGGACCATTTCTTATTTTTCATTGATCACCTCAGCTTTATATAAGATATTTAGCACACAAACATCAACCTCTCAGCCAGACGATTCCCCAATTTCAGAATGGTTTATTTGCTTCACTCAGCACTTCTGTATCTTCTAACGAACTGAAATAAATGATTCTCCGAAACAAAAAGAAATAAGGTGGGGGATGATGCACCCTCCCTTACCCCACCCAAATAATTCTTCCATTTTTGTTTGCATTTCAGAGAGTATATTGTTTAAAAATTTCTCAAATGGAGCAAACCATATTCGCTCGGTTTCATACTCTACATTTATACTTGGGCAAAAAAAAAAGTTTGGGTTCTCAGGCAATCCCTCATTCAAACTGAACCTTTTTCTTGGACAGCACTGAACATTTTTATTGCACTGTCTTCCAAAATTAGTATTTATGAGAGTTTGAAACTTTTAACAAAAATAAAAATAAAAGCGTCTACCCCTCATTGATTTAAAAAATTAATTGCTCGCGAAACAAATGTAATGTTTTCATTTGGCCTTACTATTAATACAAAGCATAAATGCATGCATTTCCTGCCTGCTCTCAAATAGGTTGTTCTCTGCCCCTCCCCTTTCTATGTTCTGAACCCTTGCCAATACTCACATTCAAACTGCTTCCTTCCTCTGACCCACTATTTAACTCCCATGGAAAGATACGATGAGAATTAATGAACTGCACCGTGTGCCAGATCAGAAATTCAGGGATGTCTTTTCAAATCTGTGCTCCTGCGTCCCCTGCATGTTCTCTACCTATCTGCCACCATTACCATGCAGCCAGTAACAATCAGATTTCGATTTGATGAGAGGTCCTGCTTGTGAGCAAACAACTATAATATCCAAAAGGAATATATTACGAGTATATACAAAAATAAAAACATTCCCAACAGATAATATTATTCTAACATAAGGCCTCACAAAGTAGATCTGTTTCTCAGGCCATTTTTTGTAAAATTGTATGTTGGTTGGCATTTTTTTTATTTTTGTAGTTATTTTTTTGTCATCAAAAGTTCATGTTCTTGGTTTGTTTTATGTTTTTGGCCTCATAATCTACAGAATAGCATGGGTGGTGGTGCATTTCGTCCCTTGTGTGCAAGAAGGCTTTGCGATGCTAAAGCATTGCGAAGCCTTGCTATGCTCAAGGGACAAATTTATCAATTTTATTAACTTACGTAAAATATTAGATAAAAACCATTTAACCCCCTGCACACTGATGTCGAAATATCTAAAGTTCAGGGTGCAAATATTTCCCATAATGCCACTAGAAATTTAACCAATTCAATCTTGTTTGACAGAGCTCAATGAGCTCTGTCAAACAAGATTGAATTGTTTAAATTCCCAGTTGCATTATGGGAAAAATGGCTACTTCAAATCTGGATATTTTCACATCAGTGTGCAGGGGGTTAAGTTTGCATTGGTTATAAAAAGAGAACACGAGGCAGCCAAAAGGACCATGCCAAAGGGCCTGAGAAACAGATTTTTAACTTTTTTAGGCCTAACACTAATCCGTATACCATTTGTACCTACGACAATAATTCATAAAGTATGTTTTGTTCGAATTTTTATTAAACATAGCCCCTGCCCGCTAAAAAATAGTTTTCACTAAGATACGATGATGATAAAGATGATGATGATGATAAATTTTTAATATTTTGGGGTAAATTTATAATATTTTGGGGGTAATTATGGCTACTTTGGGGTAATGAGTATCAGCACAAAAAAAAACAATGCCCTTGCCGGGCAGAGTTACCAGAAAGAATTTCAGATCTATCTGGTAGGAAATTCTCTATGTCCAAAAACCTGCGAAAATCATTCGCGTCATTTACCCAATGGCTATCTGAATATATATTGCACCAAATTTGTCAAAAATATATGTTCTGGTCAGGCCTGAAAATAAGCTGTCTGACATTTGCCGAATGAGGTCCCCAGAGGGTTAATTTGACGATGGTAACCCATACAGTGGGCCAATTTATCTTCTGGGTACCTCTTTCTGTTTAGTTTTGAGACCCTGATTCAGATTGAGGTTCACAGAGGGTAAATTTAGTGATGCTACACAGCAGGGTAGCATTAGTAAATTCACCCTCTGGAGACCTCATTTTGCAGATGACAGTCTGCTTATTTTCAGGCTTGGTTCTGGTCTTCAAAAACTACACACATCACATTTCGTCACATAAAGCCCTTTTTTCACAAATATGTCAAATTCACCCATCAATGTGTCAAGGTCGAGATCACAGTTGTAACTCTTTACCCAATCTGAAAAACAGACGACACTTTAAAAAAAAAATTTCTTGAATAACTAACAGTTTTCATTATTTACCCAAAAAAATCATTCCAATGAGGTGTCATAAGATCTGTTTCAGAGGTAAAAAAAAAAAAATCAGCAAATTCACCCTCTGGGGACCTCATTTTGCAAATGACAGGTTGCTTATATTCAGGCTTGGCAACAAGGTGTCATTTGCAATGCTTTTGCGTTGCAGATGGTGCCATGTTGTACTCAAGGTATAATATAAAGCATCAGAACTCACCCCGCAGAATATATAGCCTCTTGGATGATTTTTGACCAGCTTCTGTCATTATACCTGTCTCCCCTACCCACCTAATTGCCATTGGCAGACGTAAACTACTTTAGAACAGAATACTGAAGAGTTTCTCAGTTACAGTTCTCAAAAGTAAAGACTTTTGCACTCGTCATCCCCTGAGTTCCAATGTGTTCTATGTGCCAGTAGGCACATAGAACACATTGAAACACAGGGGATGTAGTGTAATTCTGGTGAAAAAAAGGCAGCTGTCCCCTCACCCCACAGTTTCTGGTGCCCTTGAAAATCACCATGAAAATTGGTATGTTTCAATTAGATTTACTGTGCAAATACATCCTTTAGAATCTCTTAGCTGATGCAAGATTTTTCTTGGTCGACATTTGTCACTCTGCTTATTTTCAAATCAGATGGGCCACAGAGGATGAGAATGTTCACTCATCTCAAAATGACAGGCTTGGACTTGTGCACAAAGATATCTGAAGCAGATTCATTAGATTAAGGGTTGGATATAATAACTGTTTGTATCATATTAATCATACCATATTACTTCATACAAAAACATCTTCAATCTTTCACCATGAAAACAAAAATTTTAATACTATACCAATCAGGGACCAGCCTAGGGGGAATTTTAGGGAGACTTCATGTCTCCTTCCAGAAAAAATAGGGAGACTGCAGAGTCAAGTCTGAAAGTGTGAACAGGACCAGATGTAAGAAGGTTCCTTGGAAGGTACTTTTTCAAGATCCTTCATATGCACACTTGTGCCCCATACAAAGCTTTTCTTGTCATCACTAAAGCTTTTTTTTCAAGTGTTTCAATTCCATTCATGCTGTTCTTGGAACAGACGGACCAACAGTTAACAGTCGTCAGCAAAACAAAGTAAATACAGTGTTAGAAAATACGTCTGTTGTGTATACATTTTCAGCAGAGATTTTTCGGCATCGTAAGCAACGTTACCTACTTTCAAACTGGGTTATTTTGTTGAGTCGCATAAGTCACCTATTTTCGTTTCGACACTTGAAGCTCCGACTGAAACAGAACAAAATAGAAATAAAAAATCCGCAAAATGCAACAATGGACAATTGATTCTCCTGAGATTTCAAAATAAATGGTCACTTATTTGACGAATGAAAATGCCCATTTATCACACTCAAGCCCATTCGATTCTTGAAAATAATCGTTTTTATGTAAACCTCGGATCACTCAGTTCAGCTTTCCTCATTTTGGCCAATTTTTAGAGGGCAACTATTTTTCTTGTCGACTTTGGGCTTGGATGGCCAACATAATCACCCTAGTCACCCTCACGGCTGGTCCCTGATACCAATACTTTCTTTGAAACTCTCGCTTTCACTCAAAAATCGTGTGACTACCTTAACAGAGTCAGTTCAAGTAACATAAAATAAAATATATCATGGCAAGAAAATTGTGGTTATTGTTTTTGTGGAAGTTTACAAATCTCACAAGCAGTTAGGTTTACACGAGTATTATTAACAGGTTCCATGCAGATTGCCTACCTTTGGATTCTGATGGAAAATTTTACAGGTACACATTTTAGCTTTTACATAACGTAATGGACATATACGACCAGCACTACTAATGATATCCATATTTGTATGGTTTTATTAAAAAATTGTGAGAATTTTTTTCCGAAAAATGTGAAATTTATTTTTTTAAAAAGCTGTAATAGGTAAAGGGTTAATTACCAAAGTAAACAAGCACTGCTGCATTTACAAGGTTTCCAGTAGGAATGCTACCCAATGGACAGGAACAATGCCCATGTTGCCGGGTGCCAATTGCACTAGAAATTTTGATTTGGTACCATAAAATTTTCGTTGGCTAAAATTTTGGCAGCAAAAAAAGAGACCTATTTTACCAGTAGACAAGAACTCGCAGCCGCTAAGCTCAGTGGATTAACAGTGCTATGTCTATCAATCTGTTATTATCTAATGTTATTATCTAAGTATAACAGGTGTATGTACCAACATTCAATCTAACCATCAATTGGTTGAGTGCTAGAAGCCACTATCAGGACTTTCAAATGAAAGTGTCAATGACACTGTAGCTTAAGCTCTAGATATTATACAGTCATCCTACCAAGTTACCATGAAATCCCTTCATAAATATAACCTGTAGACTGTGCTAAAGGTTTTCAGGTTTTGGCTCGGGCAACCATCACGATTGACCGATCGCGTCCAAAAGGGGACGTTCTCATCTAGACATGACCTAAAATCTGCATATGAAATTTTGTGACGATCGGACAAGAACTATGGGGTGTAACCTGCGCTAAAGGAAAATGTGAACAGACTCACAGACTAACAGATGCACAGACTAACAGACCTCTGCATGCGTGATGGCAATAGATTAACTTGACTTTGTCAAGTTAAGCTAAAAATGAGAGTACCTGTGTAAAAGCCAACATTGTCCTCACTCATGTTCCATATTCAGTCAAATGCAAATAATATTTTATTTATACAAATTGGTTCTATTAGAAATCATTGGAGAGTGCATTTTCTTTGGCACTAAAATATTCAGAATATGGCTAAAAATTTGGACACGGACAGGTTCAGATCAGCGTGAAGACTGAACAGGAGTATTCACTTACCAAAATTTGTCAATTTTTGTACTTCAAACCAAGTACAGTTGAAACTAGAAGTCATGTGACTGTATTTTGCCCCAACTTTTGTCCCTGTCAAACTATTATATTTATTTATTTATTGGTGTTTAAGGTCATATATTTATGCACAATGGTTATTCATGACCGTGACAGTTTTATGGGTGGAGGAAGACGGAGTACCCGGAAAGAACCACTGAGCAATGATGAGCAGCTGCCAGCTCCCCAACATCGTAACTCCACACTGCTGCACAGGCAGGGTTAGATTGGTTGAAGACATGCGCACCATCGACATGCAGTACGCCTTAGTACAGGGCGTCATCGTGCCCCCATGTGGACAATCAGGGTGACGTGCCTTGCCCTAGGACACAACGTGGGAGTCCGAATCGATCGCTCAGATGGTCACCCATCCAAGGATTAACCGGGCTCGACGTTTCTTAACTTTGGTGATCTTACGAGAACCGGTTACCGCAATGACACCGCGCCCCCATTAGTGTAACTAAATTCCAGTGGAAAAAACAAAGTGCCCTACTCTTACAATTCTATACATGTACCAGTAAATAGAGATCACTAACATCATTCCTAAAACTCTACTGCAGACCAGTTCTTGTACATGTAATGACGTAAATAGATATTAAGATTCAACTGCAAACACTTGCAAACTTTCATCACATGGACAGGGTGCAACCCGGGGGTCCATGTGATGAAAGTTTGCATGTGCTTTGTCCGTAGAAATTGTGAATAATTTTTAAGTGAAAAATCTATCCCATGGCAATTTCGTAGTAATCCATCCTCCACACAATGTTGTCTTTCTGTTTGATTGGTTCAGTTTGTGATTTCACTATCGACATTGCTAATAGCATGTTATATTTTGCGTTGCACAGCGCAAACGCTCTTGTGTATTTCAGACTGCTTCATTCTTGTGCAGTAAGGAGTGCTTTAACTAACGAGCATTTTCTGCACTAATTTTGACAGAACTTCTCCACTACTGTATATAAATATCTTGTAATTTGTGTAATTATCCTATTCAACTTCAGCACAGAACCAGTTAAAACTATAAGCTGATTTGGCAAAACATTCATAAATGTACCACTTGAAACAGCTGCTTAACCCTTTACCCAACACAGACAATATCAAAATTTATTTTTTTAGATTATTTATAAATATTTTTTCAAATTTTCCACAGAATTCAACAATACCATATCATGTGACCCCTCATTAGAACGAGCTCGATGAGCTCGTTCCAATGAGGGGTCACATGATATGGTTTGGTTCAAACTTTTTGAAAAAATAATTTTTTTCTAACTGCTCAATTTGGAAGTTTCAAGGGCAGATGTGACCCTTTCATTGGGTAAAGGGTTAAAAGATACAAAAAATTGTCTCTGTGAGTGTCACAAGATACTGGATAATATCTGGTGCCATTTAAAATGATCTTTTAAATGAGGCTACAAAAAAGAGAAACCTTTGGCAATATTTTAAAACAAAACTCTGGTAACAGTTGAAATAAGTTGAAAGAAATTTTTTTTTTTATATAAAACCAGTATCTGATACTGATTATTGGAAAGCTCTCTCAAAGAGCTTTCAAACAATCACTATCAGGTTATGGTATTATCTGCGGAGAAAAAATTGAAGAATTTCTTGCACAGTATAGTCTTTCTTTATCCCATGTGACATCTTTCTTCATCTAGGAAAGTTATTAATTTATTTACATGTTGGTAATAATGGTCATTTTCAGCATCTGTGGCTATATCATGACAGCAACGCAAGAATATAGTCAAGTTTAGCCAATTGTTTCTACCTACACTGCCAACTTCAGAAGAGTTCTGCCACAACATTTGTTATTTATCTATTGGTGTTTAAGGTCACTTCCAGCATCTTTGGCTATCTCATCACCACAACAAAGGTATGAAGTAAAGTTTAACAAATCGTTCCTACATATGCTACCTACTTTAAGAGGACTTCAACCCCAGGTATTAGTTCTGGGTCCTATTTTACCAGTAAAGCAGAACTTGTCTACAAAAGTAAACAAGCACTGCTTCACTTTCCGGGGCTCCAAGCATTGTTTACCTAGTCCTATTTTACCAGTGAAGCAGGACTTGTTCACCACAGTAGACAATCACTGCTCTATGGTTGCCACAAGGATCATCTAGGATGGTGACAGTACTAATTAAGTGGGATATCAGTATGAGGATTTTCTCGTCAGTTTTCTTTGTTTATAATGCTATTTTCCGATAATGTGTGTGAGAAAGCTCTTTAAGACAGCAGTCCAAGTATAAGGAATTTAAAAAAAAAAATCTTGTTCTTCCAACTTGTTCATCAATTTTTCAATACCCTGAAAATAGTTGGAATTAGATTTAACTTACTCTGTTATGTGGAAAAAACAATGTTTTCTGCAGTTAAAATTTCCCATAATGTGGTTGTGAATTTAACCAACTGTATCTTGTTTGACAGAGCTTCGTGAGCTCTGTCAAACAAGGAATAGTTGGTTAAATTTTCAATCCTACAAGTACAAACAAAAGCTTTTGCGGAAGGCAATTATACCCCCACTGCAGTGCTGGACCGATGAAGCATAACTAAGGTAAGGGCCATAACTCTGGTGAAAAATATGCGGCAACTTTTTTATAACATGTGAAGGAGCGGCTTGTCACAAGGACCCCCATACCAAATTCCACTAATATCAATCCGCTCACTGCTGAAATATCGCTGTAGATGGACAGATTTTTTTTTTTTTATTAGGGTTTAACGACACATTAACAGCCAGGGTCATATCATGTCAGTGACAGTTTTATGGGTGGAGGAAACCGAAGTACCCGGAGAGAACCACCGAGCAACGACGAGCAGCTGCCAGCTCTCCAACATCGTAACTCTGCACCGTGGCACAGGTAGGATTAGATTGGTTGAAGACATGTGCACCATCGACGTGCAGTATGCCTTAGTACACAGCGTCATCGTGCCCCCATGTAGGCAGTCGGGGTTAAGTGCCTTGCCCAAGGACACAACGTGGGAGCACGAATCAGTTGCTGAAATGGTCACCCATCCAACCACTAACCGCGCTTGTTGCTTAACTTCGGTGATCTGATGAGAACCGGTTACCGCGACGCCACCGCGCCCCAGATGGACAGATGGTTGACAACTTATTTCAACTGATAATGTAAAGTGTGCACCAGTTTTAAGTCAAGAGTACATGTTTACCATAACAACACATGGAAACTAAATGTATAAAAATACAATGCTATGGAAACAAAGAGCAGCCAACTTTTAGTGGCATCTTAAGATAGTAGTCTTGGATACAGAAAATAGGAAGTTTAACATTCACAATACCCAACAGAAAATACACAGTATTGATAAACTGACTTCATATAAAAAATATAACAATTTCTGTTACATTAAAAAGCAGATATTAAAGATATGTTAATATTACTATAAACTGAGCAGTGGTCATAATACAAAGAAATTTTATTCAGTAATCTTCTATCCTGCACCCAACCAAATGGTAATATTAATATTTATTTGTTGGTGTTTAACCCTTTACCTTACCTGAAAAGCAGACGACACTTGCAAAAAAAAATTCTTGAATAACTAATTTTTTTCATTTTTTGTCTCAAAAACAGAGGTTATGACCCCTCGTTGGAACGAGCTCGACAAGTTTCTGAGACAAAAAATGAAAAAAATTAGTTATTCCAGAATTTTGTTTGCAAGTGGCGTCTGCTTTTCAGGTTAGGTAAAGGGTTAAAGTAAAGCTGGGTACAGGAAGAAGCAATCTCAAAGCAATAGCACCCAACAAAGTTCAGCACTGATACAAGTAACATATAAAAATATAACAACACTGTCTTCTTTATAAGAATAACCTTCTATAATGGCACAGCACCATGTGGATACTTACCAACACAAACAGGCCTTGTATTTTGAAATGTTGTCAAGGCCTACCAATAGGCCTTGTAGAATTAACTTTGGGGGCCTAATTTAGTGTCATCAGGGCCCGATTTCATTCAACTTTATGGTTAAATATAAACATTTTTGGGACTGGTCTTGGTACCTTTCATACTCCGCCCCCACAAAATGCAAGGTGTGCACAAACTGCCCCAATATTAGTTTTTCTTTGAAATCAAAGTGATGCAATCAGGGGTCATAAATAATACACTGGAATAAAATAAAAAGTTAAATAATTGGCAACTTTATAATTTTTACGGCAGATCAATTATTTATCAGAGATGAGAGTTGTGTAAATTAGTTGAAATTTGCTGAAATTCTTAAATTTTAATAAGAAAATTGGTAAAAAATTATGTTGGTTTTTTCCCCCAAAATAAAGGGCATATAGTGAAATTATCAGGTGACAGACATTTCATTTATATAAATTTACAAGAAAATGGTCTGTAAGACCATTTTTCATGTAAATTTACAGAAAGCTTAATTTCAGAATTTTAGTTGTCAATTAGATGAAATCAGAAAACTTGCTGAACTCTCCCGATTTATTTATTTATATATTGGGATCTTATCACACTTTTAACAGCCAGAGTCATATTATCAGACTACCTAGAGAGAACCAACATACATTGGTAAGTAACCATCCAACTTTCCCATCACAAGCAGGGTTAGCATCGTTTAAAGGCATGTGTACGATAAACATGCAGTACACCTTAGCATATTTCACAGCAGTGCTCCCACATGGGCAGTTGGGAGTAAGTGTCCAAGGACATAATGAAGATGACAGTGTGAAAGGACATAATGAAGATGACACAGGTCAAGATTGACTACAACCTTTCGACCTGAAGTCCAATGCTCTAATCAACGAGCCCTTGCACCCCAGAAGATCAGAAGTTTTAATCTTTCCTAAAGGAACAAAGAACTTACCCCTTAAGGGACTAATTCAGACTTTTATCACTTTTTTCTATGACTATAAGGCAGCCAAAACTTGCCTTGATACAAATGCAAAGTAACAGTATGAGCTCTGTCAAAATATAGCAAAAATGTATAAAATTATCCAGACCCTTAAGGGTTAAGGCAATTTGTAAGAAGTGAATCATCAATAACTAAATATTTTCATTATTTCTTCAACCCTTTACCCAACGTAACGGCCAAAACCAGCCAGCACTATTCACAAAATTCACCCTTCAATTTTTATTACTTTTTCATTTTTTGTCACAAAAACATAGCTTATGACCCCTCATTGGAACGAGCTTAACAAGCGCGTTCCAATGAGGGGGCATAAGCTATGTTTTTGACGCCCCCCCCCCCCCCCAAAAAAAAAGAATTAGTGTTCCAAGAATTTTATTTGCAAGTGTCGTCTGCTTTTCGTATTAGGTAAAGGGTTAAAAAAAAACAAAGCTTATGAACCTCAATGGAAAGAGCTTGCATCACATCAGCTATGTTTTTGGTGCAATAATTGAAGCAAAAGTCAAATTTAACTCTTTCAATACGAGAGACCGCTTTTCCGGTCCAGCAACACGATACGTCATAATGTCATTAAGTAGGATGGCCACTAAGTGAACGTGTGTGGCAGAACAATTAAAGCAGAAGGTTGAAAATATTAATTGCTCTACCCCCAAATAATGGAAATGGACTCTTCCAGTTTCTGCCATTTAACTGGTATGGAAGATACCACCAGTGTTTGTGACTCTTATGTAGGTAGATGACCACTATCAGAGATGAATGAACAGATCTGTTTCTGAAGTACACAGAGATGAAATAAATGGTTGTTCGTGGAATGCAGTTTTTGTAAATAATGCTGGCTAGCTTGGGCCATATTAAGTAAAGTGTTGAGTTGTCCACTCAACAGTTGCTCAATTCCACTCGATGCAAAAATGTGTGCATTCTGACAGGCTCGTTAGAACCTTGTGCGAGGTGTTAAACCTGAGAATTTGAAGGCTTGTTTTGCCCAACACGAACACTTTTTTATTCACTATTAACTGGTTAATTGCTAGAAGTCACTATCAGGGCTCTACAGAAAAATGCCTAAAGGCACTATACAAGCCAGAAAATAAGCAGACTGTCATCTGTAAAATGAGGATTCCCAGAGGGTGAATTTAGTGATGCTACCCTGCACAGCAGGGTAGCATCACTAAATTTACCCTCTGTGAACCTAAATCTGAATCAGGGTCTCAAAACTAAACAGAAAGAGGTACCCAGAGGATAAATTGCCCGACTGTAAGGGATAGCATCATCAAATTTACCCTCTAGGAACCTCATTTTGCAAATGTCAGACTGCTTATTTTCAGGCCTGGCACTATAGTAGCTTTACACTATGCATAACCTTGTTATTTATGCACTAGAAGGGGAAAAAATGGTCACATAAAATTGTTTTGTTACAATTTATTGGAGATTGCCAACAGGCCGCCAACAGATACTCTTCAATGAATAGTTGCAAAACATTTGTGAACAAATTCTTGCTAAATTACGGCTCCCCTTGTTGCTTGCATGGTGTCTGTGAAAAATAATACTCATGTTACAAACCACCTTTGAAACCAGTTAAAAATTGTTGGTGCTTACACATGCACACATTAATTCCTTCACAAAGAGGCACTTTTTTTTTTATTCCACTATTGTCAGTTTTTCGATGATAATATATTGCAAGAACAATGTCACAAATATATTATGTTTCTGCAGCATCCACAAAACATGGCAATATATATTTAGGCCTGTGTGCTCAAGCTCAATACTTACACATACACGAAAGAAAATTTAGTCTGATGCTAGAGGCCAAACAATACCTAACACCCCCCCCCTTCCCCCCCACCAATTTTACCCATTCCAACATCAAAAGGGGTGGAATGGAAGAGTTATTTCCTTAATGAGTTTGTAGAGAAAACTTAAGTGATTGTCCAAAGACATAAAAATAATGAATGAAGGTTAATGTCATTTTATATTGTTCAGGCATTATTAAAAATCAAGAAATCATTAATAAAAGGATTTGTTCCTTCCATAATATCACTGTAAACTTGAAACACATGCCACATAATAGTTAAACTGGCCCTCTTACAATGCATTGTTTAATTTGGTTGAGATGACAGTTTGAACACCTAAGCATAAATCAGAATATGTACGGTGGAGTCCATTTTACAGGGTACAGGGTATATTTTAACTGAATAACCCTGTTAATTGAATATAACCTACAAGCACAAAACCATTTACCATACTTTCAGTTAACTGCATATTGGTTATAAAGCAAATTCCTGTTGATCACCTTAGATAGTTTGTAATACAGTGGAACCCACTTAATTGGATATCTGATATCTTAACTGAATAACCCTGTTAATTGAATATAAATTCCCAACACAAAACAGTTTATGGGAGAGTTCCTGTTCACAAGGCAAAGACATGTAAACCTATGTAATAGTAGATAATCAATTAACAGGGTGCCCCATTCAACAAAAAATAATTCAGCACTCTCTCAGTTAATACAATTTGTCCTGCAACGGAATTAGACTTAGTCATACTCTTATACTCGTGGAAAACAGAAATGCAAGTTTGTTTCTGTGGTAAATATTTCCAATGTGTTATGGATGATTATTTCATTGTTTGGATTCTGATGTTATTTCTTCATTACTGATTAAATTTTGATGAGTTTTGTTGTCTTAACACAGACAGTATTTGCATGCATAACGTTCAAACATAGGTACCTGACGTCATTTCCTGATCAAAATCAATAGCGATGTGTGCCCACCGCGGACTTCAGTCACTGCTCTAACTCTCCTTACCACTGACCCCATCAAATTCTTCATGGTCCCTTGTGGGATGTTATTCCACTCCTGAAGAAGGGCCTGTGCGATGTTGTTTGGGACGTTGACGTGCTTCCTGACCCTCCTGTCCAGCTTGTCCCACAAATGCTCGATTAGGAACAAATCTGGACTGTATGGTGGCCAATCGAGAACTGGGACATTCTTTTGGTTGAGGAAGTCATGACAAACCCTAGCAAAGTGCAGCCTCACAGTATCTTGTTGCAACGTAAGTTGGAAGGAAAGATACATGGAACGATGTGAGGCATGAGGACATGATCCCGATATCTTACGGCTGTAAGATTGCCCCGGATGACCACGAGAAGTGTTTTCACGGCATTAGAAATCCCCCACCCCCAACCTAAACTATAACAGAGCCTCCCCCAAATCATTCATTTTCCTTGGTGCACATGTCAGAATATTGCTCACCTCGGCACCGATTGCGACGCTGTCATCCATCTGACCTGTAAAGCATGAACCAAGACTCATCAATGAATAACACGCATCTCCAGGGGGCTGAGTAAAAGCAATTTGGTGCATGTGCCCACAGCTATTGTAATCGCTGTTGACATTGTCTGGATGTAAGTTGCGGACCAACATAGGGACGTTGTGGCCTTAAATAGAACTCCCGAAACTGATTCCTGTTCTTGGACATGCTTGGCGACCATGAGAGAGTGCCTACAACCAGACTAGACATCTCCGTCACTGTCTGAAATCGGTTATGGAGGTGTGAGAGGCGGATGCCTCTATCTTGATGTGGTGACGTAATGCATGGACGTCCGCTCTTGAGATGGTCAGCTAATCTTCCTGTGGCTTTGAGATGCCCAGCTATATGAGCTATTGTGGACTCATGGACACCCAATTGGCCCTGCATAATTAGAGCAATAGCCCTATCCCTATCAACTTCGGACATTCATGTCATTTTGCTTTTCAATCGAGTTAAAATGAAATGTTGTGCAATCAATGAGTACCATTCAATACTTCGATTTGGTATGGTTTTCAAGCCTATAGCATGTGGGAGTGCCCCGGATGCACGCTTTGTCAAAAAATCTGTTGAATACATTCAGCATTGCACATGGTCATGGTTGACTGAATTTTAACCAAAGACTCTTTAGACAGTACACTGAGGTAGATATGTGTCAAATTTTACTACATTTGGTCTACGATAAAAAATTATATTACCAAAACTGAACTTGCATTTCTTTTTTCTGCCAGTGTATATAGCCAGTACTGACACATGTAGTAACTAAGTAACAACTAGTGAGGCAAAGACATGGAAACAAACTGTGGCGACCAAAAATAATTTAGTATGCTACCAGTAGTTCAGTTACAAAATGAGATTTAGTTACACTGCAGTAACCAAGTAACCATCACGGCCAGTGAATTATAAGGATGGTCCCCAGTCAATTCTCGGCTACCTTTATAAAGGCAACTAAGACTAGTCCTATTATTATTATTGTTATAATAACAATTATACCATGATTGCTTTGTGTATTCAATGTTAACCGTTACAATAGACATTGAGAAATGTGATGAGTTCACCACACATGTAAGAATCAGACTTGAAAATAAGCAGTCTGACATTTACAGAATGAGGTACCCAGAGGGTGAATTTGATGATGCTATCCCACACAGTGGGCCAATTTATCCTCTGGGTGCCTCTTTCTGTTTAGTTTTGAGACCCTAATTCAGATTGAGGTTCACAGAGGGTAGCATCAGTTAATTTCACCCCCTGGGTACCTCATTTTGAAGATGACAGTCTGCTTATTTTCTGGCTTGGTAAGAATGTATCTGATTGGTTGTTACACATCTAAGTGAAGTTATGACGTGAATGAAATGCTCTGACATAAAACAGCATCAAGCGAGAAAGTAAACAGAGAGTTGAAGGTGATATTTTTCTTTAAAAATATCGGCTTAATTCACTCATTTCACATTTAGTCATGGTATAAATACAGAACACAACTCAGGTAGAGTGAGGGGGACAGGTTTTCCCTGTAGTTCGTGAGTGCATTCGTTGATTCCAGTCCCCCTTACTCCACCCATTGTATTTTTTTTATCAGTGTTTAACCCTTTACATAACACAAAAAGCAGACGACACTTGCAAACAAAATTATTGAATAAGGCCACACAAAGTAGATCTTCTGTTTCTCAGGCAATTATTTGTAAAATTGCATGTGGGCGAGCGATTTTTTATTTTATTTCTTTTTTCTGTAATTATTTCTTGGCCATCAAAGTTCATGTTCTTGATTTATGTTTTAGGCCTCATATTCTACGGAACAGCATGGGTGATGGTGTATTTCGTCCCTTGAGAGCAAGAAAGCTTTGCAATGCTAAAGCATTATAAAGACTTCTTGCACTCAAGGTACAAATTTATCAACTTTTTAACTTGGGCAAAATATCAGACATAAACCATTTAATTTTTATTTTTTTAAGTTTACATTGGTCATGAAAAGAAAGCATGCGGCAGCCAAAAGGACCATGCGGGAGGGCCTAAGAAACAGATTTTTTTATTTTTTTAGGCCTAACTACATATTTTTATTTTTTGCATCAAAAACATTGCATATGACCCCTCACTGGAACGAGCTCATCGAACTCATTCCTATGAGGGGTCACATGCTATGTTTTTTAGACAAAAAAAAAATGAAATAACAATGAAAATTGAATGAGATTTTTTGTGAACAGCGCTGGCCGGTTTTGGTCGTTATGTTGGGTAAAGGGTTAAGGTCACATATTTCTACAAAGTGGCTAATTATGACTACAACATGGATATAAAGTCAAATTTAGCCCATTGTTTATACCTATGCCGCCCATTTTTGAGCACTTCCACCCAGAGAATTGATTACGGAGTCCTATTTTATCAGTAAAACAGAGCATGTTTACAGCAGTAAACAAGCAATGCTTCACTTCTTGAGATCTACCCTCATTGTGTTCTGTCTTTATCACAACCTAATCTCACAATTTATACTGAATCCTATGTACATGGATGAGAATAATACTGGATTTCATTTACCTGGTATACTTTACCCATGAAACATAAAATGATGGAAAAATAATGTTTTATTTATTGATGATAAAGATGACATCAAAATCTCAAAGTAAGTAACAGCAGCATGGAGTTCGGTCTTCAAAGCTTTGGTCCATCAAGATTCTTCTTTCCTAAAAGACTACCAGTCATCAAGAAAATCGAATCCTGTTTTCTGACTAGATACAGTTGTGTTCTGGAAATAAACAAAAACGAATTACGTTGGGTGAAAAATTATGGCAGTATTTCATGGAAATTACCTCAGTATACAATATTATTTCCTAATGAAACAAAATACTGCATTTTGATTGGCTGAGAGGTACAGTGTAACTTGCAATCCACAGTTGCTTTTTTTACACCGTGTTTAACCAAGGTGTAAAAACAAGAATATACAAGAGCAAGCTATATGGCTAAAAAAGTACCCATTTTTAATTATTAATTCATACCTTCTGCTCGGTAATGCTAGAACAAAAATAAAAATACAGGAAATTTAATATTTATGTGCAATAAAATATTATAGATATGGATGTCATTGGAACTGGCTCATTGAGCCAGTTCCAATGGCATCCATATTTGTCTGGTTTTATTTAAGAAAATTGCAAAGTACAAATTTTCTGTCAGTTTTTGCCCACTATGTTAAGTATATTAAGTACACCAAAATTCTTGGAAATAAATCCGTTATCCTTGTGTTTTCCAGGGTGTATGGGAATTTACACCGGTTTGGGAACTCATACACCCTTCGTCTTCGCCTCAGGGTGTATGAGTTCCCAAACCGGTGTAAATTCCCATACACCCTGGGAAACACAAGGATAACTAATATTATTAACAATCAGAGTCAACTTCACATGGCAGTCAATAGACGTGGACATAGAGCTGTACAGTATATCGATATACCAATACATACCGGTATTCAAACCAGTATCAACTGATTACTGGTGTAATTGCGAAATTATTGGTTTATCGTCATTATTTATTTACCCACAATTCAATTTTCAAGATGTCCTGAGTTTTTTAACAGTTGTCCCGAACGAATAATATTATCCCTGTACCTAACGAATTGACCGCATCCTCCCGGATAATACACAAATTGTGCAGTTGAACAAATAATATTTTTCAAACAATTTCAACAAAACCATATCATGTGACCACTCATTGGAACGAGCTCAATGAACCTATATTCAAACCTGGCCTGTATTACTAGCTTGAAAATATACATATCAACTTTGGTTGAAATCAAATAATCCAAACTGGAGTTATCGGTCGGAAACCAATTGTTTACAGACAGATGGATGGACCGATGGATAGAAGGATGAAAGTCATGACTATAGCCCTGACTGTAAATAGTCAGGCTAAAAATGCATTTTGTACCAAAGAAAAAATATTTCTTAAATGGCCCTGGGTGAGGAGGAGGTAGGGGGGAGGGGAGAGGAGGGGGAGGGGGTGTTAGGGGAGTCCATTTTTTTCTGCATCTGGTCAGTCTAAATCCTTCAGAATGCATTTTGAGCAAAGAGAATAAAAATGCCTGTCACCGGGTGGGTGGGGGGGTGGGGGGGGGGGGGGGGGTGTTTGTCTGGGTTTTTAATCACAAACTTTAAGCAAAACTGTAAAAATGCATTTTTGATGAAAGAAAAAAAAAATGCCTAATGGGCGGGTGCTGGGCAGGGCAATAACTATGACATAAAGAAAGTTCAGACAGAGGGATGGACTAACGGATGGATGGATTGACAGATAGACGGATGGAGCGAGCTCTGTGCTATATCCCTCCCTTGTGGGAGGGGATAAAAAGTAACAAAGTATGTGATAGAAGCCTAATTTCAAATTTAGAGAAACTTAGTTCCAAAAGCGTTGTGAAAAGGGTTAAACTAATACCAATATTATTTGAAACCACTGTGTACAGCTTCAGTAGACCTTGCCCGAAATGAAAAAAAGAAATGACGTAACAGAGTGTTTGGAGAATGAAAGGTAGAACCTTGAAAAGCAGAACTTTAATCCAAAACTTCAAGCTAGGAATACTAAGTAAAATTGCAGGGCAAAAAAGGGTTAAATATTTCCTAAAACCGATAAAAGAAATCATTGATGTAAATGGAATCATTAAGTTGTATTGACCATGCAAGAATTAGAGTAAGAAAGTTTGTGGCAAAGTCTAATTTCAAATACAAAGAAAGTAAGAATGAAAACATGTTTAAAAGGGGTTAAAATCCTGTCGATATCAATGAAAATCACTGTAGAAATGTTCAGTAGATAGTAGACATTGTCCCAAATAAGAAACAGTGACATTCCACTAAACTATTTGAAGAATTAAAGGTGTAATTTTAACCTCCCCCCCCCTCCAAAAACAAACTTTAACCAAAAACTTTAGACTTGGAAGTTGAAAGTTAAATTTGCATACAAAAAGGGTTAAATATTTCCCAAAATAAATAAACATAAAACAAAAAACATAATGAGAATGATACAATCAATAGTAATATTAATTTAAAAGAAAAAAACAAACAAAAAATTTTAAGGTTGACTGAAAAACTTTAACCATAAACTTTAACCAAAACTCCAAATGTTAATTAAACAGGAAAAAAAAAAAAAACCCACTTGAACCTTCAGTAAAGAACTTTAACCACAAACTTTAACCAAAACTCTGAATGTTAACAGACGGACGAAAGTCATGACTATAGCCCTCACTGTAAACAGTCGGGCTAATAAATGAATAAATTGTAGCCTCAGTATATCCTACTTGAGTATTCGTATTTAATTTATTATTTATTTATTTATTGGTGTTTAAGGCCATATATTTCTGCACAATGGCTAATCATGACTACGACAGTTTTATGGGTGGAGGAAGACGGAGTACCCAGAGAAAACCACCGAGCAACTGTCAGCTCCCCAACATACTAACTCCACACAAGCAGGGTTATCATTGGTTGAAGACACGTGCACCATCGACGTGCAGTACGCCTAAGTACACAATGCCACCAATGGTGTTGTGTACTTAGACGTGCTTGTGTGGAGTTTTTTTGCCCACCATGCCCCTACATGGTTAATGGGGTGAAGTGTCTCGCCCAAGGACACAACGTGGTTGCCGCAGGTGGGATTCGAACCGAGGACCTCTCGGCTTGCAGCCTGCACTTCTACCTACTGTGCCACCACGCTCCCATTTAATTGATTGTGATTTGCTTTAGCAAAGCTGTCAAACACGAAATAACAAAATAAAGGCTCTGTTTATCCCCAGAATAGAGAACAATGACCAGATTCCTGTTGATTATTTCGTCTTTTTAACTGGTTGATGGCCAGATTATTTTTGAAAAACAAAATTCCACTATGCTTGTACAAAGGACTGGGATATCTTTCCAGTGGAGAATATCACAGCAAATTTCAATAGCTGATCAGTTTTGGTACTGAATCAATTTATATAAATTGTTGAGAATAATAACATTTGATTATTGCACACCTATGCTTTTACTTTCATAAAATACGCGCTTTTTTTGCAAAGACCAAAGTGAACAATAAATTTTTTTGTATTGTCCTTGAACAATACGGATCATGTGTGTGGACTATTTAACTATTTCTATTTTTAGTTTTTGGTTATTTTTGGAAATAATTTGTGTTTTTAATAATTTTTTAATAAACTGTAGGCATGCAATAAATACAGAACAGGATAAAATGTTCAAACTGTCATTTTTTTACTGCACAATATCAATTTCGGCAGAGGGATAATATTGAACAAGAAGCCGAAGGCTTCGAGTTCAATATTATAGAGCTGTAGGTTTTTAAATTTCTTGTTCAGTTTCGGTTTTGGTTTTTCAGGTGGAATAAAACCTCGGTTCGGTTCGGTTTTCGGTTTGTTCATGAGGCCAAAAAAAATTCAATAAAACTCATTCTTTTGTCCGGAATCATAACTGAATGGCAGTGAAATTGAGTGAAACTCAATGAATGCCCGAATTAAGCTATAATACATGAAGAATCAGGAAGGCCAATATAATAATTACCTAAATATTCAGAACTTTTATTGTGCTTGGCCATTTTTCGAGGTCTGACACCTACATGCAACTCGAGGAAAGCTGCAAACACAACTAAACTGAAATGTCGGAAATTCCCAGAATGTAGCCTTCCCAGAGTAGTGAGAGTTCCCAGGCACTGCCATTGGCAGTGCCTGGGTACTCTCACTACTCTGGGATGGCTACATTCTGGGAATTTCTGCAGCAAGAGAGTATTTAATAAAAAACGAAAAACCTTAGATTACGGGATGCCGACGATTTCGGCTTTTAAAAAAAAACTAAAAACCTCGGTTCGGCTTCGGTTAACCTACAGCTCTACAATATTATCCCTCTGCCAAAATCGCTTAACCCTTTACCTAACGAATTGCCCGCACCCGCCCGCGTAATATGCAAATTCAGCAGTTGAAAAAATATTATGTTTCAAAAAATTTCAACAAAACCATATCATGTGACCCCTCGTTGGAACGAGCTCGTTGAGCTCGTTCCAACGAGGGGTCACATGATATGGTTTTGTTGAAATTTTTTGAAAAATTTTAAAAAATGATATTTAAAATAATAAATATTGAAATCGTCTGCGTTGGGTAAAGGATTAATATATTTGAGTAAACTGTAAGTGTGCAATAAATACAGAACAACATACGCATTCGAACTGTCATTTTTACCGCACTAGATCGATTTCAATATTATCCCTCCGCCCAAATCGATCTTGTGCGGTAAAAATGACAGTTCGAACAAAAATGTCATTCTGTCTATATCTTGTACATGTAGTAATTAAAATAAGACTCCTACCACTTCCAGATCTTTTCCAAGGTCAAGGCCACTCATTCGGTTTGTGACAGTTAATGATGTATTCTCATAATCAGTATTTTTCAGGAGGCTTGATGTGTCTGCGTCTCCTGATAAATTACTGCTCCTTGATGGACTCTTTGTTACAGATCCTCGAGCATCAGTTCGATCAATTGACTGTGACTGTGGTTCCTTCAGCAGCTGATGAGATGGTGATGAGGTAGCACTACTCAGACTGTCGGTCATGTTTCTCTCACCAACAAAGCTGGACCATTCATCTTCAATAGTTGCAGGATTGTCAAATGCACTCCGTTCCAGTGCCAAGTTATCAAAAGCATTCTCTTCCTTCACGCTAGACTTTGCGGGTGTACTGGACCGCCGGTCACGATTCTCTTCCTTTGATGCCGAAGTTTCGCTCACCAATGAAACAGTGCTATCACTCCCAGTATTCTTTGAAAATGATGGTGAAAGTGGAAACTTTCGACTCATTGATCCTTTGGGTGATTTTTTGGATGTTTTTGAGGGTGATTTTTTAGATTTTATCTTCTGATACTTCATGTCATCATGTTCTGGAAGATCGGTAACATTCTGGCGTTCTGGACTCACACAAATGTTAGAATCATCTTCATGACTTGTATCATTGTCATTCAACAATTTATCATCTGGACTACTTGGGATTACTTTAAATCCACCTGTCTTTTTCATTCCAGCTAAGATTGGGTTGTTCCATATACTCGAGGTTTTGTCAGGCTTCCATGTAAATGGTTTCTCTGATTTCTCCTGTGTCTGAGATTTAGACTGAGAAGCCTTTCTCTTAGATTTACTGGAAGGTTTTGAAAGTTCTTCTGGTTCAAGGTCAATCAAACTCAAATTTTCCTGACTCTGAAATGAAAAAACAATTAATGCCACAATAAATAAATTGCTTGATTTTCATAAGGCCTCACGAAGTAGATCGTCTGTTTCTCAGGTCATTTTTTCTAAAATTGTATGCGGGTGGGTGGTTTTTTATTTTATTTTTTATTTTGTAACTATTTCTTTGCCTTTAAAAAGTTCATGTTCTTGGTTTGTTTTATGTTTTAGGCCTCATAATCTACAGAATACCACGGGTGGTGGTGTTTTACGTCCCTTAAGTGAAACAAAGCATTGCAAAGCCTTGTTGCACTCAAGGGACAATTTTATTGACTTCATTTATATTTTTTTAAGTTTGCATTGGTTATAAAAAGAGAGCATGCGACAGTCAAAAGGACCATGCGGGAGGGCCTGAGAAACAGATTTTTAATGTTTTTAGGCCTAACACCCAACCATTTTCCAGGTCCTTTAGAGTTCACAAAACTGAAAGAAAATCACTCAATTGTTTCATGAAAATGAACTTGTCAGCTGCTATCAAGCCTCTGCAGGGACTTATAAGCAGCGTAAGTGGGGAAAATATAAAAAATTGGATGAATTCTGTTGGTATTGGGTTGATTTTTCTGCTCCCTGAAAGTTTTTCGGGTGAGTATATAGTCGCCGCTTTGTCGATCTGTCTGAACCAAAAGGTTTCCAGATAACTCAAGTTTGCTATGATGTATGACCTTATAATTTTGCAACATTACTACCCCTGCCTGAAAATAAGCGGACGGTCATCTGCAGAATGAGGTCTCCAGAGGGTGAATTTTGCACGGCAGGGTAGCATTACTAAATTTATCCTCTGCGAACCTCAATCTGAATAAAAATCTCAAGTCTAAACAGAAAGAGCTACCCAAAGGATAATTTTGGGGGGATTCTAGTCCACAGTATGAGACAGCATCAGCAAATTCACCCTCTAGGGACCTCATTCTGCAAATGACAGATAGCTTATTTTCAGGCTTGTTACTACCTACCATGACATGCAGGTCATGTTTGATTTTCACCATTATGGAATTTTCTGTTCCAGAGTTATGCCCCGTGAAAAGTCACAAAATGGTAAAATCAATGGTTTCCAAACAATAACTCTAATTTGCTTTGATGTACGATCTTGTAATTTTGCAACATTACTACCTGCCATGAAATGCAGGTCAATTTCTATTTTCACCATTATGACATTTACTGTTCCAGAGTTATGCCTCTTGAAAAGTGGCAAAATGGTAAAATCAATGGTTTTCGGATGATAACTCTGGTTTGCTTTATTGTGCAACCGTATAATATTACAACATTACTATATACATGTACCATTCAATTCAGGTCAAGTTCCATTGTCATTGTTATGGCACTTACCATTCCAGAGTTATGCCCCTTGAAAAGGTGAAAAATGAAAAAATCAATGGTTTCCAGATGATAACTCTAAACCAGTGGACTTTTCGGTTTGAAGTCCAATGCTGTAATCACTAAGCCGCTGTGCTACCAGATGGCAAAATAGAAGTACATAGTATGAACAGAGTATAAAATGTTTCCACAAATATAAAGGCGAAAAATATGGCTAAAAAAAGATCTCAAAAAGTAAAACCTACCTTTGATTTCCAGGAGAATGGAGCAGAATGTTCATCTTGCCAAGTCCAATACTGTTAATATAAAAAAGACAAAAATACATATATATAATTAAACCTTTTTTCTGTTCATGCATTTTCAAGCAAAATGAATCGCTAAAGTATTTGTTTCTTTTTATTTATAACACAATTAACTGAAAAAATGCATTTAGGCCCGCCCTAAACCACACCCCCAATATCTGTCTTGAAATTTGCATTGCACAATGTGAGTGGAAAAGAACCCCTGCACGCTCATATTGTTTCAACATGAAAAGTAAATAATATTTATCTCATCATATTAAAAAGATTTTCAAAATAAAACTCAATAAACAATGATGCTTTATCGCTATAGTGGTGAAATGATTAGTGAACGTTAGTCGATTACTAGTCAATTAGTCGACATGTCTCCCTCTGCTCCACCAGTGTACATAGTTCTAATTCATAACAGAATGTCTTGCAAGTCACACTCCTGATGTCTCCCAGATGTAAATCTATTATTGATCCTCATTTCCATCACTCTCGATCATGTGCGGTCATAAACATAGCACTTTTAGTGAGAAAAGCCTTTGTGAAAGGCTTGGCATCTATACTAACAAACTTGTACAGTTGAATCCTCTCAATTGAATATCCATTTTGCCAGTGAAAATTATTCAATTAACAGGAGTATACAATTAACAGGGATTTGGTCAGTTTCTGGTGTTCTGAAGGTAAACTGAGCATTTATTCTATTATATCTTGTTTGACAGAGCTCATAGAGCTCTGTCAAACAAGATATAATAGAATAAATGCCTGTATTGGATGTAGTGAGGCCAAAAAGGTTGATAAACAAAGGGAATTTGGTGCATGTCACAGTAATTTTTTCGACATATTATAAAAATTTATATACAATTAACAGGAGTTTATTCTACAACCCCTATACAATTAACAGATCAAATTTGTACTGAAGGTATGGTAAATGGTTTTGTGTTTGAAAATTATATTCAATTAACAGGGATACACAATTAAGAGATATCCAATTAAGTGGGCTTCACTGTAATAAATAAGCTTACAATTGTTATTAATATAAAAATAATTTGAGTTTAGAGGGGGTTACGATTTCTTAATGGTCTGAGAGGAATGAATAACAGCCTAGGGTTTATTACTGGCCTGAGACGAAGTCAAGGACCATTGTCCAGTCCTCAAGGGCAGTTAATAAACGAGACTGCCGACAAAGTCATGTTATTGCTATCATTACCAAGACCGGAAGTGGGTGGCAGGCTATTAATGAATTTTGTTTTTATTTATGCTCGCATGACATCGTGAATTATGGAGTTTAACTGCCCTGCTAAACTTTGTTAATATACTAGTGAACGCCTGAAAAAGTGGTAATAATTAACAATAGAAGATACAAAAGCTTAAATAGCACATACAATGATGGGTAAAAATTAAAATAATAAGGCAGAGAACAATGTTTAGTAAAACACATGTTTACACAAACATCAATCAAGAAAATAACTTTAACTTCTAATTTGAAAAAAACCTAATAAAATGACAAAAAAATTGCTTCTATGTTTAATGTTGTAATGACTACTATGTTCATTTTTCATTCCACTTGAAGACGGCTTGGGTTTTTTAACGGGTCAAAAATACGGAGGCTGGTTTTGGTCAACTTGCAGGGGACATTGCGGCCAGAGGATGGAGTGTATATATTATATAACTACTACTTGCAGTACGACCACTGGCACCAGATGAGCAGTGGTAATTTTTTTTTGTATTAACCCTTTGAACCCACAAGGCCACTTTTCCAAACCGGGAAAATGATACATGTACGTCATAATGTCATTAAGTAGGATGGCTGCTGAGTGATGGTATGGGGTAGATGAATAAGCTAGTTTACACTTTGGACTGCGCAAATCCGGAAATAAAAGTAAAGGGGATAAACAAATCCATGTGTACGCGCATAACGTGTTCGAGTGATATTGATCATTCCTGTAGACAATTAAAATATACGGTACATGGAGAGTGGATTGTAACTAAATCACCCAGGGAGTGGAGCTGACACCCAAAGTATTATTTTCAAATTCTGTACATGTGGACAAAAACACAAGCAATGTTTCAGCCAATGGACCTCCGGGTACAACCCGGAGGTCCA
Organism: Pictodentalium vernedei; assembly: GCA_031216915.1. Classification (NCBI taxonomy): domain Eukaryota; kingdom Metazoa; phylum Mollusca; class Scaphopoda; order Dentaliida; family Dentaliidae; genus Pictodentalium; species Pictodentalium vernedei. Next base: position 452,999,651 of record CM062292.1, on the reverse strand, counting down.
CTGGCTAGAACTTTGCTTGTGCTTCTTATGCTTTGCAACAAATTTGCAATTATTACTTGAGTGGAATCTACACTCTGTGGGTGATTTAGTGACAGTACACTCTCCATGTATTGTATAGTAGTTTTGTAGAAAAATATACCCAGCTGGTGTCCTGTTGCATTCCGATGATTCTATATCTTTTCCCCAATTCATTTATTCAGTCTTTGTTTCTAGAGCTATAGTAAAGGTTAGACAGTTGTACATGTATGTGTATTTGGTACACTGAACACCACAAACAAAAACCATTCCATGGCTGGTCAGTTTACATCATTCAGCTTTGGCAGAAAATGATTTTGTGGTTACCGTTCAACTAGTTTACAATAACACTGTACTACTACTGTAGTTATCATACAGCTTATTTATGTCTGTACTAACCATTACATTCACTATAGAGTGCCAGCTGAAATAAGTTGTATTATAAGCACAAGAAAACATTCTGAATTTGAAGTAAAATTACGCCCTTACTTCCAATGTATGAATAAGACAATTTTTTCTCCAAATAGAAGAATTACATGTTTAATTCAATAAAGCTCATTTGAATCAGCTTACTGTTGGCATGTACATGTTATGTAGGTAATGAGAATCAACCCAGAGAGCTGATTCTCATGACCAGTAAGCATCCTTAGAAGTTCAGAGTTTTGTTTTTTTTTTTTTTTTTTGGGGGGGGGGGGGGGGGGGGGGGGGGGGAGAAAGCTTTGTAGTGCAGTAGATTTATTGCTATTTGTTAGTATAACTAGCCTTAGAAGAGGCATCTACCGAAACCACACAAATAAATTGATTCTGAAGGGGAAGCGAATCCTTAACCAAATGAAACTTACAGGGAGAAACAGTTGCAGGCTGATGGATAACAGGCTCGAGTAATGTCACAGCACTAGAAGCGATCGGGGTGAGCTTGGGTGGATGAGGATCAAGGACAGGATAGACCTATTGAAACTCGGTTATCTTAATTATTTGATACATCTCCCCGATAGCCGATGGTGTAAAGTAATGTTCCTGAGAACTTTCAACTCAAATATCAAGACGGGGGTTGGATGGTCCAAGTGAGGGAGCTAGTAGAAAACTACTCATTGGAGATCTCGGATCTTGACGTTGGGGCAAACCAGGGCAAAAAGATCGTCAGAGAAAGGGTCATGGAGGATTGTAACCGTAATTGGCGAGAGGGGGTCAAATCAAAGAGATCTTTGGGTGGCCTGCGTGATAAAGAGAAGTCTGGTTTTGAAGAGTACCTTGATGGCACCTTTGGGAGGGGGTCACTGTTGTTCAAGCTGAGGTCGCGGTCCCTGGAGCTGAGGGGAAAAATTGGGAAAAACAGCGAAAAGGAGTGCCAGATGTGTAACTTGGGTGTGGTGGAGACCCTGGAACACTTTTTTATAGAATGCCCAAAATACCAGTCTAAAAGAACAAGATTCACAGGGAGTATAATGGGGAAGTGGGATGGGAAAATGAAGGACATGTGGTTAGGGGGCGACTCAAAGGAAAGGGTTAATCTACTAATCGAAGAGATTGGGAAGAATGGGGCAAGGGATGTCATCAAGCAGTTCGTCTCCGAGTGTTGGGGGGAGAGAAGAAGAGCGGGAATAGGGAGGCAGTTGATAGAACATGGGTAACCAAGGCCTTCTCATACGAGAACCGTGACAAATCAGCGGCCGGCCAAAGTGTTATTATATTACTCTGCATAAGAGATTCACACAGAAATTTTCCCTGTGGGAACTCCAGTATGTCAGCTGTCAATGATTGCTACTGTTGGAATTCTGGTAGAATAGGGCCAAGTCATCAACATCTGACAGTAAAAGTTTTCTATGAAGACAGAAGAGTAATAAATGATTGGCTGAGCTTGAATTCATTCCTCTTGTGGGGGGATGGTGGGGGGGGCACTATGTAGCCAACTAGCTACAGGTACTAAACTTAATCTTAGGTAATAATAAATAAGAAATAAATGATAAGGCCTAAAAAAATAAATAATCTGTTTCTCAGGCCCTCCTGCATGGTCCTCTTGGCTGCCGCATGCCCTCTTTTTATAACCAATTTAAACTTAAAAAAAATTAAAATTAAATGGTTTATGTCTGATATTTTACCCAAGTTAAAAAAATTGATAAATTTGTCCCTTGAGTGCAAGAAGGCTTTGCAATGCTTTAGCATTGCAAAGCCTTCTTGCTCTCAAGGGATGAAATACCCCACCACCCATGCTATTCTGTAGATTATGAGGCCTAAAATTTAAACCAAAAACATGAACTTTTGATGGCAAAGAAGTAATTATTGGAATAAAAAATAAAATAAAAAAACGCTCGCCCGCATGCAATTTCACAAATAATGGCCTGAGAAACAGAAGATCTACTTTGTGTGGCCTAAAGTCTAAAATACTAATCTGAAAAAAACTATTGTAACACAGATGTTCCGAAATGTTACTTGGATGATGCCAACAGTAACTGATTTATATAAAATGGTGAGGGGAGGTATGCTGGGTATACTATGATTTACTACCCAGTCTATATAAAGCATAAAATGCACAAGTAAGATTTCATTTAATGGGTCTCCTGAGGCCGGGCCATCAACTGAAGTCTTGCTTTGACTCATTATGCCTTTATTAGGAGGTTAATATTCATTGTCTGGGTAGAATGGATGTTTCAGAAGCAGATCACTTTCCCTGCACAGTATTCCCCTGAAACCTTGGTTCTTTTTTAAATTGAATTATTATCAAATGTCTCACTGGCTTAGTTTTGACGACATCTGATTAAAATGACATACAATTTACAAATCCATTAACAAAAAAATTACTGTACTGTAGTACAGTGGAGCACACTTAATTGGATATCTCTTAATTGTATATCACTGTTAATTGAATATAATTTTCAAACACAAAACCATTTACCATACCTTCAGTACAAATTTGATCTGTTAATTGCATACGGGTTGTAGAGTAAACTCCTGTTAATTGTATATAAATTTTTGTAATAAGTCGAAAAAATTACTGTGACACGCACCAAATTCCTCTTATTTATCAACCTTTTTGGCCTCACTACATCCAATACAGGCATTTATTCTATTATATCTTGTTTGACAGAGCTCTATGAGCTCTGTCAAACAAGATATAATAGAATAAATGCACAGTTTACCTCCAGAACACAGGAAACTGACCAAATCCCTGTTAATTGTATACTCCTGTTAATTGAATAATTTTCAATGGCAAAATGGATTTTCAATTAAGAAGATTCTACTGTACTAAGTAGGAGAGGACACTTGCCCAAACAACTCTTGCAATTGCATAACTAAATATTTTCATTGTTTGCTTCAAAAACATAGGTTATGGCACCTCATTGAAACGAGCAAGTTCCAGTGAGGGGTCTTAACGTATGTTTTTGAAGCAAAATAAATAAATAAATAACAAAGCCGTGGACAGATTTACGAATCATTCTTATATGCTCACTAGGCCTAGACTGAATTCTCAAAATTTGACAGAGAAAACGGTACCAGGTATGTTCAGTGACAAAGTTTATTCAGAATTTTGAGGGAGCAAATGTAAATGACTTTAAGTGGAAGAGCGAAATGCACAGTGGAAATGAAAGAAATTGGGTTATTTCTGTGATTTACTTTAAATAGTTGACTACATTAAACTACGAGTTGAAAAGATCAAAGGACAATGTCAAAATGACATACATGTAAGAAATGAACATTTCGATACGAATAAAAATATACAGTTGTTTCCTTAAAAAAAACAGCAAATTATTTTTAATTTCAAACAGGAAAGAAAAATGTATAGTGAAAATGAAGGCCGTTGGAGTAGTTTTGCGAATTATTTTAATTAGTACCTACAAAAGTGTAATTATATCATTGTTGTTTATTTTCCTGTTACTATTTCATGTTATCATGTGTATTTGTTTATCCCAAAGCTTCCCACAATTTCACGCATGTGATCGAAAGTGTAAACTGACTTATTAATATTTTCAATGTGCAGCCCCATGGTTGCAAGTTGAAAATATTACTTCGTCTAACCCAAATAATGAATATGGACTCTTCCAATTCCTGCCAATGCCAATGGAATGACATGGGAGATACACCAGGGGTGCGTTTTTTTGCTCTCTCCAGTAGATATCCAGGAGATCTTCCGGTAGTCGCACTACAAAAACATGTCTGGGGATCTCCACAATGGATAAATAGAACAAAAATGGAGGTATTTTTGTCACTTGTCATCGACGAACTCTCAGAAAATGATGAAACGGTGACCTGGTCACAGATATCGGCGCTGATTTACTGAGTGTGATGTACGTTTAGCAACATGTCGTTATCTGAGAAATTAAAGTTTATTTACAATCTTTAAAATGTTGCGTTTTTCTCTGTTACTGCTTTCCGTTTCAAATTTTTGTGATATATGAATTCACGACAAAAAAAGAAACGCTGAACAAAATTTTTGATGAATAGTTTGGATTGGTTAATTCATTACAGTGATGTAGTCACAAGGAGGGGCCCCATGTCCACCCCTCCCCCACATTGTTACAAGCCTGGTGGCGTTTGGTATTTATTGGTAAGGAGCAAAGTTGCAAACAGGCAAATTTGGGTGACATTCCTTAAATTCTTTATTAAATTATTTATGCGGGATTTGGAAGTCAAATTTATGTTGCTTGATTGGTGCTGTGTTAATTACGCTTCTTTTAGTACACACGAATGCTGAATAAATGCTTTGGTGGTTGCGAAAATGACTTTGAACTCATCACACAATAACCCAAGTGTGTGTTTTGCAGCCATGATTGATTGCTCTCCTCTCCAGCTTCTACCTGCATTTTAGAATGGAGAGACTGGAGATCTCCACACAGCAAACGGATGCAACTGGAGGCCTTCTGGTGCTCTCCTGGAGAGCAAAAAACGCACCCCAGGGTTCAAAGTCAAAGAGTTAACAAATTAAAGAAAATAAGGTATGTTCAACAGCGAGATCAACGCAACTGAAAATTTCCTCACATCATTTCCGTAATCCACAACAATTTTTTCTCCAGACTGTACAACCAGTTTGGGGAATGACGGAGGTGCAGAGGTATTACTGTCAGGATGGTCAACATATTTTTTTCTTGTATCTGGATCAACAATGTAATCGTCGATCAAATCTTCTTGTTTCGTCAAGTCAAATTTTTCCCATTCGTCTCCATATAAGTTCTTCACAAAGTTCTGATCATTGACAATTTTTTTTGAGAACGGATTTAAAGAGGAAAAGTACGCTGAGGCCTTTGTTTCCATTGTTTTCACTGTCAAAAAGATTTATCCCTCCATTGATTGACAGGCGAAAATATTCATCCCGCAGAAAACTCAACACGCAATTTTATGTAAACTTTTGAAACATCGACATGTAATCATTATTTTTAAAAATTGTTAATAAACGGACATTTGTCATTTTCTTTGTAAGTTGTATTCATTTTAAATAAGATGTTTCTTTCACTTCTCATTTGTCTCGGTGCAGCGAAATGGCAGCCTCCATTAAAAAGGTGTTGCATGTCATTACCGTTGCATTACAAATTTACGAATAGACCTTACCTTTATTTGATAAAATAGATTTTATGTATCAAAATTATATTACAGTTTCTCATAAAAGTGCTGTTTATATTTTATTTGAGACTGTCAACAATGTTTGATCAAAGTTTATTATGCAATAGCCTAAGTTCGTGGGAGTGTCGGGACACTTGAATTACAGACAATTCGGTCCAAAGACAGCTCGGACCAAGACTACTCGGACCAACTTTGAAGACAACTCGGACCAAATTTAAAGACAACTCGGACCAACTTTGAAGACAAGTCAGCCCAATTTTCAGGACAACTCCGACCTCTTTCGAAGACAACTCTGTCTCTGACCAACTTTCAAGACAACCCGGCCCAACTTTTGGAGAAGTCAACCCAAGTTTCAAGACAAGTCGGACCAACTTTCTAGGCAACTTGGACTGACTCGGTGAATAATTTCGGACCTGAATAGTGGACAAACGAAGATTTGGGGTTAATGGGGAAAGACACAGAACAATCAATCACGGTTTAAACGATTTATTAAAAACTGAGGCATGACAATCAAAGACATGAATAAATGAATGAATAAAAGTTCACATAAAAAACAATGTTCAGCACATATTTTATCAAACTGTATGTACAATATATATGTATTGGTATTTAAAGTCACAATTCTTCAAATTTAAGCCCGTATGAGCATCTGCATAATTATCTGAATGATATATATACATTAACCCTTTACCTAGCGCTTGTAGCAGACGACACTCATAACATGCCATGCGTTACTAATTTTTTTTGCTTCTTAAACATAGGTTATGAAACCTCATTGGAACGGAAGTGATTCGCTCGTTCCAATGAAGGATCATAATCTGTGTTTTTGGAAACAAAAAAAATGAAAAAAAGATTGAATAGCAATTTCCGTGTATAAAGGTAAAACCTTACCTCTTACAATTATGAGATATAGTTCTTTCAAGTCCCTTTGACACTTCTTTTGTGAAATTACAATTAATAACAATAACCTTTGAGTAAATGGATAAACCTGAGACAACAAGCAATAAAAAAAAAACAGTTAATAAGTGACACACTAATTGTTTAACAATTAGTAAAACAAACATTGTATTGTGAAGGTTACCTAATGCTAGTAGCAGACGACACTCATTAAAAAAATCTTGTGTAACTATAAATTTTCATTTTTTTCTTGTAAAACATAGGTTATGATCCATCGTTAGAATGAGCACGACAGATTGTGATATAACGGTCTAGCTGATTCAGGCTCTCGAACAATGCAAACATTCATCACATATCAAAGTTTGTGGTGAGAAGCATTTTCATTTTACAGAATAACTTCAAAGACAACACAAGCTGCACTGAAAAGTGTTCCGTCGCATCTATTGACGTCTTTGAGATCACATTTAATTATTTTCGACATCATTCTTTTCTTTACAGTTTGTCCAACCTGTCTTATAGTCGTTACAACTTGTCTTGAAAGTTGGTCCGAGTTGTCGCCAAAAATGGTCCGAGTTGTCTTGAAAGTTGGGCCGACTTGTCTTGAAAGTTGGTCCGAGTTGTCTTCAAAAGTGGTCCGAGTTGTCTTGAAAGTTGGGCCGACTTGTCTTCAAAGTTGGTCCGAGTTGTCTTCAAAAGTGGTCCGAGTTGTCTTCAAAAGTGGTCCAACTTGTCTTGGTCCGAGCTGTCTTTGGTCCGAGTTGTCCTGATCCCAGGACAATTCATCCATAAGAAGGTCGGCCCATGTCCAATTTGGCGCACAGCAAACGCTTTATGTTTGTGCATTTATTGGGACACAATCACACTTTAAGCTGCTGTATAAGTTAGGGAAATGTTTTTTTAAATTCCCACCCCTGGTATTCCATAGTTTGGCATAAATTCAAATTAAGGTGCCATATAAGTGATAGAATTTTGTTTATTTTTAAATTCCCACTTCTGATATTCCTTAAATTCAGTTTAAATATACACAAATTATACATCAAAATGAAGGTTGAGATGTATAGAACATGAAACGCATCTGTAATCAAGTCATAGAGTTGACCGTAGGCACCACTGGTTCCTGGAAGTCTGCTACCGTATTTGTACCAGAACTGATAATTTAACAATATTTCACGAGAACAACTTGTAGCCTAATGTGCTTCACATACATGTATCCAAGAACAAAGCTAGGGTATCAAAATTCTTCAAAACACAGCGACAGAGCTGCATGGGGGTAAATTTCCAAACCTTTGCTTTTGTTTACATATGAATTCACTTTCCATTTCCGGTCAACGTCATTGGGCAGAAAAAGCATTGATTTTCAATGCCGTTTAAAATCAAATGAGAAAGATCACCTAAATACAGCATACTATTGCTATATAGAGACTATATATTGCAAAGGTGCTTTGTCTATCGTCAGTAGGACCTCTTGACAATGGCATGGCCAGGGCCCATGCCCTGAGATTGCACGTGCCTGAAATAGAGCTTTAAAGGTTAAAGTGTGTTTAGAACAAGTTACAAAATTACTGTGGATACCATTTGTTTTTTTAAAAGAATGCCACCATTGAACTCATTGACAGTGGCATTTGTGGCACTGTGGTAGAATGATACAAGAACAACTTATTCTGTGTTTTCCTGATGTGAATTCCCCTTTGGTACAATCAGCAAATCACAGTCAAGTCAAATACCGAACCGATACCGAGGTATACTCCCTTAAAAATACCAAAACCGATGCCAGAACTCAAAATTCCAAGACTGCCCATCTCTACTCTATGGTCTGTGACTTGTTTGTTTTTAATCAAAAGAATGTGATATAAGTCCTGAAAAAAATGTCACTCCTTCTAATTGAGTGACCAACTACTTGTAAAGTACTTGAACTGTTTCAGAATGAGCACCATGTTAGAATTAAATTGCAAATTTGAATGGAGAGTTAGATGTTTTTTCAGCTGGAAGAATATAAGCTGTTGTTTAACCCTTTACCCAACACACAGGATATCAAATTTTACTATTTTAATTTTTAAATATTTTCAGAAAATTCAACAAAACCATATCATGTGAACCCTCATTGGAACGAGCTCAATGAGTTTGTTCCAATGAGATGTCACATGATATGGTTTTATTGAAACTTTTTGAAAAATATATATTTTTTTTCAATAGGGTGCTCTGTTTTAAGATGGTTGGGAGTACTCAGTAGGTGAAACGCAAAACAATTATTTCCAGAAATTTCAGAGTGGATTGATATGATATTTCACATAATAGTGTAGTTTCAAGCTTGTGCGAATGAAAGGTTTGCTGACAGTATTTGGGCTTATTCCAGGTGTGGGAAAACTCTATTTTGGCTGGCAAGTCTCTTGCCTGGACACAACTGTTTAACCCTTTACGTAACCTGAAAAGCAGACGACACTTGCAAAAATAATTCTTGAATAACTAATTTTTTAAATTTTTTGTCTCAAAAACATAGGTTATGACCCCTCGTTGGAACGAGCTCGACGAGCTCGTTCCAACGAGGGGTCATAACCTATGTTTTTGAGACAAAAAATGAAAACAATAATGAAAATTAATTGGCGATTTTTGAGAATAGCTCTAGCCAGTTTTGGCCATTACGTTAGGTAAAGGGTTAAGCCACAGAATGTAGACTGTCCAAGCGTAGCAAATACAACAATTTATAATAGAGATTACAAAGACTAATCATTATTTCATTGTGACTGTTTGTTAACCCTTTACCCAACGCAGCGATAACAAAATTTATTATTTTAAATATAATTTTTTTCAAAAAATTTCAACAAAACCATATCATGTGACCCCTCGTTGGAACGAGCTCGTTCCAACGAGGGGTCACATGATATGGATTTGTTGAAATTTTTTGAAAAATAATATTTTTTCAACTGCTGAATTTGCATATTACGCGGGCTGATGCAGCCGATTCGTTGGGTAAAGGGTTATAGAACTTACTACATGTACTATATATGTAGTAGCTTCTATATTAATGGTCTCAGCTCAATATGAATCTAACATTCCTTATTCTTTGTGTTTCTTCTTCCAAACAAATTCCCTATTGGATCCTTCATGACAGGAATATTTTTATACAGCAACCAATGGCCCAGACTAGGAGGTGCTAATTCAAAAATTAATCCAGGGCCAAACACAATTTGCCCCCCAATCCCCAAAATTTGCATGCAAAACCGAAAATTTAATGTCCTATCTGGTCCTCCATACTTTTTGGATCTGCTCATGTGCAGTATCCAGGAAGATACTGAAATTGGCGCGAACCATCATTCTTTGTTTGTCCCTGAAGTCAGCAACAATGAACTGACATCTGTGCTTTTAAATCTCATTTTTGAGGATGCCAGACAGAAATCAATACATGTAGTACAATTTGTGGATCCAAGGACATAATTGGATGATGGAAGTGAACAACGGTGTTTTGGAGCGTTCAGGGCTGTAACTTTATAATTTTTATCAAAATTATTTCATGTTTCTCAATTTCGGGACATGGGCCTGACATCATCATTCTTGCTAATGATTTATCCACTGTTTGTTAAGTGTTCCTTCCCTATCCTTCCTTGAAGCCCTCTTGTTAAACTCCCAAGCTTTTTGGGTTATTTTTATTGAAATTGTTTATTAAATTTCTTGGGAGTTTAACATGTATTACAGAATGTTTATTCTGTATATCCCCAGCATTGCGTCCTCACCCAAGGGGTGTTTGGGCATTTGGGCCATGCATCTTCTATCCGATGTATCGTTTTTTCTTCATCTGAAGACCTTGCTTTACATCGGGTAGCTTTAAAATCTGTTACTGACTTAGGGCCTTTTTTATTCAGTGCCTGGGATCTTGTTTCTGTTTTTTTTTTCATTGACGTTGTTTACATTGACAACATCCTATAAATATCCGCAGTTTCAACTTGTTATTACTGTAAGATTTTTGTAAGATACATAATATTCCAGTAGTGTAGCAATTATTTTGGGGAATTTTGTCCACACTTAGGCTCTATAGGGATACCTTTGGGCTCATCATGTTCCCTTTGGGAACTTGAGCTTTTGTCAAAATTTTGTTGAAAATTTTTTTGAATTTAATTTTTCAATTTGTATTTTGAATGTTGATTATTATGTATCTTTATTATATATTTATTGTGGAGTTGGTGGGAGTTCAATGAACTTTGTTTGATTAATCATGAAAGCTTATTGCTCAAAATGCAAGGCGAGGAAGTCTTCTTCAGATTTACATGCTTGTTGCCTTGCTTGTAGTCGATGTACTCCCGCGAATTCTTGTCCTACATGTGTTGATTGGGATGACAAAAGTTGGACACGGGTGTCCGGGTAGGTTGTTAGCGGTGAGAGGCCAATGCCGGTCTTCTCGCCGCAGAGTCATTCAAGCTTCTCAGTTTCTTTTTCAGAGGAACAAGAACATGGTGATGATTATGTGACACTTCCTAAAAGTGTGCTACTGTCGTCGTGCTCTGATGAGCAAAGGTGCTGCCAAGGTGCTCATGAATATTAGACAGGGGATAAAGCCACTAGCCGGTGGTTTTAATCCCTTTTCAGCAGCTAGCTCGACCGGTGAAGTGGTTACTCCGGCCGTGGGTACCGTGTATGTCCGTTGCGGTCGAAGGAAGTGTAGTGGGTAGAGCGAGCCCCTTAAAATCCAAACATGATCAGCGACGACAGAACTAGGGAAGAAGCCAGCAAGTGCTTCGGGAAGCTCGGCGAGGTCTGAAAGGACCGCGAGAGGGAGAGGTCCCTCTCTATTCCAACAACATCTGTGGCCAGATGTTGTAGTGAAGAACTTAAACGGGCAGGAGCATACGTCCACACCTTCCCCTCGGGATGCTCCATATAGATTGCAGCCAGCCTCGGCTACAGTCATTGCTTCTTCACTTCATCTACTAAGCACTCACGACCACATCCTAGCTACCCGACTTTGGATATCCAGCCTGCTGCGTGAAAAATCCGGTAGCTAGGGAGATGAGGCCTCGATCATCAGGACGTGCAGAGAAGAGAGTCATCTCTGACATACCGTCCCAGGAGCAGCAAGCGGCCAAGAAACAAAAGACCGTTGCTCCTCAGGCCTCGGTGATGGACTTTCTGTCGCAGATTGCGCAGCTGATCGCAGCATCTCAGCAAGTGCAAGAGCAGCCTCCCTCAGACTCAGAACCTGAGCCGTCAGACGGTGTTGGATCAGCCCAGTCGTCTGTTCACGCAGATGCAATGAACCGAGATTCACAACTGATTCTCTTGGATGGTGAAAGGGATAAGGAAGAGGATTACCCTTCCCTTTTGGAACAGCACATGGTTGCGATGGATTTGATCCATCAATACTGCCCTGAATTTGTTCCGTCGAATCAGAATGCTGCGACGAGAAGGAAGAAACCGTTGGCGTCGTTGGACACAGACTTTATCTGGACAAAGGAGGAAGTCCTTTCATTTCCGGTCCAGTCTAGGCAGGTGCGCAGGCTATCGACCATATAGATGACACCATATTTAACCTCTCGAGTGTGAGAAGGAAAGGCGGTTTCTTAACTTCATCGTCCATAAATATACCGTTTCTTGGACCACGTTCATTTAAAATGGTCGGGGAAGATGTTCAGAAAGTTCCTCTGCGTTTGGATGAGCAGGCCGAGGATCTAGAGGTATCCTTACCTGATTCATTCACAATTCGCTCAAATACAATTGAGACGGCAATTTCTTCAAATAGAGCGAATTTGGACGCTATGTCGTACGCAGATCACCTTACAAGAGCTGTGGCGCAACATCTCAACGGAAAGGAATATGAGGACATTTGTACCTCTCTCTTAGAGTTCTTTCCAGGGCAATTATGTATACCACTTATAACTCCGCCCTTACAGTGGCTAATCGAGTTAATCAGGTGTGATGCTGCCCTTGCATCGTCATCACTGATAGATGAAACAGGTGAAAAGCTCTCTCCGAGTCGCTCCGGTCTCCGAACATACCATTTTTGACGACAAGCTTTCGTTAGTCTATGATCAGGCTACTAAGAAAGTGTCTTGTACTCTGCTTCTAAAGTCGGCGTCTCAAAAACACGCTTCAGCAGACAAGAGTAAAGGAGGACATTCCAGACAAAAATTGTCAAAAGGAAGTTCCTCACGAGGGTTCAAGAAACCCTCTTATAATTACTCTGAAGGTTGTCAGTATAGCAACTCGGGCAAGGGGCGGAGATCTGATCTGGACTATCGATCAGGCGCCCCTAGGCCGACTGCGGGGAGGACGTGGTTTCTCCTCCCTAAGTCTTGCAGGTCATACAAGTGATGGTCAAGACCTCTATTGCTTGCCAGTTGGCGGAAGGTTATCAAGCTTTGCAAAAATCTGGATAGCAGTCACGGAAGACCATTGGGTGAGAAGTGTAGTCTCGATTGGCCTATGGCTATCATTCCGAGCGAAACCCCCACTAACAAGATGTTCGCAATGGACAAATCTTCTGTCAAAAGAGAGTCTCTCCTAGCGGAGGTACATGCTCACTTATCAAAGGAAGCAATAGCGGTCGTCGAGAACCAAAGTTCTCAAGGTTTTTACAGTCACCTGTTCCTCATACCAAAGCCAGACAGCTAGTTCCAACCAGTAATAGACTTGAGCTGGATAAACAAGCTTATCGTGGCTCCAAAGTTCTATATGGAGACCATTCGGTCAGTAAGGGCGAACGTTCAAGTGAACGACTATGCGGCAAGCATAGATCTAAAGGATGCGTACTTTCATGTCCTGGTACATCCGGCATTCAGAAAGTACCTACGGTTCGCCGTACAAGGGAAGGTGTATCAGTTTAGAGCAATGTGCTTTGGCCTGAACCTAGCTCCCTGGGCATTCACTCAAATAATGAACTCAGTAATGTCACACTTCCGAGCTCATTCATCTGCAGTAACGTCAGCTTACTTGGATGACAATCTACAAAGATACGGCACCCGAATTATTCTTCAGAACGATGTTCAGAGTCTGCTTCTATTACTCTGGCGTCTCGGTTTCATCGTAAACGAGAAAAAGTCGGACCTAGCTCCGTCCAAGTCATTCAATCACTTGGGTATGAGCTTCGAGACTCACAACAGTCTGGTTCGTCTGCCGTTACCCAGAGCGAAATTAGTCAGTTGTTCTGCTCGCTCGCTTTTGCCTACACTCAGACGCATTAATAGCGAGGGAATTCATGTGACTGTTGGGGCTGTGCAGTCTGGCTGCAGATCTTATTCCGATGGGTCGCCTGCGCACGCGTCCCCTCCAGATATTCTTTACTCAGAATTGGAGTGTGAAGACGCATTTGCTCAAAACCAGTATAGTTTTAATGGACCTGGTAAAACAAAGGGTTCAGATTTGGGCAGATATTTTGTGGTTAACTCAGGGAGTTCCGCTGCAACTGCCGGATCCGGCTTTCACAATTATGAAGGATGCGAGTCAGACGGGTTGGGGCGCGACTCTAAGTCCCACAGAGATCATGTCAATATGACTTGCGCTACAACAATGGATTCGCATAATAGCGGACGCTCATGTTCAGATTTTGTCGGACAACTCAACAGTAGTAGCTTACATCAGGAACCAGGGCGGCACTCATTCGATTCCGTTATGCGAACTAATGGAGAAGATTCTTTTATATGTCATGAATCATCAGGTTCAGCTTTCTGCTCGTCATATACCGGGTTGTCTGAACGTAATAGCAGACCCGCTTTCTCGGAAAGGTCACCTGTTGCCATGGAGTGGACACTCAACAAGCGAGTATTCAGGCAGATTTGCTACCAGTGGGATCGCCCCATGATAGATCTGTTTGCAACGCACCTGAACAATCAGTTACCATGGATCAGTCTTCTCAGGTGTCTGTTATGGGACGTTCCCCCGGAAGCTTCCTCCATGAGAGCAGGGACCAGCCGTGATGGCGACTAGGGCGATTAAGTTGCCCTTCTAAGCCCAAAGTCGCCTAGAAAAATAGTCGGGGCGATTACAAGTCGCCCTCTAAAAATTGGCCAAAATGAGAAAAGGCTGAACTGAGTCAGTGAGTGATGCGAGGTTTACATGAAAACGAGTATTTTCAAAAATCGAATGTGCTCGAGTGTGATAAATGGGCATTTTAATTCGTCAAATAAACGTCCATTTATTTGAAATCACACGACAAGCAATTGTCCATTGTCGCTTTTGGCGGATTTTTTTATTTCTATTTTGTTGCGTTCCAGTCGGAGCTTCAAGTGTCGAAACGAAAATAGGTGACTTACGCGACTCAACAAAACAACCCAGTTTGAAAGTAGGTTATGTCGCTTAGGATGCCGAAAATGTATACACAACGGACGTATTTTATAACACATTATTTTCATTTCGATTTGCTGACGACTGTTAACTGTTGGGCTGTCTATTCCCAGAAAAACACGAATGGAATTGAAACACATGAAAAAATGCTTTAGTGATGTCAAGAAAAGCTTTGTACAGGACACAAGTGTGCATGTGGACGATCTTGAAAAAGGGTCCTCCTAAACATCGGAATAACATGAAATGACGCGGAATGACACCGGAATGCCATGAAAATGATGCAGAATGACATTTCTTTTACAAAATACTCGACCCCAGAATGTATTTTGTTTATTAACTAACAAAGTACCTCCCAAGCAACCTTCTTACATCTGGTCCTGTTCACACTTTCAGACTTAGGAAATTATTAGCTTAGTAGACTTTGTTGAAAGGCAACCACAGGAGGGTGATGGGGGATTGGCACGAAGAAGAGGTGAGGGGTCATGAAGGAGAAGGTAGCAGTGGGGGATTTTCAGTCAATAATTACATTGTGGTTTTTTAACCTGGCACAGATGCATCATAGACAACTGGACCTGGATTATTTGTACGTTAATGGAGGACCATAAATTGAAAATATGAAGGGGCGGCGGGGGTGGTACATGAATATTCTTAATTTTCCCCACTTGCCTATGAAGTCTCCCTACATGACTCTGCAGTCTCCCTATTTTTTCTGGAGGGAGACTTGAAGTCTCCCTAAAATTGCCCCCTAGGCTGGTCCCTGCATGAGAGGACCTTCTTTATCAGGGGAAGTCACGCGCACTGCATCACAACCCGGAAGGTCTCAACCTTCACGTATTTCCGTTGTGCGGTCCTTCTTGCACAGGAAGCAGTTTACAGGACGAGCAGTTGACGCAATTTCTAACTGCAGGAGGTCCTCTTCTTCGTTGAACTACACAGCAAAGTGGAAGGTTTTCTTCCGTTGCTGTAAGGATCAGTCGATAGACATTTATGTTCCATCTATACCAAATATTGTCAATTTCCTGGTCTACTTGTTTGATGATCTCAAACTGCAGCCCGTCACTATTAAGGGCTATAGGTCTATGGTATCAGACACTTATGCTCATCATGATAACTTGGCTATTGGATCTAATGCTTCATTGTCCAAGCTGGTTAGAAATTTCACTATTAATAGACCTAGAACCCTCAGATTAATTCCGAAGTGGAATTTGGCTTGGGTTCTGTTGAAGTTTAAAGAAGCTCTGTTCGAGCCGTTGGATGTTGTAGAGTTCAAATTCGTGACATATAAAACAGGATTTCTCTTAGCCTTTGCATCTGCTAGAAGAGTTAGTGCTTTATCAGTTGATGAGTCTCTCTACCGTAGTGTGGGTAATACCATTACCCTAACTACAGAAGTGGGATTTCTGGCTAAGAATCAGACTCCAGATAAACGGCCTGAGCCTACTACTATTAAGGCTCTGCCATCATCAGACAACCAAAGACCTCTGCTGTGTCCAGTCAGGGCTATGCGCATATATAAACGTCGATCAGATTTTATTAGAAAAGGAATAAAACGTTTCTTTCTTTCATTGATTCCTGACTGAAAAGATATTTCTGTTCATTCAGTTGCCAGATGGATTCAGCGGTCATTACGCATTGCCTATGAAAATCTATCTTCGGATCAACGTTCTGTAAATAAGATATCAGCGCATGAAGTTAGAGCGCTGTCCACTTCTTGGGCTTATTCTAACAGTATAGCCATTACTGATCTCATGAAGGCTGCATACTGGTCACAGCCCCCTACATTTACCAAGTTTTACCTGAGAAATTTAGAGTCCATCTCCGGTGACCATAGATCTTTAGGTCCTCTTTCTGTTGCTCAGAATGTCGTCCATTAATGGTTACATCTATAGTTATTTAGACAACCCGTTCCAGCAATGACGCTGTTCCGCTGCTCTCTTCGTTTTGCGGTCTCATACCTCAGAACAAGGGGAGGGGGGGAATGGTTTTTCCCTTATCATCATCTGGCTTTATAGTGAATAGTAAGGGAAGACCTCCTCCGGTGTCAGTAGTCCTGAGTCGGTGCTGGGATGTTTTAATGTGTAGCTCGGTGTGAAGCAATAACTAAGTCTCATTTATGTACTGTTTTTAAAGTGCAGCTCACTGTGAAGCATTTGTATATGTCAAGTGTCAAACGGGCGTTAATATACAATCCTCAGACACTTTTAAATGAGTATAAAGAGTCTCATTCTCTGGACTATCTTTATATATTGGCTTTCCTTCACTGAATTAGCATAATGGGTTATGCTGGCATTAAATGGAGAATTATATATAATGTAATACTCATTTACATTGTTGGTGTTTTTTCTTTCTCGTTTCTCGTAAAGGAGAAAGACATATATAATTCCTTTTTTCTCCTATTCTCCTGTAGGAGATATCATGTACTGAAGTAATTGAGAGACTGGATCTTCCTTTATGTCCTAGGCCCTCCAGCCTTTTTACGATTCAGCTAGTCTGGGCCATTGGTTGTTGTATAAAAATATGATAAATTCTAAGTAATTTGTATATTTTTTTATACTTACCAAGGGCCCAGACGAGTATGTCCCTCCCATGAGTGGGCACTCATACCTCCCCGCTGTTTACAACATTTAACAGGCAATTATAGAAAGAATGATGGTTGGTGCCAATTTCCTGGATGCTACGCATGCACAGATCCAAAAAATATTGAGGTCCAGATAGGACATGAAATTTTCGGTTTTGCATGCAAATTTTGGGGACTGGGGGGCAAAATTTGTGTTTGGCCCTGGATTAATTTTTGAGTTAGCACCAGCTAGTCTGGGCCATTGGTAAGTATAAAAAATATAGAAATTACTTAGAATTTATCATTTTTGCATTCACCCCAAACCCTTTCCTTGTGGGAATCCTGTGGTGGAAAATAGAAAAGAATTTCAAATGCCCATTTTTTTGTAAGTTATAATTTACAGCTGTTTGTTATTATTTTCTTTAGAGTATTTTAATGTATAGTGGAACCAAACTGGCTAAGAAAAATGTTATTTTTATACTGTACCAATGACCCAGACTTAGCTGGTGCTAATCTCCTTAATTCAGGGCCAAACACAAATTTTGCCCCCCCAATCCCCAAAATTTGCATCAAAAACCGAAAAATACATGTCCGAGCGGCGGACGTATGCTCCGACTGCGTAACACTACGGACTACAACAATTGTTGATTATTGGTAAGTATAAAAAATATATAAATTACTATAAATTTTTTAACATTTTTTCTAAAGCAGATTCTTAGCCTGACTAAACAAAAAATTCTTAGCCTGATGAAACAAATCTTCGAAATATTTTCACCCTCTCTATTTACACCTTCCCTCTCTCTCTGTAGAAAACTTTAAATGGTTGAGTACTAGAAGCCACAATCATGGCTCTACTGAAAAGTGCTGGAAGGCGCTTTAATGGCTTTACACTATGCATTAGCTCGATGTTTGCTCTGCAGAGGAAGAAAAATTTTTACATAAAATTGTTTGATTCCAATTTATTGGAGAGTGCCTATTGACACTCTCCATTAAATTGCAACAAAACAATTATTTATGAACAAATATTTGCTAAACTAAGGCTTAACTTGCTGGTAGTGTGACATCTTTGATAAAAAGTACCCATGTTTCAAATCACCTTTAAAAAATAATTCAGCACTCAACCAGTTAACTTGGTGAAAAACATATCAGTAATTACAAAGCCGCATCAGAAGTAAGTTCTATGATAATTTGAAGTTATTACTTGGTTAGCTTCTTATCATGCCACCTGTTTAATTTGACCAATCAGTGTGCTCTATTAGCATCGGTGGACTATACGATACAGTGGATCCCACTTAATTGGATATTTCATAATTGAATAACCCTGTTAACTGGTAGAGTGCTGGAAGCCCATATTTGGGCTTTCTTCTGAAGTGTCGGTACCACATCTTAAAGGCTTCATATTCTGTGGATTTTCTACATATCACCTTTGAAGTGACATTATTTTGTCTATTTGGATTTGCCTTGCTACAATTTATGGGAGAGTGCCTTTTGGCACTCTTCCATAAATTTTAGCAAGGCAAAGATATGTGAACAAATTTTGATGACCAAAAATAATTCAGCACTCTACCAGTTAATGAAATATAATTTCCCAACCCAAACCCATTTACCATACCTCCAGTTCCAATTTGACCTGTTAATTGAATATAGGTTATAGAGTATGTAACCTGTTGAGAAATTACCCTGACTTTCACCAGTTTTCCTTTGTTTATAGACCTGTTGAAGTCTCCCTAAAATTGCCCCCTAGGCTGGTCCCTGCATGAGAGGACCTTCTTTATCAGGGGAAGTCACGCGCACTGCATCACAACCCGGAAGGTCTCAACCTTCACGTATTTCCGTTGTGCGGTCCTTCTTGCACAGGAAGCAGTTTACAGGACGAGCAGTTGACGCAATTTCTAACTGCAGGAGGTCCTCTTCTTCGTTGAACTACACAGCAAAGTGGAAGGTTTTCTTCCGTTGCTGTAAGGATCAGTCGATAGACATTTATGTTCCGTCTATACCAAATATTGTCAATTTCCTGGTCTACTTGTTTGATGATCTCAAACTGCAGCCCGTCACTATTAAGGGCTATAGGTCTATGGTATCAGACACTTATGCTCATCATGATAACTTGGCTATTGGATCTAATGCTTCATTGTCCAAGCTGGTTAGAATTTTCACTATTAATAGACCTAGAACCCTCAGATTAATTCCGAAGTGGAATTTGGCTTGGGTTCTGTTGAAGTTTAAAGAAGCTCTGTTCGAGCCGTTGGATGTTGTAGAGTTCAAATTCGTGACATATAAAACAGGATTTCTCTTAGCCTTTGCATCTGCTAGAAGAGTTAGTGCTTTATCAGTTGATGAGTCTCTCTACCGTAGTGTGGGTAATACCATTACCCTAACTACAGAAGTGGGATTTCTGGCTAAGAATCAGACTCCAGATAAACGGCCTGAGCCTACTACTATTAAGGCTCTGCCGTCATCAGACAACCAAAGACCTCTGCTGTGTCCAGTCAGGGCTATGCGCATATATAAACGTCGATCAGATTTTATTAGAAAAGGAATAAAACGTTTCTTTCTTTCATTGATTCCTGACTGAAAAGATATTTCTGTTCATTCAGTTGCCAGATGGATTCAGCGGTCGTTACGCATTGCCTATGAAAATCTATCTTCGGATCAACGTTCTGTAAATAAGATATCAGCGCATGAAGTTAGAGCGCTGTCCACTTCTTGGGCTTATTCTAACAGTATAGCCATTACTGATCTCATGAAGGCTGCATACTGGTCACAGCCCCCTACATTTACCAAGTTTTACCTGAGAAATTTAGAGTCCATCTCCGGTGACCATAGATCTTTAGGTCCTCTTTCTGTTGCTCAGAATGTCGTCCATTAATGGTTACATCTATAGTTATTTAGACAACCCGTTCCAGCAATGACGCTGTTCCGCTGCTCTCTTCGTTTTGCGGTCTCATACCTCAGAACAAGGGGAGGGGGGGAATGGTTTTTCCCTTATCATCATCTGGCTTTATAGTGAATAGTAAGGGAAGACCTCCTCCGGTGTCAGTAGTCCTGAGTCGGTGCTGGGATGTTTTAATGTGTAGCTCGGTGTGAAGCAATAACTAAGTCTCATTTATGTACTGTTTTTAAAGTGCAGCTCACTGTGAAGCATTTGTATATGTCAAGTGTCAAACGGGCGTTAATATACAGTCCTCAGACACTTTTAAATGAGTATAAAGAGTCTCATTCTCTGGACTATCTTTATATATTGGCTTTCCTTCACTGAATTAGCATAATGGGTTATGCTGGCATTAAATGGAGAATTATATATTATGTAATACTCATTTACATTGTTGGTGTTTTTTCTTTCTCGTTTCTCGTAAAGGAGAAAGACATATATAATTCCTTTTTTCTCCTATTCTCCTGTAGGAGATATCATGTACTGAAGTAATTGAGAGACTGGATCTTCCTTTATGTCCTAGGCCCTCCAGCCTTTTTACGATTCAGCTAGTCTGGGCCATTGGTTGTTGTATAAAAATATGATAAATTCTAAGTAATTTGTATATTTTTTTATACTTACCAAGGGCCCAGACGAGTATGTCCCTCCCATGAGTGGGCACTCATACCTCCCCGCTGTTTACAACATTTAACAGGCAATTATAGAAAGAATGATGGTTGGTGCCAATTTCCTGGATGCTACGCATGCACAGATCCAAAAAATATTGAGGTCCAGATAGGACATGAAATTTTCGGTTTTGCATGCAAATTTTGGGGACTGGGGGGCAAAATTTGTGTTTGGCCCTGGATTAATTTTTGAGTTAGCACCAGCTAGTCTGGGCCATTGGTAAGTATAAAAAATATAGAAATTACTTAGAATTTATCATTTTTGCATTCACCCCGAACCCTTTCCTTGTGGGAATCCTGTGGTGGAAAATAGAAAAGAATTTCAAATGCCCATTTTTTTGTAAGTTATAATTTACAGCTGTTTGTTATTATTTTCTTTAGAGTATTTTAATGTATAGTGGAACCAAACTGGCTAAGAAAAATGTTATTTTTATACTGTACCAATGACCCAGACTTAGCTGGTGCTAATCTCCTTAATTCAGGGCCAAACACAAATTTTGCCCCCCCAATCCCCAAAATTTGCATCAAAAACCGAAAAATACATGTCCGAGCGGCGGACGTATGCTCCGACTGCGTAACACTACGGACTACAACAATTGTTGATTATTGGTAAGTATAAAAAATATATAAATTACTATAAATTTTTTAACATTTTTTCTAAAGCAGATTCTTAGCCTGACTAAACAAAAAATTCTTAGCCTGATGAAACAAATCTTCGAAATATTTTCACCCTCTCTATTTACACCTTCCCTCTCTCTCTGTAGAAAACTTTAAATGGTTGAGTACTAGAAGCCACAATCATGGCTCTACTGAAAAGTGCTGGAAGGCGCTTTAATGGCTTTACACTATGCATTAGCTCGATGTTTGCTCTGCAGAGGAAGAAAAATTTTTACATAAAATTGTTTGATTCCAATTTATTGGAGAGTGCCTATTGACACTCTCCATTAAATTGCAACAAAACAATTATTTATGAACAAATATTTGCTAAACTAAGGCTTAACTTGCTGGTAGTGTGACATCTTTGATAAAAAGTACCCATGTTTCAAATCACCTTTAAAAAATAATTCAGCACTCAACCAGTTAACTTGGTGAAAAACATATCAGTAATTACAAAGCCGCATCAGAAGTAAGTTCTATGATAATTTGAAGTTATTACTTGGTTAGCTTCTTATCATGCCACCTGTTTAATTTGACCAATCAGTGTGCTCTATTAGCATCGGTGGACTATACGATACAGTGGATCCCACTTAATTGGATATTTCATAATTGAATAACCCTGTTAACTGGTAGAGTGCTGGAAGCCCATATTTGGGCTTTCTTCTGAAGTGTCGGTACCACATCTTAAAGGCTTCATATTCTGTGGATTTTCTACATATCACCTTTGAAGTGACATTATTTTGTCTATTTGGATTTGCCTTGCTACAATTTATGGGAGAGTGCCTTTTGGCACTCTTCCATAAATTTTAGCAAGGCAAAGATATGTGAACAAATTTTGATGACCAAAAATAATTCAGCACTCTACCAGTTAATGAAATATAATTTCCCAACCCAAACCCATTTACCATACCTCCAGTTCCAATTTGACCTGTTAATTGAATATAGGTTATAGAGTATGTAACCTGTTGAGAAATTACCCTGACTTTCACCAGTTTTCCTTTGTTTATAGACCTGTTGAAGTCTCCCTAAAATTGCCCCCTAGGCTGGTCCCTGCATGAGAGGACCTTCTTTATCAGGGGAAGTCACGCGCACTGCATCACAACCCGGAAGGTCTCAACCTTCACGTATTTCCGTTGTGCGGTCCTTCTTGCACAGGAAGCAGTTTACAGGACGAGCAGTTGACGCAATTTCTAACTGCAGGAGGTCCTCTTCTTCGTTGAACTACACAGCAAAGTGGAAGGTTTTCTTCCGTTGCTGTAAGGATCAGTCGATAGACATTTATGTTCCGTCTATACCAAATATTGTCAATTTCCTGGTCTACTTGTTTGATGATCTCAAACTGCAGCCCGTCACTATTAAGGGCTATAGGTCTATGGTATCAGACACTTATGCTCATCATGATAACTTGGCTATTGGATCTAATGCTTCATTGTCCAAGCTGGTTAGAATTTTCACTATTAATAGACCTAGAACCCTCAGATTAATTCCGAAGTGGAATTTGGCTTGGGTTCTGTTGAAGTTTAAAGAAGCTCTGTTCGAGCCGTTGGATGTTGTAGAGTTCAAATTCGTGACATATAAAACAGGATTTCTCTTAGCCTTTGCATCTGCTAGAAGAGTTAGTGCTTTATCAGTTGATGAGTCTCTCTACCGTAGTGTGGGTAATACCATTACCCTAACTACAGAAGTGGGATTTCTGGCTAAGAATCAGACTCCAGATAAACGGCCTGAGCCTACTACTATTAAGGCTCTGCCGTCATCAGACAACCAAAGACCTCTGCTGTGTCCAGTCAGGGCTATGCGCATATATAAACGTCGATCAGATTTTATTAGAAAAGGAATAAAACGTTTCTTTCTTTCATTGATTCCTGACTGAAAAGATATTTCTGTTCATTCAGTTGCCAGATGGATTCAGCGGTCATTACGCATTGCCTATGAAAATCTATCTTCGGATCAACGTTCTGTAAATAAGATATCAGCGCATGAAGTTAGAGCGCTGTCCACTTCTTGGGCTTATTCTAACAGTATAGCCATTACTGATCTCATGAAGGCTGCATACTGGTCACAGCCCCCTACATTTACCAAGTTTTACCTGAGAAATTTAGAGTCCATCTCCGGTGACCATAGATCTTTAGGTCCTCTTTCTGTTGCTCAGAATGTCGTCCATTAATGGTTACATCTATAGTTATTTAGACAACCCGTTCCAGCAATGACGCTGTTCCGCTGCTCTCTTCGTTTTGCGGTCTCATACCTCAGAACAAGGGGAGGGGGGGAATGGTTTTTCCCTTATCATCATCTGGCTTTATAGTGAATAGTAAGGGAAGACCTCCTCCGGTGTCAGTAGTCCTGAGTCGGTGCTGGGATGTTTTAATGTGTAGCTCGGTGTGAAGCAATAACTAAGTCTCATTTATGTACTGTTTTTAAAGTGCAGCTCACTGTGAAGCATTTGTATATGTCAAGTGTCAAACGGGCGTTAATATACAGTCCTCAGACACTTTTAAATGAGTATAAAGAGTCTCATTCTCTGGACTATCTTTATATATTGGCTTTCCTTCACTGAATTAGCATAATGGGTTATGCTGGCATTAAATGGAGAATTATATATTATGTAATACTCATTTACATTGTTGGTGTTTTTTCTTTCTCGTTTCTCGTAAAGGAGAAAGACATATATAATTCCTTTTTTCTCCTATTCTCCTGTAGGAGATATCATGTACTGAAGTAATTGAGAGACTGGATCTTCCTTTATGTCCTAGGCCCTCCAGCCTTTTTACGATTCAGCTAGTCTGGGCCATTGGTTGTTGTATAAAAATATGATAAATTCTAAGTAATTTGTATATTTTTTTATACTTACCAAGGGCCCAGACGAGTATGTCCCTCCCATGAGTGGGCACTCATACCTCCCCGCTGTTTACAACATTTAACAGGCAATTATAGAAAGAATGATGGTTGGTGCCAATTTCCTGGATGCTACGCATGCACAGATCCAAAAAATATTGAGGTCCAGATAGGACATGAAATTTTCGGTTTTGCATGCAAATTTTGGGGACTGGGGGGCAAAATTTGTGTTTGGCCCTGGATTAATTTTTGAGTTAGCACCAGCTAGTCTGGGCCATTGGTAAGTATAAAAAATATAGAAATTACTTAGAATTTATCATTTTTGCATTCACCTCGAACCCTTTCCTTGTGGGAATCCTGTGGTGGAAAATAGAAAAGAATTTCAAATGCCCATTTTTTTGTAAGTTATAATTTACAGCTGTTTGTTATTATTTTCTTTAGAGTATTTTAATGTATAGTGGAACCAAACTGGCTAAGAAAAATGTTATTTTTATACTGTACCAATGACCCAGACTTAGCTGGTGCTAATCTCCTTAATTCAGGGCCAAACACAAATTTTGCCCCCCCAATCCCCAAAATTTGCATCAAAAACCGAAAAATACATGTCCGAGCGGCGGACGTATGCTCCGACTGCGTAACACTACGGACTACAACAATTGTTGATTATTGGTAAGTATAAAAAATATATAAATTACTATAAATTTTTTAACATTTTTTCTAAAGCAGATTCTTAGCCTGACTAAACAAAAAATTCTTAGCCTGATGAAACAAATCTTCGAAATATTTTCACCCTCTCTATTTACACCTTCCCTCTCTCTCTGTAGAAAACTTTAAATGGTTGAGTACTAGAAGCCACAATCATGGCTCTACTGAAAAGTGCTGGAAGGCGCTTTAATGGCTTTACACTATGCATTAGCTCGATGTTTGCTCTGCAGAGGAAGAAAAATTTTTACATAAAATTGTTTGATTCCAATTTATTGGAGAGTGCCTATTGACACTCTCCATTAAATTGCAACAAAACAATTATTTATGAACAAATATTTGCTAAACTAAGGCTTAACTTGCTGGTAGTGTGACATCTTTGATAAAAAGTACCCATGTTTCAAATCACCTTTAAAAAATAATTCAGCACTCAACCAGTTAACTTGGTGAAAAACATATCAGTAATTACAAAGCCGCATCAGAAGTAAGTTCTATGATAATTTGAAGTTATTACTTGGTTAGCTTCTTATCATGCCACCTGTTTAATTTGACCAATCAGTGTGCTCTATTAGCATCGGTGGACTATACGATACAGTGGATCCCACTTAATTGGATATTTCATAATTGAATAACCCTGTTAACTGGTAGAGTGCTGGAAGCCCATATTTGGGCTTTCTTCTGAAGTGTCGGTACCACATCTTAAAGGCTTCATATTCTGTGGATTTTCTACATATCACCTTTGAAGTGACATTATTTTGTCTATTTGGATTTGCCTTGCTACAATTTATGGGAGAGTGCCTTTTGGCACTCTTCCATAAATTTTAGCAAGGCAAAGATATGTGAACAAATTTTGATGACCAAAAATAATTCAGCACTCTACCAGTTAATGAAATATAATTTCCCAACCCAAACCCATTTACCATACCTCCAGTTCCAATTTGACCTGTTAATTGAATATAGGTTATAGAGTATGTAACCTGTTGAGAAATTACCCTGACTTTCACCAGTTTTCCTTTGTTTATAGACCTGTTGAAGTCTCCCTAAAATTGCCCCCTAGGCTGGTCCCTGCATGAGAGGACCTTCTTTATCAGGGGAAGTCACGCGCACTGCATCACAACCCGGAAGGTCTCAACCTTCACGTATTTCCGTTGTGCGGTCCTTCTTGCACAGGAAGCAGTTTACAGGACGAGCAGTTGACGCAATTTCTAACTGCAGGAGGTCCTCTTCTTCGTTGAACTACACAGCAAAGTGGAAGGTTTTCTTCCGTTGCTGTAAGGATCAGTCGATAGACATTTATGTTCCGTCTATACCAAATATTGTCAATTTCCTGGTCTACTTGTTTGATGATCTCAAACTGCAGCCCGTCACTATTAAGGGCTATAGGTCTATGGTATCAGACACTTATGCTCATCATGATAACTTGGCTATTGGATCTAATGCTTCATTGTCCAAGCTGGTTAGAATTTTCACTATTAATAGACCTAGAACCCTCAGATTAATTCCGAAGTGGAATTTGGCTTGGGTTCTGTTGAAGTTTAAAGAAGCTCTGTTCGAGCCGTTGGATGTTGTAGAGTTCAAATTCGTGACATATAAAACAGGATTTCTCTTAGCCTTTGCATCTGCTAGAAGAGTTAGTGCTTTATCAGTTGATGAGTCTCTCTACCGTAGTGTGGGTAATACCATTACCCTAACTACAGAAGTGGGATTTCTGGCTAAGAATCAGACTCCAGATAAACGGCCTGAGCCTACTACTATTAAGGCTCTGCCGTCATCAGACAACCAAAGACCTCTGCTGTGTCCAGTCAGGGCTATGCGCATATATAAACGTCGATCAGATTTTATTAGAAAAGGAATAAAACGTTTCTTTCTTTCATTGATTCCTGACTGAAAAGATATTTCTGTTCATTCAGTTGCCAGATGGATTCAGCGGTCATTACGCATTGCCTATGAAAATCTATCTTCGGATCAACGTTCTGTAAATAAGATATCAGCGCATGAAGTTAGAGCGCTGTCCACTTCTTGGGCTTATTCTAACAGTATAGCCATTACTGATCTCATGAAGGCTGCATACTGGTCACAGCCCCCTACATTTACCAAGTTTTACCTGAGAAATTTAGAGTCCATCTCCGGTGACCATAGATCTTTAGGTCCTCTTTCTGTTGCTCAGAATGTCGTCCATTAATGGTTACATCTATAGTTATTTAGACAACCCGTTCCAGCAATGACGCTGTTCCGCTGCTCTCTTCGTTTTGCGGTCTCATACCTCAGAACAAGGGGAGGGGGGGAATGGTTTTTCCCTTATCATCATCTGGCTTTATAGTGAATAGTAAGGGAAGACCTCCTCCGGTGTCAGTAGTCCTGAGTCGGTGCTGGGATGTTTTAATGTGTAGCTCGGTGTGAAGCAATAACTAAGTCTCATTTATGTACTGTTTTTAAAGTGCAGCTCACTGTGAAGCATTTGTATATGTCAAGTGTCAAACGGGCGTTAATATACAGTCCTCAGACACTTTTAAATGAGTATAAAGAGTCTCATTCTCTGGACTATCTTTATATATTGGCTTTCCTTCACTGAATTAGCATAATGGGTTATGCTGGCATTAAATGGAGAATTATATATTATGTAATACTCATTTACATTGTTGGTGTTTTTTCTTTCTCGTTTCTCGTAAAGGAGAAAGACATATATAATTCCTTTTTTCTCCTATTCTCCTGTAGGAGATATCATGTACTGAAGTAATTGAGAGACTGGATCTTCCTTTATGTCCTAGGCCCTCCAGCCTTTTTACGATTCAGCTAGTCTGGGCCATTGGTTGTTGTATAAAAATATGATAAATTCTAAGTAATTTGTATATTTTTTTATACTTACCAAGGGCCCAGACGAGTATGTCCCTCCCATGAGTGGGCACTCATACCTCCCCGCTGTTTACAACATTTAACAGGCAATTATAGAAAGAATGATGGTTGGTGCCAATTTCCTGGATGCTACGCATGCACAGATCCAAAAAATATTGAGGTCCAGATAGGACATGAAATTTTCGGTTTTGCATGCAAATTTTGGGGACTGGGGGGCAAAATTTGTGTTTGGCCCTGGATTAATTTTTGAGTTAGCACCAGCTAGTCTGGGCCATTGGTAAGTATAAAAAATATAGAAATTACTTAGAATTTATCATTTTTGCATTCACCCCGAACCCTTTCCTTGTGGGAATCCTGTGGTGGAAAATAGAAAAGAATTTCAAATGCCCATTTTTTTGTAAGTTATAATTTACAGCTGTTTGTTATTATTTTCTTTAGAGTATTTTAATGTATAGTGGAACCAAACTGGCTAAGAAAAATGTTATTTTTATACTGTACCAATGACCCAGACTTAGCTGGTGCTAATCTCCTTAATTCAGGGCCAAACACAAATTTTGCCCCCCCAATCCCCAAAATTTGCATCAAAAACCGAAAAATACATGTCCGAGCGGCGGACGTATGCTCCGACTGCGTAACACTACGGACTACAACAATTGTTGATTATTGGTAAGTATAAAAAATATATAAATTACTATAAATTTTTTAACATTTTTTCTAAAGCAGATTCTTAGCCTGACTAAACAAAAAATTCTTAGCCTGATGAAACAAATCTTCGAAATATTTTCACCCTCTCTATTTACACCTTCCCTCTCTCTCTGTAGAAAACTTTAAATGGTTGAGTACTAGAAGCCACAATCATGGCTCTACTGAAAAGTGCTGGAAGGCGCTTTAATGGCTTTACACTATGCATTAGCTCGATGTTTGCTCTGCAGAGGAAGAAAAATTTTTACATAAAATTGTTTGATTCCAATTTATTGGAGAGTGCCTATTGACACTCTCCATTAAATTGCAACAAAATAATTATTTATGAACAAATATTTGCTAAACTAAGGCTTAACTTGCTGGTAGTGTGACATCTTTGATAAAAAGTACCCATGTTTCAAATCACCTTTAAAAAATAATTCAGCACTCAACCAGTTAACCGGGCCAATACTATAAAACTTTTACAAATGTATTTTCTAGATTTGTTTTTTCTAGTTATGATGTTAAATGGGTTGAAATGAACCATTAGCATTTTCAAAGATGTGGCAATTAGCCAGTTGGCAAATTGCCATATCTTTTAAAATGCTGATGATTCATTTTAGGCAGTTGGTAAAGTGCTGATTTTTTTCTGACAACAACTCAAAGCTCATCATATACTGCTCTATTACATTTAATTGGATAGTGCCTTATAGGCACTATCCAATTAAATGTCAGAGAGCACGGTATTGTATAAAAAATCTGATTCATATCAGGGACAATAAAGGATTCCTCAGGTAGAATGTAGCTACAGACAGTTATTGCCTGTCACTTTTAGTAAAGCCCAAAATAGGGCTTCCAGCACTCTACCAGTTAATAGGCAGAAAATACAATTCTAGAAAAGTAAAAGTTTTATAGTACTGGCTCCTGGTGAACATTTTAGGTTCACTCAGTCCTCTGGTTTATATGCTATACTGACCTGGGAATAAGCCCAGGTGGATGCATGAAATAAAAAAGGGCAAAAGAATATGGCTGGGCTTATTTTCAAGAGGTTAAGTCTTCAGGAGAATTTGGATACAAAGTTGACCCGTGGTTAGGTGACTCTGTCAGTCCCATAACAAAGATGCTTTAATCCTTTACTCATCAAATCTACTGCACGCGCTAGCGTAATTTAAAACTATTTAAACAAAACATATCATGTGACACCTCATTGGAACAAGCTCATTCAGCTCAATCCAGTGAGAAGGTCACATGAAACAGTTTTGTTAAAAAATTTTGAAACATTTAACCCTTTACCCAACGTAACAGCCAAAACCAGTCAGCACTATTCTAAAAAATATTTTCATTATTTTTTTGTCTTAAAAACATTGGTTTTTTCTAGCTCGTTCCAATGAGGGGTCATAACCTACGTTTTTGAGAAAAAAAATGAAAAAAATTAGTTATTCAAGAATTTTTTTGAAAGTGTCGTCTGCTTTTCGTGTTAGGTAAAGGGTTAAATTAAAAAAAAACAAACAAATTTCTATATCATGTGAGTTGGGTAAGTGATTCTTCTGTGTTGTATGGGGGCGTGGTGGCTCAGTAGGTAGAGGTGCAGGCTGCAAGCCGAGAGGTCCTCAGTTCGAATCCCACCTGCGGCAACCACGTTGTGTCCTTGGGCAAGACACTTCACCCCCATTGCCCACGTGGGGGCCCAGTGGCGTTGTGTACTAAAGCGTGCTGCACGTCGATGGTACACTTGCCTTCAACCAATGCTAACCCTGCTTGTGTGGAGTTGTATGTTGGGGAGCTGACAGTTGCTCGGTGGTTCTCTCCGGGTACTCCGGCTTCCTCCACCCGTAAAACTGTTGCGGTCATGATTAGCCATTGTGCAGAAATATGTGACCCTAAACACAAATAAATAAATAAATAAATAAATATTCTGTGTTGTATAAACTAAACTGTACCAGCAGCATGGCTGTCTTCAATGTTGTCATTAGAAAGTCCGGGACTGGGATTATTTACAGAGGGAGGAGACTCTGAAACTGAAATTTTATAAGTTGATAGGTGGGCTTATTTTCAATTATGGGCTTAATCCCTGGTCATATACTGGTATGCTGGTTTTTAATTTCATTTTCTAGCCTTGTTTTTGCATTTCATATTTCAGTACAAGTTTTTAACTACAGATGTAGCTGTTTTGAAGAAAATTGTAAACTACTTATACGATGTTGGATGCTGTGCTAGATGTTGTATCAACTTTCTTGGTGAAAAACATATCAGTAATTACAAAGCCGCATCAGAAGTAAGTTCTATGATAATTTGAAGTTATTACTTGGTTAGCTTCTTATGCCACCTGTTTAATTTGACCAATCAGTGTGCTCTATTAGCATCGGTGGACTATACGATACAGTGGATCCCACTTAATTGGATATTTCATAATTGAATAACCCTGTTAACTGGTAGAGTGCTGGAAGCCCATATTTGGGCTTTCTTCTGAAGTGTCGGTACCACATCTTAAAGGCTTCATATTCTGTGGATTTTCTACATATCACCTTTGAAGTGACATTATTTTGTCTATTTGGATTTGCCTTGCTACAATTTATGGGAGAGTGCCTTTTGGCACTCTTCCATAAATTTTAGCAAGGCAAAGATATGTGAACAAATTTTGATGACCAAAAATAATTCAGCACTCTACCAGTTAATGAAATATAATTTCCCAACCCAAACCCATTTACCATACCTCCAGTTCCAATTTGACCTGTTAATTGAATATAGGTTATAGAGTATGTAACCTGTTGAGAAATTACCCTGACTTTCACCAGTTTTCCTTTGTTTATAGACCTGTTTGGCCTCAGTACATTCAGTACAGGCATTTAATCTATTATATCTTGTTTAACAGAGCTCATAGAATGAATGTTAAGTTTATCTCGAGAATACAGGAAAGTGACACAATTCCTGTTAATTGAATACTCCTGTTAATTTAATAATTTTCATTGGTAAAGTGCATATTCAATTAACAGGGTTCCATTGTATTAGGTTATTCAATGGGGAGCCAGCCAAATGAAGCTATTCGTATCTTTTAATATATTATTTAATTAATTTAGTGGCATGATAAATATGTTACAGAACAGGTCTGGCGTCATGTGAGGCTCAGCGTGATCAATATTAGGCTCAGTTATCTTGCTTAATTTTAATCTCACTTTGCCTGACATGACTCGATCCCGGGCAAGTAAACGTACTATAACTTATAATATCAGCAGAGGTAATATTGGCTGAGGTAATATCGGCTGAGGTAACTTCACATCAGCCTGAGACTGAAGGCTGATGTGAAGTTCCTGAGGGCTGATACCTCAACCGATATGAAATTAACCAAATAATAACCGCTTTATTTATTAAACCAAAACAAATAATTACAAAATGTTCTTGGATCTGTTACAGTTTTCTGACAGTGTTATTGTTTCTCATTCTTTTAACAAAGTCTGAAGGTTCCTCTTCGCCAAGTTCAACTACCGAATGTCTACGTGGGCAGCCATGACATTACGATAACTGAACTATCTTTTCTCCCAATTTGATAACTCTGCACTTATGACTCTGAATGTTAGTTTACATTTACTTTTCTATCCAGCTCTCTTCCTTCTTCTCTTCATCCACCTAACAGACCTTTAGATCAGTCTAATTTGGGCACAACGGCAAATACGGATCAGCCATATTGTGGCCTGCAAGGTTGGAGAAAAAGCGCTGGTATTTTCTTCTTCTTGGCGTCAGTTTTAGGTTTCAGGTTCCCCTCTTAAAAAGGTAGTTTACAACCCCTTGTTATAAGTCTTCACCATTATCACTGGTTCTCACCACCCCTTGACGTAAGTTTACTTGAGAAGGCTTCTTAGTTTCACAGTGTCGAGCCAGGGTCCTATTTGAAAGTAAATTACTCATGATGTTTAATAGGAAATGCCACAAACATGAATATAATAGATCTCCAGCTTTAAAAGCATGATCATATAGAATTTGCCAAAGAAAAGCAATCGGCGTTGACAGTGTCGTATATGACACTGTTGACGCCGATTGCTTTTCTGTGGTGAACTCGGTGGGTTTCTTTTTAAAAATTATTTGTCTGTTGCATTGTTTGATTCAAAGGTAAGCGCTAAGTTGTATTGCAAGTATCAGGTAAACTTGGCCAAACTATATATTGCCGAAACACTGCAAAACTTTTGAAAAAGTTTCAAACTCCACATAATTTGGGCACAGTTATCTTACTTATTTGGGCACAGCATTTACCGTCGTTATTTGGCAAGAATTTAAAGGCCTGCCACCTTAGTTATTGCCATCATTAATTCCTCACCACATAAAACCTCAGCTTCAGACTTCATTATGTTTGGTAATGCTAATTTTCCTGATTGCATTTGATGAATAACAGTGAACGATTTTGATGTAAACATATTGGTTGTTCACAGTAACGCATTAAGAGAAACAATTTTAGCTTGGTTCACATCGGCTGAGATCAGCATCGTATCAGCCGAGTTTGAAGTCATATCTGCCGTGCATGATAATGGGTAATGCTGGGAAAGACAATCATAAATAAAACATTGTATTGCTTATTTAGAATGTTTTTATGTATAGGGTTGGCATGATTTTCTTTCTTTCTTTCTTTGAGTTTAATGACACTTTCGACAACCAGGGTCACCTCGTGTTGGACAGTTTTATGGGTGGAGGAAGCTGGAGTACCCGGAGAGAACCACTGAGCAGCTGACAGACTCCTCAATGTACTAACTTCACACAAACACAGTTAGCATTGGTTGAAGACAAGTGGACCATCGATGTACAGTATGCCTTAGTACACAGTACCGCCATGCCCCCAAGTGTGCAATCTGGATTAAGTACCTTGACCAAGGACACAATACAGTTACCTCTGCCAGGGATCAAACTGTGGACCTTTCAGTTTGCAGTCCAATGCCATTAAAGCAACCATGCTCTCGGGTGTCATGATTACTCACATCTGACCAGAGCGCCTTTTGGGAAGTTGGTACCAACATTTTTCGAGAGAGAGAAAGAAGTTGCCACCTTTCAGGGGAGGATTCCAACTCTGCAAAAGAATGACCTTGGTGTGCTTGTCCCAATGTTGAGTATTGGGAGCTTGGTGACGCAGTGGTTAGGTCCTTGGACTTTAACCCTCTACCCAACGTAATGGCAAAAACCAGCCAGTGCTATTTACAAAAAACACCATTCAATTTTCATTAATTTTGGTCTCAAAAACATAGCTAATGACCCCTCATTGAAATGAGCTCGATGAGCTCATTCCAATGAAGGGTCATAAGCTATGTTTTGAGACAAAAAAAATGAAAATATTTAGTTATTCAAGAATTTTGTTTGCATCTGTCGTCTGCTCTTAGTGTTAGGTAAAGGGTTAACCGAAAGGTTGATGGTTCAGACCTGGCCAGTGGTAACTGTGTTATGTCCTTGGGCAAGTCATTTAACATTTACCCAAAGCACATGATATCAAGACTTGTTATTTTAATTATATTTTTTCTCAACTTGTTCAAAAAATTTTGACTAAACTATATCATGTGACCCCACAATGAAACAAGCATGATGAGCTCGTCCCTATGAGGGTCACTTGATATGGGGTTCTTTTTAAATAATTTTTTTCAACTGCTTAATTTGTAATTTGCCTAGGCGGATGCAGACAATCCGTTAGGAAAAGGGTTAATATTCTGATTGCCATGTGGGAGGCAAGGTGATGCTGTTTTGTAAGGAATACATGTCAGGGGTGCACCTGCTAAATCAGCTTGTGCTCAGTTTGAAAGTTGAATAGTTTGCTAGTTACTTGCCACTGTCCAGTGGTTTTCCCCAGGTACTCAGGCTTCCTCCACCCTGGGCTGTGACCTTGGCTGTTTAAAGTGTTATTAAATTCCAAAAACAAAGAGAGAAACAATGTGGAAGGGTCCTGAGAAGCTGTTTGGTTCGATTAAAAATTGGCAGCTTGATTTGTTTTCTTTTAAATCGTTTCACAGGAGTATAGCTTAGTATTAGTCATCTTCGTCATCTCAAAAAACATAGTCGAGATAAAAATTGTGCATGAATTTAATGCTTAACCCTTTACCCATCGAATCGCCCGCATCCGCCTGTGTAATATGCAAATTTAGCAGCTGGAAAAAATATTATTTTTTCGAAAAATTTCAACAAAACCATATCATGTGACCCGTCTTTGGAACGAGCTTGTCGAGATTGTTCCAAAGAGGGGTCACATGATATGGTTTTGTTGAAAATGTTTGAAAAAATTTTAAAAATTATATTTAAAATAATAAATTTTGAAATCGTCTGCGTTGGGTAAAGGGTTAACTGGTAGAATGCCAAGTTATTTTTCAAAGGCGATTTAAAGCATGAGTATTTTTTTTTACAAACATATTAGCAAGGAAAGTCTTAGTTTGGCAAGATATTGTAAATAAATAATAGTTTTGTTACAATTTATTGGAGAGTGCCCATTGGCACTCTCCAATAAATTGTAACAAAACAGTTGACAAGAAATATTTTTTCATCTTCCACTGAGAAAACAGCAGTTAATGCATATAGTGTAAAGTCACAAAAGTGGCTCTCAGCACTTTTCAGTAGAGCCATGATAGTGGCTTCCAGCACTCAACCAGTTAAAATAAAGATTGAGTGTAATGTTCTGTATGTTAGCACAATTAGCATCTGGCCCATGCCACTACCTGTGCTAATTCCATTCTCACTCGTCTCTACCAAGAACAAATTTATACCATGCTCACCTGTGTTACTACCTGTGAAGGGGGTGGGATGGGGGGGGGGGGTGGCATCGTGGTAACCAGTTCTCGTCAGATTACCGAAGTTAAGCAACGTCGAGTGTGGTTAGTAGTTGGATGGGTGACCATTTCAGCGACTGATTCATGCTCCTGCATTGTGTCCTTGGGCAGGGCACTTAACCCTGATTGCCTACATGGGGGCACGATGACGGCATACTGCATGTCGATAGTGCGCATGTCTTCAACCAATGTAACCCTGCCTGTGCTGCGGCGCAGAGTTCAGAGTTACGATGCGGGAGAGCTGACAGCTACTCGTTGTTGCTCGGTGGTTCTTTACGGGTAAGTGGGCTTTCTCCACCCATAAAACTGTCACTGACATGTTATGACCCTGGCTGTTAATGTGTCGTTAAACCCTAATAAAAAAAAAAACTACCTGTGAAAAGCCTGTATGTGAAATTTTAGCTTTTAACCCCACTTTCAGTGTAAAGCTTCTACTGCAGTTAAAATGTTTTCAGTGGGAATTGCCGACTTAGGTATTTATTTATTTATTGGTGTTTAAGGTCACATACTTGTACACAATGGCTAATCATGACCGTGACAGTTTTACGGGTGGAGAAAGCCGGAGTACCCAGAGAGAACCACTGAGCAACGACGAGCACCTGCCAGCTCCCCAACATTGTAACTCTGCACTGCAGCACAGGCAGGGTTAGATTGGTTGAAGACATGCTCACCATCGACGTACAGTACACCTTAGTACACAGCGTCATCGTGCCCCTATGTGGACATTCGGGGTTAACTGCCTTGCCCAAGGACACAACGCGGGAGTCCGAATCAATCGCTCAGACTATCACCCATACTTAGATACGCTCACACTTCATGATGTTCATTCAAACATACGTTTTGCGGTGCTATCTACTATGTGCAATGACTTATTAAGTTTAAAATACCTACAATTAAATATTTCAAATATAATTTAAGAATTGTTAATAATAATTTGACTGAAAAACTAAAAAGCAAGGTAAATTCAATCAACTTTGATGATGTGTCTAGCTGTCAATCAAGGGTTCACGTGCAGCCAGAATTACTGCTGCAGATGTAATCAAAACAAACCCATGTGTTGGCGACATGGTGGCTCAGTAGGTAGAGATCCTCGGTTTGAATCCCACCTGCAGCAACCACGTTGTGTCCTTGGGCAAGACACTTCACCCCCATTGCCCACTTAGGGGCATGGTTGTGTACTAAGATATACTGCATGTCAGGGTGCACCTGTCTTCAACCAATGCTGACCCTGCTTGCATGGCGTTAGTATGTGTAAATGTTACCTTTTGTTCCTGGCTGTTAATTTGAGGTACTTGAATGGGTATGGAAAATGAGCTGACATGTCCAGGAAAATGTATGGAAAAAGTATAGAACCTTTTTTTCCTGTTAAGTGTAAGAATGCTAGATTGCCCCCCCCCCCCCCCTCCCTTCTCCACCAAGGTGAAGGTCACATATAGATGTGTGTAGTGCTTATGTAATTTTTTTTTCCTTCAGGCCATACATAATGATTTAGAATGTCTGGTTGACAGATCCAATGATAACCATCTGGCTACTGAAGACTCAGTCACATCCTGTAACCATTCAGTTATCAAAGACTCTGGACTATCCTGCACAGCTTGTTTGGGATTACTCACAGAATTCTCAAATAAACAATTTGTTGACAAGGTAAACACAATTAAATTTGATGCAGAAACTTTATCATAGTATTTAACCCTGTACCCAACGTAACGGCCAAAACCGTCCAGTGCTGTTCACAAAAATTGACATTCAATTTTCATTATTTTTCCTTTTTTTTTTTTTACGTCAAAAACATTGCTTATGACTCCTCAATGGAACGAGCTTGTTGAGCTTGTTCCAATGAAGGGCCATAAGCTATGTTTTTGACGTAAAAAAAAATGAAAAACATTAGTTATTCAATAATTTTGTATGCAAGTGTCATCTGCTTTTCATGTTAGGTAAAGGATTAACACATAATAACTACAGAGCTCAGAAATATGCAGAGGATACCTTTTGTTTTTTAGAGGGGTGCGGGGGCTCAGTGGTTACAGTATTATTATATTATTATTTATTGATGCTTAAGGTCACATATTTCTGCACAATGGCTAAGCATAATCTCAACAATTTTAAGAGTGGAGGAAGCTGGAGTATCTGGAGAGAACAACTGAGCAGTGGCAAGCAACCATCAGCTTCCCAACATACTAACTCCACACAAGCACGGTTAGCATTGGTTGAAGACAAATGCACCATCAACATGCAGTACACTTTAGTGCACAATGTCACTGTGCCCCCAGATGGGCAATGGGAGTGTCTTGCCCAAGGACACAACGCAGTTGCCGCAGGTGGGATTCAAACCGAGGATCTCCTGGCTTGCAGCCTGCACCTCTACCTCCTTGGCCACAGTGCTCCCGGTTATGGTATTGGACTTCAAACCAAAAGGTCTGTGTTTGATCTCTGCCAGGGGTAACTCCTTGGGCAAGGCACTTAATGATTATTGCCCACGTGGTGGCACGATAGCACTGTGTACTAACATGTACTGCATGTTGATTGTGCACTTGTCTTCAACCAATGCTAACCCTGTTTGTGTGGAGTTATTACGTACAGTTGCTGATAGCGCTTGGTATTCTCTCCAGGTACACCAGCTCCCTCCACCCATAAAACTGTCTGACACAAAACCAATCCCCAATAAATAAATAAATACTCCTTGCAAGTATTTTTTAAAATAATTTCAAGATCGAATGCAAGGAAATATAAGTTTTCACAAGCTGCTGAAAGTCGCAAATGAAAATGTAGAGTTCCTTGCTGTCACAAATGTCCTGATTGTGCTCTGCGTATTTCCTCTTTGTAGTGTTTGTTAGTTTGTTTAACACACAAATATTTTAACCTGTAAGCTCATCAACCCCCCACCGTAGTGCTGAAATGATTGGCCCATTTATGTAACCGGATTTCAACCGGATATCCGTTAATTTTAACTACTGGTATTATTGCATTGCAAAATCACTGAGAAGAGTGAGAAAACAGTTCAAAACACTGCCACCTAATTTCTGCAAAATGTATACAACCGGGCACCATCGAGTGCCAACGGAAATAGCCAATGTGCAAACAATCGTTAACAATTTTTATGACTGCATTGGTTCCACATAAAAGTGATGATACATTGT
This sequence comes from Pictodentalium vernedei, assembly GCA_031216915.1. NCBI lineage: Eukaryota > Metazoa > Mollusca > Scaphopoda > Dentaliida > Dentaliidae > Pictodentalium > Pictodentalium vernedei. The sequence goes on along the minus strand of CM062292.1, from coordinate 452,961,114 downwards.
AAATGTGGTCACCCTGCATTGCCCGGTCACAGAAACAAGCTTTGGCATTTGAAAATCACAGGTGCGCAACATGGGAAAATCACAGGCATGTGGCATGCTGCACACCTGAAACAAAAATTGTTCAACGGTTTTGGATGTTCAGGGCTGTAACTTTATAATATTTATAAAATTATTTTATGTTTCCCAATTTCGGGACATATGCCTGACGTCATCATTGTTGATAATGATTATTCCACTGTTTGTTAAATATTCCTTCCCTATCCTTCCATGAACCCTTCCTGTTAAATTCTTAAGCTTTTTGGCTATTTTTTTGTTGAAATTTTTTATTAAATTTCCTGGGAGTTTAACATGTATTACAGAATATTATTCTGTTTTTCCCCAGGGTTGCGTCCTGTTAGGTCATTTAGTCTTGCATCTTCTATCCGATGTATCATTTTTTCATCGTATGAAGATCTAGCTTTGCATCTGATAGCATTTTAATTGGTTCTGACTTTGGGCCTTTTTTGTGTGCGTGATGTCTTGTTTACACTGATGTTTTTACATTGTCAACGTCTCATATAGGATTGGGGGGTTCAAAATTTGTATTTGGCCCATGATAACTTTGAGATTGCACCAGCTAAGTCTGGGCCATTGGTAAGTGTAAAAAATATATAAATTACTTTAAATTTATAATTTTTTTTGCGGTGTGTATTGCTACCACAGCATGTGTGTGTGTGGTTGGTGGGGTGGGGTGGATGGGCTGCCAATGCTATTCAACTAGATACCCAGGGCTCTGAGAACAATTTTCATTGTCTTCTGGATTAATGGCTCTCTGCACTATATATAATCTCATAATTTAGAGAGAGGGAAAGGTACTTGCACTTTGAACTTTTATTAAAACTAATATTTGGGAAAAAACCCAACTGTTTATACTGTTTAATACTTGAATATTTTTCTTTAAAAATACCGAAACCAGAGTCCACTCTTTTTGAAAAAAAAAAAAACAAACAAAAAAACGAGTAGAAACCAAAACTGTGGAAAAATTTCATAACCTCCCAACACTATTCTTTGTTGGGACATCACATTTTGATTTTATTCAAATCAATCTGCCACACCCTACAATTTTGTTCAAATTAAGCCCTGTGACTTCTATGGGCGCCCAACTTTTAACTTAGCCCTTTACCTAACACGAAAGACAGATGGCGCTTTCAGATAAAATTCTTGAATAACAATAATATTTTTCATATTTTGCAACAAAAACATAGCTTATAACCCCTCATTGGAACAAGCTCATTGAGCTTGTTCCAATAAGGGGTCATAGGCTATGTTTTTGAGACAAAAAACTGAAAAAATAATGAAAATTGAATGGTGAGTTATGTGAATAGCACTGGCTGGTTTTTTACCATTACGTTGGGTAAATGGTTTTTGCAATTTGAGGAATAATCTTTATAAATCTTCTTCAGATGATATTTGGTGTACAGCATCCCCAGGGAGGTCAAATCCAAGTTCATTCAAATCAATTCCCTGGGTTGATATTTGGGCTCCCTATGGGAACTTGAATTTTAACTTATTACAATATGGGGAATATTCTTGTAAAACACATCTTTGGGAGAGTCAGATTCAAGTTTGGTAAAATCAAGCCCCTGTGTTAATATTTGGGCTCCCTACTGGAGCCTGAACTTCAACTTAGTGCAATATGGGGAATATTCTTTAAACTTCGTCTCCTCCAGAACCTCTGTCAGAATCTTTTGATATTTTTTTATACAACCTCCTTAGAAGGATCAGTTTCAAGTTTGTTCTAATAAAGTCCCTAGATTAATATTTGGGCTCTCTATGGGAGCCTAAATTTTAACTAGGTGTAATATGACGAATAATCTTTAAAAACTCTCAGATCCACTGTTCAGAATCTAGTGATATTTGGAATACAGCATCCTTTGGGTTGGGGTGGGGAGGAGTCAGAATTATGAATAGTTATGAATAATTACATGACTTTGTTCCTCGAAAGTGTTAACTAGCCATAGATGCTAATAAACTCATCTCTAAACAACTCTGTGAGGTGTGCACCCCAGGTCCCCTGAAGCCTCTTGTTTTTATCATAATGGTTCATTTTGTTGATATTTTTATGTGCCTGTTCGGAAAATGGAACATATTATAGTATAGCGTTGTCCATCCATCCATCCATCCATACATCCATCCATCCATCTTTCTGTCTGTCCATCTGTCCATTCACTTGGTTTTGAGATGATAACTGGATATATATGTGATATCTTCTTCATTTTTGTTGGTATATGGTCTTATAAACAGAAAATACCGATCAAGTTCGATTTTGACATTTTTTCAATATTCTGTTGTGGAGTTGCTGTCCTTTATTGATCTAGAATTTTATATATTTATGAGGTGACATTTGTGTCCACAGACCTCTCATTCATCTGCATGTTTCATTGTATTCTGATTTGTTATTTGTAGGTTGTAAATAAAGTAAAAGAAGATGGTTTTCAATTTTCAAGTTTCATCACCTCTCTCACTGTTCCTGTCAACTTTATCATCAGAAGAGTAAGTATATAACCTTCACTCAATAATAAATAAAATTTGAATTTCGAATTTGTGAATAGCACTCTCAGTTTGGGTAAATACTAGAGCTGAAATGGTTAATCGATTAATCAATGATCAACATCTTGATCGATCCAAAAAGTAATTGTTCAATTAAGCGTTACTTTTGAAGTACTGTATTATATGGGTCAATAAAGGAACAAACTTGATCCAAAACAGGCAGACATTGTCACACTGACTCACATCACTTATATGAGACAGAGAAAAGCATGCAAGTTACTTGCTGACATACTTGTTTACTGTATCAGTAGCTGGAAATGGTCATTCTTAACCCTTTACCCATTGCAGGTAGCAGACGATACTTGCAAAGTAAATTCATAATTACTAAAAAAATCAATTTTTTAGCCTTTGACCCCTCATTGGAATGAGCTCAACAAGCTCATTTAAGCGCCTGGCCTGCGGCTCAGTGTTTAAAAACCAACATCCAAAAACCCCAAAATTATTTGCCAATTTTTCAACATCCAGGTATTAAATCTCCATATACCATACATGTTGGTGGAGATAATTTATACTGTGCAATGCCTAGGGTTATTCGGTGTATGTTAGCTTACCAACTAACTCTGTGATATGTATAGGGTTAGTCACACTTTCCTTTCCGGTTATAAATAAGGTCATCTCTTTTATGTGATTAACCCTGTTCAATGCACATCCTAAGAGAGTGTACATTTTCATGTGTTTGATATGGCAGTCACCCATAATTTATAACCAGAAAGTGTCACTAACCTGCAGGTTGCACAGGGTTCTTCAAACTTTCTGGTTATAGAACTATCATTTCTACGATAGAACTATCATTATTTATTGTTACCTATCCATTCTACAGCCTCTCTTTTTCTCTTTCTTAATCATAAAAGTTTCTTTTTTTATTTTTCAGCATTCCATTTTAGTTGCTCTAAGAAGAGATTTTCCGTAAGTACAGTTAGTCTATCACATCATTTTTATCTGGATATTTAATATATTATAAAATTCATTGTAGTGATGTTTAACCCTTTACCTAACGAATCGGTTACATCTGCCTGCATAATTTACAAATTAAGCAGTTGAAAACCATATCACGTGACCCCTCATTGGAACAAGCTCATTGAGCTTGTTCCAATGAGGGGTCACATGACATGGTTTTATTACATTTTTTTTTAAATTGTAAAACTTAGTAATTAAAATAATAAATTTTGATATCATCTGCATTGGGTAAAGGGTTAATTTGTTCAACATTTTCAACTAATTACTTGCTAAAACTGTTGTGCCTCATTTTGGTGCTCTGTGTTTCAGAGTACAAATATGTGATTTATACACAGACAAAAATGGTAGAAATAATTTAATTCAAAAGTTATCAGAATCTTGTGGTGTTGTGGGTACAGAAAAAGATCCTGGCAGTTGTTGGTTTTATGCTCTCAAAAATGTGTGGAAAATTTTTATTTGTATATTGAGGATTTACCCACTCAAGCATGTCATATAAATTGAAACAGATTTGTATTTAACTGGTGAGTTCAAGAGGAGATAATGTGTCTTGGAAACATTTGAACTCAAAGATAATGTGAGTATGTGCATGTGGACATGACAGTGATCACATGTGAGAAGATGCATTGAAATAAGTCCTCAGGCCAATAAAAAAATATATTTGGTTTTAATCCAAAGCTATGTCAGTTTTCTTTTGTTCTGTGGGTAGTTTAGTCATACAAATACATTTGCATATTGTACTGTAAAAGGTGAGAAAATCAGACATTTGTACTGTTTAAGATATGTGCATAGTACAAATATCTGCACAGTAGACTGTTGTTTCTTAACCCTTATCCAACGTAAAGGCCAAAACCGGCCAGCGCTATTCTAAAAAATCACCAATTAATTTTCATTATTCTTTCATATTTTTGTCTCAAAAACAACATAGGTTATGACCCCTCATTGGAACGAGCTCGTTGAGCTCGTTTTAATGAAGGGCCATAACCTATGTTTTTGAGACAAAAAATGAAAAAAATTATTCAAGAATTTTTTTTGCAAGTGTCGTCTGCTTTTCATGTTAGGTAAAGGATTAAGTAACATAACACTCTGATGCCTATGAATAAGTAATGCCAATGTTGTTAACTAACCTACTTCTGAAAGAAGTGGTGAGCTATTGTCGTGACCTCGGGCGTCAGCTTCGGGGACGGGCGTGTCCAATATTGTTAGATTTAATGTTAAGGTTAATTTCTCGAAGATCAGTGGGCTCAGGTCTTTGATATTGCATATGTAGGTTGTAGGGGACTATCAGAACAGTATTTAACCCTGATACTACGACTTTTTTCCAAATTTCACCTAAAATTTTCTGCCAGAACTTGTAAGAATTTGCGTTTAGGTGTTGTAAGAATTTGCGTTAAAGTCAGCTTTTGTACAGATTGTGCTGCTTTAACTTCTCATTACTGTTAATTTTCATATTTCAATAACAACTGTAAGTATTAACCCTACTGTATGCAGAAATGTAACGGAAATTTTCTTTTTTTTTCAGTCAAAATTTTCATGTTTTTCTCGGACTTAGTAAATTTTAAGTTGTAAAACTTTGTAAACTTTGTGTTTAGGTTAGTTGTGTTTCTATGTGTCTTTCCAGGCGATTAATATTCTACACTTGGGTTACTGAACTCCATTGCAGTAATATTTAACCCTCATTACATGCATATTTGAGGAATTTGAGGCTGATTTTCTGCCAAAACTTATTGTAAGAATTAGCGTTTAGGTGTTGTAAGAATTTGGGTTAAAGTCAGCTTTTGTGCAGATTGTGGTGCCTTCACCTCTCATTACTGTTTATTTTCTCATTTCAATAACTACTTTAGATATTAACCCTAATGTATGCAGAATTCTTTTCTTTTTATCAGTCACAATGTTCACGTTTTTGTCTGACTTACTCAATTTTAAATTCTAAAAGTTTGTGTTAAGGTGAGTTCTGTTTCTATGTGTCTTTCCAGGCAATTGATATTGTACACATGGGTTACTGAACTACATTGCGGTAACGTTGCGCCCTCATTACATGCATATTTGAGGAATTTGAGGGGGATTTTTGGGACTTATATTCACTTTCTTTAAAAAAAACATTTTTTAACTTTTTTTTTTATTTAATACTTTCTCATACTTGTTACTAGTAACATTAAGGCTTATTTTTTTAGTTGTTGATGTGATGTATTTTTGTTGGGACTTATAGTCACTTTCTTGAACAAATGTTTTTCTGCAACTCCTCTTTAACCAATGGATATACTTCAATTACAATTTCAGTGATTCTTCATTACATAATGCCATTTTGCACCTCCTATTTTATTTTTTGATCTGATGTATTTTTATTAGATCACCTACTTCTATTACAAGTGGTGAGCTTATATGATGACCTCGAGTGTGGGCGTCCGGCGTGTCCAATATTGTAAGATTTAATGTTAAGGTTATTTTTTCAAAGATCACTGGCCTCAGGCCTTTCATATTGCATATGTATGTTGTAGGCAACTATCAGCACATTATTTAACCCTGATACTACGACTTTCTTTCAAATTTCACCTACAATTTTCAGCCAAAACTTGTAAGAATTTGCGTTTAGGTGTTGTAAGAATTTGCGTTAAAGTCAGCTTTTGTGCAGATTGTGCTGCTTTAACTTCTCATTACTGTTGATTTTCATATTTCAATAACAACTGTACGTATTAACCCGACTGTATGCAGAAATTTAACTGCAATTTCTTCTTCTAAAATAAATTTATGAAAGCCTTTCCTAATTCCTATTTATGATTTAATATCTGGCCTCACGATTCATATTCTTAATCATAAACATTTCTAAAAGAAAAAAATGCTTTTATATCCAATGATTCTATGTTGAATTGATATATAATAAATGCAGAAATATAGACTTTCCAAAGCCATCACATAAACCACATTAATCATTTGATGCCTAGTTAATGATTTATATTAACTAAATATTAGGCATGTTACATTGGAACGACATTATCAAGCGAGAATGTAGGTGAGCATTGGGAGGTAACATCCCCCTTGTAAACTTTGTAATAGACTTTTTGACTACTCAGTTACAGCAAAATGTGCCCATCAAGCCCAAACTAGTGTTGACCTTTTCTGTTTTATTTTGATTTAATTTTAACCGTTATTTCACCTTTTTTTCAAATATTATGATAGTGATTTCTCTTTCTGAGAATGTGTTCATTTAAAACAATGGCAGCAGTGCTATCAGACCACACAAGACATTTTCAATACAAGTTTCCATCACCAAAGATTTCATTTTAATATTTTTTCCTGTTAGAATATAAATAAAGCAGTTTCCAAAAGTGTTGCCCTTACTTCTAAGGAAGTGAATATATGCGTTGACATGATGGTTAGGAGATTACAATAAATCAGAGGAATGTTTTAAAATAAATGTACGCTTTCAATGGGATAACATTTCTTGCACAATTTTGCCCAAAGCGCTTTATGTTCCAATAAGACTAAAATCCTTGCCCTCTGATTGGATAAGAGCTCACATAGTTTCTTCTATGTTTACGGTTCCAGTAGCATATGTTGGCAAAGCATTAAATCAGGTTCAAGAAAAGATCATTTCCCTGCAGGAACCCCAGGAAGTGAAGCAGTGCTTACTTGCTATGGTAAACAAACTCTGTTTTACTGATAAAATAGGATCCAGTCACCAATGATTGGTGTGGAAGTCCTCTAAAATGGACAACATGGGTATAAATGATTGGCTGGACTTGATTTTACCTCTTTGTTGCGGTCATTGTTAGCCATTGTACAGAAATATTTGACCTTTAACACTAATAGATAAATAAATAAATAAATAAATAGATTAATTGGAAATTATCAGAACTTGAAAATATGAGAGTATTTAATTATCTATTTATCATTGATTTTCAGGTCCATCAATATTGCTTCCTGAACCTTGGAGAACTTACATATGAAGAATTTTATAGATATCAATTTAAAATCTGAGTTCAAGAGGAGATATAGAGGATCTCAAACTAGTGATGTTTGGATATAAGATTTTTTTAAACGAGTTTGATGAATTTGATTCACAATGAGCCTTTAGGCAAGTTGTGAATCGAATTCATCAAATGAGTTTCAAAAAGTCTTATATCCAAACATCACGTTAAAGATTCTGTATATCACATGAATTTTCGAATGTTTTTTACACTTTTTTTTTAATTCATTGTCGCTAAATTCTCCCAAAACAACCGACAATCAGTTTGTTGGCTCAGACGCTTCACACCATGACATCATGAATGCGCTTTACTTGCACCTGTTGTCGTAATTGACGTCATGTGAACTACGCACAAGAATACAATGCTGCTATGGGACCACGCACCGATTAGACACTAGTTGATAATCAGGAAATAAGACATGGGTTGTTACGTCGAAATTAAGGACATTTTATGTGATATAACTTTGTTAACCCTTTACCTAATGAATCGGCTGCATGATGCTCATGTAAATACAAATTGAGCTGTTGGAAAAAACATTATTTTTCAAAAAATAGCAACAAAACCGTATCATGTGATTCTCATTGGAATGAGTTTGTGACATGATATGGTTTTGTTGACATTTATTTAAAAAAATAATATTCAAAATACTAAATTTTGATATCGTGTGCGTTTGGTAAATGGTTAAAAATTTTAGCATGTTGATGATTGCCTACTTTCTAGTGATCATGTGTGAGAAATTGTTGGAAGTTGGTTCTTAATTGTAGGTGGAGTTTCAAACATGGCTTTCATATGGATCAAAATTTGTGCAGACGAGTGCATGTATGGAGATTTTAACAAAATGCAGATGTATGCAATGTGGAAATATAAAATTGTTCAGTAACAATTCAGTGGACATTGACTGGGCACTCTCCAGTGAGTTGCATCAAAACAAATTCATTGCAATGACATTCATTAAACATTTGCACTTGTAAGACCGATATTTCAAGTCCAAGGCATAATTTCGTCCCATGTTTGTCTTATTATAAGCGGTCTATACACAGGGCATTGATGATAAAATAATAACTGCAGTCTGCAGCCAGACAGCTGTAGACTGCTGTTATTATTTTATCCTCCCTGTATATTGATATTGAACTGACCCATCTCACTGTAAGTGTACACAAGGTGATTCCATTCCAGGAAATGAGGGTTCACGGGTTAATGCTTAATATCAAAAAGCACTTGTTTTGTATTATAGGTCAGTATATCAGCACATAAAAAATGAAGATTCTATAACCCAAGTCAAAGACATATGGAAGTGGATAAATGGTCCATCAATAAGTGATTCATTAGGAGTGCCATTCGAACAGAAGGTTAGTAAAGAAAGATAGGATGACTTTAAAATCCTGAACGCTTCAGAAATTAAATTTCATAGCCTTGAAAGTTCTTGAAAATGTCTTTCTGAAAACAACTTGGAGTTTGATGGTACTCTTTTTTTGTGGCATTGCTATGAGTTTCCAGGAGCAAAATTCTATGAAAAATTTAGAACAGTTTCTTTCCAGCCCACCAAAATGAATTGGTTCCAGCCTACCAAAATGAATCGGTTGCTGCATTACTATGTAGTCTCTCCTTTTGGAAGATGCCAAATTTTGGAGTCTTCCAGGGTATGGACCTCGGAAAGACTTTGAAATATTAAAAGACAAAACTTAAGCCGCACCAAGTTTGTTAGGTCCTAAAGTGCATGGTGTACAAGACTGGAACCTGATATTGCCAGATTAGTGGTCTTCACAACTGTCACTTCTGCTAGGCAGGTGCATTTGAAGTTCCTCAATTTGGAATGCTGTATGATTTTAAAAGATTTCTCATATTTTCATGAAAAATATGCCTATATGAAGTCAAGAAGCACTTATTCAGAATGATTATGTTGCCTGCTGATAATAGAACACTGTTCAGCATTCATAAGAGGAGCTTTCCATGATGAATAATATTTAACCCTTTACCTAACGTAACGGCCAAAACCGGCCAGTGCTATTCTCAAAAATCGGCAATTAATATTTTTATACTGTACCAATGACCCAGACATAGCTGGTGCTAACTCTTAAAATATAGGGCCAAACACAAATTTTGCCCCCCAATCCCCAAAATTTGCATCTAAAACCAAAGAAAACATGTCCCGAAAGGCCCTCCACACTTCGCCTCTACTGCGCATGCGCAGTGTCAAGGACGTTCCGAAATTGGCGCCATTAATCATTCTAAGTTTGGCCCTTCATCAGTTAACATCTGACTGATCTTTGTGCTTGTAAATCTCAGTTTAAATGATGCCAGACACATAAATATTAGTGAAATGGTGATTCTAAGGAGGATAGAGAAGGAGGAGAGGAAAAAATGTGTGACAGAATATTATCAGGGCTGTAACTTAAAATTTTTTAATGAAATTATGTTAAGTTACCTATTTTCGAGGCAGCAGCCATTTTGTTGTCATTCTGATTATTTAGTTACACTGTTTTTTAAGTGTTTTCCTCTCTCCCTGTCCTTTAAGTCCCCCCTTGCTATTCTCTCATGCTTTTGGCATAGTTTTTGTAATTATTATTACTAAATTTACTTGGGAGTTTTAGCTGAATAACAGAATGAATTCTGTTCTTTTCCCCATGTTTACGTCTTCACCTACGGGTGGTTAGGCGTTGTGTTCTGCATCTACCATCTGATGTTCTGCAGTTTCTTCCCTGGAAGTCTCTGTTTTGCATCAGATAGTGTATTTTTGGTAACTGATTTCGGGCCTGGGTGCCTGGAGTCTTATTTTAGTGTTTTTACACTCATTGTTTACATTTACTACAGCCCTCTGTGTGAGGGGGGGATTTTTGGAAAATAATATCTTGATGTTATTTTAATCATAACTAGATACATTATTATTGTTCGTAAGTGTTGAATAAATTGTTTAAAATATTTTTAAAATTTTTGTCCACACTTAGGCTTGGGATCCATTGGGGCTCAACGTTACTTTTCAGAAACTTGGGCTATTCTGAAAAAATATTTTTTCAAAATATTTTGATTTCAATTATTTTTTCTATATTAATGGATCATATTATTATTATGTATTTTGATTGCCAGGGGTTAGTGCGAGTACCAGGACTTGTTTCTTTTCACATTGAAAGGATATTGATCAATTGTATTAAGAGGAAGTCTTCCTCTGACTTTATAATCATTCTATATGTGGTCAGTGTACTCGCATTAACTCCTGTTCTGTATCGTATGATTTCGATGACAACATGGGAAGCGTATGTCACGGTATGTTAGTGGGGAATTGGACATTCCGGTCCTTTCCCCGCAGGGTCACTCTACTTTATCAATTTCTATTTCAGACGATCAAGATTAGGGTGATGTATCTGTGATGTCTTCCAACAGTGTGCCTCCGTCGTCACAATTAATGAAGGGCTAGCGGAAGCTCCTTGGAAGCGGGTACGGACGTCCGAAAGTTTCATCCGGTCCGACGGGATACCGAAAGGGATTTGGAGGATTTTGAGCTTTCCCTTTCGGAACAACATATGCTGTTGTGTATGTCATCTGACTTGGTCTTCTACAGCTTCTTTCGTCGGACCAGAATGCTGTGATGCCGGATAAGAAACTGATAGCGTCGGTGGACTTGGAAATTTTTGGTTCGGTTCAGGGACATCGTCCCTCAGTTCCGACATAGTCCAATAATGTCACACAAACTTTCGAATTATTGAACGACGCTATATATATATTATTATTTTATGCTTGCTATAACCAAGCATTTCTGGTTTCTTGTTCGCAAAGTTACGGAGATGTCTTTCAAAAGTGTGCATCTGTCGTCATAGTTAATGAAGAGCTAGCGGCAATAAGTGCTCATGGAATATGTCTATCGCCTACGGAGTGACATTCGCTAGCTCCCCCGGTGTAGCGTACATTCATCGAATGGTTCGGCTGCCGGGTTCGTCCGTTGCGGTCTAGGAAGGAGATTTGGGTGATGCGAGCACTTTAATTACTTTTGTACTCACCCAGTGACGGCAGATTGAGGACAGATCGGAGGAAGCCTGTTAGTCCGGTTCCTGGCTTGTCCAGGTCCGTCCGGGCTGTGAGCGAGAGAGGTCCCTCTCTCGTCCAACAACATAGGGGACCGCATGTTGTGGTTCAGATATTTTACATTCGGAGCTTATGTCCGTCGGACGGGACGCTCCGTTATATTGACAGTCCGAGAGACTGTCCTTAATGCTTCCTCATCCTCACAGCAGGGCACACGACCGCACATTGGCTACGTGACCTCGAGTATCCGATCAGTTTCGTCATTCAGTGATTCCACGGCGAATAGGTCGTGCCATCTGGTAGCCAAGGGACACGAGGCCTATACACTCCGTTCGCTCGCATATTGGTAGTATGCACGGGGTAACGATCACGGAGCTTCCAGCGGCAATGCATCGTAAGACCGCTTCTCCTCAGGCCTCAGTGACGGACGTGCTATCTGAGTTAGCACAGTTGTTTCGCAGCATCCCAGCAATCGACAGTTTCTCGGTCGAATCAGGAATTATCCGACGGCGCTGGTTCGTGCGGTCCGCGGTTGCATCAGGTACGGACGACCGAACGCTTTATAGGGTCCAACAGGATGGCGAAAGGGATTCGAAAGATTTCGAGTTTTCCCTTTAGTAGTATCGGAAGCTGCCTTTCATATCTTCTGGCATTATCTTCCAGTGATTGTTATTTCGGACTTCATTGCTGCGATCTTGGATAAGAGACTTATAGCGTCATTGGACTCGGATTTTTCGATCGGTTCAGGGACATTGTCCCTGACTTACCGACGCAGTCCAATATTGTCATTACAACATGTGTTTTATTTTTCAACGCTATATATATATATATACAAGCCTGCTACCAAGCATGATAGTTTAGTTTCTTGTCCGCATTGCTCATTTCTGCCATTTTATCATTTATACGAATAGTTTATTTTGGCAGAGCAGGGCATACCGAGAGTTCATATGCGTCTAGACGGTGTGGTTAAAGACTGGATATATTCTTTTTCGCCGTTTATGTCTTTTCCAACTTCAATGTTGGAAACGACATGATGTATAGTAGACTTAACTTAGACGCTTTATCATACGTAATCCGCCTTACTGAGGCGTTATCATTACGTCTTCAAGAAAAGATTTACGGGATATTATTCTCAATGTAATTTCTTTTGAGGGCAGTAGTTTGTTCACATATAACTCCGCCCTTCAGTGGCTGATTGGAGTTAGTTAGACGTGACGCAGCCCTAGCTACATCCACACGCGTGGATAGTAAGGTTAAGAACTCTCTCAGAGTCGCTTCGTTCTCGGAGGAGCTTCTCTTCGACGGCAACTTTTCTGCAATCCATGAATTGCTCGATTTATACGTTCTCTTGTCTATCTAGTGTTACAAGAGATTCAGACTGGGGCAAACATTCGGTGGTTGACTCAGAGAGTGCCACCGCAGTTGCCGGACCCGAGTGTGGCTGTTATGACGGTTGCCAGTCAAACAGATTGGGATATAATACTGATCCCTACGGATTCGAAGTGCCAGGGTCTTTGGGTTCCGCAGTCTCTTAGCAACCAGTTTTCTTCCGCGGAATAATGTTTTTTAGGCTTGCTTTATGTCATTGCATGAACATTATTCAGAAACGCATGCCCAAATCCTGTCCTTTAATTCGACAGTAGTGGCGTATCTCCGGAACCAGGGAGGCACTCTTTCGTTTCCGTTATTCAATTTAATGGAAAGAATCCGTCTGTTGGTTATAGTACACCAAGTTCTGTTTTGGTCCGTCATATTCCGGGTCGTCTGATTGTTTTACCGGACTCCCGTTCTCTTACGGGTCGCTTGTTGCTGTCAGAATGGACTCTCAACAAACAAGTATTCAATCAGATTTGCTATCTATGGGAGCGCCCAATGATGATTTATTTACGACACAGCTTGCTAATCAATTGCAGACGTATGTGTTGGCTTGTCCAGATCCCTGAGCTAATGTTGTTAACGCTCTATTGATCTATAGGACGGAATGATAGGATACGCGTATCCTCCGGCGCTGTTGTTTCAGCAGGTATTGCTAAGATAAACAACCACAATACATTTCTGTTGATAGCATCTCTAGCTTCACAGAGATCATGGGTAATTTACTCTCTTGTCTACTGTGGGTCTTAATGTGAAATCTTCCTCTATGTGAGGATCTTTTTTCACTGGGTAAATCGTGTCATCTTTATCACAACCCGCAAGGTCGCAACCTTCATGTATTCCGTTGTGTGGTCCGTATTGCATTGTAAGAACTGTACTGGACGAGCTTTGGACGCGATTTCTTACTATAGGAGATCCTCTTCTTTGCTATTCTATGCGGCTAAAGTGGAGGCTCTTCCGTCGTTGGTGTAGGGATCATTATGTTCATATTGTTGATCCCTCCATACTACTCATTGCAATTTTTTAGTATACTTGTTTCACAAGATCTACTGCAGCCTGTTATTATTTAGGTTATAGGTTTATGTTACCTCATACCTATGCACTCTGCAATAGTTTACAATTGAGTCTTATGTCTCTTTATCTAAGTCAGTTAGTAACTTTTTGATAAATAGACTTAGAATCTTTAGATTAAATTCCTATATGGATTTTAACTTCGGTTCTTATTTAGCTAAGTTATCATTTGAGCCTCTGGAAACAGTAGTTTTCAAATTCTGACCTTGTAGACACTAATTCTGTTGGTTTCTCTTTTACTGTAGAGTCAGTGAGTTTCATACACTATCGATGGATGATTTTCACTTTCGTAGTTTCGGAATCACTACTTCCGTTACTATTTAGGTTGGATTTTTGCATAAGAGTTAGGCTCCTATTATCCGGAACCTATTATTTTTAAGGTCCTTCCGTCTTCGTATGGGCATAGGCCTTTACTCTTTCCGGGTAGAGTTTATGTATTTATAAACAGATATCTGTTTATTACTATGGGCGTAAGCTTCTTCTGTCTTTGATGCCTAGTAGAAGGACGTTACGCTCCATTTTATTGTTAATGGATTCTATTAACTATCGGTACTGCTTATGGTATATCATTGACTTAGCAGTTGTGCTTAAGATTTCGGCTCATGAAGTAAGAGTTCTTCTACTTCTTGGGCTTACATTAATAGTGTCGCTATTATAGATTTTTGAAGGCCGCTCATTGCGCTCAGCCATCCACATTCATGAATTTTTATTTCAGAAATATCGAGTCCATTTCTGGAGGCCTCTATTGTTAGGTCTATTATCTACTGCTCAGAATGTCATTCACTTAACAGTTGCTACTATAGCTAGGTAGGCTGTCTGTTTCGGCAGTGTCTCCGTTCTGCTGCCCTCTTCGCTCTGGGCTATTTGACCCAGGGCAAGAAAAAGGGGGGGGGGGGAGGGTGTTCCCTTGGGTCACCTGTTTTACTATGAAAACAAGGGGATACCTCCTCCGGAGTTAGTAATTCTGAGCTGTTATTGGGATGGTTGTTTAGTGAGAAGTTTAGGTTTTTAAAATTCATTCAAGTCTTAGTTTTTAAAGTATAGCTTTTGAATATTGCATATGTCAACGGACATGATTATGCAATCCTCAGACACTTTTAGGAGTATAAGAGTCTCTGTTCTCTAGACTTACTTTATTTATTGGCTTACTTTAAAAATTATTAGTATAAGGATTATATTGGATATTAATAGAGTACATGGATGTATGAAGCTCAATTTTGGAAGGTGTTGTATCTTTCTAATTTATCATAAATAAGAAAGATACATGTAAGGCCTATTACTTCTTTTTCCCTACAGGGGATGACTCTATGTTATTTTATTGAGCGTATTCCATTTTGCTCTATGTCCTTGGCCCTCCAGCCTTTTTACTATTCAGCTATGTCTGGGTCATTGGTACAGTATAAAAATGTTAAAAAATTTATAGTAATTTCTATATTTTTTATACTTACCAATGACCCAGACGGGGATGGCCCTCCCAGGAGTTGGGAACTCTTGTCTCCCCGCTGAGTACATAGCGCTTACCAGGCACTGGTTATTAGAATGATTAATGGCGCCAATTTCAGAACGTCCTTGACACTGCGCATGCGCAGTAGAGGCGAAGTGTGGAGGGCCTTTCAGGACATGTTTTCTTTGGTTTTAGATGCAAATTTTGGGGATTGGGGGGCAAAATTTGTGTTTGGCCCTATATTTTAAGAGTTAGCACCAGCTATGTCTGGGTCATTGGTAAGTATAAAAAATATAGAAATTACTATAAATTTTTTAACTTTCGTTATTTTTAAAAGATTTTGTCTCAAAAACATAGGTTATGACCCCTCGTTGGAACGAGCTCATCGAGCTCATTCCAAAGAGGGGTCATAACCTATGTTTTTGAGACAAAAAATTAAAAAAATTAGTTATTCAAGAATTATTTTTACAAGTGTCGTCTGCTTTTCAGGTTAGATAAAGGGTTAAATTAATTTTTATTTTGGATGACAGAAGTCCTTGAGCTCTGTGAAACGAGATATAAATGAATGAATTGTGAGTTCAACATAAAACTAGTAGTGATAAGGAAATGCCCTTCTCGCAACGACAAGACAATGTTTTGTCGCTATTATATGAAATGCGAGAAAAATGTATTCCTTTCTGCCTTCAAAACAAAACTTTTGCCACCCCCTCCTCTCATTGATATGAGTGTGCTCATTGAGATCATTCCAATGAGAGGTTATCAGCTGTGACTTTGAGGCAAAAAAAAAAACTTTTTCGTTATTCAGTAAATTCTTTGCAAGTGAATCTGCTATTCATGTTGGGTAAAAGTATTAAACTGATTATGTACCATCCATTATTCCACAACATTCTGAAATATCAGACACCATTCTGAGATTCAGACACCATCTATTTGTTGTAGGCCCCTCACAATGTTTGAGATTTGATTCGATTTTGAATCTTAAGTCGGTATTTGGATCAATTCAAAATTGGCTGTTCGATTTGTTTCCCCTCAAATCTTCACATATACTATTCAAAAAAAGTAGAGGATATCCAAACTGATGTTGATATTTTCGGGAAATGGTATTGGATACGCGTGATTGGACACATCAATATGTTACCAAGTTTAGTGTGGATCATGAATGTCACTGGCCCACGAAAACTTTGTGCAGGTTTTTCGCACGAGCGCTGTGTTAATGTCTGTGGGGTACGTTTTGAAATTTTCATTTATACTGGACAGGCTTTTTCAGAGGTCTCATCGTTCTTTTCTTGGTATAAACTCGATCATCGATAGTTTCTGGTCGAAACGTAACTTCTGAGGTATGCGAAGACTGACATGTGACGAATGTTTACGTTGGAAGCTGGCAACAGGCAGACTGCAGTGCCTCAAATTCTCAATGTTACTCAATCGGTTATTAACAGGTTGTGGTCACGCTAGCATCAGACAGGCAATGTTGATGACAGACGTCTGTCAGGGTGCCCAAGGTCGACAACTGCTAACCAAGATCGTTTCATCCGAACCACAGCATTACTTAACCGCCATCAAAGTGCTTCAGAAATTGGACAGGAGCTGCACTGGGCGACAGATGTGTGAGTCAGTAGTCAGACTATTCAAAATCGCCTACACAACTGGAATTTGTACGTTTTATGACCTCGAATAATTCCACGTTTGTCACATCACAGCAAGGTGTAATTGGTGTGGAGCATAACAGTGCTGGGACAATCTTCCCTGGGGCAACGTCATGTTTTCCGATGAATTGAGGTTCACCCTCGACTTCCACAACAGGTGAAACAGATTGTGGCGCGGAACGAACGATACCATGACATAACCATTAGGCAGTATGATGATCGTTTTAGTTGTGGATCGGTTATGGGGTGGGAAGGCATAACCATGACAAGCAGAACAGCATTATATGTCATCCAAGGGCATGTCACAGGGCAGTACTACCTTGACAACATGTTAGCAGCTCATGTGGTGCCATTTGCGTGAAGTCACGGCTGTCGATTCATTTTCCAAGATGACAATGTAAGAGCACACAGGGCTGCGTCGCTATAGAATTCCTCCAGGAGCAGGACATCACTACACTGCCTTGGCCAGCACTAAGTCCAGACCTTTCAACAATCGAGCACGTCTGGGATATGCTTGGCAGGCACCTAAGACATCGCCAACAGCTCCTACCAATGTCCAGGAACTCGCCGCTGCACTGCAGGAAGAATGGAATAACATCAGTCAAGCTGATATTGGACATTTGGTGAGGAGTATGCCACAATGGAGCCACGCTTGGCTTGCGAACCGAGGAGGATTTACAAGGTATTAATGTCTTGCACTGAATGTGGTAAATTCTCTGACTGACCCTCCATGTCGTCTACAACTCAAGTGTGTGGAATGTGTGCTTGTCAGACACCCAACTATCGCTGAAATCATTCACCAGATGTCACAGTTCAATGCCTCAACTGTCTTTTTGATGAAAATGTAAATATATTTCTTTATATATATCACTTTTATCAAATATCCCCTACTTTTTTTATGCCCCCAACTTAAGTCGGGGGGCATAGAGTGATTGAAGTGTGCGTGTGTCCGTCCGTCGTTGTGTGTGTCCGAGCCAATAACTCGAAAACTGTTAGGGTCACAGTCATCAAACTTCACACAATTATAAAGGACCATGGGAGGATGTGTCACACACCATAGCCGGGTTCGTACCTTTAAGGTCAAGGTCACATTTCAAGGTCACACTAAAAATCGGTCAATATTCGTGTCTCAGCCATAACTCAGAAACGAATCATAGTACAATTGTTAAACTTTCTACAAATGTTAAGGACAGTCAGAAGGTGTGTCGCGTATAATAGTTTCCGCTGCATCTGCCAGGTGAAGGTCACAAGGGGGAGGGGGGGGGGCATTTGTTACCTTAGTTTAATAGTATATATAGCTTTGTATCAGTTGTCTTCATTATCTCACAAAAGGTATAGTTCAAATGGAAATTGTACATACATAATCTTAAAATAAAAGACTGAGTGTACCTAGTGCTATATTAACATAAATAACATCTCAACTCATGCCCCCAACCATGCTAATTCCAGAATATCTTAGTCCCTCTGACTGTTAAATGCAAATTTAAAGTTTACAAGCAATGTTGACGATGAACTATAATCCTGACAGGGTAATATTCCAACTACATCATCAAGGCATGCCTTTGATGAAGGCATGCCTTGATGATGTAGTTGGATTATTGTATCAGTCGAGACTTGAGCTATCACTGTCGAAACAAATCAGGTTTATAGCACTCCATCCGTAATATTCAAGATGCCTCTGATTCGATTTCAGGTTCGATTAGATTTCGAATAACAGATGTGATTCGATTGGAGAATCAATTTGAATGAAAAATGTGTGATTCGCAGGGCCCTAATTTGCTGCCTGTCATTATGCCATACACCTCAAAAATGTATTTTGAGGTTTGTACTTTGCACAAAACCTTCCGAAAATGTAAAGCATTTAATTCATCACCTACTGTTTGACAGAACTTCTGGATCTCCGTCACAGGATTTGCATTTTAATACAATGTTGGGGTCTACCAAACAGTCCCATAAAAAGAATTAATGGGGCCAACTTTAGCATTGATGGGCCAGTTCTCTTTTGTACTTAATGATGAAATGTTATTCCAATGGGCCTCACTGACAGGCCTTGTAAAAAAGTTTACGGGAAAGATCATGGGGCCTATCAATCTCAGTCCCCAACAAAATCCAAGGGCTACTGTCAAATCGTATATAAAGAACTTTGTTAACCAGACAATGATAAAGCAGTAATAAGTGAGCAAAGGCCAGTGGTAGATAGAATAAATATAGAAATTTATGTATATTTTCAATTTTTCAAGCACCTCCCTAATTGAAAACCAGCCTCATAATTTTTTTGTTCAAGTTGTGTTAAGTGTTAACAACCGAGACCTATGGTTTGGCGATGGTCGATGTGAGTCCAGGTGGGTGGGTGGGCATCCTCGCACTGTTAGCGCAATAACTTGAACAAACTTTGTCCGATTTGATTCACTAATATTTGCCATACAGGTCTTTTGGAATAATATCTCAAGAAAGTTTGAAAACTGGCCTGGTCTAATTTTCCATTACAGAGTTATGAGCCTTAATTCATCAGTTTTTATGAATTTTGAGCTCGTTTGTGCAATAACGTGGACAGATGTTTTCCGATTTGACTAATATTTGCCATACAAGTCTTTTGCAACATTATCACAGGCAAGTACGAAAACTGACCTGGTCCGTTTTCTCACTACAGAGTTATGGGCCCTAATTACTCCATTTTTAGCTTAACTTGACATAGTCAAGATAAGCTATTGCCATCACGCGTGCGGAAGTCTGTTAGTCTGTGAGTCTGTGACGTCTGTTCACATTTTCCTTTAGCATGGGCTACACCCCGCAGTTCTTGTCTGATCGTCACGAAATTTCATATGCAGGTTTGGGGTCATGTTTAGATGAGAACATCCCCTTTTTGTCGCAATCGGGCAACCGGTATGGCTGCCGGAGCCCAAAACCGGAAAACCATTAGCACAGTCTACAGGTCGTATTTATGAAGGGATTTCATTGTAACTTGGTAGGATGCCTCTGTATAATGCCTAGATGAGAACGTCCCCTTTTGGGCTTGATCTATCAACCGTGATGGCTGCCCAAGCCCAAAATCCAAAAACTTTTAGCACGGACTGCAGGTCATGTTTAATGTGGAGGGATTTCATTGTAACTTGGTAGGATGACTCCTTATGATGTCTAGAAGAGAATTTCCCCATTTGGGCATGATCTGCCAACCGTGACGACTGCCCGAGCCCAAAACCCGAAAACCTTTAGCACAGTCTACAGGTCATATTTATTGAGGAATTTCATTGTAACTTGGTGGGTTGACTTCATACAATGTCTTGATGAGAAAGTCCCCCTTTGGACGTGATTGGGCAACTGTGACAGCTACAGGTGCTCGAAGCCCGAAAACCTTTAGCACAGTCTAGAGGTCATATTTATGAAGGGATTTCATTGTAAATTGGTAGGATGACTCCAAATAATGTCTAGATGAGAACGTCCCATTTTGATCGCGATCATGCAGCCTTGATGGGTGCCCGAGCCCAAAAACCTTTAGCATAGGCAAACGGTCATATTTATGGAAGGATTTCATTGTAACCTGTTAGGTTGACTCCATATAATGCCTAGATGATGACATCCCCTTTTGATCGTGATTGGTCAGTTGTGATGGCTACAAGTGCCCGAAGCCCCAAAACCTTGAGCACAGTCCACAGGTCATATTTATGAAAGGATTTCATTGTAACTTCTTAGGATCACTCCAGATGTTGCCCAGATGAGATTGTCCCCTATGGTTGCGATCATTCAACCATGATGGCTGCCCGAGCCCGAAGCCCGAAAACCTTTAGCACAGTCTATAAGTCATATTTATGAAGGGATTTCATTGTAACTTCTTAGGATCACTCCAGATGATGCCCAGATGAGATTGTCCCCTATGGTTGCGATCATTCAACCATGATGGCTGCCCGAGCCCGAAGCCCGAAAACCTTTAGCACATTCTACAGGTCATATTTATGAAGGGATTTCATTGTAACTTGGTAGGTTAACTTCATATAATGTCTAGATGAGAACGTCCCCTTTTGGACATGATTGGGCAACTGTGACGGCTAAAGGTGCCCGAAGCCCGAAAACCTTTAGCACAGTCTACAGGTCATATTTATGAGGGGATTTCATTATAACTTGGTAGGATGACTCCAAATAATGTCTAGATGAGAACGTCCCATTTTGATCGCGATCATTCAGCCTTGATGGGTGCCCGAGCCCAAAAACCTTTAGCATAGGTAAAAGGTCATATTTATGGAAGGATTTCATTGTAATCTATTAGGTTGACTCCATATAATGCCTAGATGATGACATCCCCTTTTTGTCGTGATTGGTCAGCTGTGATAGCTACAAGTGCCCGAAACCCGAAAACCTTGAGCACAGTCCACAGGTCATATTTATGAAGGGATTTCATTATAACTTCGTAGGATCATTCCAGATGATGCCCAGGTGAGATTGTCCCCTTTGGTTGTGATCATTCAACCATGATGGCTGCCCGAGCCCGAAGCCCGAAAACCTTAAGCACAGTCTACAGGTCATATTGATGAAGGGATTTCATTGTAACTTGGTAGGTTGACTTCCTATAATGTCTAGATGAGAACGTCCCCTTTTGCACACGATTGGGCAACTTTGACGGCTAAAGGTGCCCGAAGCTCAAAAACCTTTAGCACAGTCTACAGGTCATATTTATGAAGGGATTTCATTGTAACTTGGTAGGATGACTCCAAATAATGTCTAGATGAGAACGTCCCATTTTGATCGCGATCATTCAGCCTTGATTGGTGCCCGAGCCCAAAAACCTTTAGCATAGGTAAAAGGTCATATTTATGGAAGGATTTCATTGTAACCTATTAGGTTGACTCCATATAATGCCTAGATGATGACATCCCCTTTTGGTCGTGATTGGTCAGCTGTGATGGCTACAAGTGCCCGAAGCCCGAAAACCGTGAGCACAGTCTACAGGTCATATTTATGAAGGGATTTCATTGTAACTTGGTAGGTTGACTTCATATAATGTCTAGATGAGAACATCCCCTTTTGGACACGATTGGGCAACTGTGACGGCTTCAGGGGCCCAAAGCTCAAAAACCTTTAGCATAGGTAAAAGGTCATATTTATGGAAGGATTTCATTGTAACTTGGTAGGTTAACTTCATATAATGTCTAGATGAGAACGTCCCCTTTTGGACATGATTGGGCAACTGTGACGGCTAAAGGTGCCCGAAGCCCGAAAACCTTTAGCACAGTCTACAGGTCATATTTATGAGGGGATTTCATTATAACTTGGTAGGATGACTCCAAATAATGTCTAGATGAGAACGTCCCATTTTGATCGCGATCATTCAGCCTTGATGGGTGCCCGAGCCCAAAAACCATTAGCATAGGTAAAAGGTCATATTTATGGAAGGATTTCATTGTAACCTATTAGGTTGACTCCATATAATGCATAGATGATGACATCCCCTTTTTGTCGTGATTGGTCAGCTGTGATAGCCACAAGTGCCCGAAACCCGAAAACCTTGAGCACAGTCCACAGGTCATATTTATGAAGGGATTTCATTATAACTTCGTAGGATCATTCCAGATGATGCCCAGGTGAGATTGTCCCCTTTGGTTGTGATCATTCAACCATGATGGCTGCCCGAGCCCGAAGCCCGAAAACCTTAAGCACAGTCTACAGGTCATATTGATGAAGGGATTTCATTGTAACTTGGTAGGTTGACTTCCTATAATGTCTAGATGAGAACGTCCCCTTTTGCACACGATTGGGCAACTTTGACGGCTAAAGGTGCCCGAAGCCCAAAAACCTTTAGCACAGTCTACAGGTCATATTTATGAAGGGATTTCATTGTAACTTGGTAGGATGACTCCAAATAATGTCTGGATGAGAACGTCCCATTATGATCACGATCATTCAGCCTTGATTGGTGCCCGAGCCCAAAAACCTTTAGCATAGGTAAAAGGTCATATTTATGGAAGGATTTCATTGTAACCTATTAGGTTGACTCCATATAATGCCTAGATGATGACATCCCCTTTTGGTCGTGATTGGTCAGCTGTGATGGCTACAAGTGCCCGAAGCCCGAAAACCGTGAGCACAGTCTACAGGTCATATTTATGAAGGGATTTCATTGTAACTTGGTAGGTTGACTTCATATAATGTCTAGATGAGAACATCCCCTTTTGGACACGATTGGGCAACTGTGACGGCTTCAGGGGCCCAAAGCTCAAAAACCTTTAGCACAGTCTACATGTCATATTTATGAAGGGATTTCATTGTAACTTGGTAGGATGACTCCAAATAATGTCTAGATGAGAACGTCCCATTTTGGTCATGACCATTCAGCCTTGATGGGTGCCCGAGCCCAAAAACCTTTAGCATGTCTATAGGTCCTATTTATGGAAGGATTTCATTGTAACTTGTTAGGTTGACTCCATATAATGCCTAGATGATGACATCCCCTTTTGGTCGTGGTTGGTCAACTGTGATGGCTACAGGTGCCTGAAGCCTGAAAATCTTGAGCACAGTCTACAGGTCTTATTTATGAAGGGATTTCATTGTAACTTCATAGGATCACTCCAGATGATGTCCAGATGAGAATGTCCCCTTTTGGTTGTGATCATTCAACCATGATGGCTGCCCAAGCCTAAAGCCCGAAAACCTTTAGCACAGTCTTCAGATCATATTTATGAAGGGATTTCATTGTAACTTGGTAGGTTGACTTCATGTAATGTCTATATGAGAACAGCCCCTTTTGGACACCATTAGGCAACTGTGTTGGCTACAGGGGTCCAAAGCCCGAAAATCTTTAGCACAGTCTACAGGTGATATTTATAAAGGGATTTCATTGTACCATGGTAGGATGACTCTAAATAATGTCTAGATGAGAATGTCCCCTTTTGGTCGTGATCATTCAGCCTTAATGGCTGCCCGAACCCAAAACCCCAAAACCTTTAGCATAGTCTATTGGTCATATTTATGGAAGGACTTCATTGTTACCCGTAAGTTTGACTCCATATAATGCCTAGATGATAACATCCCCTTTTGGTCGTGATATTTATAAAGGGATTTCATTGTAACTTTGTAGGATCACTCCAGATGATGCCCAGATGAGAATGCCCCCTTTTGGTTGCAATCATTCAACCATGATGGCTGCCAGAGCCCAAAGCCCAAAAACCTTTAGCACAGTCTACAGGTCATATTTATTAAGGGATTTCATTGTAACTTGGTAGGTTGACTTCATATAATGTCTAGATGAGAATGCCCCTTTGAACGCAATTGGGAAACTGACGGCTACAGGGGCCCGAAGCCCGAAAACCTTTAGCACAGTCTACAGGCCATATTTATGAAGGGATTTTAATGTAACTTGATAGGATGACTCGTTTTGGAATAATTTCACTGTAACATGGTAACTTTTGTTGTTATATGTTAACTGTGAGGGCCACATACATTAACTGTGAGATCATATTAACCCACCCCTCAGCTCTTTAGTACAGTGTACACCTCATATTATATTTTTATACTGTACCAATGACCCAGACATAGCTGGTGCTAACTCTTAAAATATAGGGCCAAACACAAATTTTGCCCCCCAATCCCCAAAATTTGCATCTAAAACTAAAGAAAACATGTCCTGAGAGGCCCTCCACACTTCGCCCCCACTGCGCATGCGCAGTGTCAAGGACGTTCCGAAATTGGCGCCATTTATCATTCTAAGTTTGGCCCTTCATCAGTTAACATCTGACTGATCTTTGTGCTTTTAAATCTCAGTTTAAATGATGCCAGACACATAAATATTAGTGAAATGGTGATTCTAAGGAGGATAGAAAAGGAGGAGAGGAAAAGAATGTGTGACAGAATATTATCAGGGCTGTAACTTAAAATTTTTTAATGAAATTATGTTAAGTTACCTATTTTCAAGGCAGCAGCCATTTTGTTGTCATTCTGATTATTTAGTTACACTGTTTTTTCAAGTGTTTTTCCTCTCTCCCTGTCCTTTAAGTTCCCCCTTGCTATTCTCCCATGCTTTTGGCATAATTTCTGTAATTATTATTACTAAAATTTCTTGGGAGTTTAGCTGAATAACAGAATGAATTCTGTTCTTTCCCCATGTTTACGTCTTCACCTACGGGTGGTTAGGCGTTGTGTTCTGCATCTACCATCTGATGTTCTGCAGTTTCTTCCCTGGAAGTCTCTGTTTTGCATCGGATGGTGTATTTTTGGTAACTGATTTCGGGCCTGGGTGCCTGGAGTCTTATTTTAGTGTTTTTACACTCATTGTTTACATTTACAACAGCCCTCTGTGTGAGGGGGGGATTTCTAAATAATAATATCTTTATGTTATTTCAATCATAACTAGATACATTATTATTGTTCGTAAGTGTTGAATAAATTGTTTAAAATATTTTTAAAATTTTTGTCCACACTTAGGCTTGGGATCCATTGGGGCTCAACGTTACTTTTCAGAAACTTGGGCTGTTCTGAAAAAATATTTTTTCAAAATATTTTGATTTCAATTATTTTTTCTATATTAATGGATCATATTATTATTATGTATTTTGATTGCCAGGGGTTAGTGCGAGTACCAGGACTTGTTTTCTTTTCACATTGAAAGGATATTGATCAATTGTTTTAAGAGGAAGTCTTCCTCTGACCTTATTATCATTCTATATGTGGTCAGTGTACTCGCATTAACTCCGGTTCTGTATCGTATGATTTCGATGACAATATGGGAAGCGTATGTCACGGTATGTTGTTGGGGATTTGGACACTCCGGTCCTTTCCCCGCAGGGTCACTCTACTTTATCAATTTCTATTTCAGACGATCAAGATTAGGGTGATGTATCTGTGATGTCTTCCAACAGTGTGCCTCCGTCGTCACAATTAATGAAGGGCTAGCGGAAAAGTGCTCATGTAATACGCCAATTGCCTAAGAGGACCCTAGTAGGTTCGACGGCCTTTGACGTCCGCTAGCTCGCCCGGTGTAGCGTCCATTCACCGAATGGTTCGGCAGCCGGGTTCGTCCGTTGCGGTCTAGAAGGAATTTTGGGGTGATGCGAGCACTATAAAATTAACTTAATGCACACCCAGTGACGGCGGATCGGAGGGAGAACGGAGGAAGCCTTTTAGTCCGGTTCATAGCTCGTTCCGGTCCATCCGGACGGCAAGCGAGAGAGGCCCCTCTCTCGTTCAACAACATCTGGCCCCAGATGTTGTGGTACAAATGTGTCGTTAGCGGAGCATACGTCCGTCGCTCGGGACGCTCCGTTGTATAGGCAGTCCGCTGAGACTGCTAAGGCTTCCTCTTCTCGTCAGCGCACACGACCGCACCTTGGCTGCGTGACCGCCGATATATTACCAGCTTCGCCGATCAAGGATTCTTCGGCGACCAGGTCACACCATCCGGCAGCCAGGGATTCGAGACCGATGGACTCCGGACGTTCGCATAGGAAAAGTATGCGGGAGCCATCTGATGCGGAGCTGCCCTCGGCGAAGCAGCGATAGACTGCGCCTCCGCAGGTCTCGACGCCGGACATTCTTGTGCACATAGCACAGCTTACCGCAGCATCCCAGCAGCCGACAGAAACGGTGTCGGATCGAGAATTATCCGACAGCGCTGGGTCGGTAGCCGGGGACTCGAGGCCTGCAGACTCCGGACGTTCGCATAGGAAGTATGCGGGAGTCAACGTACACGGAGCTTCCAGCGGCAATGCATCGTAAGTCCGCTACTGCACAGGCCTCGGGAACGGACGTGCTTTCCTTAATAGCACAGTTTATCGCAGCATCCCAGCATCAACTGAATCTGTCGCATATATTTTATCCGACGATGCTGGGTCGGGACGCTCCGCGGAAGCGGGTACGGACGTCCGAAAGTTTCATCCGGTCCGACGGGATACCGAAAGGGATTCAGTGGATTTCAAGCTTTCCCTTTCGGAACAACATATGCTGCGATGCCGGATAAGAAACTGATAGCGTCGGTGGACTTAGAAATTTTTGGTTCGGTTCAGGGACATCGTCCCTCAGTTCCGACATAGTCCAATAATGTCACACAAACTTTCGAATTATTGAACGACGCTATATATATTATTATTTTATGCTTGCTATCCAAGCATTTCTGGTTTCTTGTTCGAAGAGTTATGGAGATGTCTTTCAAAAGTGTGCCTCTGTCGTCATAGTTAATGAAGAGTTAGCGGCAATAAGTGCTCATGGAATATGTCTATCGCTTACGGAGTGACATTCGCTAGCTCACCCGGTGTAGCGTACATTCATCGAATGGTTCGGCTGCCGGGTTCGTCCGTTGTGGTCTAGGAAGGAGATTTGGGTGATGCGAGCACTTTAATTACTTTAGTACTCACCCAGTGACGGCAGATTGAGGACAGATCGGAGGAAGCCAACAACATAGGGGACCGCATGTTGTGGTTCAGATATTTTACATTCGGAGCATATGTCCGTTGCTCGGGACGCTCCGTTATATTGACAGTCCGAGAGACTGTCTTTAATGCTTCCTCATCCTCACAGCAGGGCACACGACCGCACATTGGCTACGTGACCTCGAGTATCCGATCAGTTTCGGCATTCAGTGATTCCACAGCGAATAGGTCGCGCCATCCGGTAGCCAAGGGACACGAGGCCTATACACTCCGTTCGCTCGCATATTGGAAGTATGCACGGGGTAACGATCTCGGAGCTTCCTGCGGCAATGCATCGTAAGACCGCTGCTCCTCAGGCCTCAGTGACGGACGTGCTATCCGAGTTAGCACAGTTGTTTCGCAGCATCCCAGCAATTGACGGTTTCTCGGTCGAATCAGGAATTATCCGACGGCGCTGGGTCGGTGCGGTCCGCGGTTGCATCAAGCTACGGACGACCGAACGCTTTATAGGGTCCGACAGGATGGCGAAAGGGATTCGAAAGATTTCGAGTTTTCCCTTTAGTAGTATCGAAAGATGCCTTTCATATCTTCTGGCATTTCTTCCAGTGATTATTTTTCGGACTTCATTGCTGCGATCTTGGATAAGAGACTTATAGCGTCATTGGACTCGGATTTTTTCGATCGGTACAGGGACTTTGTCCCTGACTTACCGACGCAGTCCAATATTGTCATTACAACATGTGTTTTATTTTTCGACGCTATATATTTATATATATATACAAGCCTGCTACTAAGCATGATAGTTTAGTTTCTTGTCCGCGTGGCTCATTTCTGCCATTTTATCTTTTTTACATATAGTTTATTTTGGCAGAGCAGGGCATACCGAGAGTTCATATGCGTCTAGACGGTGTGATTAAAGACTGCATATATTCTTTTTCGCCGTTTATGTCTTTTCCAATTTCAATGTTGGGAACGACATTATGTATAGTAGACTTAACTTAGACGCTTTATTATACGTAATCCGCCTTACTGAGGCGTTATCATTACGTCTTCAAGAAAAGATTTACGGGATATTATTCTCAATGTAATTTCTTTTGAGGGCAGTAGTTTGTTCACGTATAACTCCGCCCTTCAGTGGCTGATTGGAGTTGGTTAGACGTGATGCAGCCCTAGCTACATCCACGCGTGGATAGTAGGTTAAGAACTCTCTCAGAGTCGCTTCGTTCTCGGAGGAGCTTCTCTTCGACGGCAACTTTCCGGCAATCCATGAATTGCTTGATTTATACATTCTCTTGTCTATCTAGTGTTACAAGAGATTCAGACTGGGGCAAACATACGGTGGTTGACTCAGAGAGTGCCGCCGCAGTTGCCGGACCCGAGTGTGGCTGTTATGACGGTTGCCAGTCAATCAGATTGGGATATATACTGATCCCTACGGATTCGAAGTGCCAGGGTCTTTGGGTTCCGCAGTCTTTTAGCTATCAGTTTAACTTCCGCGGAATAATGTTTTTTAGGCTTGCTTTATGTCATTGCATGAACATTATTCAGAAACGCATGCCCAAATTCCTGTCCTTTAATTCGACAGTAGTGGCGTATCTCCGGAACCAGGGAGGCACTCTTTCGTTTCCGTTATTCAATTTAATGGAAAGAATCCGTCTGTTGGTTATAGTACACCAAGTTCAGTTTTGGTCCGTCATATTCTGGGTCGTCTGATTGTTTTATCGCACTCCCGTTCTCTTACGGGTCGCTTGTTGCTGTCAGAATGGACTCTCAACAAACAAGTATTCAATCAGATTTGCTATCTATGGGAGCGCCCAATGATGTTTTATTTATGACACAGCTTGCTAATCAATTGCAGACGTATGTGTTGGCTTGTCCAGATCTCTGAGCTAATACTGTTAACGCTCTATTGATCTATAGGACGGAATGATAGGATACGCGTATCCTCCGGCGCTGTTGTTTTAGCAGGTATTGCTAAGATAAACAACCACAATACATTTCTGTTGATAGCATCTCTATCTTCACAGAGATCATGAGTAATTTACTCTCTTGTCTACTGTGGATCTTAACGTGAAATCTTCCTCTATGTGAGGATCTTTTTTCACTGGGTAAATCGTGTCATCTTTATCACAACCAGCAAGGTCGCAACCTTCATGTATTCCGTTGTGTGGTCCGTATTGCATTGTAAACACTGTACTGGACGAGCTTTGGACGCGATTGCTTACTATAGGAGATCCTCTTCTTCGCTATTCTATTCGTCTAAAGTGGAGGCTCTTCCGTCGTGGTGTAGGGATCATTATGTTCATATGGTTGATCCCTCCATTCTACTCATTGCTATTTTGTAGTATACTTGTTTCACAAGATCTACTGCAGCCTGTTGTTATTTAGGTTATAGGTTTATGTTACCTCATACCTATGCACTCTACGATAGTTTACAATTGAGTCTTTTGTCTCTTTATCTAAGTCAGTTAGTAACTTTTTGATAAATAGACTTAGAATCTTTAGATTAAATTCCTATACGGATTTTAACTTCAGGTTCTTATTTAGCTAAGTTATCATTTGAGCCTCTGGAAACAGTAGTTTTCAAATTCTGACCTTTTAGACAGTAATTTTGTTGGTTTCTCTTTTACTGTAGAGTCAGTGAGTTTCATGCACTATCGATGGATGATTTTCACTTTCATAGTTTCGGAATCAATACTTCCGTTACTATTTAGGTTGGATTGTTGCATAAGAGTTAGGCTCCTATTATCCGGAACCTATTATTTTAAGGTCCTTCCGTCTTCGTATGGGCATAGGCCTTTACTCTTTCCGGGTACAGTTTATGTATTTATAAACAGATATCTGTTTATTACAAGGGCGTAAGCTTCTTCTGTCTTTGATGTCTAGTAGAAGGACGTTACGCTCCATTTTATTGTTAATGGATTCTATTAACTAGCGTACTGCTTATGGTATATCATTGGCTTAGCAGTTGTGCTTAAGATTTCGGCTCATGAAGTAAGAGTTCTTCTACTTCTTGGGCTTACATTAATAGTGTTGCTATTATAGATTTTTGAAGGCTGCTCATTGCGCTCAGCCATCCATTCATGAATTTTATCTCAGAAATATCGAGTCCATTTCTGGAGGCCTCTATTGTTAGGTCTATTATCTTCTGCTCAGAATGTCATTCACTTAACAGTTGCTACTATAGCTAGGTAGGCTGTCTGTTTCGGCAGTGTCTCCGTTCGGCTGCCCTCTTCGCTCTGGGCTATTTGACCCAGGGCAAGAAAAAGGGGGGGGGGGGGGGAGGGTGTTCCCTTGGGTCACCTGTTTTTACTATGAAAACAAGGGGATACCTCCTCCGGAGTTAGTAATTCTGAGCTGTTAATGGGATGGTTGTTTAGTGAGAAGTTTAAGTTTATAAAATTCATTCAAGTCTTAGTTTTTAAAGTATAGCTTTTGAATATTGCATATGTCAACGGACATGATTATGCAATTCTCACACACTTTTAGGAGTATAAGAGTCTATATTCTCTAGACTTACTTTATTATTGGCTTACTTTAAAAATTATTAGTATAAGGATTATTGGATATTAATAGAGTACATGGATGTATGAAGCTCAATTTTTGGAAGGTGTTGTATCTTTCTAATTTATCATAAATAAGAAAGATACATGTAAGGCCTATTACTTCTTTTCCCTACAGGGGATGACTCTATTTTATTTTATTGAGCGTATTCCATTTTGCTCTATGTCCTTGGCCCTCCAGCCTTTTTACTATTCAGCTATGTCTGGGTCATTGGTACAGTATAAAAATGTTAAAAAATTTATAGTAATTTATATATTTTTTATACTTACCAATGACCCAGACGGGGATGGCCCTCCCAGGAGTTGGGAACTCTTGCCTCCCCGCTGAGTACATAGCGCTTACCAGGCACTGGTTATTAGAATGATAAATGGCGCCAATTTCGGAACGTCCTTGACACTGCGCATGCGCAGTGGGGGCGAAGTGTGGAGGGCCTCTCAGGACATGTTTTCTTTAGTTTTAGATGCAAATTTTGGGGATTGGGGGGCAAAATTTGTGTTTGGCCCTATATTTTAAGAGTTAGCACCAGCTATGTCTGGGTCATTGGTAAGTATAAAAAATATATAAATTACTATAAATTTTTTAACTTTTATCATAAACATAGCATACAGGGAACAGAAATGAACATATTCCCAGTTATCACAATTCTTGTCTTATTTCATAATCCTTTCATAAACATTGAACATTATCCTTTTCATCAAACACAACACACAAGTTAAGCTACAGTGTCATTGACACTTTCATTACGAATTATGAGCTCGTTATCATCAATTGTTTACAAATTTTGAGCTCAGCACGATGATGTTTCTGATTTTCAATAAAGAGTGCATGAAGAAAGTAGCCACAACTCGATGCCTGCATCATCAATGCGTACTTCTTGTCTTTTTCATTGACTCGATTCATTGTTAACAGGCTGGTGCACCCATCCAAGGATGCAAAAATAGCTGTCCTGCCCGTCAAAAGGACAGCAAAATTGCTGTCTCCCCATGCAGGGATGAAAAAGTACCCCATTGCATATCAAGGGAGATTATCAAAACTGGACTTACTGGATGGACAAAATCACAGACTTCCAGTTTATATAATAGGTGGTCAAAAGTTTTGTAATTTCAGTCAAAATATGTAGTACTTGAACATTGATTCTTTTGAAACATTGATGACATCTGAAAAGCGGCTGTTGAAGTACTTTAATGTTTTCCTGGAATACAAATTTTAAACCATAGCACACTAGAAATATTATAGAGATCTATTCATTGATACTATTTTGAACTTACAGGACAAAACTATAACCAATTATATCTTGTTTGACGGAGCTCACTGAGCTCTGTCAAACAAGATACAGCCGGTTGAATTTCCAGCTACATTGGTTGGTTTTCAAAACATTGTTTTTTCTACAACAGCATTCAGAGTTGAATTTCTGAGACATTTCCAATGATTTTCATCAATGTTTTATGGAAGAAAAGGGAGAAAAAAATTCTCCCTCCCTTCTCATAAAATTGACGAATATTTGCTTGACAAACACAACATTTTGTTACAGGTCTAACAAATTTTTTTAATAATAAAATTTTTCTGGTAACTGAATACTTTAGATTGAGCAAATTATCAGTCAGTTTACCCTTTACCTAACATGAAAAGTAGACGGACATGCCAAAAAAATTCTTGAATAACTAATTTTTTTAATTGTTTGTCTCAAAAACATAGGTTATGACCCCTCATTGGAACAAGCTTGATGGGCTAGTTCCAATGAGGGGTCATAACCTATGTTTTTGATACAAAAACTGAAAAAATAATGAAAATTAATAGGCAATTTTTTAGAATAACGCTGGCCAGTTTTGGCCGTTACGTAGGGTAAAGGGTTAACATGCCAAAATGCAGCCTTTCATTATTTTCTGTTTCAGTCTCCTTTTGATGTCTCACTTACATTTAAATATGATGATGAAAGGAAGGAGTGCAATTTTTTGTGAGTATATCATGCCTATGATCAAGCATTAACCCTTCGCTGCGGAACACGACTAAAGTAAAAAAAAAACAATCGCTGGAGTTCGCAACTGAAGTCAAAATTTGAAACCAGAGTTCTTTTTATGTTCAATGTCAAAGCTAAAGAAAAATGTCGCACCACAACCACCATGGATAAGAATGCAGCTTTGATCAAAACGCATGTTGGATTGTCTTGGCACGTCTTTCAGACAAAATGTCTGCGAGGAATTCTACTCTGAAACATTTCAAGACAAGTGAGGTTATAGAACATATTTTTCAAGACTCGGATACTGACTGTGGTTCTGAAACTGAAGATGGGGAATCTCTCAATGATACGACCAGGGATATGGTCATATCAACCCCTCAAGGCCATGATATGGGCATATTAATCCCTCAAGGCCAAGATTTCATTTGAAATGCTGGTGCTGTCAGAAGTTTTGCATGATTCGAGGATGAAGAGTCGTCAAGAGTCAGCAAATTAAAAAGTTAGTTTTCGCTGGCAAATGTATGGTTTAGAAGATCCATTTGATCCATGCTGGATTCAGCCATACCGACCACAACAAGGGATCTTGGTTTTCAATATGTCCTGTCCCCCTTCCCAAATCAATATAAAGACTACCTGTAATATTTATTTTCAAATCTGCTGATTGATTTGTACTATAACTGCAATAGTAGTACAACATTTAGTATAAAAATCCATTATTTGGCTACAAATGGTTTGACTTCACACAAAACACAAGGATATGGCAATATTTCCTTACTTTGGTGTGGTGGCCATCTTGGTTGCCATGGTCACGTGACCTTATATGACCGAGTTTCATATGCAATTCAGCATCCAGACCAATACCTACCAGCATTCCAAGTTTCAGTAAGATATTCCTCTGAACAAAAGTTATTTCCCTATATCAAACCTATATGTATTATTACTGTGTAATTCCACTGGGTGCATGACAGTGGCTTGTACTGCTGTGGTGCTGAATGACATCAAGAGAGTTAAATGTGTATGAGTTTCAGATATCCAAATCAGGATGTCACTCATTTGTTTGCTTACCACCACACTTGACACAGCCTGCAAACCTCCATCCTCTCCACGGGAACCCTGGGAAGTGAAGCAGTACCTGTTGACTGCGGTAAACAGGCTCTGTTTTACTGGTAAAATAGAACCCCGTTACCAATGCTTAGAAGGTGCAAACCCTCTCTAAAATGGGCAACATGGCTTATTAACACTCACCCCTGGTCTTGAGTTGATACTCATGTTGTCATGATTAGCCATTGTGCAAATATATGTAACCTTAAACACCAATAAATAAATAAATAAACCTCCATCCACATCTCTAGTATGGGAAATGTGAAAGTTTAAACCGCCCTCCATCAATAATTTGTAAGTAATTCATAATTCAAAATTGACTGGGAGGATCACAATTTCTGTCAGTGTGGTAGGTATAAAGAGAAATATATTTTACAGGAAAAATTTATTTTCCATCCTTACCACCACACCTGCACAACATACTGAATGAACAATAGGAGGTGGTGTTCATATAGATGTATATAATAAACATAGTCAATTGGTGGAGTTAAATGAGTTTCTATCCAACTAACACACAAGTTCGGTAATACTGTAAAAAGGTACAACATTATATATACCCAAAAGCTATGAATGATATATATACATATTTTCCCTTGAGTGGAACACGGTGCCATCTGCAATGCTAAAGCATTGCAGATGGCACCTTGTTCCACTCAAGGGATAATATGTACATGTTATGGACAATACTTGATTATTGTAAGACATGTTGATATGTGTTATTATGTCCACATTACATAACTTTCTTTACTGTAAACACATGTTGATATATGTTATTATTTCCACACGGGGGGCACGATGGGGTTGCAGTACCTGGTTCTCGTTAGATCACCGAAGTTAAGCAACGTCGGGCCGGTTAATTCATTGATGGGTGACTGTCTGAGCAATTGATTCATACTTCTGTGTTGTGTCCTTGGGCAAGGCACTTCACCCCGATTGTCCACATGGGGACACGATGACGCTGTGTACTAAGGCATACTGCATGTCGATGGTGCGCATGTCTTCAACCAATCCAACCCTGCCTGTGCTGCAGTGTGGCGTTACGCTGTTGGGGAGCTGGCAGCTGCACGTGGTTCTCTTCGGGTACTCCGGCTTCCTCCACCTGAAAAACTGTCACCCACTCGATATGACCTTGGCTGTTAATGTGTAATTAAACCCTAATAAATAAATAAATAAATTATTTCCACACTACATAACTTACTTTACTGTAAAGCTGAGTGCTTCCTGTTAGACATAATGCATTTGATATCTGAATCCAACTCAAGAGTATCGAATAATTATGAACTGCCAAGCTACTTAAGTATACTAGCTTAAAAAACAAACTAAGCTTATTATACATTCCCCCATACAGCATAGTCATTGTGTTGCTTCCCTTGATCTAAAATGCCACCGACTAGATAGCAAACTTAGACAAGTCTAACATACCATATAAAAGTTGTATATAGACTAAAGCATGACAGAACAACTGATAAGGCATAGCATACAATAAGTCGAATAGATTTTCATCTAAACGCATTGAGTCTTTACCATTGTTCAGCCTTGGATGGAGTACAGTAAAACCTATCTTGAGAGACCACCCCATTTGCCGAGCAAAAGTGGTCTCTCAAGACAGGTGGTCTCTCATTACATGTTTGACGTATTTGCTAGTCAGTGAATGACCAACCAGAGAATATTTGTTGCAGAAATGGAGAATTGATTTTTCAATTTTTAGCTGCGACTAGCAGCTCAATAAGTGGCAATGTCGGTCGGTCTGTCGGTCGGTCGGTCTGCTGGTCCGTCGGTCTGTCTGTGACCAACAAGTTTCAAAACTCAATAACTTTTGAAATACTTGATGGAATGACCTTATATTTGGCATGTAAGTGTATCATATTGATGTCTAGCCACTCACTGTTCAATGCATGTGTTGTTCCATATATATTTCTTGGAGTTATGGCCCTTGATGAACTTAGAATTTTGTGAGATTGCACCACCCGTCGCAGCTACGGCGTCGATGTCGCGATTTTTTTTTTATTATTTTAATTCAGTTTTAAGACCAGTACAAAGGCATTGTTTAATAAATTGTAGATAAAAGTACATAAACTGAAAAACTTCACTGTTGGGCCGACGTCCCGGTTACATTTTTGAACTATTGATTTCTGTGCTCGCTGCATTGATCTTAACTGGCTGAGTTACAACCAAGGTACCAAAACAAAAGCCATCCTTTTCCTTGTTCATGTTTCCACTTCAGTCAAACATATATTTTGTTTGTATAAATTTGTTTTATTACAAATTATTGGAGAGTGCCAACAGGCACTCTCCAATAATTTTTAATAAAACAAATTTTTAATAACAAATTCATACCACCAAAAGAAATCTAACACTCAACCTGTTTATTGATTTTAATAATTGCCAAAAA
This sequence comes from Pictodentalium vernedei, assembly GCA_031216915.1. NCBI lineage: Eukaryota > Metazoa > Mollusca > Scaphopoda > Dentaliida > Dentaliidae > Pictodentalium > Pictodentalium vernedei. The sequence goes on along the minus strand of CM062292.1, from coordinate 452,924,688 downwards.
AAAATGATTTTCCGGTCTCTCAAAACAGGTGAAAAACTGATTTTTTGCCACAGTTTTATGGTCTCTCAATACAGGTGGTCTTTCAAGACAGATGGTCTCTCATGACAGTTCCATTATAGAGTGAAACCAATCATGGTCTCTCAAGACATGTGGTCTCTCACAAAAGTGGTCTCTCATGACAGTGGTCTCCCAAGACAGGTTTTACTGATATTGCTTCCTATTTTGCCGGCTGGCAGAACTTGTAAGAAAAGCTTTTATGACTGGAGATCCCTGAAGTAATCACGGAACGTGAAGCAGTGCTTTTTTACTGTGGGAAACAAGTTCTGTTTTACAGCTTAAATAGGTTTGAGTAACCAGTACCTGGGGATGTGAGTCCTTTACAGTTGGCAGTATAGGTATTAATGATTGACCAGACTTGGCTTTGTACTTGTGTGCAGGTCATGATATAGCCATAAATGCTGAAAGTCTCATTAAACACCCATGAATAAATACATAACCATAATTTAATTTAATTTTCAGATCAAATATAAGTCCAGATACATTTAGGAAGCGAAAAGGAAGACATGTATGTACATCTGATTGTTTTTTTAATTGTTTTTATGGTAAACACAGGAAAACATTGGTATCACAATCACTTTAAAAGTGATGTGTAAAGAGTGAAATTTTTTCAGATTACGTTTTTGAATTTAAAATTGCCTCTTTTCACTTACATTGTCTCAAAAGTCCATCTAAGTACTCTCTGTATCTGCAACTATTCCCCAAATTTTAATCTGATTGATTTGGTATTTTGTAAACTGAACAACCATGATTAGAACATCCATGCATTGTTACCGCCATTTGCAGACGTTTGGACTAGGGCACAGTAGGCCTTCACGGTATTACAATATTTGTACTAAAACTCAATATTTTTTTTAAATATGATTGCATACCGAGAAAATTTTCACTCATTTAATATACCAAAATTTTCAGTATTACCGATTATCATTTTATTAAATTCCCAAACTAATGTAGAAAATAAACATTTTTCTCTTGTTTGTGTTCAAATATCACTCAAACATACAATGAAGTTCCAAAATTTGACACAAGTAGAGCAGCTAGCCAATTATACAGATAAAAATGACTCGTGTAAAGCTAGTCAACTATTTGTAAAGTACAAATATTTAACCAGAGTTTCAACGATTTACTTGTACACTAAAGCGATATTTGAAATTTGGTAATAATTGTATATTATGTGTGTATATTGTTAATATCTCAGAATGTACAAAAATTTTACCAAAGTTTTTGAAGAAACTGGGAAAATATTTGTACGTTCCGGCTGTATGTAATATTCAGTCATACTACGGTATTTTTAAAATACCGAAACTTGTATCGAAAATTGCATACCATGAAGGCCTTGGGTGAAGTGGCAGGAGTATCTTTTTGTGTGACACTTTCTCTAGTTTTGTTATTTGTCAACCCTTTGAACCCCAGAGGCCGCTTTTCTGGCCCAGTAACATGATACTTCATAATTTCATTAAGTAGGTTGACTTTTGAGTGACGGTGTGGTGTAGACCAATCAATATTTTCAAAGTGCCGCCCCAAGGCTGCATGTTGAAAATATTAATTGGTGTACCCCCAAATAAAGAATATGGACTCTTCCCGTTGCTGCCATTGAATTGATATGGAAGATACCACTAGGATTCAGAGGGTTAATAATGTATATGTGTATGTTGCAGAAGGAAAATTCATTTGTTCAACAAATATTAATTATTTCAGGAAGTTTTATTTAATAGAACTAATGTGACCAAGATTCTGGAAGATTTGCCTGATGACATTTATCTAAGGTTGGTGGTTCTTATTTTTTTTGCTTTTTGAGTTGGGAGGACAAGTTAGGTACATGTACATTCTTATTCGTAAGAACGAGAGAAAATTACTCATCTCCCCAAAAGCACTCGAAACTTCCAACATTTTCCAACCGATTGTCCCCTTTTTGGCAAGGATGAACAGTTGAACTCTGTTCATTGAACAGCCACTGTGCCAGTGAAAGTTATTCATTTAACTCTTAAACCGTTGATTATTTTCAAAATATTTTTCATCAAATCTAGTCATGGCTGCTGTGAAGCAGCCATGACTAGATTTGATGAAAAACTTATCTGAATTTAGCTCCTAAAATCTCTCGTCAAAAAGTACATTCAGTTTACAGAGGAAAACTTGGTTGAAAGGTGCCTACCTATTTCAGCGACAAGAGATTTTGTGTCTTGAGTTGAGATATCCAGTAGTCAAGAGATAAATTAAGCATTTATTCTATTATATCTTTTTTTATCAAAGCTCATGGAGCTCTGTTGAACAACAAATAGAAGATTAAATGCCTGCATTGGATGTACTGAGATCAAATGAGCTTATGAGCAAAGATTTTGGTTATTGTCAGGGTGATATTTCGGCATATTACAAAATTATATTTTTATACTGTACCAATGACCCAGACTTAGCTGGTGCTAACTCTAAAATATCAAGGGCCAAACACAAATTTTACCCCCCAATCCCCAAAATTTGCATCTAAAACAGAAAATTACATGTCCTATATGGTCCTCCATACTTTTACTCCACTGCGCATGCGCAGTGTCAAGGCGGTCTCGAAATTGGCGCAATTATCATTCTTTCTTTGGCCCTCAATACAGTTACACTTCACTGTTATTTGTGCTTGTAAATCTCAGTTTTAAGGATGCCAGACACATAATTATGAGAGAAATGGTGGATATAAGGAGGAAATAGAAGGAGGAGAGGAAAAAACAGTGGAAACAAATGTTCAGGGCTGTAACTTATAATTATTTTACGAAATTATTCATGTTACCTATTTTCGAGGCATGACCTTGTTGTAGTCATTCTTGCTATGAATGTTCCATTGTTTAATCAGTGTTTCCTCTCTCCCTTTCCTTTATTTCCCCCTAGCTATTCTCCCATGCTTTTGGCTTATTTTTTGTAATGTTTATTACTAAAATTTCTTGGGAGTTTTGGCTTGGAAACAGAATTATATTTTTATACTGTACCAATGACCCAGACTTAGCTGGTGCTAACTCCACAAAAACCAGGGCCAAACACAAATTTTGCCCCCCAATCCCCAAAATTTGCATCCAAAACAAAAAGAAATCATGTCCTAAAGGACCTCCATAGTACGACTCTACTGCGCATGCGCAGTGACGCAGTCGTCCCGAAATTGGCGCCAAATATCATTCTCTGTTTGGCCCTTCATCAGTCAACATCTCACTGATCTTTGTGCTTGTAAATCTCAGTTTAAAGGATGCCAGACACGTAATTCTTGGAGAAAATGTGATTCTAAGGAGGATAGAAGGAGGAGAGGAAAAAAGAAGTGGCAAAAAATAATCAGGGCTGTACTTAAAATTTTTTGTTAAAATTATGTTAAGTTGCCTATTTTCGAGGCAAACGCCTCTTGTTGTCATTCTTGCTAATTGTTGCACTGCTTATTCAGTGTTTCCTCTCCCCTAACCTTCTAAAGTCCCCCCTTGCAATTCTCCCATGCTTTTGGCATATTTTTGAGAAGTTTCATTTCTAAAAATTCCCTGGGAGAGTTGCTTGGTTACAGAATGTTTTCTGTTATTTTCCCCATAGTTACGTTTTCACCCATGGGTGTATAACGTTTGTGTTCTGCATCTTCCATCTGATGTTCTGCAGATTCTCCCCTGGGAGTCTCTGTTTTGCATCAGATAGAGTGTAATTGAGGACTGATTCCGGGCCAGTTTTTTCAGTGCCTGGAGTCATGTTTTCTTCTGTGTTTACACTGTTTGTTTTCATTGGCAACAGCCTTTTTTGAGGGGGGCTGTTTGCCTTTGAGGTAGTTTATCTCATTATAAGATACATTTATATTATCCGAAAGTGTCTCATTAATTATTTTATATAATTTTAAAATTTTTGACCACACTTTGCCATCGGATCCATCGGGGCTCAACGTTACTTTTCAGCAACTTGGGCTTCTCTGAAAAAATATTTTTTCAAAATTATTTTGTTTTGCAATTGTTTTTTCATTTATTAATGGATCATGTTATTATGTATCTTTGTGTCAGGGGTTTTTGCGAGTAACTAGGACTTATTGTTGTTCTTTCACAATGAAGGGAACTTGTTCAAATTGTAATAGGAAGAAATCTTCCTCTGACTTTCATGATTATTGCATAAATTGTAGTCAGTGTTCTCGCATTAATCCCTGTCCTGTATGTGAACATTGGGATGAGAAACATTGGAAACGTGTGTCACGATATGTTGTTTCTGGAGAAAGAGCGATGCCGGCTCTTTCTCCACAAGGTCACTCTACTCTCTCAGTTTCTATTTCAGAGGAACCAGAACAGGGTGATGTTTCCATGTTATCTTCTTCAAGTGTGCGTCCGTCGTCACAATTAAATACAGAGCTAGCGGCAAAAGTGCTCATGGAGATTAGACAAATGTCGTCCGCTAGCTCGCCCGGTGTAGCGTCCATTCACCGAATGGTTCGGCAGCCGGGTTCGTCCGATGCGGTCCAAGAGGAAATTTTGGGTGATGCGAGCACTATAAAAATAATAGATGCACACCCAGTGACGGCGGATAGTGAACGAGAACGGAGGAAGCCTTTTAGTCCGGTTCCTAGCTCGTCCAGGTCCAGCCGGGCCGCGAGCGAGAGAGGCCCCTCTCTCGTACAACAACATCTGGGACCAGATGTTGTGGTACAAAATGTGTCTTTAGCGGAGCATACGTCCGTCGCTCGGGACGCTCCGTTGTATAAGCAGTCCGCAGAGACTGTTAAGGCTTCCTCTTCTCGCCGGCGCACACGACCGCACCTTGGCTGCGTGACCTCCGATATCTTGCCAGCTTCGCCGATGAAGGATTATTCGGCGACCAGGTCACACCATCCGGCAGCCAGGGATTCGAGACCGATGGACTCCGGACGTTCGCATAGGAAAAGTATGCGGGAGCCATCTGATGCGGAGCTGCCCTCGGCAAAGCAGCGAAAGACCGCTCCTCCGCAGGTCTCGACGTCGGACATTCTAGTGCAGATAGCACAGCTTATCGCAGCATCCCAGCAGCCGACAGAGACGGTGTCGGATCGAGAATTATCCGACGGCGCTGGGTCGGTACGCTCCGCCGAAGCATCGGGGGCGGACGACCGGGAACATCGGGAGGTCCGACCGGATGGTGAAAGGGATACGGATGAATTGGAGCTATCCCTTTCGGAACAACACAAAGCTGCCGTAGACTTCATCCGGCACTTTCTTCCTCAAGTTGTTCCGTCGGGCCAGACTGCTGCGCTTCCGGACAGGAGAATTATAGCGTCATTGGACTCTGATTTTTTCGAGCGGTTCAGGGACATCGCTCCCGAGTTTCCGTCGCAGTCCAATAATGTTGCAAGAACATTTGAATTATTGAACGACGCTATTTTTAAACTTGCTTCCAGGACAGGGAAAGCAGGCTTCTTGTCCGCAAATACTCTCAACCTGCCTTTCATTAATGCAAGGAATAAATTCGACACGGCAGGTCAGGGTATACCGAGAGTTCCTCTGCGTATGGACGACGAGGCGGAAGACTTAGAGCTATCATTACCGTCGTCAGCTTCTATTCCAACCGCAGTGTTGGAAACAGCTATTGCGTCTAACAGAGCCAATTTAGATGCCTTATCTTACGCAGATCACCTTACGAAGGCGTTATCACTGCGTCTTCAAGGGGAAGAGTTTCAGGATATACAATCCTCCTTAAGACTTCTTTCAAGGGCAGTAGCTTATTCCACGTGTAACTCCGCCCTTTCAGTGGCAAATCTGGAGTTGGTTAGACGTGACGCAGCCCTGTCTACATCCACACTAGTGGATTCTAAGGTGAAGAACTCTCTTAGAGTCGCTTCGGTCTCAGGAGATCTTCTCTTTGACGGCAAGCTTTCCGCTATTTATGATAATATTAAAAAGAAAGCTAGTGATTCTCTGTTGTTTAGATCCGCTCCTAAAAGGTCGGATTCAGCAGACACGAATAAGGCGGGCACTTCTGGGTCTTATCCGCCCAAGAGAGGTTCCTATAGAGGTTCCGGTGCGTCCTCTAGCTCTTATTCGAGAGACCGTCAGGATAGCGACTCTCGTTCGGGACGTCCTTCAGGCCGGGACAATCGGTCGGACGCCCCGAGGTCGACGAGGCGAGGTGCGGGTCGTGGAAGACGTGGTTTCTCCTACCGCAGGCCTCGCAGATCCAGGAGGTGATGGCTCAAACCTCTATCGCGTTCCGGTTGGCGGAAGGTTGTCGAGTTTTTCTCAAGAGTGGGCGTCGATTACGGACGATCCGTGGGTGAGAGGAGTGACTTCGGAAGGTCTAAAGATATCCTTCAAACGAAAGCCTCCATTAACTCGAAGTCCAAAGTGGACTCATCTTCCGTCAAACCCTCAGAAAAGAGACGCTCTGCTATCAGAGGTGCAGTCTCTTTTAATGAAGAACGCGGTAGAGGTCGTAGAAAACCAGGAATCGCTGGGATTCTACAGCCATCTGTTTCTGGTTCCGAAACCAGACGGCTCGTTCCGTCCAGTCATAGATTTGAGCTGGATAAACAAGCTGATCATCGCTCCGAAGTTTTATATGGAGACGATTCGATCGGTCAGAGCGAGTATTCGGGTGAACGATTATGCAACGAGCATAGATCTCAAAGATGCGTACTTTCACGTCATGGTACATCCGACATTCCGAAAGTATCTACGCTTCGCAGTCCTAGGAGTGGTGTATCAGTTCCGGGCCATGTGCTTCGGATTGAATCTAGCACCCTGGGCTTTCACTCGGGTAATGAACTCGGTAATGATCTACTTCCGAGCTCATTCGTCTGCGGTAACGTCGGCCTACCTGGACGACATTCTTCAGAGGTACGGCAACGAGTTAACGCTTCAGAACGATGTTCAGAATCTTCTTCTATTGCTCCGACGTCTCGGTTTCATAGTAAACGAGGAGAAGTCGGATCTGGTGCCGTCCAAGTCATTCACTCATCTGGGAATGAGCTTCGAGACGCACAACAATCTCGTTCGTCTGCCGTTAACCAGAGCGAAATTAGTCAGTTGTTACGCTCGCTATTGTCTAAATACAGACAAAGTCACAGCGAGAGAATTTATGAGACTGATAGGTCTGTGCGGAGCCGCTGCGGATCTCATTCCGATGGGACGGCTACGCACACGGCCTCTTCAAATTTTCTTGACTCAGAATTGGAGTGTGAAAATTCATTCGCTCGATGTAGACGTTCTCTTGTCAGATCAAGTGAAACAAGAGATTCAGACTTGGGCAAACATTCAGTGGTTAACTCAAGGAGTTCCGCTGCAGTTGCCGGATCCGAGTTTTACCATTATGACGGATGCCAGTCAAACAGGTTGGGGTGCATCATTAATCCCAACGGATTCGAGATGCCAGGGTCTTTGGGATCCGCAATTCCTGTGCAAGCACATAAACATCAAGGAAATGATGTCAATTTGGCTTGCGTTACGTCACTGGATGGACATTATTCACGATGCTCATGTCCAAATCCTATCCGACAATACGACAGTAGTGGCGTATATACGGAATCAGGGAGGCACTCATTCAGTTCCGTTGTTCAATCTAACGGAAAGAATCCTTCTGTTTGCGTTGGAACATCACGTTCTTCTTTCGGTCCGTCACATACCGGGTCGTCTGAATGTGCTAGCAGACTCCCTTTCTCGAAAGGGTCGCTTGTTGCCGTCGGAGTGGACTCTCAACAAACAAGTATTCAATCAGATTTGCTACCAATGGGAACGGCCAATGATAGACTTATTTGCGACACATCTCAACAATCAGTTGCAGACGTATGTGTCCCCGTGTCCGGATCCAAGAGCATTTGCTGTAGACGCTCTATCGATCCCTTGGGACGGAATGATAGGATATGCGTATCCTCCAGCGCCGTTAATTCAACAAGTATTGCTAAAGATAAAACAATCTCAATGCAAGATTCTGTTGGTAGCATCTCTGTCGCCACAGAGACCGTGGATAAATCTACTCAGGTGTCTGTTGTGGGACATACCGCGGAAGCTCCCTCCACGAGAGGATCTTCTTTGGCAGGGGATATCGCGCCAACTGCATCACAACCCGCAAGGTCTCAACCTTCACGTTTTTCCGTTGTGCGGTCCTTCTTGCATGGCAAGCACTTTACAGGACGAGCAGTGGACGCGATTTCTAACTGTAGGAGGACCTCCTCTTCGCTAAACTATGCGGCTAAGTGGAAGGTTTTCCGTCGTTGGTGTAGGGATCATTCTGTTGATATATTTGATCCCTCTATACCAGACATTACTAACTTTCTAGTATACTTGTTTGACGAAATCAAACTGCAACCGGTTACTATAAAGGGTTATAGATCTATGTTATCTGATACCTATGCACATCATGATAGTTTACAAATTGGATCTAATGTCTCTTTATCGAAATTGGTTAGAAACTTTTCGATAAATAGACCCAGAACTCTTAGATTAATTCCTAAGTGGAATTTAGCTTGGGTTCTCCTTAAATTGAAGGAAAAGCCATTTGAACCTCTTGGGACAGTAGATTTCAAATTCTTATCTTATAAGACAGCTTTTCTCTTAGCTTTCTCTTCTGCCAGAAGAGTCAGTGAGCTTCATGCACTATCGGTGGATGATTCTCATTATCGTAGTGTTGGGAACACTATCACCTTCACTACTAACGTCGGTTTTTTAGCTAAGAATCAGGCTCCTAATAAATATCCGGAACCTATTGTTATTAAGGCTCTTCCGTCTTCAGACGGGCGTAGGCCTTTACTCTGTCCTGTTAGAGCACTACGTATCTATAAACAGAGATCTCAGTTCATCAGAAAGGGACGGAAACGTTTCTTTCTGTCTTTGATGCCTAATAGAAAGGACATTTCAGTCCATTCTATTGCTAGATGGATTCAGTTAACTATCCGTACTGCGTATGAAGATTTATCTTCTTCTCAGCAGTCTGTGCTTAAGATTTCTGCTCATGAAGTAAGAGCTCTTTCTACTTCCTGGGCTTATGCTAATAGTGTTGCTATTACAGATTTAATGAAGGCTGCTTATTGGTCTCAGCCATCCACATTTACTAATTTTTATCTCAGAAATATTGAGTCCATTTCTGGAGACCTGCATTGTTTAGGTCCGTTATCTGTTGCTCAGAATGTCGTCCACTAAACAGTTGCAACTATAGTTATGCAGGCTTTCTGTTCCGGCAGTGACTCCGTCCGGCTGCCCTCTTCGCTCTGGGCTATTTGACCCAGGGCAAGGGGAAGGGGGGGGGGGGGCGGGTGTTCCCTTAGGTCACCTGCTTTATAGTGAAAAGCAAGGGAATGCCTCCTCCAAGACAGTATTTCTGAGTCGCTTCCGGGATGGTTTTAAAGTGTAATATTAATGTTTAATTTCATTCATGTCTTATTTTTAAAGTGTAGCTCGGTGTGAAGCATTTGTATATGTCAAGTGTCAAACGGGCTTTAATATACAATACTCGGACACTTTTAAATGATTATAAAGAGTCTCAATTCTCTGGACTACTTTATTTATTGGCTTGTTTTAAAAATAATTAGTATAAAGGTTATACTGGATGTTAATAGAGAACATGAATGTTATTGTGCTCAATTATTAAGGGTAGTGTATCTTTCTATTTTAAATATTAAATAAGAAAGATACATGTAAAGCCTAATACTCCTTTTCTCCTTAAGGGGTTACCTCTTTATTTTATAATTGAGCTTATTGGATTTTCCTCTATGTCCTAGGCCCTCCAGCCTGTTTACTATTCAGCTAAGTCTGGGTCATTGGTACAGTATAAAAATGTTAAAAAATTTATAGTAATTTATATATTTTTTATACTTACCAATGACCCAGACGGGGATGGCCCTCCCTGAGTTGGGAACTCTTGCCTCCCCGCTGAGTACATAGCGCTGACCAGGCACTGCCAGTAAGAATGATATTTGGCGCCAATTTCGGGACGACTGCGTCACTGCGCATGCGCAGTAGAGTCGTACTATGGAGGTCCTTTAGGACATGATTTCTTTTTGTTTTGGATGCAAATTTTGGGGATTGGGGGGCAAAATTTGTGTTTGGCCCTGGTTTTTGTGGAGTTAGCACCAGCTAAGTCTGGGTCATTGGTAAGTATAAAAAATATATAAATTACTATAAATTTTTTAACTTTCTGTTTTTTTTTCCCATGTTTACGTCCTCACCCTTTGGTGGTTAGGTGTTTTGGTCTGCATCTACCATCTGATGTTCTGCAGTTTCTTCTCTGGAAGTCTCTATTTTGCATCAGATAGTGTTTAAATTGGTAACTGATTTCGGGCCATGTTTATCAGTGCCTGGAGTCATGTTTCCGGTTTGTTTACACTTTTTGTTTATGTTGACAGCGATTACTTCTTATAGTGATTACTTGTCCTCTGCTTAGTTCAGTTCATAGCAAGATACATTAATATTGTCCATAAGTGTTACATTAATTTTTGGAAATGATTTTAAAATTTTGGACCACAATTGCACTTTTTTGGGATCCATTTGAGCTCATTGTTCCCATTGGGAACTTGGGCTCTTCTGAAAATTTTTTCCAAAATTTTTTTTGGGGAAATTATTTTCTTTTGAAATGTTATAATGGATTATAATATATTATGTATATTTATTTCAAGGGTTAGTGTGAGTAATATGACGGTGTATATTTTTTCATGTTGAAAAAATATTCTTCAATTGTAATGCGAGGATATCTTCCTCTAATTCACAGGTTCATTGTGTTTCTTATAGTCAATGTAGTCACACTAATTCTTGCTCTGTGTGTGTTGATTGATATGACAACGTTGGAGAAGTGTGTCACGGTATTTTGTTAGCGGTGAGGGGTCCATTATGGTCCTCTCTCCGTAGGATCACTCTATATTATCAGTTTCTTTTTCAGAATTCAGAGTGATGTTTCCGTGATGTCTTCAACAAGTGTGTCTCCGTCATTGCAATATTAGGGCTAGCGGAAAGTGCTCAAGGTATTACGACAATTGCCGGGAGTTCGCTAGTTCGATCAAAGGCATTGATCGCCCGCAGGTCCGCCCGGTGTCGCGACCATTCATCAGGATTGAATGGCTCAGCACCCGGGTTTGTCCGCCTCGGTCCAAGGAAGCAGATTGGGTGATGCAAGCACTATAAAACATCAGATGTGCACACCCAGCAACGATGGATCCGAGGATAGTACGGAGGAAGCCTGTTAGTCTGGTAGCTAGCTCGTCCAGGTCCACCCGGACCGCGAGCGAGAGAGGCCCCCTCTCTCTTGCATCAACATCTGCACTGCGATGTTATTGTATGTTTGTTCGCTTAGTCATAGTTTACGTCCACTCCTGCTCTGGACGCTCCGTCGCATGACAGTCCGACGCGGCTGTTATACACCCTACATGTTCTCATTGAAAATGTCAGTAAAAACACTGCCTTGTTTCATGTATTGTGTTTAGTGTTACAAAAACAACGGAGTGCTTTGACTACCTTGTTCTGTGTTCTTATTGTTTATACAGGAGACAGTATACAGTACAAACATACAGTACAAACAAACACAGTTCAAAGACATTCACTCTAAAATTCTAGTAACAACAAATGGAAAAATATCTTTTTTGTCTGTGATCAGGTAGTGATGAGATGTATCAAGTTTTTGTGTAAAGCTATTCAAAATCGTATTTGAGGATTTTGAACGGATTCTTCATTCTGTTTTTCGGATTATTTATAAAAAAAACCTGTGAGTACTAAACCTATAATAGTGGTCACCAAAGTGGGCCAAGTCACCACCAGAAATCGGGCCAACTCGCCACTGGTGGTGAGTTGGCCCGGCGGCGACTGGACCCAAACCCGTTACAAAATAAGAAGTATTTTTGTAGGTAAATCATAGTCACTCATTTTTTCAATCATCCCTGAAAACAAATTGATAAATTAATTCTTGTATGTAATTGACTGTTTTCTTGTGTTACTTCATTTTTTACGCTTGTCAGGTCAATAAAAGTTTCATTTTGTGATTAATGAGCTAAACAGTGCTATTTATTTTAAAGATTTCTTGTCGGATTAATAGCATCGACACCAAGTAAGATTGTTGGGTTTCCTTTGGGGAAAAAGGTTGGCGCCACAAACGACATTTCATGTGCTACAACTATTTATTGTTCACATTTCTATTTCTATTGAAATATGTCTTTTTAGCTCACCTGACTTTCATTTCAGGAGAGCTATAGTGATCACTCACCGTCCGTCGTCCGGCGTCCGTCGTCCGTCGTCCGTGAACATGGTGTTTGCGTCTTCTCCTCCCAAACCGCTGAACCAATTTAATTGATATTTGAGATAATAGTTTGTTATGACATCGCAATTTGATTTTGTTCAAATCAAGTTGCCCCGCCCGTGGGTAGGGCCACACCCAAAAAGTGTGCTGAAATCTTAAAAAATCTTCTTCTCATGAACCAGCAGTAGCAGAGACTTGATATTTGGTGTGCATCTTCCTTTTGAGGTGTAGACTCAGATTGTTCAAGAGAAGTTTGTGGGGCTATACTTGGCGTCGTTATGGGAGGGGCAAAATTTTTGGCCCCGCCCAAAATTTCTATTTTCCAAACTGAGAGGCTGATTTGAACCAAATTTTATGTGAGGGCTTATTGGGTCATAAGTACCTAATTTATGCTGATTTTTTTTTTCCCGTAGCCCCATGGGAACCGCAGGAGCTAAAAATAGAAAAAAATTAAAACGCCCATATCTCCAAAACTGCACGGCACTGAGAATTTTTATTTGGTGTGAAGCTTCCTTAGGACCAACAGAAAGAATTGGTAAAAAAAAATTGCCATCGGTTTTATCATAGGGTACAGTTTCGGGACATTGAAAAAGTGCTTAGTCAGCACTTTTTAACACTGTAGGCAATGGGAAAAACATTAAAAAATCTTCTTCTCCAGATCCAGCAGGCAGAATCTTTTGATATTTGGTATGCAACATTGGAGGGTGGATCTGATTCAAGTTTGTTCAAATCGGCTCCCTGGGTTCATATTTGGGCTCAGTATAGGAGCCCGATTTCGAACTTAGTGCATTTCAGGCAAATTTCTTAAAAAATCTTCTTCTCCAGATCCAGCAGGCAGAATCTTTTGATATTTGGTATGCAACATTGTGGGGTGGATCTGATTCAAGTTTGTTCAAATCGGCCCCTTGGGTTTATATTTAGGCTCAGTATAGGAGCCCAAATTTGAACTTAGTGCATTTCAGGCAAATTTCTTTGAAAATCTTCTTCTCAAGATCCAGCAGGCAGAATCTTTTGATATTGGGTATGCAACATTGTGGGTGGATCTGATTCAAGTTTGTTCAAATCGGCTCCCTGGGTTTAATTTTGGGCTCAGTATAGGAGCCTAAATTTGAACTTAGTGCTTTTCAGGCAAATTTCTTAAAAAATCTTCTTCTCCAGATCCAGCAGGCAGAATCTTTTGATATTTGGTATGCAACATTGTGGGCTGGATTTGATTCTATTTTGTTCAAATCGGCTCCCTAGATTTATATTTGGGCTCACTATAGAAGCTCGAATTTGAACTTAGTGCATTTCAGGCAAATTTCTTCAAAAATCTTCTTCTCCAGATCCTACAGGCAGAATCTTTTGATATTTGGTATGCAACATTGTGGGGTGTATCTGATTCCAGTCTGTTCAAATCGGCCACCTGGATTCATATTTGGGCTCACTATAGAAGCCCAAATTCGAACTTAGTGCATTTCAGGCAAATTTCTTTGAAAATCTTCTTCTCAAGATCCAGCAGGCAGAATCTTGTGATATTTGGTATGCAGCATCCTTAGGGGGGTGAGATTCAAGTTTGTTCAAGCCTTGTCCCTAGGTCCATATTTGGGCTCACTGTGGGAGCTTGAATTGTAACTTTGTTCAAAATGAGGAATTTTCTTAAAAAATCTTCTTCTTCAGATCCAGCAGTCGGAATGGTTTGATATGTGGTGAGTAGCATCCTTGGGGGGGAGGGGGGATTCAAGTGTGTTAAAGCCAAGTCCATGGGTCCATATTTGGGCTCCCTGTGGGAGCCCAAATTATAACTTAGTCAATATGAGGAATTTTTCTTTAAAAATCTTCTTCTTCAGATTCAGCAGTTGGAATTTTTTTTGATATTTGGCATGGAGCAACCTTAGGGGGGGCTGAGATTCAAGTTTGTTCAAGCCAAGTCCCTTGGTTCATATTTGGGCTCACTATGGGAGCCTGAATGACAACTTAGTTCAAAATGAGGAATTTTCTTTAAAAATCTTCAGATCCAGCAGATGAATGTTTTTGATATTTTTTATGCAGCATCCTTAGGAGGGTAAGATTCAAGTTTGTTCAAGCCATGTCCCTAGGTCCATATTTGGGCTGATTGTGGGAGCTCGAATTGTAACTTGGTTCAAAATGAGGAATTTTCTTTAAAAATCTTTTTCTTCAGATCCAGCAGTCGGAATGTTTTGATATTTGGTGTGCAGAATCCTTAGGGGTGTGAGATTCAGGTTTGTTAAAGCCAAGTCCCTGGGTTCATATATGGGCTCCCTGTGGGAGCCCAAATTATGACTTAGTTCAGTATGAGGAATATTCTTTAAAAATCTTTTTTTAGATCCACTGGTCAGAATATTTGGATATTTGGTTTCAGCTTTTCTTAGGAGGAGCAGATGCAACTTGTGGAAATCAATTCTCTGGGTTGATATTTAGGCTACCATGTCAGGTGAGCGCCCTCAGGCCCCCTGGGGCCTCTTGTTTATGTTTTATTAAATAAAAATTAAAAACATTCGTTTAGTTGTTTTTGATGAAAATTCTGATCCTGACATCTCACTCGCCGGCCCCTCCATAATGTGAATAATACAAACTATGACACAAAGTCTGTAAAATAATTCTTGATGTGTTTTGTACCACAAAGAGTAATTATATTACTAATTTTGGGTTGATTCCATTACATATCGACTTTGAAGTGGTACATATCGAAGTTTTAGTTCGTACATATCGACTTTCTCCATGGTACATATCGACTGTGGTACATATTGACTGTGGTACATATCGACCATTCCCCCTGTGGAAGTAGTTCGCTCCACAGGTTTACAAGTGCAACGGACCGACGACGACAACAGACCAACCGACGGACAAGTTGACTCCTATATACCCCCCCCAAAAACTTTGTTTTGTGGGGGTAAAATTATAGGGGATTTTGAGTGGAATCACTCTATCAGTGTTCACTAACTTTCACTTCTGGTTCTTGGCCTCATACACGTTTCTGAAAATTCCAGAGAAACGACGATATTTTTATACTGTACCAATGACCCAGACATAGCTGGTGCTAACTCTTAAAAATCTAGGACCAAACACAAATTTTGCTCCCCAGTCCCCAAAATTTGCATCTAAAACCAAAGAAAACATGTCCTGAATGGCCCTCCATACTTTGCCTCTACTGCGCATGCGCAGTGTCAAGGAGGTCCCGGAATTGGCACCATTTATCATTCTTACAACCAGTGCCTGGTCAGCGCTATGTACTCAGCGGGGAGGTAGAGTTCCCAACTCCTGGGAGGGCCATCCCCGTCTGGGTCATTGGTAAGTATAAAAAATATATAAATTACTATAAATTTTTTAACATTTTTATACTGTACCAATGACCCAGACATAGCTGAATAGTAAAAAGGCTGGAGGGCCTAGGACATAGAGGAAAATCCAATAAGCTCAACTATATAAAATAGAGTCATCCCCTCGAGGAGAAAAGGAGTATTAGGCTTTACATGTATCTTTCTTATTTATGATAAATTAGAAAGACACAACACCCTCCATAATTGAGCATCATAACATTCATGTTCTCTATTAACATCCAGTATAATCCTTATACTAATTATTTTTAAAGTAAGCCAATAAATAAAGTTAGTCCAGAGAATTGAGACTCTTTATACTCTTTAAAAGTGTCTATATCGCCAGCTATGTCTGGATCATTGGTAAGTATAAAAAATATATAAATTACTATAAATTTTTTAACTTTCCATGACAAATTTGGGTAAATTTTCATTTTCCTTGAGAAAAACATGTGCAAATTGATTTACTAATAAAAGTAAATCATTTTCAAAGCATTTGCAGTGCCTCGACCAACCAAACAAACTTCGATAATGCTAAATCTGATGTCGCCTGTTGGCTTTCGTACATTGTTTTTAAAAGTGTCTTAAAATTAAGGTCAATCACTTCTTTTCCATGTGCGCTGGTGTGCAGTATAAATTATTTATTCGAAAGAATATAAAACGGATGATCGGGTGTTAAAGTTTTGGGGCTTGTATTTTAATAAAATGATCAGTTGTTAAAAGTATCTGCAACTTGAAATATTAATGCTGAATTGAAAGAAATGCTATAAAAAAACTCACCGAGACGTGACAACCACTGGCAGTATTAACGTTTGTAAATAGAATGTCAAGTTGTCAACGTATTGAATTTTCAAAACCAATGGATTATTTCCAACCAAATGTCAACTAGTCATCCACCCACCGTATGTCCCCTGTGAATAATTCGCACAGTAATTTCCAGAAAATATATTGAATCAGCTAGAATGTTTGAAACTATGGAACCAGGCCGTATTTCTTCAGAAACTGAAGTACGAAGTTAACAACTTGCCATTTTTCGTTTTTCTGCTGTCACTTTTTACTTCTTTCTCAGACATATTCACAGCGTCTGTTGCCTACCTGTCGCTTACAAAGTTCACTTTTGTGCATTTTCTTATCAATTCAATCAAAATATGCGGCACACAGACTTTTAGATTTACGATCCAACTTGATGAGTTGACTTTCTGTCAATTTCGCAGAAAAATATAAATACCGAAATACACGGTATTTTGATTTGGTTTCAGTATGGTTTTCGGTATCAATATAATACCGAAACCGTACCAAAAATTTGCTATACCGCACAGCACTACAATTAGGTTGGAATTATTAATCTTTAGTCATAACAAATCATCGAATAACACAATATACATGAAATATCATTGTAATATGCACAAGCAAGTGTAAAAAAATAGATCGGCCCCACTGAAGAAAAATCAGACTGGTCGACCACTTCACCAGGCCTATCGATCAGCCTGGTCACGATTCTAAAATGCAAGCCCAGTAAGACCACTTTAATGTTATTTGCTATAGCAGTTGAAGCAATTTTTGTGTCGACATTCATAAGTGAGATAGGTCTCCAGTTTTTTTTTATAAATTCCGTGGGTTTATTTTGCTTCGGAATACAGGTAATAGTACCCGCTCATTGTGGGTAAGACAACTTTCAACTTCCATCATAATATGACCATAGAAACACAAAGAAAGTCATCACAATAAAACATTACAATATAAAACCGTTATTTCTGGTTTTAATGTCCCCAAATTAGGGCAAAACATTGTCCCCAAAATAAATGAATTTAACCCTTTACCTAACATGAAAAGCAGACGACACTTGTAAAAAAAATTCTTGAATAACTATTATTTTCATTTTTTATCTCAAAAACATAGGTTATGACCCCTCATTGGAACGAGCTTGACGAGCTCGTTCCAATGAGGGGTCATAACCTATGTTTTAGAGACAAAAAATGAAAAAAATAATGAAAATTAATTGGTGAGTTTTTAGAATAGTGCTGGCTGTTTTTGCTCATCTGATAAAGTGACAGATAATTCATTTCATTCTATGCATAACTTTTTTATTTTGCCAAAATCACAGACCTCATACAAGTGAGGGGGTTCTAAGCTATGTTTTTGAGGCAATAAATGAATATGCATAGTTTTTCTTGAAATTTTGCATGCAAGTGTGACCTTGTTGTGTTAGCTAATTGGATCATAGCTCCATTCACTCAGCTGTTCAGATTTGTCATTTTTCTTTTACAGATCATGCAAATGTCCACCAGAAAAACCAAAAGTTATTTGTGAATGTATAGAGGTTAGATGCAGTCATGATGCTGTTTTCTTGGCTGGTTTGTATTTTACCTTCAACCCCATGCACACTGATGTCGAAATAGACAAATTTCAATCCGTGGTTATTTCCCCATTATACTACCAAATATTTAACCAATTCAGTCTAGTTTGACAGAGCTCATTCAGCTCTGTCAAACAAGATTGAAATGGTTAAATTCCTGACTGCAGTATGAAAAAATTTGCTCCTTGGTATTTTGGCCTTTGCAGAGGGTTAAAATATATAGAAAATATCTAGTGTTTTTGAGTGGGATACCAATAATTACCTCATGAGTGGCCGAGACAAATATTTATTTTTCATGAGCGCTTGCGCAAGCAAAAATCACCTTTGGTCTCGGTCCACTCAAAAACGCTAGATTTTCTTTTTATTATATGCTTTTTTTTATAAGAATCCGATTATACTATCGATAATTCCACTTGAACCTTGAATTGATGCATGAAAGTAAACAGATGATGCGCATTGATATGCTGAAGTGATTTGATTGATACACGGAACAGATAGCGTCTTGTCATCTGATTCAGCTGGCAGGTTTCATAAATCAATTCAAGGAGAATTTGTGTTGAATTATTGCTGGAAATGATCGGTATCGACTCCAAAACACTAGATTTACTTTTCATTATATGTTTTTACAACAAATCGATCATTTCCAACGATAATTTGATTCATATTCACCTTGAAGTGATGCTTTGAAAGCCGCCATCTGATTGATACCATGAAAGTGAAAATTTCAATATCTTCACAGTGGGGGATATGATTTCTATCTCTCCACAGTTGTTTCGATAATCCATCAGTTAGCATATAGTAAAAGACTTCATCTATCCACAGAGAACATGACACCACATTGAAAGAGGTTAGTGAAGTTAATTCTCCCAAAGTAATCATAAATTTTAAACTTAATAAATAAAAAAAAGAATGTCTAGTTTGTTTGAAAGAGCAAATATTAGTTCTGTCTTCCACATGTCGTATGTTAGATATAGGGTACAGATTTGGTACCAAGGTAGATTTTTTATCATGAAGTTTGGAAAAAACGTGAAGAAATAACCGAACCTTTTCTCACTATTTTATTTTTCTACGTTTTGTTTCTGAAAGAAGATAGTCTTTCTGCCTTAAAGTAATAGTCTTCTAAACTCAGTGAAAATATATTGTCTCAAGTTGGGCATGTCACCATATCATTTTAAGCCTTTGAGTTGCAACACCAGTCACTTGAGTGTAAAGCCCAAATAAGAGCTTCCATCACTCAACCAGTTAAAGTGAAAAAAGGGTATCTCACAGACCGTAGCGTAGACATGCTCCAAATTATTTGCAGCTCCCATTTTTCTATTTCGCAAGCATCCTTTAAAACCCTTGAATTTATCATCTCTTTGTCTTGCCGAAAACTTTTGGAAATATACCAGGAATTTTCTGAAACTCCTTGAATAGTGCTCAATCAAGTTCAGGAGCTATGGGTTGAGCTGGAATAAATTTGTTGTCTATGATTTAATTCACTTTCTGTTCATTTCCATTATTTTTAGAGGTCTTTTAAGCACTCAAGTATCGAAGATTTGATAAGGCCTACAAAAAGTGAAAAATATGTTTCTCAAACCCTCCTGCATGGTCCTTTTGGCTGCCACATGTTGTCTTTTTATAACCAATGTAAATCTGGGGAAAAAATAGAAATTAAATGGTGTATTTCTGATATTTTACCCAAGTTAGTAAATTTGATGAATTTGTCCCTTGAATGCAACAAGGCTTTGCAATGCTAAAGCATTGCAAAGCCTTGTTGCACTCAAGGGACGAAATACACCACCACCCATGCTATTCTGTAGATTATGAGGCCTAAACATAAACCAAGAACACGAACTGTTGATGGCAAAGATTACAAAAATAAAAAATAAATTAAAAAAAAAAACACCCGCCCGCATGAAATTTTACAAAAAATGGCCTGAGAAACAGAAGCTCTACTTTGTGGAGCCTAAAGATTTTCTAAATATGATAAACATGGATTCAAGATAGTAATGTATGAAATGATATAGGAGGCAGAGGCGTAGTAGTAGTTTTATCTCCGAGTGATGTCCACCATGACTCAATGTAAATTTACTGACTGGTATCCTCCTCTACCCTAATATTTACTTTTGCTGATGAAAGACTGCAATGTATTCGAATGGGTTCTTTGAGTTATGTTATGGTGCAATAACCTATTCAGGAAATAGAAATACTTTTTTCATGTTTCTTTTCACTTTGCGTTGAAATCCTGGTATGTGATAGAATTTGAGCAGGAGCTTGACACATTTATTCAAGCGATGGGGTCATGGGCAATGATTGTAAAAAAATGTTAAAAAAATTTATGAAAAATGTTCATTGTATATTGTAGGTAGATATAACAAGTATTCAAGAGTGTTGAGTCAGACACCATGGTTTATTGATGGCGAAAGAAAGCAGGATTCGTCTGTTGAGGAAAAGATCTGTACTCTCATAAAACAGATGTTTCGATGTGATGGTAAGAACTGTGACTATGAACACACTGAACTTGTAGTTCTATTCTAGAAATAAGTTTTCTATGGGAAACTAAGTGAAAATTTTCATTTAAATAAGAATAAAAGTGGCTTTAACGCTTTTAATGCCTAATTCCAACTTTGACAACTTTTATTGTCTTAAAATATCTACTCCAACAAGTGATCATGAGTCAGTGTTTGAGATGGTAGTTAAAGCACCTTGATTGTGGTTTTTAGTTGGAGCTTTGCTTCATATATGCAGGTGGCCAAGATTTGATTTGAAGCCACTGCTGAGCCACTGGCCTTATAGGCGGCAATGTGATAGAATTTCAGAAAAACTGTCCAGGCCTTTAACTGGTGGAGGGCCAGATTATTTTTGGCGTTCTGAATTTGTTATTCAAAATTTATTTTATTACAAATTATTGGAGAGTGCCCATGGGCACTCTCCAATAATTTTGTAATAAAACAGATTTATATAAAAATATTTGCATTTAACTGAATTTGAAACACAAACAAGGAAAATGTGGGATTTTGCTCTGGTACCCTTTTGAAAGCCCTGATTGTGGCTTTTAGCACTCAACCAGTTAAAGGTTAAAACAGGCTCCAACAAGCAATCTTGGCTTAGTCTTTTAGACAATAGTTAAAGACACCGTAACCATGGTTTCTAGTCAGGACTTGACCAGATGTCATTGCCAAGCTAGAAACCTATTGGTTGTAATATGGTAGAAATTGTCTGCTCTTTTTATGGTTAAATTACTTGAGTTTGAACTGATTCATTTCACAAACAAACAAAATTAGCCATAGCAATAAGCAATTTTAAGATAAATGCCATGGCAGATCAGTGTTGCCATAGCAAATAAATGAGGGAGACGACTTACATAAGCTTCAAGCTTTCTGTCGAATCCCTCTCTTATACAGTAAGCATTCATCTAGTCTTCACTTGTTTCGTGTATACTACTATATCTTGTGTTGCTCAGATCTTTCTTGTTAACTGATCTTGTGAAGTGTATATACTTATCAGTTATTCAATAAATATTGTTTAAACTAAATAAACTCTTTGTTATTTTGTTGACAACATTTATAGCCCCCATGCCTGATACTCAGGGTCGAGGAAATATAATCTATCTCAGACAAAAGTAAAGGATTTTTAGAGCACCAGCACCCTATTTGGCATAAGTAATCTTAAGGTAGAACACAGATGATGGGTGGGAGTGGAGGGGGTAAAGGATGGCAGACTTGAATCAATGAGCCCAGGTGGAGTTTACCCTGTATTTCACATGCACAGAAGATAAACATGAAATACAGGAATAGCTCCACCAAAGGTCTTTGATTCCTGTCCCCCATACTCAACACAAGTTGTTTTCCCTTGTACTCAGCCCGTACTCAACATGAGTTGTATTATGAAATTCATAGGAAAGTATAGCATGAATGCACGTTCTCCAAACAATTTGAACGACATAGTTTTTAAATATGAAAGGTCAGCATAATAAGATCAAGGCACTAAATGGTATTTTAGAAGTTCATGCAATATTTTTTGGCTTAGATAAGGAATTGAGCTTACAGGGAAAAGATTTACAGTAGAACCTGTTTTGAGAGACTGCCCTTTGGGCCACACAAAAGTGGTCTCTCAAGACGTGGGTTGTTAGCGGCGCTTGTGTCTTTTCTGCTTCTTTTTCAGAGGTGGAGGTTTGGAAGGAGAGACAGTGGTAGTTGGTGTTGTTGGTGGGCTGCCTGATGGTGGTTGCTGAGTTTTGTAGGGTCTGGTCCTAGCCGAGTCTGGAGTGGTTGTGGGTGATTGCTGAGTCTTTTGTTGTAGGTTTCTGACGTCTATTAGTTTTTTGGCTTCTTCGACTTGTTGGAGGAATACTTGGTATTTCCTGTCCATCTCTTGCCTGTGAAGGTCCCCTTGTATTTTGTGTTCCCGTAAGATGTTCTCTATCCTGTCATCCGTGCCCTGGCATTCTGGTTTAGAAGGAAGAGGCGAGTGGGGATCAGGAAGAGGTGAGAGGGCAGCTTCCATTTCCACCTCATAATTCAGAAATGGAGAAGAATGGATTTTTGTAATTACTTTGTAGTTGTTCTTTTTCTAAGAAGTTTTTGTAACAAATTGAAATTTACTGTTATAAAAATTATAAAAAATAAATTAGTGTTGAAAATCTTCATTGAAGATTTTCAACACAAATTTATTTTTATAATCCTATCTGTCACATTTCAGGTATGTATGAAATTGTTTATTCAGCAATAATCCTAATCTTTTCACAGGGGTCTTATAAAAACATCTCAATCTTTAATGAGTTATGTAACTGAATAACAATTGAAACCCAATTAAGAGCTTTTAATACTTTTAATTATATTGGTATGGATTTTCCAATTCCAGAACAGGTAAATTGTTTTTGTCATAGTTTCAGTCTTCAAAGGGGCGGTCTCTCAAGACAGGTCCATTATGGCATAAAATACAAGTTGGTACCAGGTCACAGCAGCACTGGTCATTCACATCGTCGTGCATCAATCACACTTCTGAATCCAGAGCGTGAAGACCTGATTCAACAATCATGGATAAGCTGGAGCTACCAGACTGATTAATTAAGACCATTTCAGCTCTGGGCATCTCTTGCCCTGTCACCTGGACTGTCCAGGAGACAGACAAGAGAGTCCACCTGAACTTGGAGTTCGAGATTGAGACAACCAAGACATCGCCCTCTTCGGGGAGAGGTAGTACCTTTGGAGAGAGGATCCCCTCTCCCACTGGTCCTCACCCGAAGAGGCACGGAGGCCCTGAAGAGAGGAAGAAAAAGAAGAAGAGTCCATCAACCAAGTGCAGGGATGCCCGGCGCTTGGAGGCATTCTGGAATAGGAAGAGGCAGCCGCCAGTTCCCCTCCTAGTCCCACTGGCACACCCAATCAACTGTCGGCTCCTGAGCCGGTTCAGTTGGATGGGGAACATCCAGTGGAGACTGAGGAGGAACTGGAAGCTGCTTTTTCACCGCCTCCCACCCCTCACTCCCCTCTTCTTTCACTACCGGAAAGCCCCGAAGCAGATGAAGCAGATGAACAGCCACCAGATCCTATAGACCTCATCATCCAAAATGCACTAAAAGAATCCGCCAGAACTGAACAACTGATAAAGGAATCTAGGGAACTAACAGAACGTACACCAACACCTCCACCAGCCTCATCACCATCACCATGCCAACCTCCACCTAAGAAAAAGAGCCGGAAAAAGCCCAGAAGGGGATAAACCTTCTCCCTCCTTTCTTTTCCTCCTTTGCCACGACTCGACATCACCAAAATTATACAGTCAACAAGGGTCGAAAGGGGCTTGTCCCCCAAATCGTCCCTGCGTGCCTTTGGCGCATCAAACCATTTCGTTCGGCGAGGTCACAGCAGGCCTGAAAATAAGCAGTCTGACATTTGCAAAATGAGGTCCCCAGAGGGTGAATTTGATGATGCTATCCCATACAGTGGGCCAATTTATCCTCTGGGTACCTCTTTCTGTTTAGTTTTGAGATCCTGATTCAGATTGAGGTTCACAGGGGGTAAATTTAGTGATGCTCATTTTGTAGATGTCAGTCTGCTTATTTTCTGGCTTGGGTCACAGTGGTCTCTCAAGACAGGTGGTCTTCCATAGCAGGTCCGTTATAGAGTACAACCAATCGATGCCTGGCAGATGTGGTCCCTCAAGACAGTGGTCTCTCAAGACAGGTTTTACTGCAGTAACTGTTTGACTTGATCAATGATATAAAGGTTTTATTTTTTCAGATTATAAATTTTCCTCATCAGGAAGAGAGGATGTTGATGTTCAAACTCTTGGGAGAGGTAAGAAACAATCCTCTGTATTTGACAAACAATTTTTCTTCCATTGAAACAGTGACATTGATTTGAAATGGTAATACTTAAAATGACGGGCAGATGATACAATTTTTTATCTTGAAAAATTTTCATATTTTTGTACTGTACCAATGACCCAGACTTAGCTGGTGCTAACTCTAACAAAACCAGGGCCAAACACAAATTTTGCCCCCCAATCCCCAAAATTTGCATCCAAAACAAAAAGAAATCATGTCCTAAAGGACCTCCATACTACGCCTCTACTGCGCATGCGCAGTGACGCAGACGTCCCGAAATTGGCGCCAATTATCATTCTCTGTTTGGCCCTTCATCAGTCAACATCTCACTGATCTTTGTGCTTGTAAATCTCAGTTTAAAGGATGCCAGACACGTAATTTTTGGAGAAAATGTGATTCTAAGGAGGATAGAAGGAGGAGAGGAAAAAAAAGTGACAAAAAATAATCAGGGCTGTACTTACAATTTTTTGATGAAATTATGTTAAGTTGCCTATATTTTTATACTGTACCAATGACCCAGACTTAGCTGGTGCTAACTCCAACAAAACCAGGGCCAAACACAAATTTTGCCCCCCAATCCCCAAAATTTGCATCCAAAACAAAAAGAAATCATGTCCTAAAGGACCTCCATACTACGCCTCTACTGCGCATGCGCAGTGACGCAGTCGTCCCGAAATTGGCGCCAATTATCATTCTCTGTTTGGCCCTTCATCAGTCAACATCTCACTGATCTTTGTGCTTGTAAATCTCAGTTTAAAGGATGCCAGACACGTAATTTTTGGAGAAAATGTGATTCTAAGGAGGATAGAAGGAGGAGAGGAAAAAGAAGTGGCAAAAAATAATCAGGGCTGTACTTAAAATTTTTTGATGAAATTATGTTAAGTTGCCTATTTTCGAGGCATGGGCCTCTTGTTGTCATTCTTGCTAATTGTTGCACTGCTTATTCAGTGTTTCTTCTCCCCTAGCCTTCTAAAGTCCCCCCTTGCAATTCTCCCATGCTTTTGGCATATTTTTGAGAAATTTCGTTTCTAAAATTTCCTGGGAGAGTTGCTTGGTTACAGAATGTTTTCTGTTATTTTCCCCATAGTTACGTTTTCACCCATGGGTGTATAACGTTTGTGTTCTGCATCTTCCATCTGATGTTCTGCAGATTCTCCCCTGGGAGTCTCTGTTTTGCATCAGATAGAGTGTAATTTGATGACTGATTCCGGGCCAGTTTTTTCAGTGCCAGGTGTCATGTTTTCTGGTGTTTTTACACTGTTTGTTTACATTGGCAACAGCCTTTTTTGAGGGGGGCTGTTTGCCTTTGCTGTAGTTTATCTCACTATAAGATACATTTATATTATCCGTAAGTGTCTCATTAATTATTTAATATAAATTTAAAATTTTTGACCACACTTTGCCATCGGATCCATCGGGGCTCAACGTTACTTTTCAGCAACTTGGGCTTCGCTGAAAAAATATTTGTTCAAAATTATTTTGATTTGCAATTGTTTTTTCATTTATTAATGGATCATGTTATTATGTATCTTTGTGTCAGGGGTTTTTGCGAGTAACTAGGACTTATTGTTGTTCTTTCTCAATGAAGGGACGTTGTTCAAATTGTAATAGGAAGAAATCTTCCTCTGACTTTCATGATCATTGTATTAATTGTAGTCAGTGTTCTCGCATTAATCCCTGTCCTATATGTGAATATTGGGATGAGAAACATTGGAAACGTGTGTCACGATATGTTGTTTCTGGAGAAAGGGCGATGCCGGCTCTTTCTCCGCAAGGTCACTCTACTCTCTCAGTTTCTATTTCAGAGGAACCAGAACAGGATGATGTTTCCATGTTATCTTCTACAAGTGTGCGTCCGTCGTCACAAATGAATTCAGAGCTAGCGGCAAAAGTGCTCATGGAGATTAGACAAATGTCGTCCGCTAGCTTGCCCGGTGTAGCGTCCATTCACCGAATGGTTCGGCAGCCGGGTTCGTCCGATGTGGTCCAAGAGGAAGTTTTGGGTGATGCAAGCACTTTAAACATAATAGATGCACACCCAGTGACGGCGGATAGTAAGCGAGAACGGAGGAAGCCTTTGAGTCCGGTTCCTAGCTCGTCCAGGTCCAGCCGGGCCGCGAGCGAGAGAGGCCCCTCTCTCGTACAACAACATCTGGGACCAGATGTTGTGGTACAAAATGTGTCTTTAGCGGAGCATACGTCCGTCGCTCGGGACGCTCCGTTGTATCCGCAGAGACTGTTAAGACTTCCTCTTCTCGTCAGCGCACACGACCGCACCTTGGCTGCGTGACCGCCGATATATTACCAGCTTCGCCGATCAAGGATTCTTCGGCGACCAGGTCACACCATCCGGCAGCCAGGGATTCGAGACCGATGGACTCCGGACGTTCGCATAGGAAAAGTATGCGGGAGCCATCTGATGCGGAGCTGCCCTCGGCAAAGCAGCGAAAGACTGCGCCTCTGCAGGTCTCGACGCCGGACATTCTTGTGAAGATAGCACAGCTTATCGCAGCATCCCAGCAGCCGACAGAAACGGTGTCGGATCGAGAATTATCCGACGGCGCTGGGTCGGTACGCTCCGCTGAAGCATCGGGGGCGGACGACCGGGAACATCATGAGGTCCGACCGGATGGTGAAAGGGATACGGATGACTTGGAGCTATCCCTTTCGGAACAACATAAAGCTGCTGTGGACTTCATTCGGCACTTTCTCCCTCAAGTTGTTCCGTCGGGCCAGACTGCTGCGGTTCCGGACAAGAGAATTATAGCGTCATTGGACTCTGAATTTTTTGAGCGGTTCAGGGACATCGCTCCCGAGTTTCCGTCGCAGTCCAATAATGTTGCAAGAACATTTGAATTATTGAACGACGCTATATTTAAACTTGCTTCCAGGACGGGGAAAGCAGGTTTCTTGTCCGCTAATACTCTCAACCTGCCTTTCATTAATGCAAGGAATAAATTCGATACGGCAGGACAGGGTATACCGAGAGTTCCTCTGCGTATGGACGACGAGGCGGAAGACTTAGAGCTATCATTAACGTCGTCAGCTTCTATTCCAACCGCGGTGTTGGAAACAGCTATTGCGTCTAACAGAGCCAATTTAGATGCCTTATCTTACGCAGATCACCTTACTAAGGCGTTATCACTGCGCCTTCAGGGGAAAGAGTTTCAGGATATACAATCCTCTTTAAGACTTCTTTCAAGGGCAGTAGCTTATTCCACTTGTAACTCCGCCCTTTCAGTGGCAAATCTGGAGTTGGTTAGACGCGACGCAGCCCTAGCTACATCCACACTAGTGGATTCTAAGGTGAAGAACTCTCTTAGAGTCGCTTCGGTCTCAGGAGAACTTCTCTTTGACGGCAAGCTTTCCGCTATTTATGATAAAATTACAAAGAAAGCTAAGGATTCTCTGTTGTTCAAATCTGCTCCTAAGAAGTCGGATACAGCAGACACGAATAAGACAGGCACTTCTGGGTCTAATGCGCCCATGAGAGGTTCCTATAGAGGTTCCAGTGCATCCTCTTGGTCTTATTCAAGAGACCGTCAGGATAGCGACTCTCGTTCGGGACGTCCTTCAGGCCGGGACAATCGGTCGGACGCCCCAAGGTCGACGGGGCGAGGTGCGGGCCGTGGAAGACGTGGTTTCTCCTACCGCAGGCCTCGCAGGTCCAGGAGGTGATGGCTTAAACCTCTATCGCATTCCGGTTGGCGGAAGGTTGTCGAGCCTTTCACAAGAATGGGCATCGATTACGGACGACCCTTGGGTGAGAGGAGTGACTTCGGAAGGTCTAAAGATATCCTTCAAACGAAAGCCTCCATTAACTCGAAGTCCAAAGTGGACTCATCTTCCGTCAAATCCGCAGAAAAGAGACGCTCTGTTATCAGAGGTGCAGTCTCTTTTAATGAAGAACGCAGTAGAGGTCGTAGAAAACCAGGAATCTCCGGGATTCTACAGCCATCTGTTTCTGGTTCCGAAACCAGACGGCTCGTTCCGTCCAGTCATAGATTTGAGCTGGATAAACAAGCGACTCGATCGGTCAGAGCGAGTATTCGGGTGAACGATTATGCAACGAGCATAGATCTCAAAGATGCGTACTTTCACGTCATGGTACATCCGACATTCCGAAAGTATCTACACTTCGCAGTCCTAGGAGTGGTGTATCAATTCCGGGCGATGTGCTTCGGATTGAATCTAGCACCCTGGGCTTTCACTCGGGTAATGAACTCGGTAATGATCTACTTCCGAGCTCATTCGTCTGCGGTAAAGTCGGCCTACCTGGACGACATTCTTCAGAGGTATGGCAACGAGTTAACGCTTCAGAACAATGTTCAGAATCTTCTTCTATTGCTCCGACGTCTCGGTTTTATAGTAAACGAGGAGAAGTCGGATCTGGTGCCGTCCAAGTCATTCACTCATCTGGGAATGAGCTTCAAGACGCACAACAATCTCGTTCGTCTGCCGTTAACCAGAGCGAAATTAGTCAGTTGTTACGCTCGCTATTGTCTGCACGCAGACAAAGTCACGGCGAGAGAATTTATGAGACTGATAGGTCTGTGCGGAGCCGCCGCGGATCTCATTCCGATGGGGCGGTTACGCACACGTCCTCTTCAAATTTTCTTGACTCAGAATTGGAGTGTGAAAATTCATTTGCTCGATGTAGACGTTCTCTTGTCAGATCAAGTGAAACAAGAGATTCAGACTTGGGCAAACATTCAGTGGTCAACTCAGGGAGTTCCGCTGCAGTTGCCGGATCCGAGTTTTACCGTTATGACGGATGCCAGTCAAACAGGTTGGGGTGCATCATTAATCCCAACGGATTCTAGATGCCAGGGTCTTTGGGATCTGCAATTCCTGTGCAAGCACATAAACATCAAGGAAATGATGTCAATTTGGCTTGCGTTACGTCACTGGATGGACATTATTCACGATGCTCATGTCCAAATCCTATCCGACAATACGACAGTAGTGGCGTATATACGGAATCAGGGAGGCACTCATTCAGTTCCGTTGTTCAATCTAACGGAAAGAATCCTTCTGTTT
The DNA here is from genome assembly GCA_031216915.1 of Pictodentalium vernedei. NCBI lineage: Eukaryota > Metazoa > Mollusca > Scaphopoda > Dentaliida > Dentaliidae > Pictodentalium > Pictodentalium vernedei. Next base: position 452,895,434 of record CM062292.1, on the reverse strand, counting down.
GCGCTAGAACATCACGTTCTTCTTTCGGTCCGTCACATACCGGGTCGTCTGAATGTGCTAGCAGACTCCCTTTCACGAAAGGGTCGCTGGTTGCCGTCGGAGTGGACTCTCAACAAACAAGTATTCAGTCAGATTTGCTACCAATGGGAATGGCCAATGATAGACTTATTTGCGACACATCTCAACAATCAGTTGCAGACGTATGTGTCTCCGTGTCCGGATCCAAGAGCATTTGCAGTAGACGCTCTGTCGATCCCTTGGGACGGAATGATAGGATATGCGTATCCTCCAGCGCTGTTACTTAAACAAGTATTGCTAAAGATAAAACAATCTCAATGCAAGATTCTGTTGGTAGCATCTCTGTCGCCACAGAGACCGTGGATAAATCTACTCAGGTGTCTGTTGTGGGACCTACCGCGGAAGCTTCCTCCACGGGAGGATCTTCTTTCGCAGAGGAAATCGCGCCAACTCCATCACAACCCGCAAGGTCTCAACCTTCACGTTTTTCCGTTGTGCGGTCCTTCTTGCATGGCAAGCACTTTACAGGACGAGCAGTGGACGCGATTTCTAACTGTAGGAGGACCTCCTCTTCGCTAAACTATGCGGCTAAGTGGAAGGTTTTTCGTCGTTGGTGTAGGGATCATTCTGTAGATATATTCGATCCCTCTATACCAGACATTGCAAACTTTCTAGTATACTTGTTTGACGAAATCAAACTGCAGCCTGTTACTATAAAGGGTTATAGATCTATGTTATCTGATACCTATGCACATCATGATAGTTTACAAATTGGATCTAATGTCTCTTTATCTAAGTTGGTTAGAAACTTTTCGATAAATAGACCCAGAACTCTTAGATTAATTCCTAAGTGGAATTTAGCTTGGGTTCTTCTTAAATTGAAGGAAAAGCCATTTGAACCTCTTGGGACAGTAGATTTCAAATTCTTATCTTATAAGACAGCTTTTCTCTTAGCTTTCTCTTCTGCTAGAAGAGTCAGTGAGCTTCATGCACTATCGGTGGATGATTCTCATTATCGTAGTGTTGGGAACACTATCACCTTCACTACTAATGTGGGTTTTTTAGCTAAGAATCAGGCTCCTAATAAATATCCGGAACCTATGGTTATTAAGGCTCTTCCGTCTTCAGACGGGCGTAGGCCTTTACTCTGTCCTGTTAGAGCATTACGTATCTGTAAACAGAGATCTCAGTTTATCAGAAAGGGACGGAAACGTTTCTTTCTGTCTTTGATGCCTAATAGAAAGGACATTTCAGTCCATTCTATTGCTAGATGGATTCAATTAACTATCCGTACTGCTTATGAAGATTTATCTTCTTCTCGGCAGTCTGTGCTTAAGATTTCTGCTCATGAAGTAAGAGCTCTTTCTACTTCCTGGGCTTATGCTAATAGTGTTGCTATTACAGATTTAATGAAGGCTGCTTATTGGTCTCAGCCATCCACATTTACAAATTTTTATCTCAGAAATATTGAGTCCATTTCTGGAGACCTGCATTGTTTAGGTCCGTTATCTGTTGCTCAGAATGTCGTCCACTAAACAGTTGCAACTATAGTTATGCAGGCTTTCTGTTCTGGCAGTGACTCCGTCCGGCTGCCCTCTTCGCTCTGGGCTATTTGACCCAGGGCAAGGGGAAGGGGGGGGGGGGGGGGGGGTGTTCCCTTAGGTCACCTGCTTTATAGTGAAAAGCAAGGGAATGCCTCCTCCAAGTCAGTATTTCTGAGTCGCTTCCGGGATGGTTTTAAAGTGTAATATTAATGTTAAAATTCATTCATGTCTTATTTTTAAAGTGTAGCTCGGTGTGAAGCATTTGTATATGTCAAGTGTCAAACGGGCTTTAATATACAATACTCGGACACTTTTAAATGACTATAAAGAGTCTCAATTCTCTGGACTACTTTATTTATTGGCTTGCTTTAAAAATAATTAGTATAAGGGTTATACTGGATGTTAATAGAGAACATGAATGTTATTGTTCTCAATTATTAAGGGTAGTGTATCTTTCTAATTTAATATTAAATAAGAAAGATACATGTAAAGCCTAATACTCCTTTTCTCCTTAAGGGGTTACCTCTTTACTATATAGTTGAGCTTATTGGATTTTCCTCTATGTCCTAGGCCCTCCAGCCTGTTTACTATTCAGCTAAGTCTGGGTCATTGGTACAGTATAAAAATGTTAAAAAATTTATAGTAATTTATATATTTTTTATACTTACCAATGACCCAGACGGGGATGGCCCTCCCTGGAGTTGAGAACTCTTGCCTCCCCGCTGAGTACATAGCGCTGACCAGGCACTGCCAGTAAGAATGATAATTGGCGCCAATTTCGCGACGTCTGCGTCACTGCGCATGCGCAGTAGAGGCGTAGTATGGAGGTCCTTTAGGACATGATTTCTTTTTGTTTTGGATGCAAATTTTGGGGATTGGGGGGCAAAATTTGTGTTTGGCCCTGGTTTTGTTAGAGTTAGCACCAGCTAAGTCTGGGTCATTGGTAAGTATAAAAAATATATAAATTACTATAAATTTTTTAACTTTTGTTTTCAAAAGCACAGCTTATGACACTGAACTCGGACAAGTTCAGTGAGCTCATTCCAGTGAAGAGTCCTGCTATATTTTGGAGGCAGAAATTGAAATAATAAATTTTGATATTGTCTGCGTTGGGTAAAGGGTTAAGACACTTTTTACCCTGTATATCATCTTTGAAGTGAAATAATTTAGTTCGTAAGTATTTGCCCGGCTGCAATTTATGCCTATGGGCCCTCTCCCATAAATTGTTACAAGGCTGAGACATGTGACTAAATTTTGCTGACCAAAAATAATTTAGCTTTCTACCAGTTAAGGTATGCGATATATACAAGAATTACCAATCAAATTTGGTTATTGTTCCAAAGATTGCTCCCAAAACATACCTTATTACGCCTCACTGGAACAAGCTTGTCAGGCTCATTTGAATGAGGTGTCTGAGGCTATTCACAAGAATTACCATTTTATAATATTTTTATACTGTACCAATGACCCAGACATAGCTGGTGCTAACTCTTAAAATATAGGGCCAAACACAAATTTTGCCCCCCAATCCCCAAAATTTGCATCTAAAACCAAAGAAAACATGTCCTGAAAGGCCCTCCACACTTCGCCCCTACTGCGCATGCGCAGTGTCAAGGACGTTCCGAAATTGGCGCCATTAATCATTCTAAGTTTGGCCCTTCATCAGTTAACATCTGACTGATCTTTGTGCTTATAAATCTCAGTTTAAATGATGCCAGACACATAAATATTAGTGAAATGGTGATTCTAAGGAGGATAGAGAAGGAGGAGAGGAAAAAAATGTGTGACAGAATATTATCAGGGCTGTAACTTAAAATTTTTTAATGAAATTATGTTAAGTTACCTATTTTCGAGGCAGCAGCCATTTTGTTGTCATTCTGATTATTTAGTTACACTGTTTTTTAAGTGTTTTCCTCTCTCCCTGTCCTTTAAGTCCCCCCTTGCTATTCTCCCATGCTTTTGGCATAGTTTTTGTAATTATTATTACTAAATTTTCTTGGGAGTTTTAGCTGAATAACAGAATGAATTCTGTTCTTTTCCCCATGTTTACATCTTCACCTATGGGTGGTTAGGCGTTGTGTTCTGCATCTACCATCTGATGTTCTGCAGTTTCTTCCCTGGAAGTCTCTGTTTTGCATCAGATAGTGTATTTTTGGTAACTGATTTCGGGCCTGGGTGCCTGGGGTCTTATTTTAGTGTTTTTACACTCATTGTTTACATTTACAACAGCCCTCTGTGTGAGGGGGGGGATTTCTGGAAAATAATATCTTGATGTTATTTTAATCATAACTAGATACATTATTATTGTTCGTAAGTGTTGAATAAATTGTTTAAAATATTTTTAAAATTTTTGTTCACACTTAGGCTTGGGATCCATTGGGGCTCAACGTTACTTTTCAGAAACTTGGGCTGTTCTGAAAAAATATTTTTTCAAAATATTTTGATTTCAATTATTTTTTCTATATTAATGGATCATATTATTATTATGTATTTTGATTGCCAGGGGTTAGTGCGAGTACCAGGACTTGTTTTCTTTTCACATTGAAAGGATATTGATCAATTGTATTAAGAGGAAGTCTTCCTCTGACTTTATAATCATTCTATATGTGGTCAGTGTACTCGCATTAACTCCTGTTCTGTATCGTATGATTTCGATGACAATATGGGAAGCGTATGTCACGGTATGTTATTGGGGATTTGGACACTCCGGTCCTTTCCCCGCAGGGTCACTCTACTTTATCAATTTCTATTTCAGACGATCAAGATTAGGGTGATGTATCTGTGATGTCTTCTAACAGTGTGCCTCCGTCGTCACAATTAATGAAGGGCTAGCGGAAAAGTGCTCATGTAAATACGCCAATTGCCTAAGAGGACCCTAGTAGGTTCGACGGCCTTTGACGTCCGCTAGCTCGCCCGGTGTAGCGTCCATTCACCGAATGGTTCGGCAGCCGGGTTCGTCCGTTGTGGTCTAGAAGGAATTTTGGGGTGATGCGAGCACTATAAATTAACCTAATGCACACCGGCGGATCGGAGGGAGAACGGAGGAAGCCTTTTAGTCCGGTTCATAGCTCGTTCCGGTCCATCCGGACGGCAAGCGAGAGAGGCCCCTCTCTCGTTCAACAACATCTGGCCCCAGATGTTGTGGTACAAAATGGTACAAAATGTGTCGCAAGCGGAGCATACGTCCGTCGCTCGGGACGCTCCGTTGTATAGGCAGTCCGCGGAGACTGCTAAGGCTTCCTCTTCTCGTCAGCGCACACGACCGCACCTTGGCTGCGTGACCGCCGATATATTACCAGCTTCGCCGATCAAGGATTCTTCGGCGACCAGGTCACACCATCCGGTAGCCAGGGACACGAGGCCTGCAGACTCCGGACGTTCGCATAGGAAGTGTGCGGGAGTCAACGTTCACGGAGCTTCCGGCGGCAATGCATCGTAAGACTGCTACTGCACAGGCCTCGGGAACGGACGTGCTTAACTTAATAGCACAGTTTATCGCAGCATCCCAGCATCAACTGAATCTGTCGCATATGTTTTATCCGACGATGCTGGGGCGGGACGCTCCGCGGAAGCGGGTACGGACGTCCAAAAGTTTCATCCGGTCCGACGGGATACCGAAAGGGATTTGGAGGATTTCGAGCTTTCCCTTTCGGAACAACATATGCTGTTGTGTATGTCATCTGACTTGGTCTTCTACAGCTTCTTTCGTCGGACAAGAATGCTGCGATGCCGGATAAGAAACTGATAGCGTCGGTGGACTTAGAAATTTTTGGTTCGGTTCAGGGACATCGTCCCTCAGTTCCGACATAGTCCAATAATGTCACACAAACTTTCGAATTATTGCACAACGCTATATATATTATTATTTTATGCTTGCTATAACCAAGCATTTCTGGTTTCTTGTTCGCAGAGTTATGGAGATGTCTTTCATAAGTGTGCCTCTGTCGTCATAGTTAATGAAGAGCTAGCGGCAATAAGTGCTCATGGAATATGTCTATCGCCTACGGAGTGACATTCGCTAGCTCATCCGGTGTAGCGTACATTCATCGAATGGTTCGGCTGCCGGGTTCGTCCGTTGCGGTCTAGGAAGGAGATTTGGGTGATGCGAGCACTTTAATTACTTTAGTACTCACCCAGTGACGGCAGATTGAGGACACATCGGAGGAAGCCTGTTAGTCCGGTTCCTGGCTTGTCCAGGTCCGTCCGGGCTGTGAGCGAGAGAGGTCCCTCTCTCGTCCAACAACATAGGGGACCGCATGTTGTGGTTCAGATATTTTACATTCGGAGCATATGTCCGTCGGTCGGGACGCTCCGTTATATTGACAGTCCGAGAGACTGTCCTTAATGCTTCCTCATCCTCACAGCAGGGCACACGACCGCACATTGGCTACGTGACCTCGAGTATCCGATCAGTTTCGTCATTCAGTGATTCCATGGCGAATAGGTCGCGCCATCCGGTAGCCAAGGGACACGAGGCCTATACACTCCGTTCGCTCGCATATTGGTAGTATGCACGGGGTAACGATCACGGAGCTTCCAGCGGCAATGCATCGTAAGACCGCTTCTCCTCAGGCCTCAGTGACGGACGTGCTATCCGAGTTAGCACAGTTGTTTCGCAGCATCCCAGCAATTGACAGTTTCTCGGTCGAATCAGGAATTATCCGACGGCGCTGGGTCGGTGCGGTCCGCGGTTGCATCAGCTACTGACGACCGAACGCTTTATAGGGTCCGACAGGATGGCGAAAGGGATTCGAAAGATTTCGAGTTTTCCCTTTAGTAGTATCGGAAGCTGCCTTTCATATCTTCTGGCATTATCTTCCAGTGATTGTTATTTCGGACTTCATTGCTGCGATCTTGGATAAGAGACTTATAGCGTCATTAGACTCCAATTTTTCGATCGGTTCAGAGACATTGTCCCTGACTTACTGACGCAGTCCAATATTGTCATTACAACATGTGTTTTATTTTTCGACGCTATATATATATATATATACAAGCCTGCTACCAAGCATGATAGTTTAGTTTCTTGCCCGCGTTGCTCATTTCTGCCATTTCATCTTTTATACGAATAGTTTATTTTGGCAGAGCAGGGCATACCGAGAGTTCTTATGCGTCTAGACGGTGTGGTTAAAGACTGCATATATTCTTTTTCGCCGTTTACGTCTTTTCCAATTTCAATGTTGGAAACGACATGATGTATAGTAGACTTAACTTAGACGCTTTATCATACGTAATCCGCCTTACTGAGGCGTTATCATTACGTCTTCAAGAAAAGATTTACGGGATATTATTCTCAATGTAATTTCTTTTGAGGGCAGTAGTTTGTTCACGTATAACTCCGCCCTTCAGTGGCTGATTGGAGTTGGTTAGACGTGACGCAGCCCTAGCTACATCCACGCGTGGATAGTAAGGTTAAGAACTCTCTCAGAGTCGCTTCGTTCTCGGAGGAGCTTCTCTTCGACGGCAACTTTTCGGCAATCCATGATTTGCTCGATTTACACGTTCTCTTGTCTATCTAGTGTTACAAGAGATTCAGACTGAGGCAAACATTCGGTGGTTGACTCAGAGAGTGCCACTGCAGTTGCCGGACCCGAGTGTGGCTGTTATGACGGTTGCCAGTCAAACAGATTGGGATATAATACTGATCCCTACGGATTCGAAGTGCCAGGGTCTTTGGGTTCCGCAGTCTCTTAGCAATCAGTTTTCTTCCGCGGAATAATGTTTTTTAGGCTTGCTTTATGTCATTGCATGAACATTATTCAGAAACGCATGCCCAAATCCTGTCCTTTAATTCGACAGTAGTGGCGTATCTCCGGAACCAGGGAGGCACTCTTTCGTTTCCGTTATTCAATTTAATGGAAAGAATCCGTCTGTTGGTTATAGTACACCAAGTTCTGTTTTGGTCCGTCATATTCCGGGTAGTCTGATTGTTTTACCGGACTCCCGTTCTCTTACGGGTCGCTTGTTGCTGTCAGAATGGACTCTCAACAAACAAGTATTCAATCAGATTTGCTATCTATGGGAGCGCCCAATGATGATTTATTTACGACACAGTTTGCTAATCAATTGCAGACGTATGTGTTAGCTTGTCCAGATCTCTGAGCTAATGTTGTTAACGCTCTATTGATCTATAGGACGGAATGATAGGATACGCGTATCCTCCGGCGCTGTTGTTTCAGCAGGTATTGCTAAGATAAACAACCACAATACATTTCTGTTGATAGCATCTCTATCTTCACAGAGATCATGGGTAATTTACTCTCTTGTCTACTGTGGGTCTTAACGTGAAATCTTCCTCTATGTGAGGATCTTTTTTCACTGGGTAAATCGTGTCATCTTTATCACAACCCGCAAGGTCGCAACCTTCATGTATTCCGTTGTGTGGTCCGTATTGCATTGTATGCACTGTACTGGACGAGCTTTGGACGCGATTTCTTACTATAGGAGATCCTCTTCTTCGCTATTCTATGCGGCTAAAGTGGAGGCTCTTCCGTCGTGGTGTAGGGATCATTATGTTCATATTGTTGATCCCTCCATACTACTCATTGCAATTTTTTAGTATACTTGTTTCACAAGATCTACTGCAGCCTGTTATTATTTAGGTTATAGGTTTATGTTACCTCATACCTATGCACTCTACGATAGTTTACAATTGAGTCTTTTGTCTCTTTATCTAAGTCAGTTAGTAACTTTTTGATAAATAGACTTAGAATCTTTAGATTAAATTCCTATATGGATTTTAACTTCGGTTCTTATTTAGCTAAGTAATCATTTGAGCCTCTGGAAACAGTAGTTTTCAAATTCTGACCTTTTAGACAGTAATTCTGTTGGTTTCTCTTTTACTGTAGAGTCAGTGAGTTTCATGCACTATCGATGGATGATTTTCTCTTTCGTAGTTTCGGAATCACTACTTCCGTTACTATTTAGGTTGGATTTTTGCATAAGAGTTAGGCTCCTATTATCCGGAACCTATTATTTTAAGGTCCTTCCGTCTTCATATGGGCATAGGCCTTTACTCTTTCCGGGTACAGTTTATGTATTTATAAACAGATATCTGTTTATTACTATGGGCGTAAGCTTCTTCTGTCTTTGATGCCTAGTAGAAGGACGTTACGCTCCATTTTATTGTTAATGGATTCTATTAACTAGCGTACTGCTTATGGTATATCATTGGCTTAGCAGTTGTGCTTAAGATTTCGGCTCATGAAGTAAGAGTTCTTCTACTTCTTGGGCTTACATTAATAGTGTTGCTATTATAGATTTTTGAAGGCTGCTCATTGCGCTCAGCCATCCATTCATGAATTTTATCTCAGAAATATCGAGTCCATTTCTGGAGGCCTCTATTGTTAGGTCTATTATCTTCTGCTCAGAATGTCATTCACTTAACAGTTGCTACTATAGCTAGGTAGGCTGTCTGTTTCGGCAGTGTCTCCGTTCTGCTGCCCTCTTCGCTCTGGGCTATTTGACCCAGGGCAAGAAAAAGGGGGGGGGGGGGGGGAGGGTGTTCCCTTGGGTCACCTGTTTTACTATGAAAACAAGGGGATACCTCCTCCGGAGTTAGTTATTCTGAGCTGTCATTGGGATGGTTGTTTAGTGAGAAGTTTAGGTTTTTAAAATTCATTCAAGTCTTAGTTTTTAAAGTATAGCTTTTGAATATTGCATATATCAACGGACATGATTATGCAATCCTCAGACACTTTTAGGAGTATAAGAGTCTTTATTCTATAGACTTACTTTATTTATTGGCTTACTTTAAAAATTATTAGTATAAGGATTATATTGGATATTAATAGAGTACATGGATGTATTAAGCTCAATTTTGGAAGGTGTTGTATCTTTCTAATTTATCATAAATAAGAAAGATACATGTAAGGCCTATTACTTCTTTTTCCCTACAGGGGATGACTCTATTTTATTTTATTGAGTGTATTCCATTTTGCTCTATGTCCTTGGCCCTCCAGCCTTTTTACTATTCAGCTATGTCTGGGTCATTGGTACAGTATAAAAATGTTAAAAAATTTATAGTAATTTATATATTTTTTATACTTACCAATGACCCAGACGGGGATGGCCCTCCCAGGAGTTGGGAACTCTTGCCTCCCCGCTGAGTACATAGCGCTTACCAGGCACTGGTTATTAGAATGATTAATGGCGCCAATTTCGGAACGTCCTTGACACTGCGCATGCGCAGTAGGGGCGAAGTGTGGAGGGCCTTTCAGGACATGTTTTCTTTGGTTTTAGATGCAAATTTTGGGGATTGGGGGGCAAAATTTGTGTTTGACCCTATATTTTAAGAGTTAGCACCAGCTATGTCTGGGTCATTGGTAAGTATAAAAAATATATAAATTACTATAAATTTTTTAACTTTTTTTAAATATCATTTTTTTAAATTTTTCAAAAAATGTCAACAAAACCATATCATGTGAACCCTCATTGGAACGAAGTCGACGAGCTCGTTACAACGAGGGGTCACATGATATGGTTTTGTTGAAATTTTATTCAAAATAATATTTTTTTCAACCGCTGAATTTGCATATTATGCGGGTGGATGCTGGCGATTCGTTAGGTAAAGGATTAAGCAATGATTTTTTTTTATAGGAAAAACTGGAATTCTAAAATTGTTTTGGAACAGGGATTGGTATTGCTTCAAGCTATATTGTGAGTGGTAGAGATTAATTTAGTTAGAACCTTGTTTTTATTAAATTTTTTTACAGGGTATTGAAGACTTTATGTTTTCACTCTTTAGTAAACACGGGTGGTGCCAAGGGGGAGTCAGGGGTGGCTACAGGTTTTTTGGCTTTCGTTTTAACTCTCTTGGAATCTCTAGAGTCACGGATATTTGGACTGTTTCCCAGTTAAGACAAAAATTTCTGACAATGGGCTGAACCATGGTTGGCCCAGTAGGTTCGCAGACTCTAGCCTCCCTGTCAGGATCACAGCCCCCACATCAGGGAAATCCTGGTGCCACCCATTAGTAAACTGCAGTAAAGTAATTTTTATTGAATGAAGCTTTTTTTTAATGGAATGAATAATTATCTCTTAACACTATAAATCAAGAAATTTAATTTGAATCTGAATGAGTCAAACAATTTGTGTGTTAGACCAGTTATTCATGAAATCTTTTTAAATCTTCCAAAACCTAAAGTTTTTTTTAGCTGCCACGAGCAGCTCTGTATGTGGAAATGTCTGTCTGTCTGTCCATCCATCCGTCTGTCTGTCTGTCCATCCATCTGTCCGTCCGTCCGTCCATCCATCTGTCTGTCCGTCCATCCATCCATCCGTCCGTCTATCCATCCGTCCATCTGTCTGTCACCAACGAGTTTAAAAAACACCATAACTCCAAAAATACTTGATGGAATGACACCATACTTCGTATGCAAGTGTATCTCCATTATGTCTACACCCTCTCAATACTGCACGTCATTCAGATCATTTCTGTCACATTTATGGATTTGTCACCAACAAGTTTTTTTGTCACCAACGAGTTTAAAAAACACCATAACTCCTAAAATACTTGATGGAATGACACCATACTTGGTATGCAAGTGTATCTTCATGATGTCTACACCCTCTCAATAGTGCATGTCATTCGGATAATTTCTGTCACATTTATGGACTTGTCACCAACAAGTTTTTTTTGGCACCAATGAGTTTTAAAACATCATTGGCGTTGCACGAATCGTCGCAGCTTCGGCACTGTGACAGTGCGCTCTAGTTAACTTATTAACCCTTTACCCAACGAATTTCAACAAAACCATATTATGTCACCCCTCGGCGGAACAAGCTCGTTCTAACGAGGGGTCACATGATATGGATTTGTTGAAATTTTTGGAAAAATTTGAAAAAATTATATTTAAAATACTAACTTTTGATATTGTCTGGGTTGGCTAAAGGGTTAAAGTAATGATCTTCTGCTAATTACTCTTCCCATTTCACTTTTGCTTAATTACCAAGCTTGCCTTGATGAATTTTTATTTTTTTCCTTTCAGGAAGACCATTCTTGGTTGAAATTCTGAATGCACACAAAGTCAGTTTTAACAAAGAAGAAATCTCAGATCTTCAGTTGGTATGTCATACTTGAATTTGATATACATTATGTGACATTTAGCTCATCTTGACAACATCAAGTATGAGCTATTGGGATGGGTTGTAATCTGCCATCCATCTGTACGTCTGTCTATCCACATATTCCTTTAGCACACCCTAAAGGCCACAGCTCTCACCCTATCAGTTCCAAATTTCATACATGGCTTTGGGGCAATGTCTGGATGGGAGCTATTGTATTTTTCCGAATTTCATTGAAAAACATGGCCGCCAGTGGCCATCTTAGATTTGGCATATAAATTGTCAACAATGCCATTGGCACACTCTACAGGCCGCAACTCTCTCCTAATCTTTTTCAAATTCTATATCTAGCTTTGTTGTGATGTCTAATTGGGAGCTATCAGATGTTTCTGAATTTTATTGAAAAACATGGCTGCCGCTGGCCATCTTGGATTTGGCATATAAATTGCCAACAATTCCATTTGCACACTCCACAGGCCACATCCCTCACCCGATCTTTCTTTTTTTTGATTTCACATGTAACTTTAGTGTGATGTCTTTTCTGTGGAAACTTGAGCGAATGACAAGGCATTACTGGAACTTTTTATTTAGTTCAGTCCCTTCTTGGTCAAGTTGAGCTGCAATGTCATTGACACTTTTATTAGGTGAGTTGTGAGGAGATCCAATTATGATGAAGCTGGGAGGGCAGGTTGGCGGCATTCTGACAGTTGTTGATCTGAGCAGACATAAAAAGAAATAGGCCTAAAATGAAATGGGGCAACCAGTTTTTCTGTTCTCTGTCATTACAGCATCTTAAAGTAAATATCTTTTCCAAAGTGCCATTGTATTCGTCTGTTAACCCTTCCAGACACATGATTTACTTGATAATGATGATAAAACCACCCTGTTATTTGACAGTGGTGATGTAATTCTGTGATTTAACACATTGTTACAAAGGTCTCGCTGAGCACTTTCGAACAGCATATTACATCCCTGCATGTTGTCCAATTACTGAAAAAAACTCATGACATAAAGTTCAGTGTTCTAGAATGTTTATGCCAGACTTTTTTATGCCCCCGCAATAACATGGCTGGAACGTTATAGTGTTACCGTTGCCCATTATTCTGTCATTTTGTAAGAGTGTGCTTGTTAGGACATTAACTTTAACAGATGTTATTTGATTGGTTTGATATTCAATATGTGAATTGTTCTTTGCACTTTTATGATTGAGTTTGTAAACCAGCCCGATCCAATGATTATGGCCAGAGTTATGGCTCCTAAGCAGTCATTTTTAACGAATTTTTAATTTTGATATTTTGGCATTTTTAATTTTAATATGTTTTTCTATATGCTGATTTTAGTATATGCCTTTGTCTTGGCCATCTACTAGTAGAAATTGAATTTTACTGAGCTTAGTTGATGTTTTTACAATGTTACTTAACTTCATTTAAACTTGGAAGTACTTAGAATTTCAGTATTTTTATACTGTACCAATGACCCAGACTTAGCTGGTGCTAACTCCTTAAATTCTAGGGCCAAACACAAATTTTGCCCCCTAATCCCCAAAATTTGCATCAAAATCTAAAATTTCAATGTCCTATGTGGTCCTCCATACTTTCTATCCACTGCGCATGCGCAGTGTCAAGGAGGTCTCGAAATTGGCACAAATGTCATTCTTTGTTTGGCCTTAAAATCAGTAACATGTCACTGATATTTGTGCTTGTAAATCTCAGTTTAAATGATGCCAGACTCATAATTATGAAAGAAATGGTGGATCTAAGGATGAAATAAAAGGATGAGAGGAAGAAACAGTGGCAGAATGTGTTCAGGGCTGTAACTTATAATTTTTTTTACAAAATTATTTCATGTATTCTAATTTCGTGGCATGAGCCTGATGTTGTCATTCTGGCTATGAATTTACCATTGTTTGTTCAGTGTTTCCTCTCTCCCTTTCCTTAATACCCCCCTTGCTGTTCTCCCATGCTTTTGGTATAATTTTTGTAATTTTTTTTACTAAAATTTCTTGGGAGTTTTGGCATTGCAACAGAATGATTATTCTGTTTTTTCCCATGCTTACGTTCTCATCCTTGGGTGGTTAGGCGTTGTGATCTGTATCTACCATCCAATGTACTGCAGTTTCTTCTCTGGAAGTCTCTGTTTTACATTGGATAGTGTTTAAATTGGTAACTGATTTTGAGCCATGTTTACAGTGCCTGGAGTCATGTTTCTGGTTTTTGTACACTTTTGTTTATTTTACTTCTGATAGTGATTGCTTGTCTTCTATTTAGTTCTGCTCATAGCCAGATACATTAATATTGTCCATAAGTGTTACATTAATTTTTAAAAATGTTTTAAAATTTTTGTCCACACTTGGGCTTTTTTGGGATCCATTTGGGCTCATTGTTCCCATTGGGAACTTGGGCTCTTCTGAAAATTTAAAAAAAAAAAAAAAAAAATTTTTTTTTGAAATTATTTTTTCGAAATGTTATAATGGATTATATTATATTATATATCCTTGTTTCAAGGGTTAGTGCGAGTACTATGACTGTTTATATTTTTTCATGATGAAAGAATATTGTTTAAATTGTAATGCGAGGAAATCTTCCTCTGATTCTCATGTTCATTGTGTTTCTTGTAGTCAATGTACTCACACTAATTCTTGCTCAGTGTGTGCCAACTGGAATGACAAACGTTGGAGACGTGTGTCACGGTATATTGTTAGCGGTGAAGGGTCCATGCCGGTCCTCTCTCCGCAAGGTAATTCTAGTTTATCAGTCTCTTTTTCAGAGGAACAAGAACAGGGTGATGTTTCCGTGATGTCTTCAACAAGTGTGCCTCCGTCGTTGCATTTTAACGAAGAGCTAGCGGCAAAAGTGCTCATGAAAATACAACAATTGCCTAAGAGGTCCCTAGTAGGATCGACAGCGTTGTTGTCCGCTAGCTCGCCCGGTGTCTCGACCATTCATCGAATGGCTTGGCAGCCGGTTTCGTCCGTTGCGGTCCAGGGAAGCAGTTTGGGTGATGCGAGCACTACAAAAATTGAACGTGCACACACAGAGACGACAGATCCGAGGATAGTTCGGAGGAAGCCTGTCAGTCCGATAGCTAACTCATCCAGGTCTATCTGGACCGCGAGCGAGAGAGGATCCCTCTCTCTTACAACAACATCTGGGCCGCGATGTTGTTGTATGTACGTTCATTAGTCGGAGCATACATCCACTCCTCCTGCTTGGGACGCTCCGTCGCATAGACAGTCCGACGCGGCTTGTCTATTGGCTTCCTCATCCTCACATCAGCACACACGACCGCACCTTGGCTATGTGACCACAGATATCCAGCCTGCTTCGCCGACCAGGGAATCCACGTAGACCAGGTCACTCCATCTGCTAGCCAAGGACACAAGGCCTTTCCAGTTGGGACGTTCGCATATTATATAAATGCAGGAATTAACATCCCTGGAGCTTCCTGCAGCTAATTATGTAAGACCACGGCTTCACAGGCCTCCGTGATGGACTTGCTATCGCAGATAGCTCATTTCATCGCAGCATCCCAGCAGCTATCAGAAACTTTTTCAGTAAAGAACTATCTGAACAAAGCTGGGTTGGTTCGTTCCCCTGCAGAGTCAGTAAGGGACGACCAAAATTATTATGTGGTCCAGGCGGATGGTAATAGGGATTCAGCACAGCTGAAATTTTCCCTTTCAGAACAACTTAAGGTGGCCGTAGATTTCATCCGGCATCACCTTTTAGAAGTTGTTTCTCTGGACAAAAATGCTGCGTTACCTGATAAGAAACTGAAAGCGTTACTGGACAGATTTTTTTGGCCGGATTAGGGACACCGTCCCTGAGTTTCCGACCCAGTCCAGAAAAGTGACGGACATTTAAACTTTTGAATGACGATATATTCAAGCTAGCCACTAAGACTGGCAAATCAGGTTTCTTATTGCCTAGCGCTATACAGCTGCCTTTCATCAATGCTAGACATAATTTTGAAATGGCAGGACTAGGCGTGCCGAGAGTTCCTCTGCTTTTGGACGACTAGGCTGAAGACCTGGAATTATCATTGCCGGTGGCCATGTCTATTTACTCCAGTATACTGGAGACGACAATATCATCAAATAGAATTTAGAAGCATTATCTCACGCAGATCACCTTACCAGAGCATTATCATTACATCTCGAAGCAAAAGAATTCCAGGATGTTCAAACTTCCTTAAGAGTTCTTTCGAGGACTATAGCATATTCTACGTATAACTCTGCCCTTCACTGGCAATATGGAGTTAGTCAGACGTGATGCTGCCCTGGCTGCATCCACAAGAGTGGATAGTAAGGTGGAAAAAACTCTCTTCCAGTCGCTCCGGTCTCAGAAGAGCTTCTCTTCGACGATAAAGCTTTCTACAATCTATAATCAGATTACTAAGAAAGCTCCGGATTGTCTGCTTTTATTCCGCTTTGAAAAATGTCGGACTCAGCAGGGAGGAGTAAGGCAGGTTCCTATAGAGGATCAAGAAAGCCTCTATGTCTTACTCCGGAGACCGTCAGAGTAGCAACTCACATAGGGGTCGTAATGCTGGCTGAGATATCAGGTCAGACGCCCCTAGGTCGACTGGGCGAGGTGCGGGTCGTGGAGGATGTGTTTTCTCCTTCCGCAATCCTCGCAGGGCCAGGAGGTGATGGTCTAACCTATATTGCGTTTCCAGTGGGCGGAAGGCTGATGAGATTCTTAACCAATTGGTTGTCAATTACGGATGACCCATGGGTGCAAGGGGTTATTTCCGAAGGTCTAGCTGTCCTTCAAGGAAAAACCTCCATTAACTCGAAGTCTACGCTGGTCTCAGCTTCCGTTGAACGTTCAGAAGAGAGATTCGCTTCTATCAGAAGTTCAATCTCTTCTGGACAAGAACGCTATAGACGTCGTAGAAAACCAGGAATCTCCAGTTTTCTGCAGTCACCTGTTCCTGGTTCCAAGATCAGACGGCTCGTTTCATCCAGTTATAGATCTGAGCTGGATAAACAAGCTGATCGGGTCTCCAAAATTTTTATATGGAGACCATCCGATCGGTCAGAGCGAGCATTCGAGTGAACGATTATGCTGTGAGCATAGATCTCAAGGATACATACTTTTACGTCAGGGTACATCTGGCGTTTAGAAAGTACTTTCGCTTCACTGTCCCAGGAGTTGTTTTCAGTTCTGAGCAATGATGCTCTGGTCAGAACCTAGCGCCCTGGGCCTTCACTCGAATAATGATCTTGGTAATGACTCCTTTCCGAGCTCATTCGTCTGTGCTAACGTCGGCCTACTTGGACGACATTCTTTGGGGTTATGGCAGCAAGTTAACGCTTCAGAACGATGTTCAGAGTCTGCTTCAATTGCTCCGACGTCTCGGTTTCATAGTAAACAAAAAGAAGTCGTATCTAGTGCCGTCCTAATTATTCACCCACGTGGGAATGAGCTTAGAGACGCACAACAATCTTGTTCATCTGCCGTTAACCAAAGCGATATTAGTCAGTTGTTGCACTCGCTTTTGCCTTCACTCAGATGTAGTAACAGCGAGAGAATTCATGAGACTGACAGGTTTGTGTGGACCCACTGCGGATCTTATTCCGATGGAGCGGCTACGCACTCATCCACTCCACAGATATTTTATCTCAGAATTGGACAGTGAAGACTCATTCGCTCAAATCGAACATCGTCTTGTCAAATCAAGTGAAACAAGAGATTCAGACTTGGGCAGATATTCAGTGATACCACTGCAACTGCCGGATCCGAGTTTAACGATAATAATGGATGCGAATCAAACAGGTTGGGGTGCAACTCTGAGCTCGATAGATTCAGGGTACCAGGGTCTTTAGGATCCGCAGTTCCTAACAAGTACATAAACATCAAGAGATGATGTCAATATGGCTTGGGCTACGTCAATGAATGAACATTCTTCAGAATTCGCATGTTCAAATTCTGTCTGACAATTCGACAGTAGTAGCATATATTCAGAACCAGGGAGGCACTCATTCCATTCCGTTATTCAATATAACGGAAAGGATCCTTCTGTTTGTCCTAGAGCATCAAGTTCTTCTATCGGTCCGTCATATTCCGGGTCGTCTGAACGTTCTAGTGGACTCCCTTTCTTGGAAAGGTTGTATGTTGTCGTCAGAATGGACTCTCAACAATGAGTATTCAATCAGATTTGCTACCAATGGGATCGTCCAATGGTAGACTTATTTGCGACGCATCTCAAGCTTCCTTCACGAGAGGATCTTCTTTCGCAGGGGAAATAGCGCACACTGCATCACAACCCGCAAGGTCTCAACCTTCACGTATTTCCGTTGTGCGGACCTTCTTGCACGGCAAGCAATTTAGAGGACGAGCAGTGGATGCAATTTCTAACTGTCGGAGGACCTCCCCTTCGCTAAATTATGCTGCAAAGTGGAAGGTTTTCTCACGGTGATGTAGGGATCATTCTGTTGATACCTATGCACATCATGATAGTTTACAGATTGGATCTAATGTCTCTTTATCTAAGTTACTGAAAAACTTTTCAATAAATAGACGTAGAACCCTTAGATTAATTCCTAAGTGGAATTTAGCTTGGGTTCTTCTTAAGCTAAAAGAAGTGCCATTTGAGCCTCTTGATACAGTGGACTTCTAATTCTTATGTTATAAGACAGCTTTCTCTTAGCCTTCTCTTCTGCTAGAAGAGTTAGTGAGCTTCAGGCACTATCTGTTAATGATTCTCACTATTGTAGTGTAGGTAATACTATTACCTTGACTACTAATGTTGGATTTTTGGCTAAAATCAGGCTCCTAATAAGTATCCGGAACCTATTGTTATTAAGGCTCTTTCGTCTTCAGAAGGGCATAGGCTTTTACTCTGTCCTGTTAGAACTATACGTATTTACAAACGTAGATCTCAGTTTATCAGAAAGGGTCGTAAACGTCTCTTTCTGTCTCTGCTGCCTAATAGAAGGGACATTAAGGTCCATTCTATTGCAAGGTGGATTCAATTAACTATCCGTACTGCTTATGAAAAATAATCTTCAACTCAGCAGTCTGTGCTTAAGATTTTGGCGCATGAAGTAAGAGCGCTCTCTACATGTTGTGCTTATGCTCTAGTGTTGCTATTACCGATTTGATGAAGGCTGCATATTGGTCTCAGCCTTCTACATTCACGGGTTTTTATCTTAGAAATATTGAGTCCATTTCTGGCGACCTGCGTGTTTAGGTCCATTATCTGTTGCTCAGAATGTCGTCCACTAAACAGTTGCAACTATACTTATGCAGGCTTTCTGTTCAGGCAGCGACTCTGTCCTGCTGCCCTCTTCGCTCTGGGGTATTTGACCCAGGGCAAGGGGAAGGGGGGTTGATGGTGTTCCCTTAGGTCACCTGCTTTATAGTGAAAAGCAGGGGAATACCTCCTCTGGAATCGGTAATTCCGAGTCGGTGCCGGGATGGTTTTAAAGTGTAAAGCTAATTCATGTAATATTTTTAAAGTGTAGCTCGGTGTGTAACATTTGTATATGTCACGGGTCATACGGGCGCTAATATACAATCCTCGGAGACTTTTAAATGAGTATAAAGAGTCTCATTATCTGGACTATCTTTATTTATTGGCTTTCCTTTAATTAGATTAGTATAATGGATTATACTGGATGTTAATATAATAGAGATCATTGATGTCATTGTGCTCAATTATGGAACGGTATTGTGTCTTTCTTTTTTGATACAAACAAGAAAGATACATGTAAAACCTGTTCTCCTCTTCTCCTTGAGGGGATAATTCTGTTCACATGTAATTGAGCCTATTGGATTTTCCTTTATGTCCTAGGCCCTCCAGCCTTTTTTCTATTCAGCTAAGTCTGGGTCATTGGTACAGTATAAGAATGTTTATAGTAATTTATATATTTTGTATACTTACCAATGACCCAGACGAGGATGGCCCTCCCATGAGTTGGGAATTCATACCTCCCTGCTGAGTACATAACGCTTACCAGGAACTGTTCGTAAGAATGACATTTGCGCCAATTTCGAGACCTCCTTGACACTGCACATGCGCAGTGGATAGAAAGTATGGAGGACCACATAGGACATTGAAATTTCGGATTTTGATTCAAATTTTGGAGATTGGGGGCAAAATTTGTGTTCAGCCCTAGAATTTAAGGAGTTAGCACCAGCTAAGTCTGGGTCATTGGTAAGTACAAAAAATATATAAATTACTATAAATTTTTTAACTTTCTCAGACTCATGGTGATGGACATATTGCAAGTGGCTACTTATTTCACCTATATATGGAAATATTGTAGATGGTTAATTATGCTACAGGCATTTAAATTCACTGCCCAATTATGTTACGCCACTCCGTGTCGAATGACCATTTTGTTTTTTTGATTGGGGTTTAATGCCACTTTGGACAGCCAGGGACACCTCGAGTCAGAGGGCTTTACATGTGGTGGAAGCTGGAATACCTGGAAAGAACCACAGCAGCGGCGATCAACTGTCAGACTCCCCAACATACCAACTCCACACAAGTAAGGTTAGCATTGATTGAAGACAAGTGCACCTATGACATGTGGTATGCCTAAGTACCCACCATCACCAGGCCTCCATGTGGGTAAACATGATTAAGTGCCATGTCCAAGAACACTATGCAATTAGCCCTGGTGTGGATTGAACCGCAGACTTTTCATTTTGTAGTCCAGTGCTGTAACCACTGAGCCACCGTGCTCCCTCATGGCAGACTTAGTACTTGCATTGGTATACATATCAGTATGACTTTGCCTTGTTCTTGCTTACGAAATCTGAAAAACAGGTATTTTTATACTTACCAATGACCCAGACATAGCTGGTGCTAATTCTCAAAATCTAGGGCCAAACACAAATTTTGCCCCCAATCCCCCAAATTTGCATCTAAAACTGAAAAAATCATGTCCTAAATGGTCCTCCATACTTTTCCTCCACTGTGCATGCGCAGTGTCAAGGAGGTCTCGAAATTGGTGCCAATTATCATTCTTTGTTTGGCCCTTCATCAGTTCACATCTGACTGATATTTGTGCTTGTAAATCTCAGTTTAAATGATGCCAGACACATAAATATTAGAGAAATGGTGGATCTAAAGAGGAAATAGAAGGAGGAGAGGAAAAATGAGTGGCAAGAAATAATCAGGGCTGTAACTTAAATTTTTTTTACGAAATTATGTTATGTTGCCTAATTTCGAGGCATGGGCCTGTTGTTGTCATTCTTGCTATAAAGTTACACTGCTTGTTCAGTGTTTCCTCTCTCCCTTTCCTTCAAGTCCCCCCTTGCTTTTCTCCCATGCTTTGGCATATTTTTGAGTAATATTATTACTAAAATTTCTTGGGAATTTTTGCTGGGTAACAGAATGAATTCTGTTCTTTTCCCCATGTTTACGTCCTCACCCATGGGTGTTTAGGCGTTGTGTTCTGCATCTACCATCTGATGTTCTGCAGTTTCTTCCCTGGAAGTCTCTGTTTTGCATCAGATAGTGTTGTTATTGGTAACTGATTTCGGGCCATGTTTATTAGTGCCTGGAGTCATGTTTCTGGTGTTTATACACTTCTTGTTTACATTGACAACGGTTTCTGTTGAGAGGGATTTCTTGTCTTTGTATTAGCTTAATCATAACAAGATACATTATTATTATACGTAAGTGTTGCATTAATTTTTTTAAATATTTTAAAAAATTTTGTCCACTCTTAGGCTTTTTGGGGGATCCATTGGGGCTCAACGTTACTTTCAGAAACTTGGGCTTTTCTGAAAAAATATTTTTTCAAAAATTTTTTTTTGATTTCAATTATTTTTTCTATGTTAATGGATCATGTTATTATGTATCTTTGTTTTCAGGGATTGGTGCGAGTACTAGGACTTTTTGTGTTCTTTTCACAATGAAAGGATATTGTTCAATTTGTAATAAGAGGAAATCTTCCTCTAACTTTCATAATGATTGTATTAATTGTAGTCAGTGTACTCGCACTAACTCCTGTTCAGTATGTGTCAATTGGGATGACAAACATTGGAAACGTGTGTCACGGTATGTTGTTAGCGGGGAAAAGGCCATGCCGGTCCTTTCTCCGCAGGGTAACTCTAGTTTATCAATCTCTATTTCAGAGGAACAAGAACAGGGTGATGTTTCCGTGATGTCTTCCAAAAGTGTGCCTCCGTCGTCACAGTTAAATGAAGAGCTAGCGGCAAAAGTGCTCATGGAAATACGTCAATTGCCTAAGAGGTCCCTAGTAGGATCGACAGCATTGGCGTCCGCTAGCTCGCCCGGTGTAGCGACCAATCATCGAATGGCTCGGCAGCCGGATTCGTCCGTTGCGGTCCAGGAAGGAGATTTGGGTGATGCGAGCACTATAATAAGACAAAGTGCACACCCAGTGACGGCGGATCAGAGGAGAGAACGGAGGAAGCCTATTAGTCCGGTTCCTAGCTCGTCCAGGTCCATCCGGGCTGCAAGCGAGAGAGGTCCCTCTGTCGTACAACAACATCTGGGACCAGATGTTGTGGTACAAAACGTTTCGCATTCGGAGCATACGTCCGTCGCTCGGGACGCTTCGTTATATAGACAGTCCGGAGAGACTGTCGATAAGGCTTCCTCATCCTCACGGCAGCGCACACGACCGCACCTTGGCTACGTGACCACGGATATCCAGCCAGCTTCGCCGATCAGGGATTCCACGGCGACCAGGTCACGCCATCCGGTAGCCAGGGACACGAGGCCTGTAGACTCCGGTTGTTCGCATAAAAGAAGTATGCAGGAGTCAACGTACACGGAGCTTCCAGCGGCAAAGCAACATAAGACCGCTACTCCACAGGCCTCAGTGACGGACGTGCTATCCCAAATAGCACAACTTATCGCAGCATCCCAGCAAACGACAGAATCTCTGTCGGATCAGGAATTATCCGATGACGCTGGGTCGGTACGCTCCGCTGAAGCATCAGGTACGGACGACCAAGAACTTCATAGGGTCCGACAGGATGGCGAAAGGGATTCGGAGGATTTGGAGCTTTCCCTTTTGGAACAACATAAAGCTGCCGTAGATTTTATCCGGCATTATCTTCCAGAGGTTGTTCTGTCAGACCAGAATGCTGCGATGCCGGATAAGAGACTGATAGCATCATTGGACACAGAATTTTTTGATCGGTTCAGGGACATTGTCCCTGAGTTTCCGACACAGTCCAATAATGTCACAAAAACATTCGAATTATTGAATGACACTATATATAAGCTTGCTACCAAAACAGGCAAGTCTGGTTTCTTGTCCGCAAATGCTCTAAATCTGGCGTTCATCAATTCAAGGAATAAATTCGAAACGACAGGACAGGGCATACCGAGAGTTCCTCTGCGTCTAGACGACCAGAATTGTCTATACCGTCGTCTATGTCAATTCCAATCACGACGTTGGAAAATGACAATAATGTCTAACAGAGTTAACTTAGACGCTTTATCATACGCAGATCACGTTACTAAGGCGTTATCTTTACGTCTTCACGGGAAAGAATTCCAGGATATACAATCCTCATTAAGACTTCTTTCAAGGGCAGTAGCTTATTCCACGTATAACTCCGCCCTTTCAGTGGCAAACCTGGAGTTGGTTAGACGTGACGCAGCCCTAGCTACATCCACGAGCGTGGATGGTAAGGTGAAAAACTCTCTCAGAGTCGCTTCGGTCTCCGGAGAGCTTCTCTTCGACGGCAAGCTTTCAGCAATCTATGATAAGATAACTAAGAAAGCTTCAGATTCTCTGCTATTCAAATCCGCTTCCAAAAAGTCGGATACATCAGAAAAGAGTAAGACAGGCACTTCTGGGACAAGTACGCCCAAGAGAAGTTCCTATAGAGGTTCCTATACGTCCTCTAGGTCTTATTCTAGAGACCGTCAAGGCAGCGACTCACGTGCGGGACATTATTCTGGCCGAGATAACCGGTCAGATGTCCCTAGGTCGACGGGGCGAGGTGCGGGTCGTGGAGGACGTAGTTTCTCCTTCCGCAAGCCTCGCAGGTCCAGGAGGTGATGGTTTGAACCTCTATCGTGTTCCGGTAGGCGGAAGATTATCGAGTTTTATAAACGAGTTGGCGTCAATTACGGACAACCCCTGGGTTCGAGGGGTAATTTCGGAAGGACTAAGAATATCCTTCAAACGAAAGCCTCCATTAACTCGAAGTCCAAAATGGACTCAGCTTCCGTCAAATCTGCAGAAAAGAGACGCTCTTTTATCAGAAGTACAGTCTCTTCTGACGAAGAACGCGGCAGAGGTCGTAGAAGACCAGGAATCACCGGGTTTCTACAGCCATCTGTTTCTGGTTCCGAAACCAGATGGCTCGTTCCGTCCAGTCATAGATCTGAGCTGGATAAACAAGCTGATCGTTGCTCCGAAGTTCTATATGGAGACAATTCGATCAGTCAGAGCGAGTATTCGGGTGAACGACTATGCTACAAGCATAGATCTCAAGGATGCGTACTTTCACGTCATGGTACATCCGACATTCAGAAAGTATCTACGCTTTGCAGTCCTGGGAGTTGTATATCAGTTCTGAGCGATGTGCTTCGGTTTGAACCTAGCGCCCTGGGCTTTCACTCGAATAATGAACTCGGTAATGATACATTTCCGAGCTCATTCGTCTGCGGTAACGTCGGCCTACCTGGACGACATTCTTCAGAGGTACGGCAACGAGTTAACGCTTCAGAACGATGTGCAGAATCTGCTTCTATTACTCCGATGTCTCGGTTTTATAATAAACGAGGAGAAGTCGGATCTGGTGCCGTCCAAGTCATTCACTCATCTGGGAATGAGCTTCGAGACGCACAACAATCTCATTCGTCTGCCGTTAACCAGAGCGAAATTAATCAGTTGTTACGCTCGCTATTGTCTTCACTCAGACAAAGTCACAGCGAGAGAGTTCATGAGACTGATAGGTCTGTGCAGAGCCGCTGCGGATCTCATTCCGATGGGGCGGTTACGCACTCATCCTCTCCAAATTTTCTTGACTCAGAATTGGAGTGTAAAGATTCATTCGCTCGATATAGACGTTCTCTTGTCAAATCAAGTGAAACAAGAGATTCAGACTTGGGCAAACATTCAGTGGTTGATTCAGGGAGTTCCACTGCAGTTGCCGGATCCGAGTTTTACTGTTATGACGGATGCCAGTCAAACAGGTTGGGGTGCAACATTGATCCCAACGGATTCGAAGTGCCAGGGTCTTTGGGATCCGCAGTTTCTAGGCAAGCACATAAACATCAAGGAAATGATGTCCATTTGGCTTGCACTATGTCATTGGATGAACATTATTCAGAAAGCACATGTCCAAATCCTGTCCGACAATACGACAGTAGTAGCGTATATTCGGAACCAGGGAGGCACTCATTCCGTTCCGTTATTCAATTTAACGGAAAGAATCCTTCTGTTTGTTCTAGAACACCAAGTTCTACTTTCGGTCCGTCATATTCCGGGTCGTCTGAATGTATTAGCAGACTCCCTTTCACGGAAGGGTCGCTTGTTGCGGTCAGAATGGACTCTCAACAAACAGGTATTCATTCAGATTTGCTACCAATGGGAGCGGCCAATGATAGACTTATTTGCGACACAGCTCAACAATCAGTTGCAGACGTATGTGTCTCCATGTCCGGGTCCCCGAGCATATGCAGTAGACGCTCTATCGATCTCGTGGGACGGAATGATAGGATATGCGTATCCTCCAGCGCCGTTGATTCAGCAGATATTGCTAAAGATAAAACAACCTCAATGCAAAATTCTGTTGGTAGCATCTCTGTCTCCACAGAGTCCGTGGATAAATCTACTCAGGTGTCTGCTGTGGGACTTACCGCGGAAGCTTCCTCCACGAGAGGATCTTCTTTCGCAGGGGAAATCGCGTCAACTACATCACAACCCGCAAGGTCTCAACCTTATTGTATTTCCGTTGTGCGGTCCTTCTTGCACGGCAAGCATTTTACCGGACGAGCAGTGGACGCAATTTCTAGCTGTAGGAGGACCTCCTCTTCGCTAAACTATGCGGCTTAGTGGAAGGTCTTTTGTTGTTGGTGTAGGGATCATTCTGTTGATATTTTTGATCCCTCCATTCCAGACATTGCAAACTTTCTAGTATACTTGTTTGATGAGATCAAACTGCAGCCTGTTACTATTAAAGGTTATAGGTCTATGTTATCTGATACCTATGCACACCATGATAGTTTACAAATTGGGTCTAATGTCTCTTTATCTAAATTAGTTAGAAACTTTTCGATAAATAGACCTAGAACCCTTAGATTAATTCCTAAATGGAATTTAGCTTGGGTTCTTCTTAAACTAAAAAAAAAGCCATTTGAGCCTCTTGAGACAGTGGACTTCAAATTCTTATCTTATAAGACAGCATTTCTCTTAGCTTTCTCTTCATCAAGAAGAGTTAGTGAGCTTCATGCACTATCTGTGGACGATTCTCACTATCGTAGTGTCGGGAACACTATTACCTTTACTACTAATGTTGGATTTTTGGCTTAGAATCAGGCTCCTAATAAATATCCGGAACCTATTGTTATTAAGGCCCTTCCGTCTTCAGACGGGCATAGGCCTTTACTCTGTCCGGTTAGAGCTTTATGTATTTATAAACGAAGATCTCAGTTTATAAGAAAGGGACGAAAACGCTTCTTTCTGTCTCTGATGCCTAATAGAAAGGACATTACGGTCCATTCTATTGCTAGATGAATTCAATTAACTATCCGTACTGCTTATGATAATCTATCTTCAACTCAGCAGTCTGAGCTTAAGATTTCAGCTCATGAAGTAAGAGCTCTTTCTACATCTTGGGCTTACGCAAATAGTGTTGCTATTACAGATTTAATGAAGGCTGCATATTGGTCTCAGCCATCCACATTCACGAATTTTTATCTCAGAAATATTGAGTCCATTTCTGGAGACCTACATTGTTTAGGTCCGTTATCTGTTGCTCAGAATGTCGTCCACTAAACAGTTGCAACTATAGTTATGCAGGCTTTCTGTTCCGGCAGTGACTCTGTCCTGCAGCCCTCTTCACTCTGGGCTATTTGACCCAGGACAAGGGGGTGGGGGGGGGGGGGGGGTGTTCCCTTAGGCCACCTGCTTTATAGTGAAAAGCAAGGGAATACCTCCTCCGGAGTCAGTAATTCTGAGTCGGTACTGGGATGGTTTTAAAGTGTAAAGCTAATGTTTAAATTCATTCATGTAATATTTTTATAAAGTGTAGCTCGGTGTGAAGCATTTGTATATGTCACGTGTCAAACGAGCGTTAATATACAATCCTCGGACACTTTTAAAGAGTATAAAGAGTCTCAATTCTCTGGACTGACTTTATTTATTGGCTTACTTTAAAAATAATTAGTATAAGGGGTTATACTGGATGTTAATAGAGAACATGAATGTTATTATGCTCAATTATGGAGGGTGTTGTGTCTTTCTAATTTATCATAAATAAGAAAGATACATGTAAAGCCTAATACTCCTTTTCTCCTTGAGGGGATAACTCTGTTATATATAGTTGAGCTTATTGGATTTTCCTCTATGTCCTAGGCCCTCCAGCCTTTTTACTATTCAGCTATGTCTGGGTCATTGGTACAGTATAAAAATGTTAAAAAATTTATAGTAATTTATATATTTTTTATACTTACCAATGACCCAGATGGGGATGGCCCTCCCAGGAGTTGGGAACTCATTCCTCCCCGCTGAGTACATAGCGCTGACCAGGCACTGCTTGTAAGAATGATAATTGGCGCCAATTTCGAGACCTCCTTGACACTGCGCATGCGCAGTGGAGGAAAAGTATGGAGGACCATTTAGGACATGATTTTTTCGGTTTTAGATGCAAATTTTGGGGATTGGGGGCAAAATTTATGTTTGGCCCTAGATTTTGAGAATTAGCACCAGCTATGTCTGGGTCATTGGTAAGTATAAAAAATATATAAATTACTATAAATTTTTTAACTTTCTTGAAAAAAGTATGTTGCCTGAAAATTGTAAAGGTGAACATTTTTCAGGTCTCCATAATTTCTAATTTACATAGGTGTGCATGCAGAAATAAGTAGCACAGAATTGTGTAAAATAACTGAAAGGATGGTGGCTGGTTGGTAGGCAGTTCCCTTATTTTATTTCAGTTGTTTCAATTTAGAATCTTCTGAGAATCTGTTGCCTTGTGTCAGTGAGCAAGAAACTCAAGAGCTAAGGCTCTTGTAGGGTTCTGGGAATGTGATATGCTAAAATGCTTTAATGTGCCTTTAGCCACTGTCATTCGAATGAAGGTTAGTCACTTTGACAATTTCTGACCTTTGCTTGTTGGTTCACGTCCCATACTTAGCCTTCTTCCATACATAAAGGTGTGAATTGATATGAACCCAGTATTTGTTTTTTTAAACTGCAGTAAACAAAGAAGTAAATATTTACAAAATTTGGATACTCAGTTTCCATTTTCAATTTTACTAGTACGGTTTGGCCATACTGAGTGGAGTTATGGCAATTACTTAATTAATTTTAGCCTGTTTTCAACTCATTAGCATGATAACTTTAACAGATATCAATGGATTTTGGAGTTAAATACTTTCTTTATGTCTTGAGTGATTTCGAAACTGGTATGGTTCGGCCATACTGGGTGAATTTATGGACCTTAAGTCATTGTTTCCTGTTTTCAGCTTATCATGATAACTCCAACAGATGTCCATGGATTTAGTCAATATTTGGTATGTTAGACTTTGTTAACAGTGTCTTGATTGAGATTGAAAACTGGTATGGTTCAGCCATACTGACTGAGTTATGGCCCTTAATTCATACATTTTTACCTGTTTCCAGCTCGTTAGTGCGATAACTTGGAACAAATATCAATGGATTTTGTCAATGTTTGGAATGTTAGACTTTCTTAACAATGTTTTGAGTGAGTTCAAAAACTAGTGCGGTTCGGTCATACTTCAAGTTGCTTGATAAGTATGTTGTGGTCGATCATATCAAATGCAGCAGATAAATCTAACAATGTAAAGATAGAAACATTTCCGTTGTCAGTAGCCACGAGTAAGTCGTTGCTGATGCACAACAGAGCCGTTTCAGTAGAATGATTCGGCTGATAGGCAGATTGAAAGACTTCCAAAAGGTTGTTCTCGACTAAGAGGTCTTTCAGTTGTGCAAGAATCACCTTTTCAATAATTTTAGCAATGAATAGTATATTTGAGACGCATCTGTAGTTTTTAAGTATATTTGGGTCTATAAGGGTTAAATGCTTATATTGGATGTTCCAGATAGGTCTATAAACATGGGCAATTCAGTGGATGTCAGGGTAATTTATTGACAGATTACAAGATTATGGTACAGTGGAGCCCTGTTAATTGAATAGCCACTTTGCCAAAGAAAATTATTCAGTTAACAGGAGTATTCAATTAACAAGGATTGTGTTCCTTGCCTGTATTCTAGATATAAACTTAGTATTTATTCTATTATATCTTGTTTGACAGAGCTCCATGAGCTCTGTCAAACAAGATATAATAGATTGAATGCCTGTATTGGATGTACTGAGGCCAAATAGGTCTATAAACAAAGAAAAACTGGGGAGAGCCAGGGTAATTTCTCGACAGGTTACAAGATTTTTGATTCAATTAACAGGAGTTTACTCTATAACCTATATTAAATTAACAGGTCTAATTTGTACTGGGGGTATGGTAAATGGTTTTGTGTTGGGAAATTATATTCAAGTAAAAGGGTTATTCAGTTAAGAGATATCCCATCAAGTGGGCTCCACTGTATATGCAAATTACAGGTATTGAAAGTATGGCTGATCGCTTGGTTTCTGAAATATCAAATTAAGTGGGCTCCCTTATACTGCATGGTTAACCTCATGTTATATGCAAATTACAGGCACAGAAAGTGTCGTTAATAGCTTGTGATTGGAAGTTGTATGCAAATAATAAGGTTATTCAGTTCAGAAATATCAACTTAAGTGGGCTCCACTGTACTACATGTTTAAATTATGTTGGATATAGGATAATCAATGAACTGAAAATGTTAAATATATTTTGCAGCAAATAAACAGCTGTGCAAATGGTGATATCAGGATAAGAGACCTACAAATTGTTTCAAGGTATGCAGTGTATACTTATCTTTCTGCTCTGATCAGTGGTTCTCCCAGACTTTTCAGGCTTCCTCCACCCATGCTCTGTCCTCAACAAAACCACAATACCACCAGTAGGGGTTTGCAAAATACCTATCTCCATATCTCCTGTGGGTCTGTAAAAACCCTCCCTATATAAAGCCTTGTTAATTAAATAATAAGTGTTTTGATCCATCAGAAATGTGGGCAGATAGTTTCTCAGCTGGACAGGTCCCATACTGAGTGAGTTTTTAATAATTACATCTTGTTAGACAGTGCTGCAAGAACAATGCCGACCAAGTTATTCCATCCATACTCTTTACCTACGCTACTAGCAGACTACACTTGCAAAAAAAAAATTCTTGAATAGCTGAAATTTTTTTTTTATTTTTTGCTGCCAAAACATAACTTATGAGGTCTCATTGGAACAAACTTGTTCCAATGAGGGGTCATAAGATATGTTTTGGAGGTGCAAAAGTGACAAAAATAATATAGTTGAATAGTGATTTTTGTGAGTACCTCTGATCATATTTTGATGTTACATTTTGGTAACGGATGACCTCAGCCAATATGCATAGTACGTGGATATCTGAATACTGGAATGTTTATATTTAACCCTTGATCTCCCCATGGGAAACCTAGCCCTAGAAAGTGGAGCAGTGCTTATTGGCTGAAATAAGTAATAGTTGTTTTCAGCTGTATTAGAACCAGTAACTAATGCCTGGGATGGAATCCTTTAAGGTGGGAAGCATAATCATAAATAATTGGTAATCTTAATATTGACCTCTTTTCTTGTGCTGTGGTCATCATATAGCCATAGATGCTGAAAATGACTTTAAATGTCAGTGTTGACAGTGCTGACAATTTTTGTCTCCAACACTGCCTAGCTTTAACTGAATGAGGGACGGCATAATCATAAACAATTGGTAGTCTTGACCTATTTTCTTGTGGTGTGGTCATGATATAGCCATAGATGCTGAAAGTAACTGTAAATTTCAAGTTGGACAGTTTGGACTATTTTGTCTCCTACCCATGTTGGCCTAGCATAACAAACTGAATGATCTACAAAGGGACCAAGTAGTCATAAATTATGCATGCTCCATTTGGACATTTGCATATGAAAATCCACCTTGGTGCAGTACAGTCGCCGTGGATTGGTCACTTTCCATGGTAGGGCAATATTTCCACGGACGCAATAATATTAGATTCAAAACACTAATTATAGGAATAATCATCAAAAATTTAATTAATGAAGCACCGGGTACAACCCGGTGCTTCATTAATTAAAATTTTGCTGATGATGATTTTTATATGGATGCTCATATGATCGGGCCGTATTATGGTATGGCAATGTCCATGTGTCCATCCATCCGTCCATCCAGGCCAACATTGGGGGTTTAGGGGATATTATTATTAGGGGCTATCTCCAAATTAAGGTAGTGTTAGGGTTAGGAGTGGGGTGGCGTGGGGTTAGGGGTAGCCCCAGAGTAGGGCTTAAGGTTGGGGAGGGTTAGGTCTGGGGGGGTAGGGTTGGGGTCAGGGGTGGGGTTTTAGTTTTAGTAGCCCCTAAACAGAAAAATAGCTCCTAATCCTATTGGTTTGGCTAGGGTGGGGTTGGGTCAGGGTGGGGTGGGGTGGGGGTTAGGGGTAGCCCCAGAGTTGGGGGGTTAGGTCCTGGGGGTGAGTGGGGGGTTAGGATCTTGGGTGGGCTTTTAGGGTTTAGGGTCAGGGTGGAGTAGGGTTAGAATGTGGTTTTTGGGTGGAGGGTGGGATTAGGGTTAAATATAAGTTCTAGGGTGGAGGGGGTGGGGTTCTGCGTAAAATAAGGTTTTGGACATACAAATTGTTTTTTTGGTAGCCCATAAACCTGAAATGTTGGAGCTGTCCGTCTGTGTCTGTCCATCCGGGCTTAGCAGAGGTACATTGTGGGGTTTACAATTTAGGGTCAGTGGTAGTTGTGGGGTTGGGTTGGGTTAGTACAGTGGCCACTTGTGGGGGTATTTTTTGCACTGTGGGGTTAATTGTTTGACCTTGTGGGGTTAGGGTTTAACATTGGAAAAAACCCACAAGTAAGAACGTGTAAGAACGTCTGTCCATCCGTTAACTTTTATTTGTCCATGCTATAACTTGAAAACAATACATCCAACAGTTACTGTTTTTTTTATGGTTGACACGTCATGACTAGAGGATGGTTCCTTTCGATAACTGGCATTCTGGCATGTCCAATATGGCCGCCATGTCAACCATCTGGGAGTTTTGGTGACTTTTGATTCTCCACCCAATAACTTGAAAACAATATATTCAAGTTTAATGGGTTGTAAGCCAGGAATGTACAATTATTTTTGAAGGAATTATTGACCTTTTGTTCAACTAAATATTTCTTCACAAGCGCAATTTCTTCATAGGCGGCCATATATTGATCCACCGCTGGCAGTGCACTTGTTATTACCTTGAAAACGCATACGTGGACGTCACTGCCCCCACGTGGATTTCAACCAATCCGCGGCGACTGTACTGTACTTGATGACTGTTGTATGAATAAGTCAGAAATATACAGGTCACAATACAGTGGAGCCCACTTAATTGGATATCTCTCAATTGTATATCCCTGTTAATTGAATATAATTTCCCAACACAAAACCATTTACCATACCTCCAGTACAAATTTGACCCGTTAATTGAATATAGGTTATAAAGTAAACTTCTGTTAATTGAATAAAAAATCTTGTAACATGTTGAGAATTACCCTGACTCTCCCCAGTTTTCCTTTGGTTATAGACCTATTTGGCCTCAGTAAATCCAATATAGGCATTTAATCTATTATATCTTGTTTGACAGAGCTCATGGAGCTCTGTGAAACAAGATTAATAGAATAAATTCTAAGTTTATCTCTAGAATACAGGAAAGTGACACAATCCCTGTTAATTGGATACTCCTGTTAATTGAATAATTTTCATTGGCAAAGTGGCTATTCAATTAACAGGGTTCCACTGTACTGCATTAAATACTCATTTTGGCTATTAACCCTTCGTCCAACATAATGGACAAAACCAGCCAGATCTATTCACAAAAATCACTAATCAATTTTCAGTATTTTTTCATTTTTTGTCTCAAAAACATAGCTTATGATCCCTCATTGGAACGAGCTTGTTGAGCTCATTCCAATGAGGTGTCATAAGCTATGCTT
Source organism: Pictodentalium vernedei (assembly GCA_031216915.1). NCBI lineage: Eukaryota > Metazoa > Mollusca > Scaphopoda > Dentaliida > Dentaliidae > Pictodentalium > Pictodentalium vernedei. Next base: position 452,862,537 of record CM062292.1, on the reverse strand, counting down.
TTTACATTAAAAATGAAAAAAATTAGTTATTCAAGAATTTTGTTTACAGGTGTTGTCTGCTTTTTGTGTTAGGTAAAGGGTTAAAAAAACACAACAAGGGAGGAGTGGTTAGGGTGGGGTGGGGGTAATATTTCCACGGACGCAATAATATTAGATTCAAAACACTAATTATAGTGACATTTTTATATGCTGGTTGGTTTTCATGGTGTATCCATCACATTTCTCATATTGTATCCAGTAATGGTGAATACAGACAACAATCGTGATATAATTCTTGTTTCTATGGCAATTTTTTCTGAACTTTTTTACAAGGGAGAGGCTTTTTTTCAATCCTTGAATCAGTTTGAAAATTGAAATGTTTCCTCTCTGTGAATGATTAGTAATTTGACAGTTGTTTTTTGCTGTTGAGTATCTCCATCATATTTGTTGTACACCCAAGTTTGATAAGAATCAGCTTCAATCAGTGTAGATTTTGACTGGTTAAAAATGAAGCAGGTGAAAAAAAGGGTGTGAGAGGGTTTTTTAAGCAGAATTTTAACCCCTTCCATGCCACTTGTAGATAATCTTGCCCAGGGCAGCAGACTCATGTCTCTCGAATAAGTATAATTTCAGCATTTTAAACCAAATGTTCCCCCCTGTAAATTTAACCAGCTTTTTGACAAATGATTTCTTAAGTTAAATTTCTTAAATATTTTAATCAAAACTAGATTTTATAAAAATATTTTAACCCTTTACCCAACGTAACGGCCAAAACCGGCCAGCGCTATTCTAAAAAATTGCCAATTAATTTTTATTATTTTTTCATTTTTTTTCCTTGAAAACATAGGTTATGACCCCTCGTTGGAACGAGCTTGTCAAGCTCGTTCCAATGAGGGTTCATAACCTATGTTTTTGAGACAGAAAATGAAAAAAATTAATTAATTATTCAAGAATTTTTTTGCAAGTGTCGTCTACTTTTCATGTTAGGTAAAGGGTTAAGACATACTCGGTGGGTTGAGAGTTAATAAATGATGAGGAAGGTGTCTGCAAAACAAGATATTTTTATACTGTACCAATGACCCAGACATAGCTGGTGCTAACTCTTAAAATATAGGGCCAAACACAAATTTTGCCCCCCAATCCCCAAAATTTGCATCTAAAACCAAAGAAAACATGTCCTGAATGGCCCTCCACACTTCACCTCTACTGCGCATGCGCAGTGTCAAGGATGTTCTGAAATTGGCGCCATTAATCATTCTTAGTTTGGCCCTTCATCAGTTAATATCTGACTGATCTTTGTGCATGTAAATCTCAGTTTAAATGATGCCAGACACATAAATATTAGTGAAATGGTGATTCTAAGGAGGATATTGAAGGAGGAGAGGAAAAATGTGTGACAGAAAATTATCAGGGCTGTAACTTAAAATTTTTTAATGAAATTATGTTAAGTTATCTATTTTCGAGGCAGCAGCCATTTTGTTGTCATTCTTGTTATCAAGTTACACTGATTTTTCAGTGTTTTCCTCTCTCCCTTTCCTTTAAGTCCCCTCTTGCTATTCTCCCATGCTTTTGGCATATTTTCTGTAATTATTATTACTAAAATTTCTTGGGAGTTTTAGCTGAATAACAGAATGAATTCTGTTCTTTTCCCCATGTTTACGTCTTCACCTATGGGTGGTTAGGCGTTGTGTTCTGCATCTACCATATGATGTTCTGCAGTTTCTTCCCTGGAAGTCTCTGTTTTGCATCAGATAGTGTATTTTTGGTAACTGATTTCGGGCCTGGGTGCCTGGAGTCTTATTTTAGTGTTTTTTCACTTATTGTTTACATTTACAACAGCCCTCTGTGTGAGGGGGGATTTCTTGAAAATAATATCTTGATGTTAATTTAATCATAACTAGATACATTATTATTGTTCGTAAGTGTTGCATAAATTGTTTAAAATATTTTTAAAAATTTTTGTTCACACTTAGGCTTGGGATCCATTGGGGCTCAACGTTACTTTTCAGAAACTTGGGCTGTTCTGAAAAAATATTTTTTCAAAATATTTTGATTTCAATTATTTTTTCTATGTTAATGGATCATATTATTATGTATTTTGATTGTCAGGGGTTGGTACGAGTACCAGGACTTTGTTTTCTTTTCACATTGAAAGGATTTTGATCAATTGTAATAAGAGGAAGTCTTCCTCTGACTTTTATAATCATTCTATATGTAGTCAGTGTACTCGCACTAACTCCTGTTCTGTATGTGATGATTTCGATGACAACATGGGAAGCGTATGTCACGGTATGTTAGTGGGGAATTGGACATTCCGGTCCTTTTCCTGCAGGGTCACTCTACTTTATCAATTTCTATTTCAGACGATCAAGATTAGGGTGATGTATCCGTGATGTCTTCCAACAGTGTGCCTCCGTCGTCACAATTAATGAAGGGCTAGCGGAAAAGTGCTCATATAAATACGCCAATTGCCTAAGAGGACCCTAGTAGGTTCGACGGCCTTTGACGTCCGCTAGCTCGCCCGGTGTAGCGTCCATTCATCGAATGGTTCGGCAGCCGGGTTCGTCCGTTGCGGTCTAGAAGGAGTTTTGGGGTGATGCGAGCACTATAAATCAACCAAATACACACCCAGTGACGGCGGATTAGAGGGAGAACGGAGGAAGCCTTTTAGTCCGGTTCCTAGCTCGTTCAGGTCCATCCGGACGGCGAGCGAGAGAGGCCCCTCTCTCGTACAACATCTGGCCCCAGATGTTGTGGTATAAAATGTTTCTCATTCGGAGCATACGTCCGCCGCTCGGGACGCTCCGGCATATAGTCAGTCCGGAGAGACTGTCAATAAGGCTTCCTCATTCTCATGGTAGCGCACACGACCGCTCTTGGCTACGTGACCTCGGATATCCAGTCAGCTTCGCCAGTCAGAGAATCATCGGCGACCAGGTCACACCATCCGGTAGCCAGGGACACGAGGCCTGCAGACTCCGGATGTTCGCATAGGAAAGTGTGCGGGAGTCAACGTACACGGAGCTTCCGGCAGCAATGCATCGTAAGACCGCTACTGCACAGGCCTCGGGGACGGACGTGCTATCCTAAATAGCACAGCTTATCGCAGCATCCCAGCAACAACTGAATCTGTCGCATAATGTATTATCCGACGATGCTGGGTCGGGATGCTCCGCGGAAGCAGGTACGGACGTCCGAAAATTTCATCCGGTCCGACGGGATACCGAAAGGGATTCGGAGGATTTCGAGCTTTCCCTTTCGGAACAACATATGCTGTTGTGTATGTCATCTGACTTGATCTTCTACAGGTTCTTTCGTCGGACCAGAATGCTGCGATGCCGGATAAGAAACTGATAGCGTCGGTGGACTTAGAAATTTTTGGTTCGGTTCAGGGACATCGTCTCTCAGTTCCGACATAGTCCAATAATGTCACACAAACTTTCGAATTATTGAACGACGCTATATATTTATTATTATATGCTTGCTTTTACCAAGCATTTCTGGTTTCTTGTTCGCAAAGTTACAGAGATGTCTTTCAGAAGTGTGCCTCTGTCGTCATAGTTAATGAAGAGCTAGCGGCAATAAGTGCTCATGAATATGTCTATCGCCTAAGAGGTCCCTTGTAGGATCGATGGAGTGACATTCGCTAGCTCACCCGGTGTAGCGTACATTCATCGAATGGTTCGGCTGCCGGGTTCGTCCGTTGCGGTCTAGGAAGGAGATTTGGGTGATGCGAGCACTATAATAACTTTAGTACTCACCCAGTGACGGCGGATTGAGGACAGATCGGAGGAAGCCTGTTAGTCCGGTTCCTGGCTCGTCCAGGTCCGTCCGGGCTGTGAGCGAGAGAGGTCCCTCTCTCGTCCAACAACATAGGGGACCGCATGTTGTGGTTCAGATATTTTTTTCCCTTTCGGAACATCGGAAGCTGCCATACATTTCTTCCGGCATTATCTTCCAGTGGTTGTTCCTTCGGACTACATTGCTGCGATGTTGGATAAGAGACTTATAGCGTCATTGGACACGGAATTTTGGATCGGTTCAGGGACATTGTCCCTGACTTTCCGACACAGTCCAATAATGTCATTAGAACATGTGTATTATTTATCGACGCTATATATATATATATAAGCTTGCTACCAAGCATGATAGTTTAGTTTCTTGTCCGCAATGCTCAATTCTGCCTTTTATCATTTATAGGAATAATTTATTTTGGCAGAACAGGGCATACCGAGAGTTCATATGCGTCTAGACGGCGTGGTTAAAGACTGCAAATTATCTTTTTCGCCGTTTATGTCTTTTCCAACCACAATGTTGGAAACGACAATGATGTCTAATAGACTTATCTTAGACGCTTTATCATACGTAATCCACCTTACTGAGGCGTTATCATTACGTCTTCAAGAGAAAGAATTCCGGGATATGATCCTCAATGTGATTTCTTTTGAGGGCAGTAGTTTGTTCACGTATAACTCCGCCCTTCAGTGGCTACCTGGAGTTGGTTAGACGTGACGCAGCCCTAGCTACATCCACGCGCGTGGATAGTAAGGTGAAGAACTCTCTCAGAGTCGCTTCGGTCTCGGAGAAGCTTCTCTTCGACGGCAACTTTTCAGCAATCCATGAATTGCTCGATTTACACTCCGCCCTTCAGTGGCTACCTGGAGTTGGTTAGACGTGACGCAGCCCTAGCTACATCCACGTGCGTGGATAGTAAGGTGAAGAACTCTCTCAGAGTCGCTTCGGTCTCAGAGAAGCTTCTCTTCGACGGCAACTTTTCAGCAATCCATGAATTGCTCGATTTACACGTTCTCTTGTCTATCTAGTGTAGCAAGAGATTCAGACTGGGGCAAACATTCGGTGGTTGACTCAGAGAGTGCCACTGCAGTTGCCAGATCCGAGTTTTATAATTATGACGGTTGCCAGTCAAACAGGTTGGGATGCAATTTTGATCCCAACGGATTCGAAGTGCCAGAGTCTTTGGGTTCCGCAGTCTCTAGGCGAGCACTTATCTTCCACGGAATAATGTTTTTTAGGCTTGCTTTATGTCATTGGATGAACATTATTCAGAGACGCATGTCCAAATCCTGTCCGATAATACGACAGTAGTGGCGTATCTCCGGAACCAGGGAGGCACTCATTCTTTTCCGTTATTCAATTTAATGGAAAGAATCCTTCTGTTTGTTATAGTACACCAAGTTCTGCTTCGGTCCGTCATATTCCGGGTCGTCTGATTGTATTACCGGACTCCCTTTCACTTATGGGTCGCTTGTTGCCGTCAGAATGGACTCTCAACAAGCAAGTATTCAATCAGATTTGCTATCAATGGGAGCGCCCAATGATAATTTATTTACGACACAACTTGCTAATCAATTGCAGACGTATGTGTTTACAAAACCGGATCTCGGAGCTTATGTTGTTAACGCTCTATTGATCTAATAGGACGGAATGATAGGATATGCGTATCCTCCTGCGCTGTTGTTTCAGCAAGTATTGCTAAGATAAACAACCACAATACATTTCTGTTGATAGCATCTCTGTCTTCACAGAGACCGTGGGTAAATTTACTCTGAGGTCTACTGTGGGACTTAACGCGAAAACTTCCTCCATGAGAGGATCTTTTTTCGCTGGGAAAAATCGTGTCATCTTCATCACAACCCGCAAGGTCTCAACCTTCACGTATTCCGTTGTGTGGTCCTTATTGCATTGTAAGCATTGTACTGGACGAGCTTTGGACGCGATTTCTTACTGTAGGAGAACCTCTTCTTCGCTATACTATGCGGCTAAAGTGGAGGCTCTTCCGTCGTTGGTGTAGGGATCACTATGTTGATATTGTTGATCCCTCCATACTAGTCATTGCAGCTTTCTAGTATACTTGTTTGACAAGATCTACTGCAGCCTGTTACTATTAGGGTTATAGGTTTATGTTATCTCATACCTATGCACTCTATGATAGTTTACAATTGAGTCTTATGTCTCTTTATCTAAGTCAGTTAGTAACTTTTCGATAAATAGACTTAGAATCATTAGATTAAATTTCTATACGGAATTTAACTTCAGTTCTTATTTAGCTAAGTAATCATTTGAGCCTCTGGAAACAGTAGTTTTCAAATTCTGACCTTTTAGACAGTAATTCTGTTGGCTTCTCTTTTACTGAAGAGTCAGTGAGCTTCGTGCACTATCGGTGGATGATTCTCACTTTCGTAGTTTCGGAATCACTACTTCCTTTACTATTTAGGTTGGATTTTTGCATAAGAGTCAGCCTCCTAATAAATATCCGGAACCTATTGTTATTAAGGTCCTTCCGTCTTCGTACGGGATAAGCCTTTACTCTGTCCGGTTAGAGTTTACGTATTTATAAACAGATATCTGTTTATTACTACGAGCGTAAGCTTCTTCTGTCTTTGATGCCTAATAGAAGGACGTTACGCTCCATTCTATTGCTAATGGATTCAATTAACTATCGATACTGCTTATGGTATATCATTGACTCAGCAGTTGTGCTTGAGATGTCGGCTCATGAAGTAAGAGTTCTTCTACATCTTGGGCTTACATTAATAGTGTCGCTATTATAGATTTTTGAAGGCTGCTCATTGCGCTCAGCCATCCACATTCATGAATTTTTATCTCAGAAATATCGAGTCCATTTCTGGAGGCCTCTATTGTTAGATCTATTATCTACTGCTCAGAATGTCATTCACTTAACAGTTGCTACTATAGCTAGGTAGGCTGTCTGTTTCGGCAGTGACTCCGTTCTGCTGCCCTCTTCGCTCTGGGCTATTTAACCAAGGGCAAGAAAAAGGGGGGGGGGGGAGGGTGTTCCCTTGGGTCACCTGTTTTACTATGAAAACAAGGGGATACCTCCTCCGGAGTTAGTAATTCTGAGCTGTTATTGGGATGGTTTTTTAGTGAGAAGTTTATGTTTTAAAAATTCATTCAGGTCTTAGTTTTTAAAGTATAGCTTTTGAATATACCACGTGTCAACGGACGTTATTATACAATCCTCAGACACTTTTAAGAAGTATAAAGAGTCTCTATTCTCTAGACTTACTTTATTTATTGGCTTACTTTAAAAATTATTAGTATAAGGATTATACTAGATATTAATAGAGTACATGGATGTATGATGCTCAATTTTGGAAGGTGTTGTATCTTTCTAATTTATCATAAATATGAAAGATACATGTAAGGCCTAATACTTCTTTTTCCCTAGAGGGGATGACTCTATTTTATATATTGAGCGTATTCCAACTTGCTCTATGTCCTTGGCCCTCCAGGCTTTTTACTATTCAGCTATGTCTGGGGCATTGGTACAGTATAAAAATGTTAAAAAATTTATAGTAATTTATATATTTTTTATACTTACCAATGACCCAGACGGGGATGGCCCTCCCAGGAGTTGGGAACTCATACCTCCCCGCTGAGTACATAGCGCTTACCAGGCACTGGTTATAAGAATGATTAATGGCGCCAATTTCGGAACGTCCTTGACACTGCGCATGCGCAGTAGAGGTGAAGTGTGGAGGGCCATTCAGGACATGTTTTCTTTGGTTTTAGATGCAAATTTTGGGGATTGGGGGGCAAAATTTGTGTTTGGCCCTATATTTTAAGAGTTAGCACCAGCTATGTCTGGGTCATTGGTAAGTATAAAAAATATATAAATTACTATAAATCTTTTAACTTTTTAGCTGCAACGAGCAGCTCTATATGTGGCAATGTCGGTCTGTCTTGTCAGTCTGCCTGTCAGTTGGTCTGTCTTCAACGAGTTTGTCACCAACAAGTTTTTTTGTCACCAACAACTTTTTTTGTCACCAATGAGTTGTAAAACACCATTGGCGTTGAACGAATTGTCGCAGCTTCTGCACTGTGACAGTGTGTCTTGTTTTATACATATAGCCTAGTTTTAATACCAGGATATTTTAAATTGACTAGTTTCTGCTTGATTGAATTTACATTTTAAATGCATATTTTTAGCAAATACAATTGTTATTCATTTATTGGTTTCCACTATATTGTTGAGAAAAATAAGGAGGTTGTGAGTAACAGTAAAATATGTTTTTGATTAATAGTAAAACATTTGCGAAAAAAAAATACTGCAATTGTTCCTCTGAAATCAAATTTAGCTGATTGTTACCGAATTCAGCAGAATTTCAGTGAGATAATTTGTTACGTGAATTTATACTTGTGATATTTTTTTTTCAGAGAGGAAACGAGTAATTTGAAAGATGGTGAGATAGAGAAAACTAAATCATATTCAGCTTTTTGCTGGTGTGAGAAGATTCTACATGAAAGTGATTTAGAAAAAATAAAATCTTTGAAGGTGAAATTTGTTTTTCGGAGATAATTTGCACAAAATGCTATGATGATGAAATTTTCCAGACAATACTCAAATCACTCCAGCAGTAGCTTCTAGTCACAGTTTTTGCTGTCTGTATAAAGGGGTCAAAAAGACTGGTTATGTGGTTTTGCAATGTCGGCAAAATTGCTTTGCATTCCCTAAAACTAATGACTTATACACTTGCCAGCACCACAGATTTTTTTTCAACAAAATTTTATAGTTTTTCAGTTGAAATAAAATGTATATAAGATTTTGTAGATAAGCCACACCAGAGAATCTCTTAATTACTTTAACTTTTATATGTTTGGGAAACAATCTAAATGTAGTGACCATTAACAAATTGAAATGGTTATATAATTTTATTGATATACTTTAATACTTGAATATATAACTCACAAAGGTACATCAATAAATCAAATTTTTGACCTAGTGTAAATTATGAGATGTTTTTAAACTTGCATTTTTTTGCATCACCGTAGGGTCAGTTTCTTTTACAGCATCAACAAGAGAGCACAATGGCTTAATAATTAGCAAGCCTGGAAATAAGCAGACTATCGTGTACAGAATGAGGTCCCCAGAGGTTGAATTTGGTGATGCTTCCCTGCACAGCAGGGGAGCATTAATAAATTTACCCTTTGTGAACCTCAGTCTGAATCAAGGCCTCAGGCCTAAATAGAAAGTGGTACTGAGAGGGTAAATTAGGAGATTCTTGCCTACTGCATGAGATTGCATCAGCAAATTCACCCTATGGGACCTCATTTTGGAAATGACAGATTGCTTTTTTTCCAGGCTTTATGGTTAGCATTTAACCCTTTACCCAACGAATCAGCTACATCCGCCCGCGTAATATGCAAACTCAACAGTTGGAAAAATATTATTTTTCAAAAACTTTCAACAAAACCATATCATGTGACCCCTCGGATCAAGCTCATCGAGCTCGTTCCAACAAGGGGTCACATGATATGGTTTTGTTGACATTTTTGAAAAATTAAAAAAAATGATTTTTAAAATAATAAATTTTGATATCGTCTGCATTGGGTAAAGGGTTAAACTTCACAGCAAAAGGTTGACAGTTCAAACCATGCATCATCTGTCCTTAGGCAAAACACTTAATCCCAGTTGCCCCATACAGCATGTTGATGGAACACTTGCCTGCAGTAGATGCTAACCTTGCTTTTGCCGGATTAGTGAGTTGGAGAGTCTGACAATTTCTCTCTGCTGCTTGGTAGCTCCCTCCATCAATAAAATCCAATCCTGGCTTTTAAAAATTACACCATAATCAACAAACAAATAAAAACAAACAAGCAAACAAACAAAGGAGAAAAACAACAGCTCAAATGTTTAGTTTGTATTACATCCCACAAAGTAGATCTTCTGTTTCTCAGGCAATTTTTTGTAAATAAATTGCGGTGGGCAGTTTTTTTATTTATTTTATTTTTTATTTTTGTAATTATTTATTGGCCATCAAAAGTTCATGTTTTTGGTTTGTTTTATGTTTTAGGCCCCATAATCTACAGAATAGTGTGGGTGGTGGTGCATTTCATCCCTTGACTAAAAAAAGGCTTTGCAATGCCTCAGTATTGTAAAGCCTTGTTGCACTCAAGGGACATATTTATCAATGTTATTAACTAGGGTCAAATATCAGACATAAACCATTTAATTTTTATTTTCTTAATTTTGTTGTTGTTATAAAAAGAGAGCATGCGGCAACCAAAAGGACCATTAGTGGGTTAGTACTCAAACGATTAGTCGACTAGTCGATGTTCACTCAGAGCAAACCAGTAGTCGACTCTCAATTGTGCAGTCGACTAGTCGGAGGAGTTCAAACTTTTAGGAAATAGTATCCCTTCTGTGCCACTGTCAGACAGTTTGAAAAGCAATATTGGTGCAATCAGTGTATGCATCTATTGCCATCTAATAGTAGTGACAGTAGTTTGTTTTAACTGGTACTTGTAGAGCGCTGAATTATTTTGGGCTATCAGGATATGTTATTAATTTGCCTTGTTGCAATTTATGGGAGAGTGCCTATAGGTACTCTCCCATAAATCGCAACAAGGCAAATTAAATAAGACTATATAATTTCACTCTTAGCATAATTAGAAGCACATTAACAGAATAATGTTCCAGTAAGTTGCTGTATGTGAATGCCCAAGTGAAGCCAAATTTGGACCTTCAGCACTCTACCGGAACACCAACACTGTTATAAGGAGACAAATTATCACCAATGACTAGTCGAAGTCGACTTGACTTTTGGGTATTGACCAGTCGACTTTGGAATTCACTAGTCGTTTGAGCACTAGTGTGGGTCTGAGAATAAGATTTTTTAACATTTTTAGTCCTTAACTGGTAGAGTGCTGGAAGCCCTATTTTGGGCTTTACTAAAAGTGACAGGCAATAACTGTCTGTAGCTACATTCTGCCTGAGGAAGCCTTTATTGTTCCTGGTATGAATCAGATTTTTTATACAATACCTGGCTCTCTGACATTTAATTGGATAGTGCCTATAAGGCACTATCCAATTAAATGTAATAGAGCAGTATATGATGAGCTTTGATTTGTTGTCAGAAAAAACTCAGCACTTTACCAGTTAACAGATTTTGTGAACATGGTAATGTACCTGAAACTATTTGAAATTTCTACACCTGCTAAAAAACTATTCCAAACCTTATGATAATTCACTCCTCCTTGGGAACCTCTGGAAGTGGAGCAGTGCTTATTTACAGGGGTAATCAAGTTTTGCCGGTGTCCAGTGACCTCGACCCATGACGATCTCGTCCCAAAGTGACCTCGACCCGATTTGGTGACTTCGACCCAGAGTGACTTCGACCCACTTTCTCGTTCAGAAGTGCGATACTGGTCAGGGGGTGATCTCGACCCACTTTGGATACTCGCGGATATGCTGGGTGGAAGCTGTCCTTTTTTATAAAAGTCAAATAGTCCATGATGTTTATTAAAAAAAAATCATTTAAAACAAACATCGGCACTGACATATCAATTGCATTGCATTTAAAACAAACATCGGCACTGACATATCAATTGCATGTCGGTGAGTTCAATGGGTCTAAAGAAATACCTACTGAGTATCTAATCATGGACTACTCTTTTGATTTAATTAGTTTTATCATGTTTTGATTTTCGAATTGTATGGTTCATTCATTGATGAATAAAAACAACTGGTACCTAATCGGTTTCACACTTTCAACCTGTAGATCAAAACCAGCGAGCGGCTTATGTGTTCTTAACTGATGAACTATACTTACATCCTAAATAAACAAGAGTAGTTTTAGCTAAGGTATATAAAGATGCTTCCAGAATACCAGGACATCAACAACTTCCAGCATGTCTGAAGACAACAGCTGCAGGCAGTGCAACTTAATTGTCCGTCCGAGACAAGAAGGAATACAGTGTGATAATTGTGAGCAGTGGACGCATAGAATATGCAATACAAGTGTCACTACTATTTTCATTAATGTCCGGCAAACGAATCGAAGACTATGTAGCAGTTCTGGACAGTATAAAGACTTTATGTGGTGAATTTGTAGTCAAAGAGCTTGTCATTGACTTTGAAGCAGCTATGTGGAATGCGTTCCGAAATGTGCATCCTGGTGCAGAAATACGTGGATGTGCTTTTCATTTCACCCAGGCTCTGTGGAGAAATATTCAGGAGATAGGTTTGTCCTGTGAATGTAAGGACAGTAGGTCGGTTAATAAGTACTTACGTAAATTCATGGCTCTGTGTTTCCTACCACAGGAAAAAATTGAACCAATGTTCAGAGAGTTAGAAAGCAAGTGTAACTCATCCCCTAAGTTTCAGCAGTTTGTGGAATATGTTGGAAGAAATTGGATCAACAGCAGAGTTTGGCCTCCACAGAACTGGAGTGTTTTCAACCAAAGTGTAAGAACTAACAATGACACTGAGGGGTGGCGTGCACAATAGACTGAATGGTCGATCAGGTTGCAATGCACCATTTTATACTCTTGTGAATACTCTTCACACAGAAAGTCTTCTGGTGTCATTGAACACCACATTGTTATCAGAAAGGAAACTGCAAAAGCGCCAAAGAAAGCAATATAGACTAATACAAAGTAAGCTCTTCGAGGTATGGAACAGTTACATTCATGGTGAGGTGAACACAAAACAATTGTTAAAAGTTTGTTCCAACTTAAACGGACCTACAATGTAAAACATTGACATTTGTGTAAAAAAAATTAAAAATATTTGCAGAGTGGCACGTTTGTAACCATCTATATTTATGAACATCGCATGTATCAACATGAATAAAGCCTTGATTTTCTTCAAAGATAATTCAGGTTATATTTCGTCCAAACTCCCAACATTACCATATATATATATAGCCACTCCCGACTTTACCATATCTAGTCACAGGAACACGCTACAAATGATTTTTAAGAACAAAATAATATTTAAAATAACAAAATCATAACTGGATACCCCCATCATACTATGATCGGGGTAGTCAGTTACGATTTTTTAACAAATAATATTTTGTACATAAAAATCGTTTGTAACGTGCGCCTGTGATTATAATATCCAAAGTGGGTCGAGATCACCCCCTGGCCATTACCGCAGTTCTGAACGGAAAAAATAGTGGGTCGAGATCACTAAAAGTGGGTCGAAGTCACTCTGGGTCGAGATCACCAAAAGTGGGTCGAAGTCACCAAATCGGGTCGAGGTCACTTTGGGACGAGATCGTCATGGGTCGAGGTCACTGGCATTCGTTTTACCTTACTGGTGAAATAGGACAAGGTGACCAATAAAAATCCTCTAAAGTGGGAAGCTTAGCTATAAACAATTTGCTAAACTTGACTTCATACCAATGTTGCAATCATGACATCGCTATAGATGCTGACAGCAACCTTAACCCTTTCAGCATTGGTGGTATCCTCCATGCCAGTTAAATGGCAGAAATTGGAGTCCATGTCCATTATTTGGGGGTAGAGCAATTAATATTTTCAATGTCCAGCCTTCTGGCTGCACTTTGAAAATATTAATTGTTCTACCACACACGTTCACTTAGTAGCCATCCTACTTAACCCTTTACCCAATGCAGACGATTTCAAAATTTATTATTTTAAATACCATTTTTTAAATTTTTAAAAAAAATTTCAACAAAACCATATCATGTGACCCCTCTTTGGAATGAGCTCGACGAGCTCGTTTAAAAGAGGGGTCACATGATATGGTTTTGTTGAAATTTTTCAAAAAATAATATTTTTTCAGCTGCTGAATTTGCATATTATGCGGGCGATTCGTTGGGTAAAGGGTTCATTAAATTATTACGTATCGTGTTGCTGGACCGGAAAAGCAGTCTCTCATGACAGGGGTCAGCCGAGTGGGCGACTTGGGCGAAGAAGTCGCCTTGTCATTCCTCAAGTCGCCTTGGCTTACATTGGGGGCGAAATTCAAGTCGCCCTCCCAAACTTCCTTGGGAGACATGGCAGTTTACTGTATTTTCTTATGTTTTATTTTTTAAAAACACACGCTTCCGCAAAAAACAGTAAACACGGTTGCTGTTAAAGTCCGTCACACGGCTATGAAAATAGCCTAAACTAGCCCAATTTTATATTTCTGAAAAGAATTGCAATGGCGTAGTCGTTCGAACAATTCGCCCCAACTGATAGCAACCAGCACAAAATGGCTATTTAAAAACAAAGTACCAGACAACAACGAATCACACAAGACACGCATCGAGTTAATTAGAATTTATTAAAGTTAACCATCGTTTCAAAACAAAAAAAATGTATTGGAGACAGTTCGTCCATATCGAAATTGCTTGCGGTTACGCTCTGTTCCACTGAAAAATTGGCTGCATTGAAATTCGCCCCGCAATTTGCATTGAATGTTTTTCTTTGAAAACTTGTGAAGTTTGTTGGAAGGGGGTTAAATGTAATAAGGCTATAATAGAAATCACAGGTATTTGGATGGATAAGAATGGCAGACCTTCAAAGCACCAATCGCACGTGTCAGTGAAAGATGGTTGGCAGAAATTGTCAGTTTTCTGAACAGTGTATTATTAGTTTACCCAGCCCAGCTGGGAAGGGAGACAACTGAAATGTTTTGTCATTTACCAAAGAAATTAATTAACTCAAATTGTTAATAACGCTTAATTTACGAAGGATATCGAAAACTTTTTTAACTACGCTTTTCAACTCAGTTAGGGTATTCAGAAACCATGAATGACCCAGCTTTTTATATGAACTTGAAATTTATTTTAAACACTTTAAATATTTTTTTAAAAAGAATATACCTTCTGTTACAGAGAAGAACACTCTCACCATGGGTCATACTAAATTTCAAATCCACATCGTTGAGGCAAATACAAAATCAACTGCACGGTAACCTTAGTCATCACTGTTAGGCAAAGAGTTAGGGGGTATTCAGAAACCATGAACGACACAGTTTTTTGTAGGGTGGGGTGGGGGATTTTAACCTACATTCTGTTATGTAACCATCTTGACTTAGTTTTGTGTGTGTTTGTATAAACTTTTATTTATTTTTTTCTCCACAATTGTGTCCTCTATGTTCATTTATTTTGTCACGATGTCATATACGTTTTATGGTTTTTTTTCCTGATTTCTCCTTCATGTCCACTGACTTCTCCCTCCTGGGTCCTGACTTCTCCCTAAAGTCTCTGAAGGGAGAAGTCACTTCTCCCTAAAATCAGCTGCCAGGCTGACCCCTGTCTCATGATGAAAGAGTTAAACACCAATAAAATAAATAAATGCATAATAATTCACTACCATATATTAAACTTTCTAGTTGTTGTGAATTAAAACTATTTGTAATTTTAAGGCTGAACTCTTTACCTTTTATGACTAGCAGATGATACTTGCAAAACTTTGGAAATAACTGAAATTTTCCATTTTCAGATTTGAAAACATAGCTTATGACCCCACATTGGAACAACCTCTATTGAGGAGACATAAACTATCATCTTTGATGCAGTGAAGCCTTAAAAAGTTAAAAATATGTTTCTCAGGCCCCCCCTGCATGGTCCTTTTGGCTGCCGCATGTTCTCCTTTTTATAACCAATGCAAACTTAAAACAAAAAATTAAAAGAGTTAATAAAATTGATAAATTTGTCCCTTGAGTACAACAAGGCTTTGCAGTGCTTTAATATTGCAAAGTCTTCTTGCACTCAAGGGATGAAATACACTACCACCCTTGCTATTCGGTAGATTATGAGGACTAAAACATGAAACAAACCAAGAACATAAACTTTTGATGGCAAAGAAATAATTTCAAAAAATTAAAAACAATTAAATAAAAAACCGCCCACCCACATGCAATTTTACAAAAAAAATGGCCTGAAAAACAGATTTACTTTGTAGGGCCTAATTGAACAATTTTTTTGTGAATGTCATTTTTTCGGAGAAGCACTGTCTGCATATGACAAATTTGTTAGCTGAAGGAGATTAACCGAACCTAATGACTTATGGTGATTGTCATGCACCTTCCCTCACAAAAATAGAAGACCTTGGAATATTTAATTATTCTGCATATTTTATCTCTATTTTTTTAACCCTTTACCTAACGTAACGGCCAAAACCGGCCAGCGCTATTCTAAAAAATCGCCAATTAATTTTCATTATTTTTTTCATTTTTTGACTCAAAAACATAGGTTATGACGCCTCGTTGGAACGAGCTCGTCAAGCTCGTTCCAACAAGGGGTCATAACCTATGTTTTTGACACAAAAAATGAAAAAAATTAGTAATTCAAGAATTATTTTTTGCAAGTGTCGTCTGCTTTTCAGGTTAGGTAAAGGGTTAATAAAATAATTTTTTTTTAAAATTTGCCTTCATATAACTTTTCTTCTTCCAATTTTTTTTACAGGAGATAAAACTTTTGCAAATGACACCAATTCGAGTACTTCACAGGTATTATTTGTTTGCATTTTAGTTTCTTATCTTAACCCTCTCCACACTATTGTTGAAATATAAAAATTTCAAGAGAAAATTTTCCCCTGATACAACTAGAAATCTAACCAGTTCAGTCATGTTTGACAGACTCATTGAGCTCTGTCAGATAAGATTGTACTGATTATACAGAGAGTAATCGCTTGACTGGACTGGTTACGTGAAATAATCCATGAGAGGTGAGGGACGTTGTACAAACACGAGTGCACAAATGCGCACAAGTGTTTTACAATATAGTCCCTCACCTCGAATGAATTATTTCACATAACCAGTCCAGTCAAGCGATTACTCTGTGTATTACTTTTCATTATTATCGATAATTATATTATTTAACCTTTACCTAACGTAAAGGTCAGCGCTATTCTAAAAAATTGTCAATTAATTTTCATAATTTTTTCATTTTTTGTCTCTAAAACATAGGTTATGACCCCTCATTGGAACGAGCTCATTGAGCTCATTCCAATGAGGGGTCATAACCTATGTTTTTAAGACAAAAAATGAATAGCTATTCAAGATTTTTTTTGCAAGTGTTGTCTGCTTTTCATATTAGGTAAAGGGTTTAAAAAAACAATGAAGTCCCCATTACATCCACGGTAAAGCATCTTCGTTTGCGTGCATGGATACGTGACACAATTGTTGATTGCATAATTCACTTGTGAAGTTATCGTTTATAACCAAACCCACAAATCCCAGTAAATCACACTTTGGAAAGTAATAAATTCCTTGAACTGATTATATTTCTTGCCACTCTCCTATAAATTGTAACAAAACATTTTCATATAAATAATATTTGTTCTACGTCTGAGCAAACATCACGCTAATGCATGCAGTGTAAAGCCACTAAAGTGACTTTCTGCACTTTTCAATAGAGCCATGATACTGTGGCTTAAAGCACTTGACCAGTTAAGTAGATGGTTAACTGTGCAAGTGCCACAGACCGAGGTCAAGGGAACGGAAGTGAATTTGGTGAGGGGGATACTTTTATTTTTTTTTTTATATAATTTTTGCCTCCAAAACATAGCTTATGACTCCTCAGAATGAGATAGTTGAGCTCGTTTCATTGATTTCAATTTCACTGTTATATTCCAGAACGTTTTTGGGAAAGTATTGTCTATTATTCAGGTAGGGCAAAAGGTTAAATAATAAGGTGGATCACAACAGGCACAGGAATCAATTTTTTATTTTTTTAACCCTTTGAACCCCAGAGGTCGTTTTTCTGGCCGGGTCACAAGCTTCATCATAATGTCATTAAGTGGGATGGCTACAAGGTAAATGTGCAGTGTGGACCAATCAATATTTCCCCAAGGCTGCACGTTGAAAATATTGATTGGTCTACCTCCGAATAATGAATATGACCTCTCCCTACTGCTGCCATTGTCAGGGTTAAGTTTGCATTGGTTATAGAAAGAGAGCATGCGGCAGTCAAAAGGACCACGCAGGGGGGCCTGAGAAACAGATTTTTAACTTTTTCATGCCTTAAGTGAATGAAGTTAGATTTGTAGTGAAAAATATCAGCTTTGGTGGTCTGTTTACTTTTCTGCTAGACACTGTTTTTGTGTCCGTGCATTTCATTCATACCATAATGTCCAGAGGCATAATGAACATTCAGTTGCATCCTTACATGATATTCTTCCGTGTAAGTCAGATTCCACGCATGGTTTATCTAGAACATTTCTCAATGTGTGTATTATATTGGGTAATGTTGAATACACACAACAATCGTGGTATAATTGTTGATTAACTCTTTACCTATGAAAAGCAGACGACACTTGCAAACAAAATTATTGAATAACTAATTTTATTTTTCTCACTGTACCCAATGGCTCAGACTTAGCTGGTGCTAACTCCAAAATATCGAGGACCAAACACAAATATTGCCCCCCCCCCCCCTCCCCCCAATCCCCAAAATTTGCATGCAAAACTGAAAATTAGAAGTCCTATCTGGCCCTCCATACATTTACTCTCTGTGCATGCGCAGACACCAGAAAGTGACCGGAATTGGCGCAAACATCATTCTTTGTTTGGCCCTCAGTCAGTTAACAACAAACTGACTTCTGTGCTTTTAAATCTCAGTTTATAATGATGTCAGACACAAAGCAATGGTTAATTTGGTGGATCCAAGGACACAACTGGATGAAGGAAGGAAGAAACGGTGGTTTGAAACATTTAGGGCTGTAATTTTATAATATTTATAAAAATTAGTTCATGTTCCCCAATTTCGGAACATGTGCCTGATGTCATCATTATTGCTAATGATTTTTCCACTGTTTGTTAAGTATTTCTTCCCTACCCTTCCTTGAAGCCCCCCAGTTAAACTCCCAAGCTTTTCGGCTTGTTTTATTGAAATTTTTTTTTATAAAATTTCTTGGGTGTTTAACGTGTTACACAGATTGTTTATTCTGTATATCTCCATGGTTACATCCTCACCCTTGGGGTGTTTAGGCATTTTGGTCATGCATCATACATCCAATGTATCGTTTTTTCTTCTGATGAAGATCTTGCTTTACATCGGATAGTTCAAAAGTCTGTTACTGACTTTGAGCCGTGTTGCCTGGGGTCTTGTTTCCGGTTTTCATTCTGACATTGTTTAGATTGGCAATGCTCTATTTATATATGTAGTTTTCTATTTATTAATATGGTAGGACTGTTGTAAGATACATTAAATATTCTGGTAGTGTAGCAGTTAATTGTTTGGACAGAAGAATAATTTTTGTCCACACTTGGGCTCTATCGGGATACATTTGGGCACTTCGTTCCCTTTGGGAACTTGGGCTTTTGTCAAAATTTTTCTAAAAAAATTTTTGTGTAAATTATTTTTGGATTGATATTTTGAATGTTATTTGTTATGTATCTTTTTATAATATTTAATGTGGAGTTGGTGGGAGTACGATCGACTTCATTTTGAAAACATATTGCTCAATAAGCAAGGCGAGGAAGCCTTTCCTCTGATTTACATGTTGGTTGCCTTGCTTGTAGTCGATGTACTCCCACTAATTCTTGCTCAACATGTGTCGCATGGGATGACAAACGTTGGAGACGGGTATCACGGTACGTTGTTAGAAGTGAGAGGCCACTGCCGGTACTCTCGCGGTGAGAGGCCACTGCCGGTCCTCTCGTCAAAAAGTCGCTTTAGTTTTTTGGTTTCTATTTACAGAGGAACAAGAACATGGTGATGTTTACGTGATGCCGTCAGAGAGTGTGCTTCCATCATCGCATTTAGATAGTCAGTCAGAGGTAGCGGCTAAAGTGCTCATGAATACTAGACAGGGTAATAAACCACAGCGTGGTTTCAGCTCCCTGTCACCAGCTAGCTCGACCGGTGAAGCGGTTACACCATCCATGGGTACCGTGACACCAGGTGTGTCCATTGCGACCGAGGAGAGTAGAAAGGGTAGAGCGAGCACTATAAAATAATAACAGGCTCACCCTGCGACGACGGATAGGAAGAAGCCGGCAAGTTTAGCAGGAAGCTTGGCGAGGTCTGAAGGAGTGGAAGCTAGAGAGCCCCCTCTCTTTCATAACAACATCTGGGGCCATACGTCTACGCCTCCGTCTGGGATGCTCCATTCAGTTCACAGCCGGCTTCTTCTTCAGCATCTAACAAGCACACACGACCGCACCTTGGCTACGTGACTTCTGATATCCAGCCTGCATTGCCAAGAAGATCTACTCCTCATCAAAGAAGTCACACCATACAATTGCTAAGGACAACACAGGGTGGCGATGGATCCAATGCATCAGTACTTCCCTGAGTTCGTTCCTGAGAATCAGAATGCTGCGACCGCTCGAAAGTAGCATTGTTCAGTAGCTAAGAGACGCCTCATATATCGGGACGTGCGTAGAAAAGAGACGTCTCAGACACACTGTCCCGGGAGCAGCCGGCGGCCAGATCAGAAGACCACTGCTCCTCGGGCCTCTGTGACGGATTTGCTGTCGCAGATTGCGCAGCTCATCGCAGCATCCCAGCAAGTGCAGAAGCAGCCAACGGCAGTCTCAGAACCTGAGCTGTCGGATGGTGCTGGGTTGGTCCAGTCATCTGCAAGTTCAGATGCCGCTGACCGTGATTTTCAACTGATTCAGACAAATGATGAAAGGGATACGGAGGGGGATTACCCTTCCCTTTCGGAACAACACATGGTTGCGATGGATTTAATCCATCAACACTACCTTGAATTTGTTCTAGTGAATGAGAATGCTGCAACTACTTGCAAGAAACCGCTAGCGTTGCTGGACGCTGACTTCATCCAGAAAAAGAGGAGGTCATGTCTTTTCCGGTTAAGTCTAGACAGGTGTCTTAGGCCTTAGGCCTTTTAGACGATGCCATATTCAACTTTCCAGTGGGAAGAAGTAAGGCGGTTTCTTGTCATCATCTTCCATAATTTTACCGATTATAATGGTCAGGGAAGATGTGTAGAGAGTTCCTCTGCATTTGAATGAGTAGGCTAAGGACCTAGCTATGGCCTTACCTTCGTCATTCACTATTCACTCGGACACAATTGAGACGGCAATTTCTTCATTCAGAGCAAATTTAGACTCACTGTCTTACGCAGATCACCTTTAAGAACTGTGACGCAACGTCTCTACGGAAAGGATTTTGAGGATGTTCGTACCTCATTCAGAGTCCTCCCAGGGCTATTATATTTATCATGTATAACTCTGTCTTAACAGTTGCTAATTTGGAGTTAATCAGATGTGACGGAACCCTTGCGTCGTCATCTTTAAAAGATGACAAAGTGAAAAACTCTATACAGGTCGCTCCGGTTTCCGGACACTAAGTTTTTTGACGATAAGCTTTCATTGGTTTATGACCAAGCTACAAAGAAAGCATCAATACTCTGTTCTTTAAGTTGGAGTCTAATCGACCTGCAATAGCAGAAAAGTGTAAGGGAGGATGCCCTAGGTAGAAGTCGTCTAAAAAGGACTCCTCGCGAGGGTATAGGTAATCCTCCTATAATAACTCTAGGCATCGTCATACAGGCGACTCGGATAGGGGGCATAGGTCTGATCGAGACTACCGGTCAGATGCCCCTAAGCTGTTGGCTTGAGGCTCTTCGCGAAGGAGACGTAGTTTCTCCTTCTGTAGGCCTCGTAGGTACTACAGGTGAGGGTTAGGTCCTCTATTGCTTAGCAGTTGGCGGATGGTTATCAAGATTTGATTCAAACTGGATAACTATTACGGAAGACCAGTAGGCGAGAAGTGGGGTCTCGGACAGCCTATGGCTATCTTTCCGAGAGAAACCACCACTAACTTAATGTCCGTGATGGACAATGCTTCCGTCAAATCCTTACATAAGAGTCTCTCCAATTGGAGGTAAAGGTTCTCTTGACAACGAAAGAAATAGAGGTTGTTGAGAATCAAGATTCTCTAGGATTCTATAGTCACCTGTTACTCGTACTGAAGCCAGAGAGCTCGGTCCGACCGATAATAGACTGGAGCTGGATAACAAGTTCATCATAGCTCTAAAAGTTTATTTATGGTAATCATTTAGTCAGTAAAAGCGAGCGTTCGAGTGATCGACTATGCGGCAAGCATAGATCTAAGGATCCGTTCTTTCATGTCCTGGTATATCCGGAATTCAGAAAGTACCTACGGTTCGTCATCCAAGGGATAGTATTTCAGTTCCGAGTGATGTGCTTCGGTCTGAATCTAGCGCCCTGGGCTTTCACTCGAATAATGAACTCGGTAATGTCTCACAACAATCTGGTTCATCTGCCATTATCCAGAGCGAAATTAGGCAGTTGTTATGCTCGCTTTTGTCTACTCTCAGACGTATTAACAGCGAGAAATTTTATGCAACTAATGGGATTGTGCGGAGCAGCTATGCATCTTATTCCGATGGGTCTCTTACGCACACGTCCCCTCCAGTTATTCTTTACCCAGAACTGGAGTGTGAAGATGCATTCGCTCAAGACCAGTATTGTTTTAACGGATCTAGTAAACAAAAGGTCCATATTGGGGCAGATATTCAGTGGTTAACTCAAACAGTTCCGCTGTAACTGCCAGATCTGGCTTTCACGATTATGACAGATGTGAGTCAGTAGTTTAGGGCACGACCCTCGGTTCCTGGAGAAACACATAACATCAAAGAATGATGTTGCGTACATCAGGAACCAGGGCGGCACCCATTCATTTCCGTTATGTTAACTAACGGAGAAGATTTTTCTATTTCGTCATGTATCATCATGTTCATCTCTCTATCCGTCATATACCGGATCGTCTGAACGTACTAGCAGACTCGCTCCTCGAAAAGGTTGCCTGTTTCATTTGCATTGGATGCACAACAAGCGAGTATTTGGATAGTTTTGCTACCAGTGGGATCGCCCCATGATAGTTCAGTTTGTGACGCACCAGAACAATTAGTTACCATCATTTGTGTCGCCATGCCCAAACCATTGAGCACATGCAGTAGATGCTCTGCGTAATTCATGGGGATGAATGATAGGATACGCGTATCCTCCAATTCATTTGATTCAATAGATTACGTTTAAAATTAAACAGTCTCGTTGTGAATCCTACTAGTAGCACCTCTGTTGTCACAGAAACCTTGGATCAGTATTCTCAAGTGTCTGTTATAGGACGCTCCCCAGAAGCTTCCTCCGTGAGAGGGCCTTCTTTCAGGGGAAGTTTTATTCTTCACGTCCTTCTCCACCCATAGTGGCATATTGGAGTCGGTTAGATGTGAGGGAACCATCGCGGTTCCTATATTATTTGATAACTGGCACAGGAACGATTAAATAATGTGGGTGAGGAGATTTCGATATGACTTCGAATTCCCCCCCCACACACACACTGCCTATGTGTTTAGAGGAAATTACCAGGCAAGACATAGTTTTCTTCTCGCAAGCCTCATATAATTTAATACATACACACTATGCATTTGGGTCGTGTTCTATGGCGACCTCATTGGCATATCCGCTTTTTGGTTGGTTTAGTTTCCTGTGATTCTTTGTTGATTTGTTATATACGAGCGCTTATTTAAAAATCATCACAGTTAAATTGCTACTCTTTGAGTACCTCGCAGGCTGCATTACCAGTTAACTGGTATTCAGATGATTACATGCTAAATATAAATGCTCTCACGCATTATATTATTAGGCTAACGCTTTATTGTATTTTGTGGACCTTGAAATCATAATCTATTTCGGGGGCTGTCTGTGTCGGAGCCTGTTAATCATACTTACTTTCATTTCTAGATCCAGGTTTCTATTATGTCAGTACTCAATTTGTATATTCCCACGTGTCTGTGATCGTAGATATCGGATAGTACACATTGGAGAGTGTTATTACTGGAATTTATTGTACAGAGGCTGCCTGTGGATTACCTATGAAGTGTGTTTTCTCTTCAGGGATCGTTCAGTGTGGCTCGATTGGACATGTGTATGTTATATTTTATATCACCGGTTTTCGACGTATCTGTGTATGCTGTCTGCGGTGTACGTTCATATAGCAGGCAATATTAATTGCCAGGATCGTTGCTATAGCCTTAACTTCTGAAGTGGTCTTAAGCACCATTTATTAATCATGAATTAATACCTGAGTGCCTGTACGACGATTATTTATATTGTTTTTTGGTACCGCTCTTATTGATTCCAGAGCTCTCCCCTCTTTCTTTTGAAGATTCCTTCAAAAGAAAGGGGGGGGGATGATTTTTACCTCTTCTCTGGTTTAAAGAGTATGTAACTATGAAGGAAGCTGTTTTATCCGTAATTATATCCTGCATACAGCTGAAGTGTTATTGTATGGCGTATGTTTATGGGGGATTTTCACTCATTCTCAGATACGCCATCCTAATTTTTGGGGCTTAGTCTGGACTAGCCTTAAAAATTAGGAACTTGTTACATCATAAGTAGCATTGTCTTCATGCTTACAATAAGGAATTACTTAAAGTGGGCTCCTTATTTAGAATATGTCTCCTCTATTATTGTATAGAGAGACATACATGTAATTCCTAATTATTCTAATTTCCTTTCATCATGGATTGCAGGATTGGAACTATTTCGGAAGTCCTAGGCCCTCCACCTTTTTACGATTCTGCTAAGTCTGGTCCATTGGGTACAGTGAGAAAAATATTATAAATTCATAGTAATTTGTATATTTTTCATACTTACCAATGGCCCAGATGGGGATGGCCCTCCCATGAGGGGGCACTCATACCTCCCCGCTGAATTATTATGTAATACTCTCATTTACAAAGAATAATGTTGGCGCCAATTCTGGTCACTTCCTGGCATCTGTGCATGTGCAGAGAGTGAATGTATGGAGGGCCAGATAAGACTTCTAATTTTCGGTTTTGCATGCAAATTTTGGGGATTGGGGGGGGGGGGGGGGCAAAATTTGTGTTTGGCCCTCAATAGTTTGGAGTTAGCACCAGCTAAGTTTGGGCCATTGGTAAGTATAAAAAATATACAAATTACTATGAATTATAATATTCATTTTTTGTCTCAAAAACTTAGGCTATGACCCCTCATTGGAATGAGCTCGATGAGAGGTCATAAGCTATGTTTTCAAGATAAAAAATAATGAAACTTAAATGGTGATTTTTGTGAACAGCGCTGGTGGGTTTTGGCTGTTACGCTGGGTAAAGGTTTAAAAGGAGGATGCAAAATATATGATCTGATAAAAATATATGATCTGATAAAGTGATTGGGGTCCTGCTTGCCCCCCCCCCCCCCCCCCCCCCCCCTCCCAGACATGTTAACCTCCAGAATAATTTTTAGGGAACCTGAGGGTGATTTTCAGGGAAATGGGATGGATTTCAGGGAAAAGTTCGCACGGGGACAAACTAAAAGAAAAACTTGTGAATTTTCAGCTCATGGACCACTATTAACACCAGGTTTTTTCCAGAACTAGTTGTCAACTATGCTGATGCATTTATGCTATGTTAAAAAATCATAAAATAACTGTTGATTTGACCCCCCCCCCCCCCACAGGATCCTCTTCTTCATGAGCCCCCCCCCCCCCTCCCCCCACTGTCCCACAGAGCACCTCCACCTGTGGTTTGATCTTATCAAAGTCTACTTAGCTAATAATTTCCCAAGTCTGGAAATGTTAACAGGAAAAGATGTCCTAATGTTCAGTTACTTCAAGAACATTAGTACTTAGAAAGTATCTTTATCAAACTTCATGCATGTGGGACGCTTGTGCCCTACACAAAACTTTTCTTTTCATCATTGAAGCATTTTTTTTTAATTCCATTAGAAATTTTCTGGTTACAGACAGCCAACAGTTAACAGTTCTGTAGTCAGCACAACAGAATAAATGTGGTGTTAGAAAATAAGTCCATTGTGTTTAAATATGCAGTCATAATTTTTCGGCATCCTAAGCGACTTTAACCTACTTTTAAGCTGTGCTAAATAGTTATTGTTTACGTTTTGATTTTGGAAAAGGGATGAGAATTAAAGCTATTCTATGAAGGAATAAATAAATATATATTATTTAATTCCTTTTCATATATTTTAATTTCCAAAAAAACTGCATTTAAATGAAGGTGGAGTTTTCAATTTTTTGAAAGTAAGTCACCTATTTTCACTTCGACACTCGCACATTGATAACAAATCTCCGAAGAAAAACCCCAGAAATAAACATGAACACAGTTGAAATATATATCATAAAATAGCCTTTTCTTAAATAAATTTAACTTAAATCCATATTTTACTGCTTCGTGAGTTTTTACCAGAGTTTGAAATGCTTGTGATTTGACTCTAAACGTTTTTTCATAAGTTACAACGGGAACGAAATATTTGACTGTTGTTTTCCGGGATTTTTGGTCCAAAACTGATTCCAGTCCGGGAGGCTGGGAACTACACTGAAATTCTGGGATTTTCCCGGGTATTCCGGGAGAGTTAACATGTCTGCCCCACCCCCATTCTCCAAGTATATTTTGGTAGCAATAAATGGTAATTTAGAGTTTTTCAAGAAAATGTTTTGCAAGTATTGTCATACTTGTGTTAGGCAAATTGTTAACTCGATATTTCTCGAGTCAAATTATCTTCAGAATTAGTTAGAATTATGTTATTATCCCCCGCCAAAACAAAGTTTGCGGGGATATAGCAATGGGGTCTTTCTGTCCATCCATTCATCCATCAGTCTGTTCGTCAGTCTTACCATTCTTTCGTCTGTCCATTCGTCCGTCCTTACCAACTTTGGACCTTCATAACTCGGTCAGTGGATTATTTTATTTTAGTTCAAATGAATGTTTACTCATCAATATTTTTCTGTATTTTTAACCTTTAACCCTTAACCTAAACTGAAAAGCAGACGACAAGAAATTCTTGAATAACTAATTTTTTTCATTTTTAGCTCAACTTTGGCAAAGCCAAATTTGAGCTTATGCCATGGCCAGTCGTCCGTCTTTCCGTCTTCCGTCAACAATTCAATATGGCTCGGGCTAGAGGCCGTATTTAGGAACCGATCTTTACGAAACTTCTTGGGTACCTTTGTTATGACCATGGGACAAGAACGGGTGTTTTTAGGTCCGATCCGAAATTCAAGTTGGCCGCTGGCAGCCATTTTGTACAAAATTAGGTGCAATCAGATTTTTGCGCAGAACTTCCATATGAAAGCGCTGATTTGAATAATTTTTTGTATGAATGTTTAGTACCATGGGATACATCACATATAATATGGGTTTTTTTTCTCGTACGTAAATTATGCAATTTACCCTTCACCCCGAATGCCTACATGGGGGCACGATGACGCTGTGTACTGAGGCGTACTGCACGTCGATGGAGTGCATGTCTTCAACCACTCTAACCCTGCCTGTGCTGCGGTGCAGAGTTCAGAGTTACGATGTTGGAGAGCTGACAGCTGCTCGTCGTTGCTCGGTGGTTCTCTCCGGGTACTCCGGCTTCCTCCACCCGTCAAACTGTCACGGTCATGATTAGCCATTGTGCATAAGTATGTGACCTTAAACACCAATAAATAAATAAATAAATTATGCAATTTAGACTAACTTTGATGTATTTAGTGTTACTTTCAGCACTGTAAGTGCAAATGCCAATACAGCTCGTGCTAGAGGCCATATTTATGAACCAATCTTTACGAAACTTCTTGGGTACCTTTGGTATCACCGTGGGACGAGAACGAGTGTTTTGGGGTCCGGTCCAAAATTCAAGATGGCCGATGGCAGCCATTTTGTACAAAATTAGGTGCAATCAGATTTTTGCACATAACTTCCATATGAAAGCGCTGATTTGAATAATTTTTTGTGTGAATGTTTAGTACCATGGGATACATCACATATAATACAGGTTTTTTTCTCGTGCAGAAATTATGCAAATTAGATAAACTTTGATTTTTTCAGTGCTACTTACACACACTAAGTACACATGTCAATACGGCTAGGGCTAGAGTCCGTATTTATGAACCGATCTTCGCGAAACGTCTTGGGTACCTTTGTTATCGCCTTGGGACGAGAACGAGTGTTTCTGGGTATGGTCCAAAATTCAAGATGGCTGCCAGTGTCCATTTTTGTACCGAAATTAGGTCCAATCACTTTTTTGTCACAACTTCTATATAGCTCGTATTTATGAACTGATCTTCACAAAACTTCTTGAGTACCTTTGTTTTCACCTTGGGACAGGAACGAGTGTGTTTTGGGGTGCCTTTGTCATCACTGTGCTATGAGAACAAATATTTTGGGGTTCAGTCAGACCCACTCTGGGACTCAAAGATTTCTTTTCTAGTTTAGCATCTGACTGTCCCCCACCTTTACAATACTTTACCTATACATTTGTTACAGGCTACGGTCAGTCTTTATGTACAGACCATTACAATACTTTATATGTACCTTTGTTATCAGGTCATTACCTAGATGTTTGTCATTGCTGTGTCACATACTATACATGTACATGTCTTAACAAGTTGAGCTACAGTGTCATTGACACTTTCATTTGTCTCAAAAACATAGGTTATGACCTCTCATTGGAACGAGCTCAACGAGGGGTCATAAAATATGTTTTTGAGACAAAAAATGAAAAAATAATGAAAATTATTTGGCGATTTTTGAGAATAGCTGTCCGGTTTTGGCTGTTATGTTGGGTAAAGGGTTAAAGACCTGGAGATTTTTATACATTTTCACTATACTTTGAAAGTCTATCTCCAGTGGCATTGCAGTTGTTTCTAGTCAAGTCTTAGAAAACAAGTTTTGAGTTTACCCAAACAATGCATGTTGGGGCACCTGTTCCTTTGCATTAAAAAAGATAAAAAGTCAGAAATTATGCCCTTAAGGGTTAACCCTTTACCCAACATAACGGTTGAAACCGGCCAGCACTGTTCACAAAAATCACCATTCAATTTTCATTGTTTGTCTTAAAAACCTAGCTTGCGACCCCTTATTGGAACAAACTCATTGAGCTTGTTCCATTGAGGGATCATCTGCTGTGTTTTTTATGCAAACAATGAAAAAATGTAAGTTATTCAAGAATTTTGTCTGCAAGTCTCATCTGCTTTTCATGTTAGTTAAAGGGTTAAAATCTCAATATTTCTATTTTTAGACGGCCTTTAGCTTCGAGAGAAAGGATGATTCACAGTATATCAGCTGAACAAACAGGAGAACATCATTTCAAACTTTATCTCAAGACACAAGCTGGAACGTATCCTTGTAAAAAAAAATTCAAAACACAATTCACGTGTGCTGCCAATGTGAACAGGTAAATTGAGATCTCACTAACTGCATTGTGAGGTGAGTCTCAAAACCCCACCATAATTACACACTCAGTGTGGCTATAATTAACTGGTAGAGTGCTGGAAGCCCTTATTTGGGCTTTGTTTTGAAGTGAAGTTTCCTCAATTTAAAGGCTTTATTCAGTGGATGTGCTTCATATTATCTTTGAAGTGAAATTATTTCATCTGTATGGAATTGCCTTGTCAAAATTTATGGGAGAGTGCCTTTTGGCACTCTCCCATAAATTTTAACAAGGCAAAGACCTGTGTAAAAATTTTGATGATCAAAAATAATTTAGCACTCTACCAGTTAACAATGTGGATTTTCAAGTTTTGTAATCAGGTTTATTCTTCTGCCAAAGAAAGTATTGATTATGTTTCTTGTAATTGTTGAGTATTTTTATTTAAGATAAATCGAGGGAGTATGTTATTTTTAGATTTTTTTTTTTTTAAACATGAAAACATATATTCTCAAAATATGTAATTTGATTTGTTTTTTTTTTTATCTCGTATGAACACGTCAAGATTTGTGATGCAAAGCACAGTTGTCGTCACTTTGTCTTTTGATCTCTCAGTCACTGGCTCCTAATTATCCTGTTTGCTTTCATCCAGACTCGAAATATTTAAGAGATAGTTCATTATTATACCCCCACTTCAGAGAAGTGGGGGGCTATCTTGTCGATGTCCTGTATGTGCATCCATCCGTCCCAACTTGTGTGCATAACTCCTCCTACATTATTGAACTGATTTTGATGAAACTTCTCAAACATTATGACTAACAAGGGAACATGCACTTATTCTAAAAATTTTCACCTGCAACAATTTTAACCAGGTTATCTCCCCTAAAGTTAGATTTATTATGGATTTTCAAATGAGATTCTTGTGTGTGTAACTCCTACATTATCGATGAAACTTCTCAAACATTATGACTAGCAAGTGAACATGCGCATATTCCAAAATTTTGTATCTGAAACAATTTTAACCAGGTTATCTCCCCTGAACTTAGATTTATTATGGATTTTCAAATGAGTTTCTTGTGTCTACAACTCCTCCTACATTATTGAACCAATTTTGATGGAACTTTTCAAACATTATGACTAGCAAGTGAGCATGCGTGCATTATAAATTTTTTCATCTGCAACAATTTTAACCCAATTTATCTCCCCTGAACTTAGATTTATTATGGATATTCAAATGAGATTCTTGTGGGCACAACTCCTCCTACCTCATCATTGCTCGGTGGTTCTTTCCGGGTACTCCGGCTTCCTCCACCCATAAAATGGTCATTGTCATGATTAGCCATTGTGCATAAATATATGACCTTAAACACCAATAAATAAATAAATTACATTTTTCGTTTGACTTTTCGTGACTTTTTCGAAGAAAGCCTGACTTTCTAGATACAATATGGGGAAAATTTTTGTTATTTCGACAGTCCACTAAAATGTTTTGCTGGCATATGTTGCAACTGTGCCATCCATCCAAAAAAACTATTTTGATGGGCAGAACATAGACCAAACCTGAATGAAAAAAAAAAAGATTCATGTGACTTGTCTGTACGGAGGATGTACCACACCAAAATTTAATTTATGATCTTATTGTCCAATGTTGAATTGGGTCGAACCCAACAGTGCAAGTACCAGAACCAAAAACTTATCAACTGGGATTCTCATCTGGGAAAAATTTTATTTTTGATACTCTCTGCTGTAGCCATAGAGAGTTTTTTGTTGTTGAAATGATGCCTTCAGTATAGAAATGCCAGTTCATCATCACCCAAAAATCTGCACCTTTATGCTCTGAATGATTTAAGCCTTTGTCACTGCCAGAAATTTTGGCTTTGTTGCCCGACCCCCCCCCCCCCCTCCCCAAATTAGTTCCTTTGACCACGTCCATCTGTATATATTGTCTTCTGCATGATCTTTATTCTTTTCATCTTGTTTTTTTTATCAACTTTTATCCGACACTTCTGGATGGTGAGAACAAGCTTGATAAGCTTATTCCAGGAAGAGGTTACTAGCTGTTTGGAGAGCAGAAACAGAAAAAATAACATTTTAAGGCCTAAAAAAATAAAAAATCTCTTTCTCAGGCCCTCCCGCATAGTCCTTTTGGCTGCCGCATGCTCTCTTTTTATAACCAATTTAAACTTAACAAAAATAAAAATTAAATGGTTTATGTGTGATATTTTACCCAAGTTAAAAAAATTGATGCATTTGTCCCTTGAGTGCAAGAAGACTTTGCAATGCTTTAGCATTGCAAAGTCTTCTGGAACTCAAGGAATGAAATACACCACCACCCATGCTATTCTGTAGATTATGAGGCCTAAAACTTGAACCAAGAACCTGAACTTTTGATGGCAAAAAGTAATTACTGAAGTAAAAAATAAAATAAAAAACCGCTCGCCCGCATGCAATTTCACAAATAATGGCCTGAGAAACAGAAGATCTACTTTGTGTGGCCTAATGATGATTTTTATGATGATTTTTAGCTCAACTTTGACGTCGTCAAATTTGAGGTTATGTCATGGCCTGTCGTCTGTCTGGACATCTGTCCGTCCATCAACAATTCAATACGGCTTGGGCTAGAGGCTGTATTTATGAACTGATCTTGACAAACTTTTTTGGGTACCTTTGTTATCACCGTGGGACTAGAATGAGTGTTTTTGGGTGCAGTCCAAAATTCAAGATGGCCACCAGCAGCCATTTTGTACCAAAATTAGTGCAATCAGTTTTTTGTACAGAACTTCGGTATGAAAGTTCCGATTTGAATAAATTTTGTAGGAACCGATATTTATGAAACTTCTTGGGTACCTTTATTATCACCTTGGGACGAGAACGAGTGTTTTTGGATGTGGTCCAAAATTGAAGATGGCTACTGGCAGCCATTTTGTACCAAAATTGCTCAGTAGGTAGAGGTGCAGGCTGCAAGCCGAGAGGTCGTCGGTTCGAATCCCACCTGCGGCAACCGCGTTGTGTCCTTGGGCAAGACACTTCATCTCCATTGCCCGCGTGGGGGCACGATGACGCCGTGTACTAAGGCGTACTGCACGTCGATGGTACGCATGTCTTCAACCAATCTAACCCTGCCTGTGCTGCAGTGCAGAGTTACGATGTTGGGGAGCTGGCAGCTGCTCGTCGTTGCTCGGTGGTTCTCTCCAGGTACTCCGGCTTCCTCCACCCGTAAAACTGTCACGGTCATGATTAGCCATTGTGCATAAATATGTGACCTTAAACATCAGTAAATAAAATAAATAAATTTGTACCAAAATTAGGTACAATCAGTTTTTTGTACAGAACTTCTATATGGCTCGGACTAGAGGCCATATTTATGAACCGATCTTTACAGACTTCTTGAGTACCTTTGTTATCACCATGGGACGAGAGCGAGTGTTTTTGGGTGCAGTCCAAAATTTGAGATAGCCGCCAGCAGCCATTTTGTTCAGAAATTAGTGCAATCAGTTTTTTGTACAGAACTTCTGTACAGAAGTTCTGTGTGAAAGTTCTGATTTGAATAAATTTTTTTATGAATGGTTAGTAACATGAAATACATCACATAATTATGCAAATTTGATGAACTTTGATTTATTCAGTGCTACTTATACACAGAAAGTGCACATGTCAATACGGCTTGGGTTAGGGGCTGTATTATTAACCCTTTACCCAATGCAGACAGTTTAAAAATTTATTATTTTAAATACCATTTTTTAAATTTTTTCAAAAAATTTGAACAAAACCATATCATGTGACCCCTCTTTGGAACGAGCTCGATGAGCTCGTTCCAAAGAGGGGTCACGTGATATGGTTTTGTTGAAATGTTTCGAAAAATAATATTTTTTCAGCTTCTGAATTTGCATATTACGCGGGCGGATGCGGGCGATTCGTTGGGTAAAGGGTTAACTGATCTTCACAGAACTTCTTGGGTACCTTTGTTATCACCTTGGGACGAGAATGAGTGTTTTGGGGTGTAGTCCAAAATTCAAGATGGCTGTCGGCAGTCATTTTGTACCGGAATTAGGTACAATCAGTTTTTTGTACAGAACTTCTACATGAAGGTTCTGATTTGAATAAATTTTTGAATGAATGTTTAGTAACATGGAATACATCAATACATCACATATAACACAGGGTTTTTTTCTCATGCAGAAATTATGCAAATTAGATGAACTTTGATTTATTCAGTGCTACTTATACACAGTAAGTGGACATGTCAAATTTGACTTGAGCTAGAGGCTGTATTTATGAACCGATCTACACGAAACTTCTTGGGTACCTTTGTTATCACCTTGGGACAAGAACAAGTGTTTTTGGGTGTGGTCCAAGATTTAAAATGGCTGTCGGTGGCCATTTTTTCCAAAATTAGGTGCAATCAGTTTTTTGTACAGAACTTCTAGGACTACGTTTGTTATCATTATGGGATGGTAGCGAGTGCTTTTGGCCTCGGCCCAAAATTCAAAATTCCTGTTGGCAGTCATTTTTACGGGAATTGTGTGTATTACATTTTTTGTACAGAACCTGTAAAAAAGCTTTTTTTATGTCAGTAATGTTTGCTATAAATTTATTGGGTGCCTTTGTTATCACTGTGGTATGAGAACAAATATTTTGGGGCTCAGTCAGACCCACACGGGGACTCAAAAAGGGAGATAATTAAAAAAATATTTTCCAAAAACACCAGACAATATAATGTTTCTTGAATTCAGCATCCCAAGGATGTGTATATTCAAATGTGTTGAAGCCAAGTTCCTGTGTTAATATTTGGTGTTGTTTGGGGAGGGTAAACATTATTAGCACAACCCGATTTTCTATTTCCAATGAGAAAAATAAAACCTCCTCACTCGTGGGAACCCTATGAGCTGAAGAAAAAAAATTCAAATACCTATATTTTAAGAAGGACTGGACAAATATTTATTAATTAGTATGAATCAACCTTGGAAGGGTTTGAATCAAACAGGCCAAAACAATTGCTAACATTTGGCTTATGGTGCACCATACAAGGATCCCCATTGTAACATTAACCCCATGGAGAGTTCTTTTCTAGTTTAGCATCTAACTGTCGCCCACCTTTACAATACTTTACCAGTACATTTATTACAGGCTACGGTCAGTATTTATGTACAGACCTTTACAATACTTGACATGTACCTTTGTTATCAGGTCATTTCCTAGAAGTGTGTCATTGCTGTGTCACATACTATACATGTACATGTCTTACACAAGTTGAGCTAGTGTCATTGACACTTTCATTGTTTTGGTTCTGGGCAGAGTTTGCCAACTCATTATCAAATATGAATAATGAAAAAGAAGTCATTCTAACATTTCTGTTTTATAAAAAAATGTTTTTCGTCTTTCCATTGAATTTGTATTGCCAAGAATAATTGTGTGTCTCTTTGCAAGTTTTAACCCTTTACCCAACGCAGACGATATCAAAATTTATTATTTTAAATATAATTTTTTTTAATTTTTCCAAAAATTTCAACAAAACCATATCATGTGACCCCTCATTGGAACAAGCTCAGTGAGCTCGTTCCAATGAGTGGTCACATGATATGGTTTTGTTGAAATATTTGAAAAAATTTAATTTTTTCAACTGCTCAATTTGCATGTTATGCGGCCGGATGTGGGTGATTCATTAGGTAAAGGGTTAAGCAATTGGAAATATTTTTGTGCTTGCATGTCTGTCAGAATTTATATTGTTCATATATATAGAATAAACAAAAAGTGTTTTCAAGTAAAAAATTTATTCTATGAGTAGGATTGAGATTGAAAACCGACAAGCCCTTGGCAAGTTGGTTTCGTTCTTAATTCTACGAGTAGAATAAATTTTTTACTTAAAAACACTATATGTTTATTAGCTGCGACTAGCAGCTCTATAAGTGGCAATGTCGGTCTGTCTGTCGGTCGGTCGGTCTGTCTGTGACCAACGAGTTTGTCTGTGACCAACGAGTTTCAAAACTCAATAACTTTTAAAATACTTGATGGAATGACTTTATATTTGGCATGTAAGTGTATCTTATTGATGTCTAGCCACTGTTCAATGCATGTGTTGTTCCAAATATTTTTCTTGGAGTTATGGCCCTTGATGAACTTAGAATTTTGAGAAATTGCACCACCCGTCGCAGCTACGGCGTTGATGTTGCGATTTTTTTTGTTTATCCCATAATCTTTTACAGGATAGTCACGGCAAAATCGTGCTGTTACTGTTACAAAACACAGCAAGAAGTGAGGAGCACATACGTCCAATTTGAAGACATGCAAAATTGCCCAAAATAAAAAAGGCGCAGTGATACATTTCTGTGTTAAATAATTCCCCTACAAACCTGAGCTAAACTTGCAAAAATACTTTATTGAATGAACAATGTGTAGTGTTTTCTACTGGT
This sequence comes from Pictodentalium vernedei, assembly GCA_031216915.1. NCBI lineage: Eukaryota > Metazoa > Mollusca > Scaphopoda > Dentaliida > Dentaliidae > Pictodentalium > Pictodentalium vernedei. Next base: position 452,827,251 of record CM062292.1, on the reverse strand, counting down.
ATTGTGTAATACCTTCAAACTGGTTTAAAGAAAACAACAATTGAACTATTAATTATACTAAACGAATGCGGTAGAGGTCAGAGGTCAACAAGTCTGTCTCTACTGTAGGAATACTTTCAGTGTGAAACCTATGGGGAAAATTTATCACCCAACTAGGTGAATAAAGCAAAACTTTATCCAAGTCATTTATTGTTCGAATAAACAGACATTTCGATAAATAAATATAGGTTATTACCACCATTTGGGTTTCCGAGGTTAAAGGTATGACCTCATCTATATATCGGTTAGGATGAGTCAATATATGATCCAAAGGGGATGTCAAGACTTCAAAACACCATATCAGAAACCAGTGCATCTTACAATTTTCCTCTCTTTCTTGACTTGTTCGAATACATTTTAACAATCATTCTGTGTCTGTGAGTTGATTTTTTATGATTGAAGATCTTGGCAAAAAATGATCGGGTCTAACTTATTTTGTTGAGTTGGTGGTTAGGTGTTGAGTTGGTGATTTATTTATCTTTTATTTACTGCTATCAAAAACGGTGGCCTTGACATGTGTTGTGTAATAATTTTTCGATGAGTGCAGGTAAAAAACATTCTCTTTCTGAAACAAATGATCGCACATGCGGTTGCTACCCTCAATACAAATTTGTATTTTGTCTAGACGTTTTTACTTGTATTATGGGAAATATGTTCTTGTTGTAAGATAAGATTTCTTAATACCTGTAACAGTTATATCAAGGAGTTTGTACATGGAGACTTCGGACGAACAAAGCCCAATATGTGTAGCATACTGGACTGTGACTGTGATATCTTGGAACTTAATGTTGAGGTATGTACTAGTTTATAGCATTCAGTCAGGGATTTGGTAATTGGATACCCGAAAGGCAGGAATTAATCAGACTTAAAACATGAAGGTGAGAACCAGCAAGGTTTTGATGAGGTTTTTTTTTTTTATAATTTTTGCCTCCAAAACACAGCTTATGCCCCTCATTGGAATGAGCTCATCAAGCTCATTCCAATGAGTGTGTCATAAGCTATGTTCTGGAGGCAATAAATGAGTATTTTTAGAGGGGGGACACACCTGCCATGTGCTCCTCGTATTTTTTGCAATTCATTTTTTTTATAATCACCGATACCAAGAGACATGATATTATCAGCTATAACATATGAGAAATAAACTGTTGAGGCCAGACCATGGGGAAGATCAGGATTTCATTACAAAATCTTCTTGGTCTGGCAACAGCTATACAAAAATAAATATATTAAAATTATATATGATTTATTATTTATGTCTCCCCTTCCCAGAAGGGAGACATATTGTTTTAGTGCATATTCTTCTTCTTCTTCTTCTTCTTCTTCTTCTTCTTCTTCTTTTCTTCTTCTTCTTCTTCTTCTTCTTCTTCTTCTTCTTCTTCTACTTCTTCTTCTTCTTTGGCATGTGGATGTATCACCATGAGCCAGTGTGTCGCATACCATAGTGACCTTCATGTGACCTTCACTTTTGACCTAAAGGTCAGATTTATGTGTTTTTAAGGGAAACCTTGTCCGGGGCATAACTTTTTTGTCTTTTGACCTAGACCTTAGATATTTGGCTTGTTGATGTATCACCATGAGCCGGTGTGTTGTGTACCATAGTGACCTTCATGTGACCTTGACCTGAAGGTCAGATTTATGTGCTTTTTAAGGGAAACTTTGTCCGGGGCTTAACTTTTTTGTCTTTTGACCTAGACCTTAGATATTTGGCATGTGGATGTATCATCATGAGCCGGTGTGTCGTGTATCACAGTGACCTTCATGTGACCTTGTCCTTTGACCTGAAGGTCAGATTTATGTGCTTTTTTAAGGGAAACTTCGTCCGGACCAGAACTTTTTTGGCTTTTGACCTAGACCTTAGATATTTGGCATGTGAATTTGCAGTGCATTAAATAGAAAGGAAGGGCAGACATATGTTTTAGTGTGCTAAAACAGTTTCCAGTTAAATTTTGATTGTTCAAAACCTTTAAGGTGCAATTTGATTAACCACTTTAAGGTTCATGCAATTTGCGTGTGATCATTTGTTTCATCACCTCATTTTCAACAACCATAGTTGAGTTATGTATTCTCCCTTGACAGAAAAAGAAATATTGAATGCAAAAATAGACTGGAGAAAATTGAGTGTTGTGCATTATACCAATTCGCCATGTGAATATTACATGACCAGTTAGTATTCAAGGAAAAATGGTATCACCCGAAAATACCCACAGCCAATATAGTGTTCATTGAACAAACCTTCAGTTGTGCTGTAAACATTATAAGTTATTGAAATGATTTGACGGTAACATGGTCTGAGGTTTGCAGCTCGGAGCATATGTTCAACCAAGACACGAAGCATCAAGGTTGAGCACAAGCTCCGAACTGCAAACCTCAGACCATGTTACCGTCAACTTATCACACTAAACATATATGTTCCAATAAGACACTAGCCATAGCCAAAAACCTACGTCGTGAAACACGAGAGGCTTATTTACTAAACCTTTGATCGTTAAAAGTTGCCTTGTACAAGGCAACTTTTAACGATTACAGGTTTAGTAAATAAACCTCTCGTGTACCCCACCACTGGATAAATAGTCAGTAAACCAGATAAACTCATTCCATTTCAGTTCAAATCGTAAATCGGTTTTGTAATTTGAACAACACTTCCGGAACACCGTCTGTTGCACGTCTGAAAAATCCAGAAAATGACACGGCCTGCTAGTCACTCCATTGATGAAGCAATTACGAAACGGGCGATGTCATTTCAAATATTTCGCATTGACGATAACATTTGCCACTTGAGCCGTAAACATAGAATATACTAAGCGAGCTCTCGTCCAATCAGAGGAGGAGGATTTTAATCTTATTGGAACATACAACCATAAATGTGTCTCCTCAAGTTATCAAGCCACCAGTCAAATTCTCAAATGAATCTCTTACTGTTATGGCCTGGAACCAGTCTAGCCCTTAAATAGTCTGCATATTTTTAGATTCAATCAGATGGAATATTTCAGTTGGCCGGTAAAGCTCACTTTTCCGGTCAACTGATATATTTCATCCGATTGAATTTAAAAATACCATAAATGTTAATTTTCTTTGAATCAGCTCAAGAAATGGCAAGCAATGTAAACTTGATTTGGAAGTATCTTTGATGTGGATTGTTGGATAGAAACAGAAATTAACGCCCAGCATTTGCCTACTATTAGATTTATGATACAAACACAGTGTGCACAGAAATCAATAGTTCAAAAATGTAAACAGGACTTCAGCCCAACAGTGAAGTTTTTCAGTTTTTGTACTTTTACAGTAGAACCTGTCTTGAGAGGCCACCCTTTGGGCCACACAAAAGTGGTCTCTCAAGACAGGCGGTCTCTCATAACAGGTTTCAGGTTTTCTCAAGTCTGTGAATAACCACCACAAAATTCAGAAATGGAGAAGAATTGATTTTTGTAATTACTTTGTAGTTGTTCTTTTATATGTTTTTGTAACAAATTGAAATGGACTGTTATAAAAATTATAAAAATAAATTAGTGTTGAAAATCTTCATTGAAGATTTTCAACACTAATTTATTTTTATAATTTTTATAACTGTTATAAAAATTATAAAAATAAATTAGTGTTGAAAATCTTCATTGAAGAATTTTATAATTTTTATAACAGTCCATTTCAATTTGTTACAAAAAGATTTTCAACACAAATTTATTTTGATTCCTATCTCACATTTCAGGTATGTATGAAATTGTTTATTCAGCAATAATCCTAATCTTTTCACAGGGGTCTTATAAAAACATCACAATCTTTAATGAGTTAGCAACTGAAACCCAATTAAGAGCTTTTAATACTTTTAATTATGTTAGTATAACCACAATGGATTTTCCAATTCCAGAACAGGTAAAAAGTTTTTGTCATGGTTTCAGTCTTCAAAGGGGCGGTCTCTCAAGACAGGTCCATTATGGCATAAAAATACAAGTTGGTACCAGGTCACAGTGGTCTCTCAAGACAGGTGGTCTCTAAAGACAGGTGGTCTCCCATAGCAGGTCCATTATAGAGTAAAACCAATCGGTGCCTGGTAGATGTGGTCTCTCAAGACGGGTGGTCTCTCAAGACAGTGGTCTCTCAAGACAGGTTTTACTGTATCTATAATTTTATTAAACAGTGCCCCTGTACTTTTATTAAAACTGAATTAAAATAAAACAATAATAAAATTAATTTGAAAAATCAGTATTTCTCCATTTCTGCAACAAATATTCTCTGGTTGGTCATTCACTGACTAGCAAAAACGTCAAACCAGTAATGAGAGACCACCTGTCTTGAGAGACCACTTTGGCTCGGCAAATGGGGTGGTCTCTCAAGACAGGTTCTACTGTACGCACCTTGAGGCAAGTGTTATTTATATCCTTTTCTGTGCCTGAGATTCTCAGAGTGATACGAGATCTTCAACAGATACTTTACCACAAAGAAGTGATATGAGCTTTCCGACATTTCTTTACCCTTTACCTTACATGAAAGACAGACAACATTTGCAAATAAAAATTCTTGGAATAGGCCTAAAAAAATAAAAAATCTGTTTCTCCGGCCCTCCTGCATGGTCTTTTTGGCTGCCGCATGCTGTCTTTTTATAACCAATTTAAACTTAAAAAGATAAAAATTAAATGGTTTATGTCTGATATTTTACCCAAGTTAAAAAAACTGATGAATTTGCCCTTGAGTGCAAGAAGGCTTTGCAATGCTTTAGCATTGCAAAGCCTTCTTGCACTCAAGGGATGAAATACACCACCACCCATGCTATTCTGTAGATTATGAGGCCTAAAACTTGAACCAAGAACATGAACTTTTGGTGGCAAAGAAGTAATTACTGAAATAAAAAATAAAATAAAAAAACGCTCGCCCGCATGCAATTTCACAAATAATGGCCAGAGAAACAGAATATCTACTTTGTGTGGCCATAACTATTTTTTTCATGTTAAAAATATAGCTTATGATTCCTCATTGGAAGGAGCTTGTTCCAAAGAGGGAGTCATAAGCTAATTTTTGTGACAATAAATGAGAAAATAGGGAAAATTGAATTGTGATGTTTGCGAATACTGCTGGCCAGTTTGGGTTGTTACATTGGGTAAAGAGTTAACAAGTAAGGATTACCAAGCACATTTTCAATGCAACTCATTTTGTGTCTTTTCTAGCCTTTTTTCCTCAACAGAGCCAGATACTAGTAACAAAGATACAGAGGTGTTTTCCTTTCGGGGGATTTCATCAGAATATTAACCCTTTACCTAACATGAAAAGAAGACGACACTAGCAAAAAAAATTCTTGAATAACAATTTTTTTTTAATTTTTTGTCTCAAAAAAATAAGTTATGACCCCTCGTTGGAACGAGCTCGACGAGCTCGTTCCAATGAGGGGTCATAACCTATTGTTTTGAGATAAAAAATGAAAAAAATGATGAAAATTAATTGGCGATTTTTGAGAATAGCACTGGCCGGTTTGGGCCGTTACGTTGGGTAAAGGGTTAAAAACCTTTCAGTCTTTATTTTACAAAAAACGATTGTCCATTTACACTAAAAATACTTTCCAAATTTTTGCTACCGTCAAGAAGATTACACCATTTTTGCATCAGTTTTAAAAAAAATTTTCCCATTGAAGAGGGATGGTGGTTAGGACCATAAAATGCCCCCTCACCATGCCTCCCGAAAATGGCTATCTACAACTCTCTCAGATATCAGATTCCAGTGCTGGACTACTTATTTTCAGTGGATGCTTCATTTTTTATTTTTATCTTTCAGTCTGTGGATGTTGACTGGCCACCTAGCCTTGAAGAGACCTGATGTTGTTTGAGGATGTTTAAATAAGAACTTGCTAATGAATTGGCAACATCCACCTGCATAATTTACAAATTAAGCAGTTGAAGGACGATATTTCAAAAAAATTATGCAAAACTATATCATGTGATCCCTTCAAGCTCGTTCTGAGGGGGGGGTCAAATGATATGGTTTTGTAGAAATTCTTTGAAAAAAAAAAATTTAACGTAATAAATGTTTTTATTATATGCTAGCCTGTGAATTATCGCATATTATCTAAAAGATATTTCTTGATATCCATTGACTCAATGGTTAAAGGGTAGTTAATCCTTTACCCAACACAAGGGATATATTTTCAGCAGATCTCTGTTATTGTCTTGAAACAGTTTGCAGTCGGATTGGGCCGAATATTGCGCAGTAACATGTCACATAGCATATAATAAAAAGAAAATGTACGCTACTTTAGTGAATATCAGGAATAATCTCATGAATGTGGACTGAAAAGTTTTATTTTTCACTCACGCAAGCACGCATGAAAAATAAGACTTTCAAGTCCACACTCTAAGATAATTCCCAATAATCACTAAAACAGCGTAGATATTCTTTATATATCCTTTGTGTTGGGTAAAGGATTAACCTCCTTTTTAACCCTTTCCCTAACATGAGTATCAGTTAGCACGTGCAAATATTTTATTGAAGAACTGAAAATACTCCTTTATTGCCTCCAGAACATAGCTTATGACCACTCATTGGAATGAGTTTAACGAACTCATTCAAAGAGTAGGGAGCACAGTGGCTCAGTGATTACAGCATTGAACTTCAAACTGAGAGGTTGGATCCCCAACAGGGGTAACTGCTAACTGCATTGTGTCCTTGGGCAAGGCACTTTAATAATAATAATAAATGTACCGTATTTACTCTATGTATTGGGACACTCTATGATTTGGGACACACATTTTTTTCCAGAAAACTATATTTTTTTTATGCTCCAAAGTTTGGGACATTCAGGAGATTTGTTTCCAGTTGGCCCGTCACTAGTAGCAGACGACACTCATAAAAAAAATTCTTGAGAAACTAAAAATTTTAATTTTTTGCTTCCAAAACATAGCTTATGATCCCTCATTGGAATGAGCGCAATGCGCAGGGGTAACTATATAGCTGTCCCAATACATAGAGTAAATACGGTAGTTTAAAGCCGAAATCCTCATAGAGCTCTTGGCCTTAATACGCACAAAAAAAACTTTTTATATATATATATCACTCTGCATTTCTTATTTCACTGACTGTCTCCAAGCGGATGAATCACAATCAGCGGTCTTCATTGTAAGTTATATACCTGCTGGAACAAATGTGATTTGAGAGCTGATCGGAAAGATGGGAGACTCTGGAATGCTTTCAGCCCACTCAGTAGCAGGTTCCAAAGGAATGGAGCAGCCACCGAAAAGACCCGATCACCAGCTGTTGTGAGGTCACCTGGTACATGGACAAGATTGTGTGACGTTTTTGAACGTAGTGATCTACCGGGTTCGTAACAAGAAACCAAATGGACAGATATGGTGGGGCCTCACCATTTAAGCATTTCCAAGTTAAATTGAGAATTTTGAATTCAATGCGTTCCCTCGGAGGCAGCCAATGCAGATTATTAAGAATAGGTTTAATGTGGCAGGACGTTTGGTCATAGTAATTACACACACTGAACATTTTGGTATTGTGGCAATTTTGTCAATGATGCTCTGTTTACAACCAAATAGGAGAGAGTTGCAATAGTCTATGCAACTTGTAATGAAGGCATGGACAAGTTGTTTAGCTGTCAACCACGCCCCGCACCCTGCTGATATTTAATCCCAATTGCCCACTTGGGGGAACATTGGCGCTGTGTACTAAGGCGTAATGCACGTCGACGGTTCACCTGTCTTCAATCAATGCTAACCCTGCTTGTGTGGAGTTAGTACATTGGGGAGTGTGACAATTGCTCACTGCTGCTCGGTGGTTCTCTCCAGGTACTCCGGCTTTCTCCACCTGTAAAAAATAACCGACAGGAGGTGTCCCTGGCTGTCAAAAGTGTTGTTAGGGGATACGGACACCTGCCCCCCCTCCCCCCCCACCCCCCCCCCCCCCCCCCGGCTGTTTGCTCCCCCTGTCAAAATTGACAGAAGAAGGTACCTGCCCCCTTAGGATTTTCCAGGATTGGACACCTGCCCCCCTACTAAATTTTATTAACAGGACACCTGCCCCCAGTTAATATTTTTATACTGTACCAATGACCCAGACTTAGCTGGTGCTAACTCTAAAAAATCCAGGGCCAAACACAAATTTTGCCCCCCAATCCCCAAAATTTGCATCCAAAACCAAAAGAAATCATGTCCTATAGGACCTCCATACTTCGCCCCTACTGCGCATGCGCAGTGTCAAGGACGTTCCGAAATTGGCGCCAATTATCATTCTCTGTTTGGCCCTTCATCAGTCAACATCTCACTGATCTTTGTGCTTGTAAATCTCAGTTTAAAGGATGCCAGACACGTAATTATTGGAGAAATGGTGATTCTAAGGAGGATATAGAAGGAGGAGAGGAAAAAGAAGTGACAAAAAATAATCAGGGCTGTACTTAAAATTTTTTATGAAATTATGTTAAGTTGCCTATTTTCGAGGCATGGGCCTCTTGTTGTCATTCTTGCTAAAAAGTTGCACTGCTTATTCGGTGTTTCCTCTCCCCTGGTCTTCTAAGTCCCCCCCCCCCCCCCCCCCCCCCCCCTTGCAATTCTCCCATGCTTTTGGCATATTTTTGAGAAAGATCATTTCTAAATTCTCTTGGGAGAGTTGCTTGGTTACAGAATGTTTTCTGTTATTTTCCCCATAGTTACGTTTTCACCCATGGGTGTATAAACGTTGTGTTCTGCATCTTCCATCTGATGTTCTGCAGATTCTCCCCTGGGAGTCTCTGTCTTGCATCAGATAGAGTGTAATTTTGATGACTGATTTCGGGCCAGTTTTTTCAGTGCCTGGAGTCATGTTTTCTGGTGTTTTACACTGTTTGTTTACATTGGCAACAGTCTCTTTTGAGGGGGGCTGTTTGCCTTTGGTGTAGTTTATCTCACTATAAGATACATTTTTATTATCCGTAAGTGTTGCATTAATTATTTAATATAAATTTAAAATTTTTGACCACACTTAGCCATCGGATCCATCGGGGCTCAACGTTACTTTTCAGAAACTTGGGCTTCGCTGAAAAAAATATTTTTCAAAAATTATTTTGATTTGCAATTGTTTTTTCATTATTAATGGATCATGTTATTATGTATCTTTGTGTCAGGGGTTTGTGCGAGTAACTAGGACTTGTTGTTGACTTTTCACAATGAAAGGATATTGTTCAAATTGTAATAGGAAGAAATCTTCCTCTGACTTTCATGATCATTGCATTAATTGTAGTCAGTGTTCTCGCACTAATCCCTGTTCTATATGTCAATATTGGGATGACAAACATTGGAAACGTGTGTCACGATATGTTGTTAGTGGAGAAAGGGCTATGCCGGCTCTTTCTCCGCAAGGTCACTCTACTCTCTCAGTTTCTATTTCAGAGGAACAAGAACAGGGTGATGTTTCCATGTTATCTTCCGCAAGTGCGCTTCCGTCGTCACAAATGAATACAGAGCTAGCGGCAAAAGTGCTCATGGAGATTAAACAAATGTCATCCGCTAGCTCGCTGGTGTAGCGTCCATTCACCGAATGGTTCGGCAGCCGGGTTCGTCCGATGCGGTCCAGGAGGAAATGTTGGGTGATGCGAGCACTATAAACATTCAACGTGCACACCCAGTGACAGCGGATAGTAGGCGAGATCGGAGGAAGCCTTTGAGTCCGGTTCCTAGCTCGTCCAGGTCCAGCCGGGCCACGAGCGAGAGAGGCCCCTCTCTCGTACAACAACATCTGGGACCAGATGTTGTGGTACAAAATGTGTCGCAAGCGGAGCATACGTCCGTCGCTCGGGACGCTCCGTTGTATAGGCAGTCCGCGGAGACTGCTCAGGCTTCTTCCTCTCGTCAGCGCACACGACCGCACCTTGGCTACGTGACCGCCGATATTTTACCAGCTTCGCCGATCAGGCATTCTTCGGCGACCAGGTCACACCATCCGGTAGCCAGGGACACGAGGCCGATGGACTCCGGACGTTCGCATAGGAAAAGATGCGGAGCTGCCATCTGCGAAGCAGTGAAAGACTGCGCCTCTGCAGGCCTCGATGTCGGACGTACTTGTGCAGATAGCACAACTTATCGCAGCATCCCAGCAACCGACAGAAACGGTGTCGGATCGGGAATTATCCGACGGCGCTGGGTCGGTACGCTCCGCCGAAGCATCGGGGGCGGACGACCAGGAGCATCATGAGGTCCGACCGGATGGTGAAAGGGATATGGATGACTTGGAGCTATCCCTTTCGGAACAACATAAAGCTGCCGTGGACTTCATCCGGCACTTTCTCCCTCAAGTTGTTCCGTCGGGCCAGACTGCTGCGGTTCCGGACAAGAGAATTATAGCGTCATTGGACTCTGATTTCTTTGAGCGGTTCAGGGACATCGCTCCCGAGTTCCCGTCTCAGTCCAATAATGTTGCAAGAACATTTGAATTATTGAACGACGCTATATTCAAACTTGCTTCCAAAACGGGGAAAGCAGGTTTCTTGTCCGCCAATACTCTCAGCCTGCCTTTCATTAATGCAAGGAATAAATTCGACATGGCAGGACAGGGTATTCCGAGAGTTCCTCTGCGTATGGATGACGAGGCGGAAGACTTAGAGTTATCATTACCGTCGTCGGCGTCTATTCCAACCGCGGTGTTGGAAACAACTATTTCGTCTAACAGAGCCAGTTTAGATGCCTTATCTTACGCAGATCACCTTACTAAGGCGTTATCACTGCGCCTTCAAGGGAAAGAATTTCAGGATATACAGTCCTCTTTAAGACTTCTTTCAAGGGCTGTAGCTTATTCCACGTGTAACTCCGCCCTTTCAGTGGCAAACCTGGAGTTGGTTAGACGTGACGCAGCCCTAGCTACATCTACACTCGTAGATACTAAGGTGAAGAACTCTCTCAGAGTCGCTTCGGTCTCCGGAGAACTTCTCTTTGACGGCAAGCTTTCTGCAATTTATGATAAAATTACAAAGAAAGCTTCGGATTCTCTGCTGTTCAAATCTGCTTCTAAGAAGTCGGACACGGCAGACAAGAGTAAGACAGGCACTTCTGGGTCTAATGCGCCCAAGAGAGGTTCCTATAGAGGTTCCGGTGCGTCCTCTTGGTCTTATTCAAAAGACCGTCAAGGTAGCGACTCACGTTCGGGACGTCCTTCGGGCTGGGACTACCGGTCGGACGCCCCGAGGTTGACGGGACGAGGTGCGGGTCGTGGAGGACGTGGTTTCTCCTACCGCAGGCCTCGAAGGTCCAGGAGGTGATGTCTTAAACCTCTATCGCGTACCGGTTGGCAGAAGGTTGTCGAGCTTTTCACAAGAGTGGGCGTCGATTACGGACGACCCTTGGGTGAGAGGAGTGACTTCGGAAGGTCTAAAGATATCCTTCAAACGAAAGCCTCCATTAACTCGAAGTCCAAAATGGACTCAACTTCCGTCAAATCCGCAGAAAAGAGACGCTCTATTATCATAGGTGCAGTCTCTTTTAATGAAGAACGCGGTAGAGGTCGTAGAAAACCAGGAGACTCCGGGATTCTACAGCCATCTGTTTCTGGTTCCGAAACCAGACGGCTCGTTCCGTCCAGTCATAGATTTGAGCTGGATAAACAAGCTGATCGTCGCACCGAAGTTTTATATGGAGATGATTCGATCGGTCAGAGCGAGTATTCGGGTGAACGATTATGCAACGAGCACAGATCTCAAAGATGCGTACTTTCCTGTCATGGTACATCCGACATTCAGAAAGTATCTACGCTTCGCAGTCCTAGGAGTGGTGTATCAATTCCGGGCGATGTGCTTCGGATTGAATCTAGCACCCTGGGCTTTCACTCGGGTAATGAACTCGGTAATGATCTATTTCCGAGCTCATTCGTCTGCGGTAACGTCGGCCTACCTGGACGACATTCTTCAGAGGTACGGCAACGAGTTAATGCTTCAGAACGATGTTCAGAATCTACTTCTATTGCTCCGACGTCTCGGTTTTATAGTAAACGAGGAGAAGTAGGATCTGGTGCCGTCCAAGTCATTCACACATCTGGGAATGAGCTTCGAGACGCACAACAATCTCGTTCGTCTGCCGTTAACCAGAGCGAAATTAGTCAGTTGTTACGCTCGCTATTGTCTGCACGCAGACAAAGTCACGGCGAGAGAATTTATGAGACTGATAGGTCTGTGCGGAGCCGCTGCGGATCTCATTCCGATGGGGCGGTTACGCACGCGTCCTCTCCAAATTTTCTTGACTCAGAATTGGAGTGTGAAAATTCATTCGCTCGACATAGACGTTCTCTTGTCAGATCAAGTGAAACAAGAGATTCAGACTTGGGCAAACATTCAGTGGTTAACTCCGGGAGTTCCGCTGCAGTTGCCGGATCCGAGTTTTACCATTATGACGGATGCCAGTCAAACAGGTTGGGGTGCATCATTGATCCCAATGGATTCGAGATGCCAGGGTCTTTGGGATCCGCAATTCCTGGGCAAGCACATAAACATCAAGGAAATGATGTCAATTTGGCTTGCGTTACATCATTGGATGGACATTATTCACAATGCTCATGTCCAAATCCCATCCGACAATACGACAGTAGTGGCGTATATACGGAATCAGGGAGGCACTCATTCAGTTCCGTTGTTCAATCTAACGGAAAGAATCCTTCTGTTTGCGCTAGAACATCAGGTTCTTCTTTCGGTCCGTCACATACCGGGTCGTCTGAATGTACTAGCAGACTCCCTTTCACGAAAGGGTTGCTTGTTGCCATCGGAGTGGACTCTCAACAAACAAGTATTCAGATTTGCTACCAATGGGAATGGCCAATGATAGATTTATTTGCGACACATCTCAACGATCAGTTGCAGACGTATGTGTCTCCGTGTCCGGATCCAAGAGCATTTGCAGTAGACGCTCTGTCGATCCCTTGGGACGGAATGATAGGATATGCTATCCTCCAGCGCCGTTAATTCAGCAAGTATTGCTAAAGATAAAACAATCTCAATGCAAGATTCTGTTGGTAGCATCTCTGTCTCCACAGAGACCGTGGATAAATCTACTCAGGTGTCTGTTGTGGGACCTACCGTGAAAGCTTCCTCCACGGGAGGATCTTCTTTCGCAGGGGAAATCGCGTCAACTCCATCACAACCCGCAAGGTCTCAGCCTTCACGTTTTTCCGTTGTGCGGTCCTTCTTGCATAGCAAGCACTTTACAGGACGAGCAGTGGACGCGATTTCTAACTGTAGGAAGACCTCCTCTTCGCTAAACTATGCGGCTAAGTGGAAGGTTTTTCGTCGTTGGTGTAGGGATCATTCTGTGGATATTTTTGATCCCTCTATACCAGACATTGCAAACTTTCTAGTATACTTGTTTGACGAAATCAAACTGCAGCCTGTTACTATTAAGGGTTATAGGTCTATGTTATCTGATACCTATGCACATCATGATAGTTTACAAATTGGATCTAATGTCTCTTTATCTAAGTTGGTTAGAAACTTCTCGATAAATAGACCCAGAACTCTTAGGTTAATTCCTAAATGGAATTTAGCTTGGGTTCTTCTTAAACTGAAGGAAAAGCCATTTGAACCTCTTGGGACAGTAGATTTCAAATTCTTATCTTATAAGACAGCTTTTCTCTTAGCTTTCTCTTCTGCTAGAAGAGTCAGTGAGCTTCATGCACTGTCGGTGGATGATTCTCACTATCGTAGTGTCGGGAACACTATCACCTTCACTACTAATGTGGGTTTTTTAGCTAAGAATCAGGCTCCTAATAAATATCCGGAACCTATTGTTATTAAGGCTCTTCCGTCTTCAGACGGGCGTAGGCCTTTACTCTGTCCTGTTAGAGCGTTACGTATCTATAAACAGAGATCTCAGTTTATCAGAAAGGGACGAAAACGTTTCTTTCTGTCTTTGATGCCTAATAGAAGGGACATTTTGGTCCATTCTATTGCTAGATGGATTCAATTAACTATCCGTACTGCTTATGAGAGTTTATCTTCTTCTCAGCAGTCTGTGCTTAAGATTTCGGCTCATGAAGTAAGAGCTCTTGCTACTTCTTGGGCTTACGCTAATAGTATTGCTATTACAGATTTAATGAAGGCTGCTTATTGGTTTCAGCCATCCACATTCACAAATTTTTATCTCAGAAATATTGAGTCCATTTCTGGAGACCTGCATTGTTTAGGTCCGTTATCTGTTGCTCAGAATGTCGTCCACTAAACAGTTGCAACTATAGTTATGCAGGCTTTCTGTTCCGGCAGTGACTCCGTCCGGCTGCCCTCTTCGCTCTGGGCTATTTGACCCAGGGCAAGGGGAAGGGGGGGGGGGGAGGGTGTTCCCTTAGGTCACCTGCTTTATAGTGAAAAGCAAGGGAATGCCTCCTCCGAAGTCAGTATTTCTGAGTCGTTTCCGGGATGGTTTTAAAGTGTAGTATTAATGTTTAAATTCATTCATGTCATATTTTTAAAGTGTAGCTCGGTGTGAAGCATTTGTATATGTCAAGAGTCAAACGGGCGTTAATATACAATCCTCGGACACTTTTAAAAGAATATAAAGAGTCTCAATTCTCTGGACTAACTTTATTTATTGGCTTACTTTAAAAATAATTAGTATAAAGGGTTATACTGGATGTTAATAGAGAACATGAATGTTATTGTGCTCAATTATGAAGGGTATTGTATCTTTCTAATTTAACATAAAATAAGAAAGATACATGTAAAGCCTAATACTCCTTTTCTCCTTGAGGGGTTGCCTCTATATTATATAGTTGAGCTTATTGGATTTTCCTCTATGTCCTAGGCCCTCCAGCCTTTTTACTATTCAGCTAAGTCTGGGTCATTAATGTTAAAAAATTTATAGTAATTTATATATTTTTTATACTTACCAATGACCCAGACAGGGATGGCCCTCCCAGGAGTTGGGAACTCTTACCTCCCCGCTGAGTACATAGCGCTGACCAGGCACTGCCAGTAAGAATGATAATTGGCGCCAATTTCGGAACGTCCTTGACACTGCGCATGCGCAGTAGGGGCGAAGTATGGAGGTCCTATAGGACATGATTTCTTTTGGTTTTGGATGCAAATTTTGGGGATTGGGGGGCAAAATTTGTGTTTGGCCCTGGATTTTTTAGAGTTAGCACCAGCTAAGTCTGGGTCATTGGTAAGTATAAAAAATATATAAATTACTATAAATTTTTTAACTTTTATACCGTGGACACCTGCTCCCCTGCTGGTTTATACACCTTGGACACATCTAATAATAAAAACTAAAAGTGTCAATTTGATTTATTACCAAAACAGCACATCAATACAATAGGAACCCATTTAATCTCATTTTAATAGCACTCAAGTATATTCCCCACCATTGCACATATATTTTTTTCTAGAAGGTTCATATGAATTTCATAACACATTTGTCAACACTTGTTTGGTAGTTGAAATTTTTTACCCAACTAACAAACAACATTGCCATTCAAATTATCCACAAATTTTTGGCTCATTGGACTGTAGCAGGAGAAAATATATTTTTCCAACTTGATAAAGGCCGAGCAGTCGAAAATGTGTAGACAATTTCAATGATAATGTTGTTCATTATATTCTACTCCCCATTGGATAAAAGCCTTAGTAAAATGTATTCGTGAATTAAACGACAGAAATGTGGCTGTTAATGGAACGAGCTCAAAGAGCTTGTTCCACTAAAGCTAACTTTTCTATAATTTCTTTGACAAAAAATTATTTTTCTTCAGCACTAAAATGAACCTTTGTAAAATGTATTTTGTCAAAGAAATGACAAAAATGTGTCTGTTAATGTTTAGAGAATGCATCTGTTGAAGATTTACATTAAAAAGCCTGCTCACTTCAATAAGTTAGTACAGTGAAGCACACTTAATTGGATATCTCTTAATTGTATATCTCTGTTAATTGAATATAATTTTGAAACACAAAACCATTTACCATACCTTCAGTACAAATTTGATCTGTTAATTGCATATGGGTTGTACAGTAAACTCCTGTTAATTGTATATAAATTTTTGTAATATGTCGAAAAAATTACTGTGACATGCACCAAAATCCCCTTATTTATCAACCTTTTTGGCCTCACTACATCCAATACACGCATTTATTCTATTATATCTTATTTGACAGAGCTCTATGAGCTCTGTCAAACAAGATATAATAGAATAAATGCTCAGTTTACCCCAGAACACAGGAAACTGACCCATTCCCTGTTAATTGTATATAACTGTTAATTGAATAATTTTCACTGGCAAAATGGATATTCAATTAAGAGGATTCTACTGTATAACATTTTTGTTAGAAAATGAGCCATATGTCCAAGGTGTATAAACCAGCAGGGGGGAAGGTGTCCATGGTATAAAAATTAACTGAGGGGCAGGTGTCCTGTTAATAAAATTTAGTAGGGGGGGTGGGGGGGGTGGGGGGGGGGGGCGTGCAGGTGTCCTCTTCTGTCAATTTTGACAGAGGGGCAAATATCTGATGGGCAGATGTCAGGGATTCTGTCGTTAAACTCCAATAAATAAATAAATATTTCCTATGAGTACTCATAAGCTATGGTTTTGGAGGCCAAAATTTAAAACAATAACAAAATATGAATGGTAATTGTTGTGAACAGCACTGAGCAGATATGGCCATTAAATTAGGTAGAGGGTAGTTGTCATCAGGTAGTTGCATCTAAGCACTTAATTCTACGAACTGGACTTCAGAAGAAATCAGCGACAGTACTTGTCTTTTTCAAATTTCTCGGATGCCATAGAATTAAGAAAGGACGCTGGTTTTGTTTACATTGGCATGGCGGGGGTTCGAACCCATGCCGAGAGAGTTTCCTTCGGCACCAACCGCCAAGCGAAACTATAATGAACCACACACACCACTGGGCCACCGACAGACCCGTCGGTGGCCAAGTGGTGTGCGTGGTTCATTATAGTTTCGATAGGCAGTTGGTGCCGAAGAAAACTCTCTCGGCGTGGGTTCGAACCCCCGCCATGCCAAAAATTCATTGTTTGTCACTAAAACACAGGTTATGACCCCTCATTGGAATGAGCTCCATGAGGTTGTTCCAATAAGGGGTCATAACCTGTGTTTTTAAGACAGAAAACTAAAAATTTTAATGGTGATTTTTGTGAATAGCACAGGCTGGTTTTGGTTGTTATGTCAGTTAAAGTTAACCCTTTGCCCAAGGTAAACAAAAATCATCATTCCATTTTCATTATTTTTTCAATTTTTGTCTAAAAAATATAGATTATGACCTCTCTTTGGAACAAGCTTGTTAAGCTCGTTCCCATGAGGGGTGATAAGCTATGTTTTTAATGCAAGGAATGAAAAATTTAATTATTCAAGAATTTTGTTTGCAAGAGCGTCTTTTGTCTTAGGTAAAGGGTTAATAAGGGATTAAAACAAAAATCACTATTCAATTTTCATTATTTTGTCATTTTTTTTCTAAAAAAAAACATAACTTATGACCCCTTATTGGAACGTGCTTGTTCCAATGAGGGGTCATGAGCTATGTTTTTGACGCGAGAAATTAAAAATTTAGTTATTCAAGAATTTTGTTTGCAAGTGTCGTCTGCCTTTGGTGTTAGGTTACTTAGGAAAAGGGTTAACCCTTTACCTAACGTAATGGCCAAAACCGGCCAGCGCTATTCTCAAAAATCGCCAATTAATTTTCATTATTTTTTTCATTTTTCGTTCCAACGAGGGGTCATAACCTATGTTTTTGAGACAAAAAATGAAAAAAATTAGTTATTCAAGATTTATTTTTGCAAGTGTTGTCTGCTTTTCATGTTAGGTAAAGGGTTAATAAAGGATTAACGGAATTGCTAATAAACTGTCAAAATGTCATCTACAAATGTTTTATGTTATTGTTTTTAATTCCCCAATATTTTCCAACATTTTTTATTCTGCAATGTACTATATTTCACCTTGCACTGTGCCTTTCACTTTTTGGCCACATCTGACTCAAAAGTTCTGTCATGGTCACGTAGGTCTTTCTGGGTAAGCCTGTTTGAGACAATTCTTTTGGTGACAATATCTCAAGAATAAGAATCTGGGCACATGGGTGTAGATAGCCTTTTTGCCATGGGTGGCAGAGGGGGATGTAGCAAGCCCAAAATTTTCCAACAGACCAATAAAAAATTTTCCAACAATTATCACTTTGGGAAATAAAGTATCTACAATATGGACATGCCAAATGGGATTTTATCGAAAATTAAATCTAAAGACGTAGGTTTTAGCCAAAATATCAATAATATTTATCCAACGTTACCACTGGCCCAGACATAGTTAATACTCAGTTTCTCCCCCTCCCCCCAAAAAAATATTAAGTCAGATAACAAAGATGAAATAGTCCTGTATGACACTCCGTAGATGATGTCTCCACATGCACAGTGGTCCAGGAAATCCCCTACAATCCTGGCAATAACCATTCTTTCATTTCGTCTGTGTGTAAACAATTCTCTGTTTAGTTCTATGCTCTTGGATACATATTCCCATGAAGGATGTTTAGATGCAGGCCTGAAAATAAGCTGTCTGACATTTGCAGAATGAGGTCCCCGGAGGGTGAATTGCTTAGATATCGGCTTCAGACAGTCTTTGTCTAAACTGTTAAAACATTTTCTATCAGAAGATCAAAGTCCTTAACCCTTTATCCAATGGAGACGATATCAAAATTTATTATTTTAAATATAATTTTTTCAAATTTTTCAAAATATTTCAACAGAACCATATCATGTGACCCCTCGTTGGAACGAGCTCGATGAGCTCGTTCCAACGAGGGGTCACATGATATGGCTTTGTTGAAATTTTTTGAAAAATAATATTTTTCAACTGCTAAATTTACATATTACGCGGGCGGATGTGGGCGATTCGTTAGGTAAAGGGTTAACTGATAGAGTTCTGGATGCCCAAATTTGGGCTTTATGATCAAGTGCAGGCTCCACAGATTAAAGTCTCCATATTCTGTGGAGGTGGTTCATATTTTCTTTGAAGTGCAGTTATTTTGTCTACAAGGATTTGCCTTGTAACAATTAATGGGAGAGTGCCAATAGGCACTCTCCCATAAATTGTAACGAGGAAAAGACTCGCGAACAAATTCTGACAATCGAAATAATTTAGCACTCTACCAAAATGAAATTCAGCGTGGGTTCTTTTAAAGTTGCAAGAAGCTCCTTTCAAGCGTTTGAACGGTAAAGCTGAAGAATAGGGGACTTTTCCTTTTATGTAAAAACAACGCATTTTTCTCACCTTTTTTCTACATTTTCCTATTACTAGTCATGTTTTCGATAAAATGTCCAAAAGATATTCACTTTTGACTGAGATTAGAGATAATTTAAACCCTTTTAATGTTACGGTGCCAGAGATTCTTCTGCGTTCTTACCATTTTGAAGTGTGCGTTTACATAAATTTTGTTTTCTCTTTGGTTGGCATTTGTAGGTCTAGGGTCAGTGTAGTGAGGGTTAGGGTTAGCTTACCGGTAAGCTAACCCTAGCCCTCACTACACTGACCCTAGACCATGTCGGGAACAGAACAAACAAGCATACCAAAAACCAATACACAGCGTAGACGCCGAAAAACACAAAAAAAACCATGGAGGAAAGATGAATGTAAATGTCACAAATCGCACAGGTAAAAACAATTGTTGAGCGGTTATAATTGCCAGTAAAAGTGAATATCTTTTGGTCATTTTATCGAAAACATGACTAGCAATATGAAAATACAGAAAAAAGGTGAGAAAAATGTGTTGTTTTTACTTAAATGGAAAAGTCCCCTATTCTTCAGCTTTACCGTTTGTGACATATAAATTGATATTCCTCTTAGTCTTTGCTTCTGGAAGAGTTAGTGAATTGCATGCTTCTTCTCTTGACAATGCTCATTACTATAGTATGGGGAATACCACTCGAATTGGTTTCTTAACCAAGAATCTGACACCAGGCAAACTACTGTCACCTGTTATTATCAATGTCTTACCTCCAGTTATAATGTTAAAACCTTTAGTCCTTTAGTATGTCCAGTATGAGTTCTCTGAACTTATGTAATAAGGTCTAGTTTTATAAGAACAGAAAGAAAAAAATTCTTCCTTTCTCTTGTACCTGGCAGCTGGGACATCTCTGTTCTCTCCATATAGTCCAGGCACATTAGACATAAAAATGAGAAAGTAAGGAAAAAAATCGGAGAAAGCTGATTTTTTTATATGTTTCCGGGACACACATTGCGGATAAAGTGTGAAAAGTCCCCGCGAATCCGAGTTGAGCTTTTTTAGTTATAGCGTTTTTTTGATGAAAAAAAAAATTTAAAAAAAAATTCTACCCATCTCCATATTTCTCATTCTTATTCGCCTTAGTAGGGTGAGAATCATAAATATCATGCTGAATTATATTGAGAATACATATCCCCAACAGAAAATGCCAACTTTGTACCAATCCTCACACTCAATGGTGAAATATTCACGAAAATGTACAAAATTACGAAAAAAAATTTATTGTTTTCATACACACAACGGTACACAATGTCCATTAAATCAAATCTATGACTACTTTGGGAGTTAAATTATATATCAAAAATTGCAGAAAAGCAGTGGCTTTATAATGATATATAACAATAGTCATTTATTCCATAATGAACTGGTGAAACGTGTGAAATATTAACCATACCCCCTGAACTCAAATTCAAACGGCATCGACTTTTTTCATTCAAATACCGTATTATAGCATCATTGTTTCAATTGCCATGTTCGATTAAATCACATAATGTGGTGTTCGCCTACACTCAAGATGCATTGGCATGTAAAGTGTGCACAGGAAAGCTTTGGGTACAATACTACGAGCAAATAGGTCTTCTCCAGTTGTTCTTGAGAGCAGAGCGCACAGGCGACTGGGAACTCCACACATATTGTGTTCGCAATATGATTCCAGTATTTCACGCAGGTGGTCATTTTGCATACGCAAAAAGTTCTCATCTCTATTTGCAGCAGATGAATGAGCTAACAGAAATAATGCAACAGGATGATTTGAAGTTGTTCACTGAGAAAGGTTACTTTACCATAAGGCGCTCAGATAAATTCTGGGACGGGATATATTCTGATCAGACCATAGAGCAGTGTTTAATGAGAATGTTCAAGCTCCCTGGTGGTCTCACACATGGCAGGGGAATAACCGATAGCACTGTTGCGAAATGGGTACATGGACTACCTCTTTGCCTTCCGATATGTAATGCTCTCGAAAATTTTGTTCATGTTCACACTGGTCATGGCGAACAACATCGGGATCTCCGTCAAAGTTCACAATTGACTGATGCCAATGATATCACCAAATTATTGAACTGGCTCAGAGTGCATTCCCCCTTTCAGAATAGAGATCCACTACAATTAGTCTCTATAGCGACCGGGCTTGTGGCCGACGAAACTGTGAACTGTGACCAAGTTCGCAAAATTGGTGAATTTTGCGTATCGAATGTTGTAAGCAAAACGTTCAACAGCATCAAACTACGACGTGTTGACACTGTGAAGTCTTTCGCATCGATGGCAAATAGCATCAAAGTCTGTGGAAGTAAGGTAGTGATTGACCCCACAATTCTGTTCAACCGCATCACATGTGTTATTCAGTCACAAGCAGAGATGGAAGAGTATCTCAAATATGAACTCGCCCCGAAACCACCAGCATTGTTTGATTCTGCTGGAATGAGGAAGACACAGAAAAGCACGCTCAGTAAGATCCTCAAAACATACGGTTCCGAGCAAACTAAAATCCCAGAACATTTTCTGTTTGTTGTAGATGGTGGATTTTTATTGAGGGCAGTTGTATGGCCTAAACAGTCGTCATATAAGGACATATGTACATCATATTCCAATTATCTAGTGAGACATTTTGGGGCGAACGTCGTGGTTGTTTTTGATGGTTATGCTTGTACAATGTCGACAAAGGGCATGGAACAAGCCCGTAGATCTAAAGACAGGTATTCCATTGATATCAATATCTCACCCGAGTTACCAGCCACCACACCCCAATCCGATTTCCTTGCAAATGCCAAGAACAAAACCCAACTGATCGATCTTCTAATGCAGGAGCTATCTGCTATCAATATTCAGTCCAAGCAGGCCGAGGCTGATGCTGATGTACTGATAGCCGAAACTGCACTTGACATCGCTCAAGATGACAACAATGTTGTCGTTGTGGGAACAGACACAGACTTGTTAGTCATTCTTACCTCTCGAGTTCAACCGGGATGTAATATTCACATGATGTATTCCATTATCCCAAACTAACTAGTTTCAGTTAGTGAAATAGCAACCAAAATGGGTGACCGTAGAAGCAACCTCCTTGTAGCACATTCTATAAGTGGTTGTGACACTACTTCTGCACTCTTTCGAGTTGGTAAGAAGAAAGTATTCAGTACAATTGTCTCCGATGTTACTAGCGACTCACAACAGTATGTCAACACAATTTTGGCGGATGACAGTACTCCAAGTGCAGTAGCCGCTGCCGGGGAACAACTTCTCCTGATCTTATACGGGAGTAAAACTGTTTCCTCTCACGACCAATATAGATATGTCACTTACAAGCGTTATGTAGCAAAATCTAAACTTAATAAACCCATCGACCTAGCCTCACTCCCACCAAGCAGCGATGCTGCACGACAACATGTCTACAGATGTTATCTCCAGGTCCAACAATGGCTGGGCACTTCGCTTCCTCCGACGGATTGGGGGTGGTCGCTAGACAATGGACTTCTTGTACCGACTGCAGCCACAAAGCCATGTGCCCCCGATAACCTACTGAATCTGATCAGTAGGGGTTGCAAGAGTGCTTGTACAAAAAGGTGTGGGTGTAAGAAGGCAGGACTCTCTTGCTCAGGTTTGTGTAATTGCAGTTCGGATTCTTGTAACAACCACAGAAACACTGTCCTGTCGGAAATTTCTGAGTTCGATGAATAATATGTATATGTCATTTCTGTATATAGCGTTGATAATAGTCAATGTAACTTAATCCATGTTGATTGATTTGTACATTCTGTAAATATTATTTATTGATTTTTGTACATTCTGTAAATATTATTTATTGATTTTTGTACATTCTGTAAATATTATTTATTGATCTAATGCTGCCAGACACAGACGTGTCTGTTCGGTCCCAAGCCCGAAAATAGTTGAGTTCTCATGCTGACGAATTTTATGCCAAAAGGGGAACTCGGCCAGAAGCAGAGGGGGTCTTCCATAATGTCTATTTTGTAAGCAATGATAAAAGTCTTCAAATGGTGGTGGATTTTTTATCGTCTGTCCAACTAACATCCTGTTCTGTACTACGACCCTTTGGGCAAATCCGTTAGGAAAATCGTCATTTTTTGCGTAAATCCGATACTTTTTTGTGAATTTTCAATAATTTTTCGCAGAAATTGTCACAGAATGCACATTTTCCTCTAGGTAAATGTATATTAGACATTATGTAGCTCGAAATACGCGTAAACAAAAAATACAGTTGGATCAATTCGAGGTCACAAAGTTCGTGCGATTTTTTTTTATTTTTTTCAAACGCGTTTTCGAAAAAAGGCTGTAGAAAAAAAAGCTCAACTGGGATTTTAGGGGACTTTTGTCTAATCGTTCAGTGACATGTACTCGACATTCCCTGAAAAAATCAGCTTTCTCCGATTTTTTCCCTAGTGAAACCTAATGTTCTTGGTCTAATATTGAGATGGATTGAGATAGCAGGGTGAATAAAATCTCAGCTCATGAGGTTAGAGCCTTATCCTTCTCATGGGTTTACTCGAATTCAGTGGCATTGTCTGATATTACCGTACTGACCTGTGTCAAAGCCCATAATCGTGTGGCAAGGAGTCCTACCCATGCCAAAACCCATTCCCCAAGTTTTTAGTTGGATGAGTCATATTCTGGGGCAGTGAAATGAAAATAGGTGACTTACTGCAACATTCTACTTTCCGAATCCAGGGATGCAAGCTTTCTGTTTTTTGCCTGATTTTCAGGTTATCATTCCATCCTGGCATCCATTTTTTTTCCGGATTTTTGCCTTTCTGTCAGTGAAATGGGTTTCCATTTTTTTCTTTTCATTCTTGCATCTGGTTTTTTTGCATTTTTGAACTGGCTGTCAGTGAAATGTCCATTTAATTGTCAAGTATTCTTATTTTTGCTCCCCCCCCCCCCCCCCCCCCCCCCCCCCCCCCAGTTGGAAATAGATCTGTTTTGCCAAGAGTTGGGTTCCCAAAAATTAATGTAGCCACATGGTTTCCACTTTCTCAGGTACATGTGTACAAAATACGGTCAAAATCAAATGGATCTTCTGTTATAACAATCAGTGTTTTGAATCGCAATTCGTCGATATATATAAAGATGTACATGGAGAGTTTTTCTTGCACATGAAGAAAATAAAAGAAAAGAGGAAAGTTTTGTGCAGATATTGTGGTAATTATGTTAAATACAGCTCTGCATGAAAGAAAGTATTCCATTGTAATTCTAAGTTGGAAGAGCACAAAATTGACAGGAAAACTTGTTTTGAAAACCAGTCACTTCCATGTGTGTTCTCAAATACAAAGCAATTGGAAGAAGAAACTTTGCCTGACAATAACTTTGTGAGTGTGTCAATGTGCTAGTATCAACTGGAAACAGTCTCACTTTACCAAAATTATAACCTAAAAGTTGTATTTTTTCATTGATATATCCCCGCAATTCTTACCTCATGATAGCTCCAAATACGTTCTCAGAGCTTACAATATTCACAATTTTCTCGAGGGAAGTCCCCCAAACCCCAAATTTAGCCCGCTCTCATATTCTTTCCCTCCTCAGCCATTGGCCAAGGGTTTCAGTTTTTTTCCCCCAACATCTACTTTCATCCCTGCAAATCAGTACTGGATATTGGAGTTTTTATTTTTTGAGGGATTTTTTTTTTCTTTTATTTGATAAACTTTGTAAATAAAAAATATATACCTTTACTTTGCTCATTTATTCCTGTGTTACTGAATGGCGACGTAAATCCATTTTATTTAATACAGGACGTTTTCCAGTAAATGTCAAGCTAAATACTTCACAAGTAGGCCGAGAGGTATGAAGGCGGCTTACTGGTCTATAGAGATTATTACCATTATGTGGATGTACAAAATATGTATCCGAGTCGAGCTCCGGGTTCTAAGGGCAGATCACGACGAGTCGTGATCTACCCTTAGAACCCAGAGCGAGACTCGGATACATATTTTGTACATCCACATAATGGTAATAATCATTTTATCTTAATATATTGGTGATAAGTCAATAATGTAGACGTATATATAACGAACTATTTATTCGTACGGATGAACAAAAAGAAAAAAATGGAACTCACACGGAAGAAGCATGCTTGTATCCGACCCCCTGATACAAACATCTGTATCATGGGGTAGGATACTCGACAGCTGCGGAGTTAATACAGACAAAATACATGTTGATTGTAAAATAAAAACCGTTTACATTCACCACTTTTTACCTTTGAAATCTGGAATCTGTGGCAGGGAATCTAAGATCTGTAGTGCAAAATTGTTTTACCTTAATCAGAGTACATTTTGTGTGTGACATTTGACATTCACTGTAGCTCCGCTCCTTTCTGTTTTGAGAGAAAATTGTTCTAACAAAACATAGTGGGGGAGGGGAGGGTAAGCTGAATTCCATAATTTTCTCATATGTTTATGGAGCTTATCCTTCACATGGTATGTGAGGGTCTACAGTGAATGCCAATAGTTAGTGTTTGTACATTTGTATAGTTTTAGGACTCATTCCATACAATACCTTGTGATTTGTTTTCTTAACTGATAGAGTGCTAAGCTTTTTGGGTTGTAAAAATTTTGTTCACATGTTATTGCCTTGGTACGATTTATGGGAGAGGGCCCACAGGCACTCTCCCATAAATTGTAACAGGGCAAATCCACCCAGAGTCCCAGACTAAATAATATCACATCAAAAATTAATTGAAGCACATCCTCAGAATATGAAGCCTTTAAGCTGTGGTACCAACTTCAGGATAAAGCCCAAAAATGGGCTTCCAGCACTCTACCAGTTAACATAAGTCATCTTATTTATATTACCTCCAGGCACATTTATATATTGGTTCCCTAAACCTAAATTAGAATTTGGTTGGCATTATTAGAGGTAATGTACGTCACTCCAGGGTTTTTTTTTAGTTTCATTAGTGTTTAAGGTCACATACTTATGCACAATGGCTAATCATGACCGTGACAGTTTTATGGGTGGAGGAAGCCAGAGTACCCAGAGAGAACCACCGAGCAACGACGAGCAGCTGCCAGCTCCCCAACATCGTAACTCCGCACTGCAGCACAGACAGTCTTAGATTGGTTGAAGACATGCGCACTATCGACGTGCAGTACGCCTTAGTACACAGCGTCATCGTGCCTCCATGCTGTCAGTTGGGGTTAAGTGCCTTGCCCAAGGACAAAACGTGGGAGTCCGAATCGATCGCTCAGACGGTCACCCATCCGAGGACTAACCGGGCTTCACGTTGCTTAACTTGATATGATGAGAACCGGTTACCGTAATGCCACTATGCCCCCCTCACTCCAGGATAGGATTCTTGTATCCTGTATAGTCTCTACATTTGTTAATCCTTTATCCAAAGTAACAGACAAAACCGGCCATCAATATTCACAAAAATTACCATTAAATTTTCATCGTTTTTAAGAATTTTATCTTAAAAACATAGCTTATGAGCCCCGAGCTCAATGAGCTAAACTAAAACTAAAAAAAAAATTTGTTTTTCAAGAATTTTGTTTGCAAGTGTCATCTGCTTTTCATGTTTGGTAAAGGGGTAAATAGTTAGTTGACTGGTAGAGTCCTAAATTATATTTGGCCATCAAAATTTGTTCACATGTTTTTGTCTTGTTACAATTTATAGGAGACTGCCTGCCCAGGCAAATGCTAATAGACTAAATAATATCACATCAAACATATGAGCTCAGCCACTGAATTTGAAGCTTTTAAGTTGCAGTACCTGCACTTCAGAATAATGCCCAAATATGGGCATCCAGCACTCTATCGGTTAATTTAATATTGGCAGATGTAGACTGCTGTTCATTATTGTCTCTAATCTCTTTTAGTCAGGGTTCATACAGGTTATGGAAAGGTATGGAAAGTCTTGGAAAACAGTAAATTGATTTTCCAGGAAAAGCATGGAAAATTGGAGTGTGTTTTAGAAAAGTTACGGAAAACGAACATATATGTGTAACATTGTTATTTCTCCTGTCTAATGGGACCATTCAAAAATCATTGTACTCCCAATTTTAAGAGTCCACCAAGAATCGCTATTTGAGTCATTGGGTTGGGTCTTCTAAACCATTAAAGACCTGGTGGTGTGTGTACATTTTTGCCACACTGAGAAAGTACATATGGTGGCCTTGCAGTTGTTTCTAGGCAAGTCTTGGTTGCTTGTACAGGCAGCCAAGACTTGCCTAGAAACAACTGCCAAGGTACTTAGAATGTAATTTAAAAGCTTTCCTAAAGTCTCAATATTCGAGCCTCGGTTTTATTGCAGTACAAAGTAATCAAAGTTGGAATAGGGCCCTGTTGGGTTAAAAGAAATGTCAAGGAGTGCGGAGGGGAGGAAAAAATATAATTATATGTTGAGTTACATTTAACCCTTTACACAATGCAGACGATATCAAAATTTATTATTTTAAATATCATTTTTTCAAATTTTTCAAAAAATTTCAACAAAACCATATCATGTGACCCCTCGTTGGAACGAGCTCGACGAGCTCGTTCCAACGAGGGGTCACATGATATGGTTTTGTTGAAATTGTTTGAAAAAAATAATATTTTTTCAACTGCTGAATTTGCATATTACGCGGGCGGATGTGGCCGATTCGTTGGGTAAAGGGTTAACCTTCAGGATTATGGAAATTTGATGTCAGGGCTGTGGAAAAGTTATAGAAAATTGCCTAGTCTGTATGAACCCTGTTTGGAGCCTCTTCTTCCTGGAGTTACTTGCCTGCTTTCAACTTTATCCTAAGTCCTGTTATGACCCTCCATCCTGTTATTTATTCAGCTATGTCTAAGTGATCTATGCCAGTGGTGATGGTGGATAAATATTTGAAGTTTAAAATAATCTCTCTTTTTATCATGCCTGCCACTGGCCCAGACAGAAGTACCTTCATGTGAGTTGTTCATTCTCACCTCCCCAGCATTTAACTGTTAACACACAGCAGGCACTACAAAAGAATGCTTGTTGGTAAGATTGGAGGAAACTTCCTGGGCCTCTGTAATGCATGTCATCTATGGAATGCCATACAGGAGTCTTTCTTTTTTTATTTGGCTTAATTTGGGGGGTTTGGGGCGGGGTTCAAAATTGAGTGTTTGACCAGAATTCTGCTAAATTGAGTATCAGCTAAGTCTGGGATGGTTTGTAGGTATGATAAATATGGAAATTATTTTAAATTTCCAATTTTTCTTCCATTTTGCATACTTTTTCAAAGAATTGAGAAAAGGCCTAAGCGTTTTCTTACACCACTGCTTGGCCATAACTTCAAGGGCCAGTTTTACCCCCTCCCTAATTACTTGAAAAAGTTGACCATCTCTACCTTCTACCTTTGTACAAAATGGCTGCTGGTGGCCATCTTGAATTTCGGACCAGACCCCAAAACACTCGTTCTCGTCTCACGGTGATAAAGATATCCAAGAAGTTTCGAAAAGATCGGTTCATAAATACGGCCTCTAGCCTGAGTCGTATTGGCATTTGCAGTTACAGTGCTGAAAGTAACACTAAATAGATCAAAGTTAGTCCAATTGGCATAATTTATGCACGAGAAAAAAACCTGTATTATATGTGATGTATCCCATGGTACTAAACATTCACACAAAAAATTATACAAATCATCGCTTTCATATGGAAGTTCTGCGCAAAAATCTGATTGCACCAAATTTTCTACAAAATGGCTGCCAGCGGCCATCTTGAATCTCAGACTGGATCCCAAAACACTTGTTCTCGTCCCACAGTGATAACAAAGGTACCCAAGATGTTTTGTAAAGATCGGTTCATAAATACGGCCTCTAGCCCGAGCTGTGTTGCCTGTGCGATGGACGGACGACGGGCCATGACAATACCTCAAATTTGGCTTTGCCAAAGATGAGCTAAAAATGAAAAATAAAATAAAAAACTGTCCGCCCACCCACATGCAATTTTATAAAAAAATGGCCTGAGAAACAGAAATCTACTTTATGAGGCCTTATCAATTTCTGAATTTCATTCTTTTGATGCTATGTACTTGTCATCCTTTACCTTGAAATTGGTGATCGTCTGAGCGATCAATTCGGACTCCCACGTTGTGTCCTTGGGCAAGGCACTTAACCCCGATTGTCCACATGGGTGCACGATGACGCTGTGTACTAAGGCGTACTGCCCGTCGATGGTACGCATGTCTTCAACCAATCTAACCCTGTCCCTGCTGCAGTGCGAAGTTATGATGTTGGGGAGCTGGCAGCTGCTTGTCTTTGCTTGGTGGTTCTCTCCGGTTACTCCAGCTTCCTCCAACCATAAAACGTCATGGTCATGATTAGCCATTTTGCAGAAATATGTGACCGTAAACACCAATAAATAAATAAATAAATAACCTTGAAATTGAACCAAGCCATACTTTTGTCACGAGTATCACATGCGAATCTGTGAATCTTGGAAGCAGCATTGTGGTATAAAAAAATTGGGGCTGCATAGAGTATTCCAGAACACTTAAGCATGAGCTTGAGTACACAAAAGTATGTTACTATGAAAACATCAACATCTACCCGCTATTAATTATTATTAACTCTTTACATGCTGCTGACGATATTCCTGCCAGCACAGGGTTTCTCTTGTCTCTGAAATAAATAAAACTTGTGCGTATTTAATCATATTGACTCCCTGTAAAACAAGCTATTAATTGAAAATAGAATAAGTTTTCATTTTTGGACTTCACTAAAACAAAACCAATGAGGGGTCTTAAGGTGAGTTTGAATGTTTTTGTGTCGCCGCCCCACGAAGTGGGGAGAGACATATAGGGATTACTTTTGTCGTCTTGCGTCGTCCTCCGCGTCACACTTTCTCTTATCCGCCACTCCTCTTTAACCTATGAATGGATTTTGATGAAACTTTCAGTGATTCTGTATCACATAATGGCAATGTGCACCTCCTATTTTATTTTTTGATCCACTGTATTTTTTCCAGAGTTATGCCCCTTTTCCACTTAGAATTCTGTCTGAAATATTTAAATATAGTGCAGGCGACACACGTCTTCCATGGAAGACTCACATCCAAGTTTGAGTATACTACTGACTGGTTTTGGCCATTACTTTGGGTAAAGAGTTGATTTGATCAAATTTACACTAAGGCTGTACAGTGCACAGGGTTAGTCACTCAGTTAATAATGAACATTTTTCATAACCAGAAAGTGTGACTAACCCTGTGCAATGCACAGGGTTAGTTTCACTTTCTGGTTATAAAAATTGGTAACTGTCATATAACACACTACATGAAAATATACACTGATGTAAAATGCACAGGGTTGGTTGTTTATTTACTTGTTACATAGGGTGCGGGATTTCAAGGAACTAATAGAAATACTTATACTGGATTGTGGAAAAAGTGAATTCCAAAAATGAAAACATATTCTATTTTCAATTAATTGCTTGTTGTAAATGGAATGGATTTTTTCACCAGTGATTTCTTGTGTTACGTTTAGATTAATTTTTCATCAAATATAGTCATGGCTGCTAAAAATCTCTGGAAAATATTCAGCAGGTAAAGAGTTAATATCTCCCCAGGTCATGATTCAGTGAGAAAAAAGTGTTCAATATTATAGTGAGCAGCAAGACAATTCAATCCATAAAAATAATTTTATTATTTATTTATTTATTTATTGGTGTTTAAGGTCACATATTTCTGCACAATGGCTAACCATGACCGTGACATTTTTACGGGTGGAGGAAGCCGGAGTACCCGGAGAGAACTACCGAGCAACTGCGAGCAACTGTCAGCTCCCCAACATACCAACTCCACACAAGCAGGGTTAGCATTGGTTGAAGACAGGTGCACCATCAACGTGCAGTACGCCTTAGTACACAGCGTCACCGTGCCCCCACATGGGCAATGGGGGTGAAGTGTCTTGCCCAAGGACACAACGCGGTTGCCGCAGGTGAGATTCGAACCGAGGACCTCTCGGCTTGCAGCCTGCACCTCTACCACTGAGCCACCGCGCCCCCATAAAAATCAATTAAAAACAGATTGAATTCAAACAAAACAGTTTCAGGACATGGAGAGTGTTTAACCCTTTCCCTAACATGAAAAGCAGACGACACTTGCAAATAAAATTCTTGAATAACTAATTTTTTTCATTTTTTGTCTCAAAAACATAGGTTATGACCCCTCATTGGAACGAGCTCGTTCAAAAGAGGGGTCATAACCTATGTTTTTGAGATAAAAAATGAAAAAAATAATGAAAATTAATTGGCGATTTTTGTGAATAGCCCTGGCCGGTTTTGGCCGTTACGTTGGGTAAAGGGTTAAAGAAATTTCCTCATATTGCACTGAGTTAAAATTTGGGCTACCATAGGGAGCCCAAATATTAACCCAGACACCAGATTTGAATAAACTTGAATCGGACACCCTGATCGGTTGTTCTGGAGAAAATTCTTTTTTTTTTTTTAAATATTTGCATATTATGCTGACTCAACATCGGTTCAGAAAATAGAAATTTGGGGTGGGTTCAAAAATCTTGCCCTTCCCATTACAAAGGCAAATATTGCTCCACGAACTTCATTTGAACAAATTTGATTCTACACCTCAAAAGGAAGCTCCATACCAAATATTAAGTCATTGTACCCACTGTTTCATGAGAAGATTTTTAAAAATTTGGGAGGATTTTCTCCCCACCCCTCCCTTTGGGGCTAGGCAAATTGATTTGAAAAAAAAAACCCTACAAAATGCAATGTCAGAACAAGCAATAACCTCAAATTTAATCAAAATTGATTCATCGGTTTAGGAGGGGCAGGTGCAAACACCTTGTTCATGGACTACGGATGGTGAATGATCACTATAGCTCATCCTGACTTTCAGTCAGGTGAGCTAAAAAAACAAAAACCAATTCCCAGCAAAATTAATTTCTTCCCCCCACTCCTGTATTTTGACCCAAACATCAGCCTCTCTTCTTAGATTTGGTTTGTGCAATTTTTCTGCATGTACCTTTAATCCCATTTACATGTACATGTATATAAAAAATGTTTACCAGTAAATTTTGTACCCCTGCCTATTTTTGACAAAACTTCAGGTGCGGTGCCCTACCCCCATCCCATCCCCCTCTCTATGCAGCTGGATTAATAAATTATGCATTACAAAATTATCCGTTGAAACTTTGGTGGGGGAAATGGGTTTCCACTTCTGTATCGATGCTATTGGATTAATACATCATTACGTGTGTTTTGTTTGACAAGGAGTTTATTCAAGTTGTCACTTTCAATAAAAAAATTCGGAACATAAATTACTTCTTTTCTCCATTACTGCTACATCTTATTCCTGTGCTTGCATGTTTCTTTTTAGTATGGTCAAAATAGATTTAGGGAGAGAAAAAGATGAGGTAACCAGGCACATGAGAGACATCTGCTGTCCAAATTGTCCATTTTCTGATATTGGGCTGCAAAAGTTACCATTTCTTCATATGCTGTGCAAAATGAATTATTTATTTAATTATTGGAGTTTAACGGCACTTTCAACAGTCGGGTCACCTCATGTCGGACAGTTTTACGAGTGGAGGAAGCCAGAGTACCCTGGGAGGACCACCGAGCAACTGTCAGACTCCCCAACGTACTAACTCCACAAAAGCAGGGTTAGCATTGGTTGAAGACAGGTGCACTATCAACATGCAGTATGCCTTGGTACACAGTGCCACTGTGCCCCCCAGGTGGGCAATCAGGATTAACCCTTTACCCAATGCAGACGATATCAAGATTTATTATTTTAAATATCATTTTTTCAATTTTTTAAAAAGAATTTCAACAAAACCATATCATGTGACCACTCGTTGGAACGAGCTCGACATGGTTTTGTTGAAAACTTTTTTAAAATAATATTTTTTCAACTGCTGAATTTGCATATCACGCAGACGGATGTGGCCAATTCGTTGGGTAAAAGGTTAAGTGCCTAGCCCAAGGATACAACACAGTTACCCCTGGTGGTGATTGAACCGTGGACCTTTCGGGTTGACATCCCCAATTCCATAACCACACAACCATCGCGCTACCTTTGTGTATTTATACTACGATTCAACTTGAATTAACCCTTTCAACACTGGGGCCCTGGAAGGTATAATAAGTATGCCTTAGTATACATCACCACCGTGCCCCCACGTGGGCAATCGGGATAAAGTGCCTTGCCCAAGGTCACAACACAGTTACCGCAGGTGGGGATCAAACTGTAGACCTTTCAGTTTGAAGTCCAATGCCAGTAACCACTGAGCCACCACGCTCCTGCAAAGATGCCATGAAGGCTAACTACGACCCTCATTATTATTTGGTGGTGTCCACATTCTAGGAGTGTGGGGCCGCGATGGCGTTGTGGTAACTGGTTATCGTCGATCTCGGTTTGGAGTTCAATGCCATAACCACTGAGCCACTGCAAAACAAAATGAAAGTGTCAATGACACTGTAGCTCAACTTGACAAACTTGAACTTGGTAAGTAAAAATGAAATGGCAAAATTGAAGATCATTGGGACCAATGTCAGTTTTTTTGCCAGTGGCAACATTTTTTGACAGAAACCGAAGAAAATCGATAGCTCCCATCTAGAGGCCTCCCCAAACAAGCATGCCAGGTTTCAAAGCAATCCGATCATAAATGTGCCCTGTAGGGTGTACAAAAGGGAAATATTGTGGTCTGACTAGACTAAATTCTAAGAACGTTGGCCGTGGCAACATTTTTTGACGGAAATGGAAGAAAATCGATAGCTCCCATCTAGAGGTCACCGTAAATAAGCATACCAGGTTTAAAAGCAATCTAATCATAAATGAGCCCTGTAGGGTGAGCCAAAGGGAAATATTGTGGTCTGACTAAGTTCTAAGAATGTTGGCTGCGGCAATATTTTTTGATGGAAATAGACGAAAATCGATAGCTCCCATCTAGAGGTTTCCCCAAACAAGCATACCAGGTTTCAAAGCAATCTGATCATAAATGGGCCCTGTAGGGTGTGCCAAAGGGAAATATTGAGGTCTGACTGAACTAAGTTCTACGAACATTGGCCACGGCAACATTTTTTGCCGGAAATTGAAGAAAATCGATAGCTCCCATCTAGAGGTCATCCTAAATAAGCATACCAGGTTTCAAAGCAATCAAATCATAAATGTGCCCTGTAGGGTGTGCCAAAGGGAAATATTGAGGTCTGACTGAACTAAGTTCTAAGAACGTTGGCCGCGGCAACATTTTTTGACAGAAATTGAAGAAAATCGATAGCTCCCATCTAGAGGTCACCCCAAACAAGCATGCCAGGTTTCAAAGCAATCCGATCATAAATGTACCCTGTAGGGTGTGCCAAAGGGAAATATTGAGTCTTCTGACTAAACTAAGTTCTAAGGACGTTGGCCGCGGCAACATTTTTTGACAGAAATTGAAGAAAATCGATAGCTCCCATCTAGAGGTCTCCCCAAACAAGTATACCAGGTTTCAAAGCAATCTGATCGTAAATGTACCCTGTAGGGTGTGCCAAAGGGAAATATTGAGGTCTGACTAAACTAAGTTCTACGAACGTTGGCCGTGGCAACATTTTTTGCCGGAAATTGAAGAAAATCGATAGCTCCCATCTAGAGGTCACCCTAAATAAGCGTATCAGGTTTCAAAGCAAGCAAATCATAAATGTGCCCTGTAGGGTGTGCCAAAGGGAAATATTGTGGTTTGACTAAACTAAGTTCTAAGAACGTTGGCCGCAGCAACATTTTTTGACGGAAATTGAAGAAAATCGATAGCTCCCATCTAGAGGTCACCCCAAACAAGCATAAGAAGTTTCAAAGTAATCTGATCATAAATGCGACCTGTGAGGTGTGCCAAAGGAAATTGTGGACGTACGTACTAACGTACGTACGCCGACGGACGAGAAGTGATGGCAATAGCTCAGCTTGACTTTGTCAAGTTGAGCTAATGAATAAAATTATATAAAGATTGAGCATCTCAATGGGACACCAGTCACCCAAATCTCTGGGGGGTTTCTGCCATGACAACACACCATTTCACCAGTCCTGGTTTGAGAAGATTTTATCATTTCTTTGTCAATCCTTTAGTGGTTTATTAGAAAGAAAATAGTACTAAATTCTCTTCCCAGGTTCAGGGTTCAAACCCTGAACCTATAAAACAGCACAGAGATCTTAGAAATGTTACCAGGTTACTGGCAAAGAAAAACAAAATCAACTGAGAATAGTACTTTTTAATAAAAACATCAACAGCAAAATGATAAGCTCATTCTATTTCATTTAGCACTACAAATGGAAAAACATGATTAAAGCTTTTAACAAAAGACATGAGAAACTTTGATACTAATGAAAAATGATATTTGCATTTTCTTCTTCCTTTTCACCAGTTCTAATTTGGGAACTGGTCTCAATAAAACGAGACTCCATTTACCTAAATTACCTTGCATATATTGTCTTGTGAAACTCATCAAAAAATCATTTTGCTATGCTGATGAGTTTCTCCATCACATGACCAAACTTATTAATAATAATGTTTCCATTAGTACTCAAACGACTAGTCGATGTCGACTCTGGGCAAACCAGTAGTCGACTCTCAGTTGTGCAGTCGACTAGTCGGAGTTCAAACTTTTAGGTAAATAGTATCCCTTCTGTGCCACTCTCAGACAGTTTGAACAGCAATATTGGGCAGTCAATCGAATTGTAGTGACAGTAGTTTGTTTTAACTGGTACTAGTAGAGTGCACAATTATTTTGGGCTATCAGGATATGTTATTAATTTGCCTTGTTGCAATTTATGGGAGAGTGCCAATAGGCACTCTCCCATAAATCGCAACAAGGCAAATTAAATAAGACTATATAATTTCACTCTTAGCATAATTAGAAACATATTAACAGAATAATGTTCCAGTAAGTTGCTGTATATGAATGCCCAAGTGAATCCAAATTTGGAACTTCAGCACCTACCGGAACACCAGCACTGTTATAAGGAGACATGTTATCACCAATGACTAGTCGAAGTCGACTTGACTTTTGGGTATTGCCTAGTCGACTTTGGAATTCACTAGTCGTTTGAGCACTAGTTTCGATATAAGGTAAAGTCAAAATTACCTAAAATGGAACAAATATAATATGGCAATTTTCTTTCTATAGCCAGTCCCCAAAACTGCAAAAATGTCTTTCAGTTACATCAATCAATATGTTTCTGAACTCTTTATCCAACATTAACAGTCATATCTGGGTGGCACTGTTCACAAATATCGCAATTTCAATTTTAGAAGTTTGCCAAACATGTTCCAATCAGGCCTGAAAATAAGCAGTCTGACATTTGCAGAATGAGATCCCCAGAGGGTGAATTTGAAGATGCTATCCCACACACTGGACCAATTTATCCTCTGGGTACCTCTTTCTGTTTAGTTTTGAGACCCTGATTCAGACTGAGGTTCACAGAGAATAAAATTAGTGATGCTACCCTGCTGTGCAGGGTAGCATCACTAAATTCACCCTCTGAGGACCTCGTTTTGCAGATGACAGTCTGCTTATTTTCTGGCTTGGTTCCAATTAGGGGTCATCAGCCATCTTTTGAAGTAAAGGGAAAAAAGATGGAAATTCAATTAAAATTTGTTTGGAGAGCACCGTCTGCTATTCAGGTTGGGTAAAGTGTTACGATAACCTTCTCTTCGGCCATAAAAACATAAATACTTGGGTTATCATCAGATTTTGTTTTTCAAACTTGGGGTGGGGGGGGGGGGGGGGGGGTGAGGGAGGATTTTATTTTTTAATTATTTTCAGGGATCAAGGCCTGACCAAGAAAAGTCCCTCCATGTATGCATATATGTGTGCAATAACCCTTTACCCAACACAGATGATATCAAAATTTATTATTTTAAATATCATTTTTTTTAAATTTTTCATAAACAAAACCACATCATGTGACCCCTTATTGGAACGAGCTCGTTCCAAAGAGGGGTCACGATATGTTTTTGTTGAATTTAAAAAAAAAATAAGATTTTTTCAGCTGCTGAATTTGCATATTATGCGGGCGGATGTGGTCAATTCATTGGGTAAATGGTTAAACTAACTCCATTGCTGTTCACAAAAATTGCCATTTAATTTTTATTTTGGCTCCAAAACCCCGCTTATGACCCCTTCACTGGAATAAGCTTACTGAGCTTGTTCTATTAGGGGCTCAAAAGCTAGGTTTTGGAGACAACATTTTTTCATTCATTCAATAACACTTTCTTTTTACAAGTATCGTCTGATAGTCGAGTTAGTAAAAGGATAAAATAAAATCCTTTTTCTTTCCAACTTGCACTTCAGATAAAATAAGATCAGCAATATATGCCTTGCCTTGAAACAAAGACACTGATTGCAGAGAGTCCAGTGTGTAAACTGAAACCTAAAAACCTTGGTCTCAATAAAAATTTCACATAATTCAATACATTAAATTTACAATCACTGATTGTATATTTAACTGTAAACTTGGTTGTGGTATAATACATTACAGACTTTGATTCTTTTACTTTCAACATGCCTGAATTAAATACAGTGATTAAACGAAGCTTAGCAATCGCATCTGACATCGGGCCATTTTAAGTCATCAGTTGACCATCAATTTCCCCGTGGGAACCCCGGGAAGTAAGCAGCACTTGTTTACTGTGGTAAACCAGTTCTGCTTTACTAGTAAAATAGGACCCAGTCACCAATGCTTGGGGTGAAAGTCCTCTAAAATGGGCAACATGTTGATCAACGATTGACTAAACTTGACTTCATCTCCATGTTGTGTCCCGATTAGCCATGGTGCATAAATATGTGGCGTTAACCACCAACAAACACTGACCATCAGTAGAGGTGTTTAACCCTTTACCTAATGTAACGGCCAAAACCGGCCAGCGCTATTCTCAAAAATTGCCTATTAATTTTCATTTTTTTTTCATTTTTTGTCTCAAAAACATAGGTTATGACCCCTCGTTGGAACGAGCTCGTTCCAACGAGGGGTCATAACCTATGTTTTTGAGACAAAAAATGAAAAAAATTAGTTATTCAAGAATTATTTTTGCAAGTGTCGTCTGCTTTTCATGTTAGGTAAAGGGTTAAACATCGGTCCATGCCGATGGTAACATGGAACACCACTGGATCAGAATTACAATCTCATACAAGCAGTAACTAACTTAAGTTGTCACAATGATTAGCAGGAATAAAGATTGGCCTGATCTTCCCTTGATTGCTGCTCATGCCACACATGCCACGTGTTGTGTGATGGCTCAATAAAATGCGACATCAGCAGAAACAAGTTAACATCGCAGCGTCTTTAATCGTTGATCAAAGGTACTGTTCTGTTAATTTGTTTCCACTGATGTCGTACTTTTATTTTAATACACACACTGACATACTTTTGAGGTTGAACAAACCAATCAACCTGACTGTACTGTAAAATTAATCCTGTTCTATGCATTCTTAAACATACTACTCCTTTTGGTTGTTACTATCTGACAGCGGCACTCACAATTGGCAGATTGTGTGCTCAACTGATTGGCAAGCAGATGATGGTCGCAAATCCTTATCTGTTAATCACTAATTAAATATTAGCAGAAAATACTATTGGGGTGGGGGTGTATGTGTGTGTGTTTGAATCATCAGGCATGACATGAAGCATCACCCGACCCATGTAATGGTGAGTTTGGGTTGAGACCAAGAGGAAGAAATATGGGCCACCATACTGAAGCAGGCAACTCCTAGCCACAAAGCTACGGAGACATCACCAGCCATTTACTTCCTTCAGGTATAGCCAGCCAGTTTACAAAGACTTGAAATTTCCTGCAGTGTCCCATTCCCATGTCCTCACAACAACCACCATTATCTGAAATTTTGCTGAACCCAGTTTCCAGATCATACATATATACATATATCCATCAAATATGTTACACCAACCCTTTCCTAACATGATTTTCAGGGGTTATAACTTGGTTAGTTTCATATCAGCAGAGATATCAGCCTGAGGTAACTTCATATCAGCTGAAGGCTGATGTGAAGTTAGCTTGGGCTGATATCTTGGCCGATATGAAACTAACCAAGTAATAACCTCTTTATTTATTAACCCTTTACCCTATGTAATGGCCAAAACCGGCCAGTGCTATTCTCAAAAATCGCCAATTAATTTTCATTATTTTTTTGTCTCAAAAACATAGGTTATGACCCCTCATTGGAACGAGCTCATCAAGCTCGTTCCAATGAGGGGTAATAACCTATGTTTTCGAGAAAAAAATGAAAAAAATTAGTTATTCAAGAATTTGGTTTGCAAGTGTCGCTCTGCTTTTCATGTTAGGTAAAGAGTTAAACCAAAACTAACTACAAAATGTTTCCAAATCTGTTACGTTACAATTTTCTGACCAGTTATTATTTCTCATTCTTTACATTAAGTCTGAAGATTTCTCTTCTCCTAGTTCAGCTATTCGTACGTCGCAGCTTCCCCACAAGGGAACCCACAACATTCAGATACCTGAACTATGAAACTAACCAAGTAATAACCTCTTTATTTATTAAACCAAAACTAAAAATTACAAAATGTTCCCTAATCTGTTAGTTTTCTGACCAGTAATTATTTCTTTCTTTATATTAAGCCTGAAGATCCCTCGTCTCCTAGTTCAGCAATTTGAATGTCTCGGCAACATTCAGATACCTAAACTATCTCTTCTCTCACTTTGATGAGTCACTGCTTACTTTTCTGTACAACTCTCTTCTTTTTTCTGCACATCCAGGTAATCCTGAAGGTTGCAGGCCGGAGTGACGTTACCGAGGCTGATATCTCGGCTGATATGAAACTAACCAAGTAATAACCTCCTTATTTATTAACCCTTTTCCCAACATAACAGCAAAAACAGCCAGTGCTAATCTCAAAAATCGCCAATTAATTTTCATTATTTTTTCATTTTTTGTCGCAAAAACATAGGTTATGACCCCTCATTGGAACGAGCTCGTCGAGCTCGTTCCAGTGAGGGGTCATAACCTATGTTTTTGAGACAAAAAATTAGTTATTCAAGAATTTTTTTGCAAGTGTCGTCTGCTTTTCATGTTTGGTAAAGAGTTAAGGAATCATATACTCTTTCATGTTCCCAAATCTGTTACGTTAGTTTTTTGACCAGATATCATTTCTCATTCTTCACATTATTAAGTCTGAAGATTCCTCTTCTCCTAGTTCAGCTATTCGAACGTCGCAGCTTCCCCATTAGGGAAGCCGCTACATACAGATACCTAAACTATCTCTTCTCTCACTTTGACGAGTCACTGCTTACGACTCCAAATCTTAGTTTGTATTGAATTTGTCTATACAACTCTCTTCTTTTTCTCTACATCCAACCAACTAATCCTTACTTATTGCCATAATTAATTCCTCTCCATACAAAAACTACTCCCTTTTGCCCGGTAACACCATTTTTACTGGTTGATTGCTTTCGATTAATAACGGGGAACAATTTCACTGTAAACAAAATGGCTGTATCTGGTACCGGGTAATCAAGCCTGGCATTTTTTTAGAAGTGCAGGAGTGCTGCATGCCTAGAAAAAATTGAGGAGGGCAATTTTTTGCACCCCTTGATTTTCTGGAATGCCATACCTGTTTGGTACTGCCTTTAAAATCTATTATCATTTCGTCCCCCGAGTTCCAACGTGTTCTATGTGCCTACTGGCACAGAGAACACATCAGAACTCAGGGGATGATTTGTCAATGTTCCATTGATTCGCAATAATTCATGACCCATTCTGTGTTGCATTTCGATAGATTTTGAGTGTAGAAGACAGTCATATAAGAATTGAATGCAACATTTTTAATAATGAGAAGATGTGTGTGCCAATTTTTCCACTTTCTTGCTGAATGTAGTACAATTTTTCAGTCACAATATTAATACGTTGAAGTGAATATAACCAAAACAGCATACAAGTTTTTGCATTGAAAATTTCAGGTGCAATTGCACTCGCAAGCAATCTGAGGAGGGCAATTGTTTTACAATCCTTGATTTTCTAGATTGCTAGGCCTGAGTAATGCATCAGGGGAGACAACTCTAGCTTGGTTCATATCAGCTGAGATTGGCATCAGATCAGCTGAGTTTGAAGTCTTGTCAGCCAAGTTTGATAATGGGCAATTCTGGGAAAGAAAATCATATATAATAAATAAGTGTGGTGTCTCCATGGTTACAGGATTGGTCTTAAAACTGATCCCCAGAGGTAACTGCACTGTGCCCTTGGGCAAAGCACTTAATTCTCGTTGTGCATGTGGCGCTGTGTACTAAGGCAAAGTGCGCGTCAATGGTCTTCAACCAATGCTAACACTTCTTGTGTAGCGTTAGTACATTGGGGAGTCTGACAGTTGTTCATCACTGCTTGTTGGTTCTCTTTGGGCACTCTGGCTTTCCCCACCCATAAAACTCGCCAACACGAGGCGACCCTGACTGTCAAAAATGTTGTTAAACCCCCAAAATAAATAAATAATATTACTAATTTAGTTAGTGTGTTGGCTCTTTGGTTAGAGTATTGGACTTGAGATAGAAAGGTTGACCGTTTGATCCTAACCCATGTCATCTCTCTTGTGTCCCTATACACAATGCCACTTTGCTCCCACATAGGCAATTGGGATGAAGTGTCTTCCATGAAGAAATGTTTTAAAATATGACCAAAGTGATGGTACATGGGGATGTTTTATGACTTGATAGAAAGTAAGTTTAGATAACTGTTATGTTATCTGTAATTAAATTAGCTGCTGCCCAAATTGCCCCCCCCCCCCCCCCCACCCTCCACTCTGGTCTAGCCACTATACAGAAGCCTTCAGAATACTGAGTATTATATTCCTGTGCATACCTTCTACAGTTACGATTCACAATTTTGTGGTAGTCTTTCCTTTTCTTGATAAACTCTTAACTGGTAGAGTGCTTGAAGCCACTAACAGGGCTTTCAAAAAATGAGGGTACCAAAGAAAAAGCAAACATTTTTCTTGATCTTGTTTCAGATTCAGTCAAACTAAAATAATATTTTGTGGATATAAGTTTGTTCTATTATAACTTACTGGAGAGTGCCTGTGGACACTTGACAATAATTTGTAATAGAACACATTTTGAATAACAAATTCATACCACAAAAAAATAATCTAGCCCTCAACCAGTTGAGTGACTGAGAGACAAAAGAGTCCTGTGGGCATTAATTTTTTTTCTTATTATATGACTTACATGGAGTAGATTTAGAAAAAAGTATAGGTTTTGTTCACTTGCTGGGGTTACTTTTCAGAGAAGGCTAAAAAAATAGTATATAAAATGGGGATATAAAGATTATTACCATTATGTGGATGTACAAAATATGTATCCGAGTCTCGCTCCGGGTTCTGACGAGTCATGATCTACCCTTAGAACCCGGAGCCAGACTCGGATACATATTTTGTACATCCACATAATGGTAATAATCATTTTATCTTACAATATATTGGGGATAAGTCAAAAACGTAGACGAAAAAAATGGAACTCGCACGAAAAGGAACATGCTTGTATCCAACACCCGATACAAACATCTGTATCAGGGGGCCGGATTCGGACAGTTGCAGAGTTAATACAGACAAAATGCATGTTGATTGTAAGATAAAAAATTAAATTCAAGCAGTTTCATCCTTACTAATCTTCCAGAAATTGAGATTCCTGTGTTTAAAAGCTGATACCACAGACCAATAAAAATAAAACAGTTATCTGTTCCAGTTGTGCATCGGATGCCACAGCAAACAATTCACAGGTAAATCTCACAATGAACACAGGCACTTTGTTGACAATTATGAATTGTCACAAAAACAATTCCAATAAATTTGTAATTGTCATTTCTCTTATATCGGTCTGGAGACGGGTTGTAAAAATGTGAACTAACATACATACCCGCTGAGTTGATTGCAACCGTTTTTGTTATTAGCGAAGTTGGAATGATGGCAGGGATAGGTCATTTGGTGCTGTAGCCCTGAGGTTGATTTCCGTTGGGGTTGACTTCAGAAAACTTTAGGAGTTTTCAGTTCAGTCATGGACATAGCACGATGCCCTTGACCTTTCTTAAAAAATATCTTTTGAAGAGTGGAATACCCACTACAAAAAATTCAAAGTGCAGATACTCTTCATACCTAAAGTTTATCTGGTTTTCGTGAAAACTTGTATTTTGTTCTGCAAATCTGATATTTAATGGCAAAAAGAAAGTGATCCAAGACAATAAAATTGCTCCTGTGTGTCAGGTATAAAGAGCTTCATCAAGTCATGCATGTCTGTGTCCATGGAATTCATTCAAAGGTTTAACCCTTTACCCAACGTAACGTAACGACCAAAACCAGTCAGTGCTATTCACAAAAATTGCCATTCAATTTTCATTATTTCAAAAACATAGCTCATGACCTCTCATTGGAATGAGCTCATTGAGCTCATTCCAATGAAGGGTCATAAGCTATGTTTTTGATTCAAAAAATTTAAAAAAGTTAGTTATTCAATAATTTTGTTTGCAAGTGTCGTCTGCTTTTCATGTTAGGTAAAGGTTTAAAGAGCTTTCTTCTCAAAGGTATAACAATAAACACATAATGAGTTAGTAAACACTCAATGGACAGAAATGAACCCAAACAGTAATCTGATGGTCTTCAAGAAAGAATATTG
Source organism: Pictodentalium vernedei (assembly GCA_031216915.1). Classification (NCBI taxonomy): domain Eukaryota; kingdom Metazoa; phylum Mollusca; class Scaphopoda; order Dentaliida; family Dentaliidae; genus Pictodentalium; species Pictodentalium vernedei. The sequence goes on along the minus strand of CM062292.1, from coordinate 452,783,435 downwards.
AAAATGCCCTAAAAACAGGTGGCATGGGAGCCGACACTTGATCTCATTGTTAAGTGATGCCACTTGTAACAATCGCGCTTGCTTTAAAACCTCAGCATTCGTACAAATACCACCTGGAGGAGTACCAGTCAACATTTTCAAAATCATAACGGAACCTTGTCATACAGAACTCATCATTTCTTTTCACCCTGCATTGCTTTCAGTGCTTCAATGAGCTCACTATTATTTATCGTGCTGCCTTCTGTATTTTCACTTAAAACATTTTCCACAGCCGCCACGCCTTGATCGTACTCCACCTGCATACCACTCCCAAAGTCTGCTGAACCGAATGACAACACTGCACCATTCTCACTCAAATAGTTCTGCAAGTCTTGTGAACTAATAGAAAACATATGCTGAGAATCGGAACCAACACTAAGATTTAGTTCAGATGATAAACCATTTGTTGCATCCCCTGCATTAGTTCCTGCACTGAACATTAATTGAGGTGTCGTAGATGGATTTGTGCCATCGTTACTTTTCAAAGCACCTTCAAGAATGCTTTGTAGATTAGCAGAAGTCAAGTTAAGAACTGTATTATTTGTGTTGACGCTTTCTGTAGTTTGCGATACAGCCGTACTTGGCGACACATTGTTCAACAGTTGGAGCATACCTTGAGTCTGTGGTGTAGTGTTCGAGATGATTATATTGCTGCAGTTTGAATTATCTGCTGTTTTACAGCTGAACATATTCGAACCTAGGCTGTTCATCACTGTGCCTGTAGGTGCACTCTTTTTTGGGGCCGATCCTCCGGTGTTATTGAAAGAGTAAGCAGGAAGTTCGGGAGCTGTAAAAAAAAATGATGAGAGTTTTAAATATTTATGATCATGGACATCGTGCAAAGTGCATCTTTATTATTTACCCATTTCCCAAGGCAGACAATATCAAAATTCATTATTTTAACCCTTTACCCAACGAATCGCCCGCATCTGTCCGCGTAATATACAAATTCAGCAGCTGAAAAAATATTATTTTTCAAAAAATTTCAACAAAACCATATCATGTGACCCCTCATTGGAACGAGCTCATCGAGCTCGTTCCAAAGAGAGGTCACATGATATGATTTTGTTGAAATTTTTTGAGAAAATTTTTAAAATGTTATTTAAAATAATAAATTTTATATCGTCTGCGTTGAGTAAAGGGTTAAATATTATTTTAAAACAAAACCATAAAAGCTTATTAAGCTCTGTCAAAGAAGATATGATTGCTTCAGTTCATAATAATTTTTTTTCTCAAGATTTTCATCCTTCAGAATATATCCGCTCATTCAATCAGAATATTAACACTAAACAGAGTACATGAGTTTAGTTCTATTGGAACCCTTTACCTCGTATGACCAGAAGACAAAACTTGCCAAGTTTCTCGAATAACTAATAAAATTTCCTTTTTTTTTTCGCCTCAAAAACTTAAAGAAAAAAAAATATCCTAAATTGAGGGGGGGGGGGAGGTTACATGATATGGTTTTATAGAAATTTTTTAGAAACATTTCAAATGACACTGCAGCTCAACTTGTCCTCGAATAGGGGTGCACGGTATTCAAAACTGAATACCGGTATCGTTGTTAAAAAAAATACTGTGATATATCGAAAGACTGTTCAGATATCTGAACATACGTATCATAATCTGGACTTGATCAATCACAATCGGAACAAATCAGCATGCCTTGATGATACAGTTCGAATAACCCTTTACCCAACACAGACAATATCAAAATTAATTTTTTTAAATATTAGTTTATCGAATTTTTCACAAATTTTCAACAAAACCCTATGATTTTGTTGAAAATACTTGAAAAATAATATTTGTTCAACTGCACAATTTGTGTATTACCCCTTGAGGATACTGCCAATTCATCAGGTACAGGGCTAATATTATTTGTTTGGGTCTACAGTTAAAAAACGCAGGACATCTTGAAAATTGAATTGTCAGTAAATAAAAAATGATGATATTTTTGTAATTATACTGGTATTCAATCGATACTGGTTTGAATACCAGTATATATCGGTTTATCGATATACCGTGCAGCCTATCCTTGAATGGACTGAACTAAACAGAAAGCTCTAGTAATGTCAAGTCATTTAATCAAGTTTCTACAGAAAAGACGAAACACCAAAGCTACAAATGAAACACAATCCCTGTTAATTGGATACTCCTGTTAATTGAATAATTTTCATTGGCAAAGTGGCTATTCAATTAACAGGGTTACACTGTATATCGAAAACTGTTCAGATATATAAACACAAGTACCACAATCGAGACTCGAGGCATCACAGTCGGAACGAATTAGCATACATTGATGATGCGGTTCGAAAAACCTTTTTCCAATGCAGACGATATCAAAATTTATTATTTTCAAAATTAATTTATCAGATTTTCCCCAAAGATTTCAACAAAACTATATCATGTGACCCCTCATTAGAACGAGCTCAATGAGCTCGTTCCAATGAGGGGGTCACATGATATAGTTTTGTTGAAATTTTTTTAAAATTATTTTTTCAACTGCTGAATTTGTATATTACGAGGGTACAAGTAGACGATTCCTTGGATAATATTATTCATTCGGGGCTACAGTTAAAAAACTCAGGACATCTTGAAAATTGAATTATCAGTAAATAATTATTGACAATATTTTTGCAATTATACCAGTATTCAATCCATACTGGTTTGAATACCGGTATATATCAGTTTATCGATACACCGTGCAGCCTATCCTTGAATGGACTGAACTAAATAAAAAGCTCTAGTAATGTCAAGTCATTTAATCAAGTTTCTACAGAAAAGACATAACACCAAAGCTACAAATGAAATCTGAAAAAGATCAGGAGAGGGATGGGACCTGTTGGGTATACTAATGGAATTGCTGACAATTTCTATACTAAATCCAAGATGGCCTATGGTGGCCATGCTTCTGAACCTAATTCAAAATATCTGATAGCTCCCATGTAGACATCACACCAAAGCTACATATGAAATTTGAACAAAATTGGGCGAGTGATGTAGCCTGTAGGTTGTGCTCATGGAATTATTGACAATTTATATGCCAAAGCCAAGATGGCTGCTGAGGGCCATGTTTTTCTACGAAATTCAAAAAAATTCAATAGTTCCCATCTATATATGACACCAATGTTACAGATTAAATCTTAAAAAGATTGGGTGAGAAATGTGGCAAGTAGAATGTGCCAATGGAATTGTTGACAATTTATATGCCAAATACACGATGGCTGCTGGCGGCCATGTTTTCAATGAAATTTGGAAAAATTCAATAGCTCCAATCCAAACATCATACCAAAGCTAGATATGAAATTTGAAAAAGGTCGGGTGAGAGATGTGGCCTGTAGAGTGTGTCAATGGAATCGTTGACAATTTATATGTCAAATGTGAGATGGTTGCTGCCGGCCATGTTTTTCAACAAAATCTAGACAAATTCAATAGTTCTCATCTAGACATTACCCCAAAGTCACATATGAAATTTGGAACTGATAGGGTGAAAGCTGTGGCCTGTATGGTGTGCTAAAGGAATTGTGGACTAGGGACCTGTGAATTGCCGATTTTGATCGAATCGAATATTGAATCGAATTGGAGAAAATGAATCGATTTTTAAATCGAGTCACAGTTAATGGATACGGCATCAAAAGAGAAGGGTTTTTTCTAAAATAATAATCCCGATTATTAAAAGACACACAGTTATGTAGAGTGCATTTTTCGCCTCACCACTTCCCGCACTATAAACTGAGAAAAAACAATATACCAGCTTCTGATTGAAACTATTCAAATTTTGGACTTTGTAGCTTCAAAACTGCAGCAATAAACATTTTTAAACGAACCTGGCTGATAGGGTTGATACCTCACTTTTATCACGTTTTCTTGGGAAAAAAAACTTTGTTTCAAATCGGATCGTCTCCATTCAGTCGTGAAGCCATTTGTTTTAAATAAAAATGTGGAATGACTAAACCGAAATGATAATTCAACGCCGAATGGAGCCGATATGCTTGTAAATTAAAGCCTGCTCTACTTCTGTTTATATAATAATCAGGGGTATTCTTTTACAAAACCATTGCTTTTGACAATGTATCCAGTTACTGTGATTGAACAGAACAATCCTCAATATAAAATAATGTGATCATGTTGTGGAACAAATCGTTTATTGAAGTAGAACAGCTGAATAAGTTTTCAAAGTTCAAATCTTGAAGTTTTTATAAATGGTCACTGGTTATAAAGCATAATAAGTTGAAATGGACAGTTGTAGTGGTAACAGGGTCTGTGGTGATGTACCTACAACAGCTGTACAGTTGTAGCTACATTGATACAAACACTGTTACTGCTACAAGTCAATTGCGTTTCTACTCAGAACAATACTCAATTTAACCCTTTACCCAACGTAACGGCCAAAACCGGCCAGCGCTATTCTCAAAAATCTCCAATTAATTTTCTTTATTTTTTCATTTTTTGTCTCAAAAACATAGGTTATGACCCCTCGTTGGAACGAGCTCGTTCCAATGAGGGGTCATAACCTATGTTTTTGAGACAAAAAATGAAAAAAAATAGTTATTCAAGAATTTTTTTTGCAAGTGTCGTCTGCTTTTCAGGTTAGGTAAAGGGTTAAAATAATGTGATCAATTACAATCTAAGCATTCATGGTTAAGGCTGAAGTATATTCGAAAATATTCGAATTCTCGATTTCGAATTGAATATTCACTTTCGAATCGAATTTTTTTTTTTTTGTGGACGGACAACCAATCACAACCCATCCCAATAGCTCATACTTGATGTGGTCAAGTTGAGCTAAAAATCAGAAAATAATAAATTTTGATATTGCGCGTGGCGGTTAAAAATTAAGTAAGGGGTTGAGACAGGTTAAAATCTTTGGAATGGGAAAATCAGTCTTTTTGATACTTACATTCTTGTTTTATTGTTCTCTGTGCTTTTAATTTCTGTCTCAAATTATCCTTCACTGCACCCGGCGGAAGCTGTCCTCGATCTTTTGCTGAAAAAGAAATGAATACTCTGATATGACAGTTGAATTTTTATTTAAATCCTTGATATAATTTTGAATGGGTCACCTGACAGCTGCTTATTTTTTCTACACATCACTGACTGACTGATAGTGCATGATATAGTACAGGCCTGGCACTCTTAACCCTTTACCTAACATGAAAAGCAGACGACACTTTTAAAAAAAATTCTTGAATAACTAATTTTTTTTCATTTTCATTTCATCTCAGTGAGCTCGTTACAAAGAGGGGTTATAACCTATGTTTTTGAGACAGAAAATGAAGAAAATAATGAAAATTAATTGGCGATTTTTGTGAATAGCGCTGGCTGGGTTTGGCCGTTATGTTAGGTAAAGGGTTAAAAATGTAGGAGGGCTAAAAATCGCTCCCCTCGCATGGACTAGCTAAAAGTGGCAAAATAAAGTCTTACTATTAATTCTGGGCTTTGTAGATCTTATGTGGTGCTGCTAACAAGGTAGTCTCTGTGAGACAACTACATTGCCCCGCCAACACCTCTGGGCCTCCTCAAGGCCCAGAGGTGTGGGAGGGGCAGTGATGTCGTCTTACAGAGACCACTAACATAGCAGAAATTTGAAAAGATGTGGGTTTTAGGAATAGGCTGTTATGGTAGTCATTATTTTCTAAGGCCAGGAAGGCTAATTTTCACCCTCCTTAATTTTTTTAAGGCGAGCGAATAAATCGCTCTCCTGAACATGCCTGGCCTGATAGTACCAGTAATTTTTAATTGCCTGCTGCTTATTTGAATAATTTTGTAACATTTCATTAAAGTGTGCCTGTTGCCATATTCCAATAATTTGTGAAGGAAAATTATTTTTTGGGATATAATATTACAATTAAAGCTTTTTTCTGTTCATGCATTTTCAAGCAAAATAACTGGCGAAAGTATTTCTTTTCTTTTTTATATAACACAAGGAACTGAAAAAACGCATTTACACCCACCCTAAACCACACCCCCAATGTCTGTCTTGAAAATTACGTTGCACAGTGTGAATAGAAAGGAACACCTGCACGCTCATATTGTTTCAACATGAAAAGTAATTAATATTTATCTTATCATATTAAAAAAACTTTTAAAATAAAATTTAATAAACAATAAAATCCTTATCATGCTTTTTACACCATTTCAATTTGTTTATACGCAATAGGTGATAGTCAGCTTTCATCATTTTACCCAAATCAAACTTAAACAATGGCTGGTCATAATAATCCACAAACAAAAATCAAGCGAACAAAACTTTCCAATTTCCAAATAGCCTGAATGAACTCTTTCTGAGACCAAGTTCGACTAACTTCATGTGATCTGGGTTTGTATCGGACTCCACAATTACAAACTGTCTTAAGTTTCTCAGGAAATGATCAAAATCAGAATTAAATTAACTGTTTTTTGGGGTTCATAACTCAAGAAATAGATAGAAACAAACGATCATTCCTTAGGCCACACAAAGTAGATCTTCTGTTTCTCAGGCCATTATTTGTGAAATTGCATGTGGGCGAGCGGTTTTTTATTTCAGTAATTTCTTCTTTGCCATCAAAAGTTCATGTTCTTGGTTTATGTTTTAGGCCTCATAATCTACGGAATAGCATGGGTGGTGGTGTATTTCATCCCTTGAGTGCATGAAGGCTTTGCAAAGCCTTCTTACACTCAAGGGTCAAATTCATCAATTTTTTTAACTTGGGTAAAATATCAGACATAAACCATTTAATTTGTATTTTTTTTAAGTTTAAATTGGTTATAAAAAGAGAGCATGCGGCAGCCAAAAGGACCATACGGGAGGGCCTGAGAAACAGATTTTATAATTTTTTAGGCCTTATATAGTTAGTCGAGCATGCACCAAGTAAAGGAATAGAGCATAAACTCTCAGGCTTAAGCCTTGGGCTATTTTTGCAGAATTTTTTGTACACCACACATTTCAAGCCTAACTGAAGGGCTATGACTTCTGGTCAAGTCCTAGCCATCTATATAGGCATACAAAACACTTACAGGGTAAGTTTATTCTAGTTTGAGAATTTATTCACATAACCACAAATTGGAGTACTATTATGAGGGCACAAAGTTTGTCAAAAACAGGCCCCAATGGGTGGAAACACAAATTTATACTTTTTGGCTGTTTCTTGAGTCTGGATATAGATTTTCAGCAATTTTCAGAAGAGTGATACAAAATCTATTCTTAAATGTCAAAATTTTCTTTTTCTTTCAAAATTAGTGATGAAGCGATAATCGGCAATCGGAGCCGGCCAGTTGTGGGGCATCGGCCAATTATGACAACCGGCAGTTAAAAAATGGCATTTTCCGGTTAGTGTATATTTGTCACTGTTAAAAATCTCTTTGATATCTGGCCATTTCAATAAAGTTTCCCCATTAAAAACATGTGTAGTGCATAGCAAAATATTTAGGGAGTTTCATGCAGAGATATTACGGAATTTACCATCTGCAACCGGTACGAGATCGCCACTATTTCCCAGATGAGCGAAGTACTGGCCTTCAATCATGGTGCTGTACAACATTGCATAGGGTACATGTATAAATAAAATGTGTTCAATAGTTGGTAGTACTTCATGATGCAAGCATCACAATACAATAAGAAATTAAAATTGGAGAAAAAAAAAATGAAAAACACTCTTTTTTCATTGATAGCTGATTGTTACGCAACATGTAAGTCACATGTCTTTTACAAACACGTTTTCAATTAGTCAAGTTCATTTTTTAATTCAGTTACCTCCCTTGATGTTTCTCTCCAGTGTTAATTGCCGAGTACATCGCATGTGTATCTGTAAACCATGCGTCATGAAAACTTCACAGCACGCATTGACATCAAAGTTATTATCCAATTCACCCTTTACCCAAAGAATCGGCCACATCCACCTGCGTAATATGCAAACTCAGCAGCTGAAAAAATATTTTTCAAAACATTTCGACAAAACCATATCATGTGACCTCTTTTTGGAACGCGCTCCTCGGTTTGATTGAAATTGTTTGAAAAATTTTAAAAAATTATATTTAAAATAAAAATCGCGATATTGATGCCGTAGCTGCGACGGGTGGTGCAATTTCACAAAATTCTAAGTTCATCAAGGGCCATAACTCCAAGAAAAATATTTGGAACAACACATGCATTGAACAATTGGCTAGACATCAATAAGGTACACTTACATGCCAAATATAAAGTCATTCCATCAAGTATTTCAAAAGTTATTGAGTTTTGAAACTCGTTAGTCACAGACAGACCGACCGACCAACTGACAGACAGACCGACATTGCCATTTATAGAGCTGCTAGTCGCAGCTAATAAATTTTTATATCTGCTTTGGGTAAAGGGTTAAGACACAAAGAAGGTGTTAGTATATTCCTGGTTAATACAGCTAAGTGTATTGTATCCTTACACAAAACCGTATTTACACTATTTACCAGAATATAACACAAACTTCACAAGAGAGAGAATAATATTGTGTGATTGTATCGTTAATAACGATCTTCTCAACCACCCCAACCCCTAAAAATGTGAATATTATTTTGGCTAATATTGCCCAGCACTAATTGGTGATTTATCAATGAAATTCTGTAGTATAACAGGCACCAACAGATTTTCTTCTGTGTCCTATTTCAACCATCGGCATAATCGGCAAAGAAATAATTGGTTCATAGCAAGTTTTGAAAATCGGTTCATCGCAATTCAAAATACCATGTTTGAGAGGTCTTTAAAATTTATAACTGACCCAGTTATCACCCCAAAGAAAAAAGATATTGCTGTTGAGTTGGAATTAAACCAATCAAATCTTGTTCAGCTCATTCAGGCTCGTCAACAAGATTGAATTAGTTAAATTTCTAGTTGCATTATGGGGAAAAAGCTTGCTGCTTGACATTTTGGTTGTACAATATTATTGCACAGAAGGTTCAACTTAACTTTTTTCTCAACATGAGGCCAATGATCATATGCATATTCAATTCTGCAAATTCAATTCTGCATGGGAACTGCAGAAAGTGATTTTGTATTCAGCAAAGTAAGTTGAGTAGTATAGTGTCTTGTTTCTTTGACAACACAGATTATGTTTGTAGACCAATCGTTTGTAAGTGAAACTATTATGGGCCATACGGCAAGTCGATTTTGCTGAGAAATCTACTTGAAATTTTTTATCCCTGGCAGTTCACAGGATTTTAATTCTTCAATTCTATATAATATAGAAATGAAAAAAGACATGAATAAATAGTACCGGTAGTCAAATTAGTCTCTAGAATAAAATACATTTGCTACAGGAGATAGGTATAGGCTTCTTACCCTCATAGTCTCGAACGAATCTTTCTAGACTTTCTGCTTTTCGCTTCTTCTTTTCAGCAATCCTATCCGGATCTGAAAGTAATCCAAAACATGCAAGATTAGTTAACACATAATCCTTTACTCAACCTGAGTAGAACAAGACACTTGCAAAAAAATTACTGCAACAACTGAAAACTTTCCTATTTTTGTCTTAAGAACACTGCTTATAACTTCTCATGTAGTCATTCCACATCATTGTGCAGAGGGTTAAACTGAACTCCATTCTCAAGCTGAGATGCACATGAGGCCAGTTATCACTTGCAGTTTCCATTCCTCATGTTTCCATTCCTCATGAGAACCTCTTAACCCTTTACCCAACGCAGACGACATCAAAATTTATTATTTTAAATAACATTTTTAAAATTTTTTCAAAAAATTTCAACAAAACCATATCGTGTGACCCCTCGTAGGAACGAGCATGACGAGCTCATTATGAGGGGTCACATGATATGGTTTTGTTGAAATTTTTTGAAAAATAATATTTTTTCAACTGCTGAATTTGCATATTACGCGGGCGGATGCGGGCGATTCGTTGGGTAAAGTGATTTTGTATTCAGATGGATAAGTTCCGGCTTATCAACACATTGTATTGAAATCCCCTAAAGTGAGCCAAATAATTGTGAATTTTTAGCTAAACTTGTTTAAGCTGCCAAGTAAGTTATAGAACAGCACAAGCTTTAATGTATCCCGCCAAAAATCCAAACATAATTGTAGGAACCCTGGGAAGGTGACCAATCACAATATTCTTTGCAGCATAACAATGCACAAAGTAAATGAGGGCTGTTAGTTCATATCATGTGATAATTGAATCTCGATTTCAAAACTACTTCATCGCGTATCAAAGGCCAACTGCTCTGAAAGAGTGTATAAAGTCAAGGAAATGATAATAAAGGGCAATAACTCGTGGTGGAATGCTGAACATGATATGCACTTTCTGTTAACCCTTTACCTAACATGAAAAGCAGACGACACCTGCAAACAAAATTCTTGAATAACTAATTTTTTTCATTTTTTGTCTCAGCACCCTAGGTTATGACCCCTCTTTGGAATGAGCTCGACGAGATCGTTCCAAAGAGGGGTCATAACCTATGTTTTTGAGACAAAGAATGAAAATTAATTGGCGATTTTTGTGAATAGCACTGACCGGTTTTATCCCTTAAGTTGGGTTAATGAGGTAATCCCTCAAATCTTTATACAACAGGATTTATGGAGCACTCAATGTTTATAAACTTCAGCCATTTGGATCGGGGGGGGGGGGGGGGGGGGAGGAGTGGGAGCATTTGTTTCTATGACACCACTCATAGACAATGCTCAAAACAAAATTTTCTTGATAGTGTTCAATATTCAGATGCCTTGCTCTCAATGATTAATTTTTAAAGAATATAGTTTGATGCCTGTGAAAAACAAATGTTTTTGATGCACACGTTTTCCAACACAATGCAAATTAAAAATTCACAGCTTATTTTAGTAATTATTGAAAAAAAAACAAGGATGAAAAAAAAACAAGTACCAATATTGGAAAGTTGATACAGCAGTTAGGAGCTTTCGTGCTGAGCTTTCGGTAAACTCATGTCACAGTGTAATAGCTTTCATGTCATCAAATACCACTGATGGGAGTACAGTGGAGCCCACTTAATTGGATATCTCTTAACTGAATAACCCTGTTAATTGAATATAATTTCTCAACACAAAACCATTTACCACACCGCCAGTACAAATTTGACCTGTTAATTGAATATAGGGTATAGAGTAAACTCCTGTTAATTGAATAAAAAATCTTGTAGACTATTGAGAAATTACCCTGACTCTTCCCAGTTTTCCTTTGATTATAGACCTATTTGGCCTCAGTACATCCAATACAGGCATTTAATCTATTATATCTTGTTTGACAGAGCTCATGGAGCTCTGTCAAACAAGATATAATAGAATAAATGCTAAGTTTGTGTCTAGAATACAGGAAAGCGACACAATTCCTCTTAACTGTCAGACTGCTAGATTATTTTTCAAAGGTGATTTGTAACATGAGTATTTTTTTTAAAGAAATGCCAAGCTACCAGCATGGGGAGCCTTAGTTTAGCAAGATGTTCTTCATAAAAGTTTTATTACCATTTATTGGTGCGTGCCTGTTGGCACTCTCCAATAAATGGTAACAAAACAATTTAAAACATTTTTTCACGGTGGCGTTGTGTAATAAGGCGCACTGCACGTCGATGGTGCACTTGTCTTCAACCAATGCTAACCCTGCTTGTGTGGAGTTAGTATGTTGGGGAGCTGACAGTTGCTCACTGCTGCTCGGTGGTTCTCTCCGGGTACTCCAGCTTCCTCCACCCTTAAAACTGTCGAGGTCATGATTAGCCATTGCGCAGAAATATGTGACCTTAAACACCAATAAATAAATAAATAAATTTCGGTAAACTCATGTCACAGTGTAATAGCTTTCATGTCATCAAATATCACTGATGGGAGTAGTTAAAGACTTGGTGTCATCTCAGGGGTGGAGAAGAGGCAACTGGGGAGGGGAGGATAAAGTTGTGTCATTTTTCTTAGAAGCTCCAGATCACTGATTAATGTCGAAGTATGGATTAGTTGCTGTGGGTTTTTTATTTATTTATTTATTGGGGTTTTAATGGCACTTTCAACAGCCAGGGTAATATTGTGTGAAGAAAGCCACCAAGCAGCGACAAGTAGATGTCAGACTCTTCAACTTACCAACATCACACAAACAGGGTTAGCATGGGTTGAAGACATGTTCCATTGACATACAGTACGCCTTGGAACATTGCTCCACCATGCTCCCACATGGACAATTGGGATTAAGTGTCCTGCCAAGGACATAACACAGATTAGGTGGGTCAGTATCAAACCTAACAACCTGTTGATCTGAAGTCCAATGCTCTAACCAATGTGCCCCAGGCTGATGTGAGTGAAAACTCCACACAAGTGGAGTATATTTTACCTGGATCTTCTGGCATATAAGTGAACTGTATTGGATCGCTTGTTTCACCATCTGATGGTCTTTTTAACTGCAGCTGGACCTGAACAGGCCGTGGTATGAATGCGTCTCGATATGCTGGTGTTTTAAATACAACTGCAAACTGGAAACAGAAAAAAAGTACAGTGTACATTTATCTTATTAATTCTTAGCCCGCTGAGTATTTTCAAGATAATTTTCATTAAATCTGGTCATGGCTGCTGTGAAGCAGTCATGACTAGATTTGAGGGAAAAATTCATCTAAACTTAGCACAAGGGATCATTGGTGAAAAACATTGTGGTCCTCTCCACATGGTTCATACAAAAATTTGCTCACAAAGTTCAAGGGTTTTTCAAGGGCTTCTTTTTTTTCAAGGGCTACATATACTATTCAGCTTGTTGTATGAGCTCTAAAAATCTAAGATTCATGTGACACAGATCTGACTTTGGAAGTCAGGAAGTACTGGTACCCAAAGTGTGATCTGTGTTACAGTAATCTTGGTAAAACGTTCCATACTTTTTTATGTTTTTTTTTTAACTGAGCGACACAAGCGCAACAAACAAGTAAAAGGCAAGTACACATATATTTACAATGCCCAGGAAATAGCTTGGTATTCAAGGGTTTTTCAAGAAATTTTTGAAAGTTCAAGGGTTTCTCAAGGGCTAATTTCAAATTCCAGGGTTTTTTAAGAAAAAACTAATTTTCAAGGTTTTTTCAAGAGCTGTATGAACCCTGCTCCAGGTACTCCAGCTTCCTCCACCCATAACACTGTCAAGTCATGATGTGACCCTGGCTGTTGAATGTGTCATTAAACCCCAATAAAATAAACAAATCCTACTAATTACAGAATGGTTACAGAAGAAACTGCTGTTAAAACCCTCTGCACAGTGGAGTCAAAAGTAACTAGAGGTGTCACTGTCCCAGATGGGCCTGTCCATACCTCTGCTGCCATGATTATTCCAAAGGGGCATAATTCTGGCAAAAAAAGTCCGATCGAAATTATAATTGCAGTTGCACAGGTTCGCATGGTATTGAACATCCATACTAAATTTCAAAGGAATCGACCCATAAACATCTGAGGAAAATCTCCACTCAAAATTCAGACCTATGCAGCTGCTATTTCAGGTCAAAAAGGGGCATAATTCTGGCAAAAATAATCTGATCGGAACTATAATCACAGGTGCACAGGTTCCCATGGTGGTGAACAGTCGTACCAAGTTTTGAGCAGATTGGTCCATAAACATCTGAGAAAATCTCTTGACAAAATTAGGACTACTGACAGATGGACGGACAAGATGATTCCAGTGAGCTCTGTCAAACAAGATTGAATTGGTTAAATATCTTGTATTGTGGGAAATATTTGCAGCTCAACATTTTGAATTTTTGACATCTTTGTGCAGAGGGTTAACTTGTTACTTACTGTATTGGCCTGATCCAGGCAGCATTATATAAAAGAACCATCACTGAAACTGAATCTGTGATTCTATTTTTGATGGTTTTTCTTGATGTAGTCTTGATTTTAGAGTTCAGTGGACCACTGTTAACCCTTCACCTAATGGATCGTTCACATCCACTTGTATAAGTTACAATTTAAGCAGTTGAAAGAAAAAAAATCTTTCAAAAAATTTCAACAAAACCATATCATGTAATCCCCTCATTGGAATGAGCTCATTGAGCTCATTCCAATGAGGGGGTCACATGATTTGATTTTGTTGAATTTTTTTTTCAAATGTAAAAAAAAAAAACCACTAATTAAAATTAGTGTTGAACTGATGATTGGAACCGTTCACCACAATCGGCTGATTGTGGGCAATTGGAGGATAATGGCTCCTGGAACATCGGTTCAACCGATTGTTGCCAAGCATTTTGTGATGATTTATAAACCACATTTTGTTATCTTCTGCAATTGTTAATGTAATCTAAGGATGTCAATGATACCATTCCATACAGTTGAGAAACAACCACAATGTGTATTCTTAACCCTTTACCTAACATGAAAAGCAGACAACACTTGCAAAATAAATTCTTGAATAACTCATTTTTCGTCTCTAAAACATAGGTTATGACCCCTCATTGGAACGAGCTCGTTCCAATGAGGGGTCATAACCTATGTGTTTGAGACAAAAAATGAAAAAATCATGAAAATTAATTGGCGATTTTTGAGAATAGCACTGGCTGTTTTTGGCCATTACGTTGGGTAAAGGGTTAATCCCTCAAGACGCCCCTTTACAGGATATACAAGTAAATGACATGTAACTCTTACAATTGAGTGTACATCCAGGAATCACTAGTTCATACCAGAAATGTAAAGGTTACACTCCACTGACCCAGGTTACAATAAAATTACCAGTTGCGCGCACTTGGGAGGTATACGTGGATCTATGCATTATGAGTCAAAACAATGACTAGGCAACATTTTGTGTGCGTGAGAGGGATGGGTGGGGAATGGCTAAAAGATGTCAATTTGTGACTGACTTCATGATCAAAAGCGAAGCTGCTGATTTGGATGAACAGACTGCAGCTCGGACTGTAAACACTGTGAAATTTGTTCAATTTAATGTAGTTCTTTCGAGCCTCGACTTATCTAGTAGCTCAGACTGTAAACACTGTAAAATATGTTCAATTTAATGTAGTTCTTTCGAGCCCCGACTTATCTAATGGTGCATGGTATTACAATTGTAATCAGCAACAGAATCAGCTGATTCTGAGCTCAAATAACTGGTTATCGGTCAGCGGCCATTTTTGGTAATCAGTTGAACACTAATTAAAAAAATAAATATTGATATTGTGCGCTGGGTAAAGGGTTAACAAAAAAGACACTTTGTCAGTGAGAATTATTCAATTAACAAGTAAATTAAATTAATCAGGATCTGGTCACTTTCCTGTATTTTAGAGGTAAACTGAGCATTCATTCTATTATATTTTTTCAACAAAGCTCATGGGCTTCTGTCAAATAGGATATAACACATTAACCCTTTCGCGACTCAGCCAAACCGACCCCCCAGACTTGGGATATTGGGGTTAATTTCGGGATCATCTCGTCCGTTAGATAAAGGTATAAAACGTTCCATTCATTTGGATTGTCAGGTAAGTCAAGATTTATCTTCCCAGCTTCAGAACATGGGATATCTAGTGGAACAAAATCTATGCATTTTTCCCATTGAAAAATTGGACCAATTCCATGACCACGACCACGCCAGCTCCCTCGTATTCTGCCATGTCCCTGACCAGCACTTCTTTTTCTGCCGCGTCCCATCCCAGTGGCCAGTCCTATTCCACTCCGTCATCTGGATTATTACTGGCAACATCATCTGAACGTCCAGCACTTATAGTAGTGTCATATGTGTCAGCTTGATTTGAGCCAGACTGTACCGCAGAATCGTTTTTCCACGTTGCTATCAATTGTCATCTTCGTCCGTGGAATTAGTGTGAGGTGTAATATGCGCTAAAACTGTAGCCAATCAACTAAAAGGAAACAACTCTAAATTCATCCGGGCATGAAATTACTTCTGTGGACTGATAGAGATAGCACATATGATGTGGACTGAGGTAAGAGTAGGTGCATTACTATGCAGCGTGCCGACGGGTTTGTAGTGTCAGTTTACCACTGGCGCGGCGCGCCCCGATGAGTCACGAAAGGGTTAACTCTTAGCCCACTGAGTATTTTCAAGATATTTTTTCATCAAATCTAGTCATGGCTGCTCTGAAGCAGCCATGACTAAATTTGATGAAAAATTCATGTAAATTTAAATCAATAAACCATTGGTGCAAAAATCCCTATAACTAATAACGAGAAAATCTGATTAAATGCACCCAAATTATACTTATTTTTGTGGCAACAGAAATCCTGTCCTGGCAGGAATGTCAGCCAGCAGCATGCAAGAAGTTAAATACCAAGATTAGATGTACTAAGGCCAAATAGGTCTACAAACAGAAGAAATTTGGAGATTGTCGAGGAAATTTGTTGACATATCACAAGATTATTTTATTCGATTAACAGTCTACTGTTTGAAATGTATGCAATTAACAGGTTAAATTTGTAGGTTTACTAAGTTATTGCAAATGATTTTGTGTACCAAAATTATATTCAATTATTTATGAAATAGGATTTTCTTCCCCAGAACTGCCCACTATCAAGCCCGGCTGATATGATGCTGATCTTGGCCCATATGAACCAAGCTAGAGTTGTCCCACTTGATGTGTTACTAGGTGTAACCATTTTGTTTATAGCAAATTCCTTCACCGTTATTAGTCAAAAGGTGCAGGGTGAGGAACAAGCCTGAATATAAGCAATCTGTCATTTGCAAAATGAGGTCCCCAGAGGGTGAATTTGCTTATGCTATTCCATACAGTGGGCCAGTTAATCCTCTGGGTACATCTTCCTGTTTAGGTTTGAGACCTTGATTCAGATTGAGGTTCACAGAGGGTAAATTTAGTGATGCTACCCTGCTGTGCAGGGTGACATCACCAAATTTACCCTCTGGGGACCTCATTTTGCAGATGACAGTCTGCTTATTTTCTGGCTTGGTGAGGAATTAATGATGTGATGGCAATATGTAAGGTGAGGAACAAGCCTGAATATAAGCAATCTGTCATTTGCAAAAGAGGTCCCCAGAGGGTGAATTTGCTTATGCTATTCCATACAGTGGGCCAGTTAATCCTCTGGGTACATCTTCCTGTTTAGGTTTGAGACCTTGATTCAGATTGAGGTTCACAGAGGGTAAATTTAGTGATGCTACCCTGCTGTGCAGGGTGGCATCACCAAATTTACCCTCTGGGGACCTCGTTTTGCAGATGACAGTCTGCTTATTTTCTGGCTTGGTGAGGAATTAATGATATGATGGCAATATGAAAGGATTAGGTGGATCAAGAAGGGAAATGAGAGTTTTACACAAAATTCAAAGTAAACTAAGATTCAGGGTCGTAAACAGAGATTCACTGAAGTGAGAAAAGGGATAGTTCAGTTATCTGAACATCACGACTTTCCCACCGGAGAAGTTGAGATAGTTGAACTAGGAGAAGAGGAAAAGAATGAGAAACAAAAACACTGTCAAAAACTATCTGAGAACATTTTGTAATTACATTTTTAGCTCACCGAAGGGAGCTCAACTTATCACTTGCCATCCGTCGTCTTCTGTCGTCATGAACATTTTTCAAACGACTTCTCCTCTGAAACCACTGGTCCGATTTTCACGAAACTTCATGTGGATGTTCATTACTATATGGCAATTCATGTTTGTTCAAATGAAATGGCCACGTTCCTTGGGGGCTCTGCATGGGGCATAACTCTGATAGCACCATATGAATTACAGAAAAATTATTAAAAAATCTTCTTCTCCAGAACCAGTGGGCAGAATCTTTTGATACTTGGTATGCAGCGTCTTGGTATGGGTCGGATTCAAGTTTGTTCAAATCGAGTCCTTCAACCAATATTGGGGCTCACTATGGGGGTGTGAATTTTTACTTAGTGCAATTTAAGAAAAATTCTTTAAAAATCTTCTTCTCCAGAACCAATGGGCAGAATCTTTTGATATTTGGTATGCAGCATCTTGGTATGGGTCTGATTAAAGTTTGTTCAAATCGAGTCCCTTGATCAATATTGGGGCTCCCTATAGGGGCATGAATTTTTCCTTAATGCAATTTAAGGAAAAATCTTCTCCAAAACCAGTGGGCAGAATCTTTTATCTGAACATCACAACTTTCCCACTGGAGAAGTTGAGGTAGTTGAACTAGGAGAAGACGAAACTCCAGACTTTATGAAAAGAATGAGAAACAATAACACTGTCAAAAACTATCTTACATTTTTTTTGTTTTAACCCTTTACCTAACATGAAAAGCAGACGACACTTGCAAAACAAATTCTTGAATAACTAATTTTTTTCATTTTATGTCTCAAAAACATAGGTTATGACCCATCATTGGAATGAGCTTGATGAGCTCGTTCCAAAGAGGGGTCATAACCTATGTTTCTGAGACAAAAAATGAAAAAAATAATGAGAATTAATTGGCGATTTTTGTGAATAGCGCTGACCAGTTTTGGACATCATGTTGGGTAAAGGGTTAATAAATAAAGAGAATAAATAGATTATTACCTGGTTGGTTTCATATCAGCTGTGATATCAGTCCTCAGTAACTTCACCTCAACCACTGTCCTTCAGTCTCTGGCTGATATGAATTTACCTCGGGCTGATATCTCGGCCGATATGAAACTAACCAAGTCATAACTTCTAATTAATAGTTATTCAATTCAGAGGTATCCAATTAAGTGGGCTCCACTGTATTCTAATTAGAAGATTCGACCCACGGGTATAAAGGTGTCACAATATGATTATGTAAGAGACCACTTTTGCGATAACCGTACTGTACTTACCGCTATTCAGGTCCAGAAATTTGAAAAAAATGTCGTAGGAATAAAATTTAAATAATGCCCATTCTATTCTGCTGCTCAGAAATAAATTGATGCAAATCATTAACAAGAATCATTCTTGCAAAATTCTGTGCCTGTATATATAGAAACTGGCGAGCTGGAATTAGAACCAAGAGCTTATAGGCAGGTTGTACACAAAAAAAAATGGCCCAGCTTTTGAGGTGTATCTAAATGGATCTTTGTTGTTCAAACTGAGATCGAAGTCACTGGAGTTGAGGGGAGAATTGGGAAAGGTGGGGAACAAAAGTGCCAAATGTGTAATTTAGGAGTAACGGAGACCCTGGAACATTTCATTTTAGAATGCCCCAAATATTTGCCTTGTGGAACAAGACTCCTTAGAATACCAATGGAAAAATGGGATGAAAACCTGAAGGGTAAGGAATGACATAGGGAAAGGGTCAATTTCAAGGGAGATTGAGAAAGTACAAATGGGAGGAATTATGAAACACCTGTGTACTGAGTGCTGGGAGACCAGAAGGGAGGAGTTGTGGGGGATAGCCTGGTGGGGGACTGGGTTAATATTGTAGGCCTCCGTGTTAGAGGACTGTGACAAATCACCAAAAGGACAAAGAATTATTATAGTAAAATTTCTACAAAATCCCAGAACAAGGTTATTAATCAAATAATACAAACCTGCCTGTGGACATCACCTGCTCCAAATTCACCATAATCTTCCCATACTGTTCCCTCATTAGTATCGTGAAAAAACCTTATTTGGATATCATCTGAAAAACATAAAGATTCAATTTTTTGATGGCCTGATCTAATTTTGTAACAATTTTAAAACTTCACAATCTGAAGGGTTTCCTACGGTAGCATAAAACCGCCACACCGTAGTATATTTCCAGGGATTCCTAATCTGTTTTTACAGATTACTAATCTGTTTTTTTGCAGATTAACTAATCTGTATTTACAGATTACTAATCTGTTTTTACAGATTAACTAATCTGTATTTGCAGATGACTTAGTTAATCTGTTTAAACAGATTAGTAATCTGTAAAAGCAGATTAGTTAATCTATAAAAACAGATTAGTATTCTGTAAATACAGATTACTAATCTGTAAAAACAGATTAGTTAATCTGTTTAAACTGATTACTAATCTGTAAATACAGATTAGTTAATCTGTAAAAACAGATTAGTAATCTGTTTAAACAGATTAGGAATCCCTGGAAATATACTATGGTGTGGTGGTTCTATGCTGTCGTAGTTTCCTACTAATAATACATTACAATTTTAATTTTTTCATTACAACTTGATCTTGCTTAGCTTTTAACTTTTGACCTACTGAGTATTTTCAAAATAGTTTTCATCAAATCTTGTCATGGCTGCTGTGAAGCAGATTAGTAATCTGTTTAAACAGATTAGTAATCTGTAAAAACAGATTAGTTAATCTATAAAAACAGATTAGTATTCTGTAAATACAGATTACTAATCTGTAACTAGAACTATCACTGAAGGTGATTAATACCCCCGCTTTGGGTTTTTAGAGGAATGCACTTCTGATCATGTAGGCGAAGGCCATAAGGAAATGTATACATAAAGATCATTTTTTGTTGTTGAAATTTGTATTTGCATGTGGCCTTCCACAGAACAGCACTGAATACTTAAAGAGCCCACACATATATGGTTTACATTTGGAAAAACACATTTACAATGTGCAACATGTATTCAAAATCGGTTCATTAATGTAGGAGTAGTTGCACACACAAGAATCCCATTTGAAAACCCATAATAAATCCAAGTTAAAGGGAGATAACATGGTTAAAATTGTCGCAGATCAAAAATTTGGGAATATGCGTATGTTCACTTAGTTGTGATAATGTTTGAAAGGTTTCGTCAAAATTGATTGATAAATGTAGGAGGAGTTGCACGCACAAGAATTTCATGTAGAAACCCATAATAAATCCAAGTTAAAGGGAGATAACCTAGTTAAAATAGCCACAGCTCAAAAATTTTGGAATATGCACATGTTCACTTAGTAGTGATGATGTCTGTAAACTTTCGTCCAAATTGATTGATAAATGTAGGAATTGCGCACACAAGAATTTCATGCAGAAACCCATATTAAATCAAAGTTCAAGAGAGATAACCTGGTTAAAATTGTCGCAGATCAAAAAGTTTGGAATATGCACATGTTCACTTAGTAGAGATGATGTTTGAAAGGTTTCATCAAAATCGGTTCATTAATGTAGGAGGAGTTGCGCACACAAGAATTTGTTCGAACGGAAAGACATAATAAATCTAAGTCAAAGGGAGATAACCTGGTTAAAATTGTCGCAGATCAAAAATCTTGGAATATGCGCATGTTCACTTAGTAGTGATGATGTCTGAAAAGTTTTGTCCAAATTGATTGATAAATGTAGGAGGAGTTGCGCACACAAGAATTTCATGTAGAAACCCATATTAAATCAAAGTTCAAGAGAGATAACCTGGTTAAAATTGTCGCAGATTAAAAAGTTTGGAATATGCACATGTTCACTTAGTAGAGATGATGTTTGAAAGGTTTCATCAAAATCGGTTCATTAATGTAGGAGGAGTTGCACACACAAGAATTTGTTCGGATGGAAAGACACAATAAATCTAAGTCAATCAATCTAAGTCAAAGGGAGATAACCTGGTTAAAATTGTCGCAGATCAAAAATCTTGGAATATGCGCATGTTCACTTAGTAGTGATGATGTCTGAAAAGTTTTGTCCAAATTGATTGATAAATGTAGGAGGAGTTGCACGCACAAGAATTTCATGTAGAAACCCATAATAAATCTAAGTTAAAGGGAGATAACATAGTTAAAATTGTCGCAGATCAAAATCTTGGAATATGCGCATGTTCACTTAGTAGTGATGATGTCTGAAAAGTTTTGTCCAAATTGATTGATAATGTAGGAGGAGTTGCGCACACAAGAATTTCATGTAGAAACCCATATTAAATCAAAGTTCAAGAGAGATAACCTGGTTAAAATTGTCGCAGATTAAAAAGTTTAGAATATGCACATGTTCACTTAGTAGAGATGATGTTTGAAAGGTTTCATCAAAATCGGTTCATTAACGTAGGAGGAGTTGCACACACAAGAATTTGTTCGGATGGAAAGACACAATAAATCTAAGTCAATAAATCTAAGTCAAAGGGAGATAACCTGGTTAAAATTGTCGCAGATCAAAAATCTTGGAATATGCGCATGTTCACTTAGTAGTGATGATGTCTGAAAAGTTTTGTCCAAATTGATTGATAAATGTAGGAGGAGTTGCACGCACAAGAATTTCATGTAGAAACCCATAATAAATCTAAGTTAAAGGGAGATAACATAGTTAAAATTGTCGCAGATCAAAAATCTTGGAATATGCGCATGTTCACTTAGTAGTGATGATGTCTGAAAAGTTTTGTCCAAATTGATTGATAAATGTAGGAGGAGTTGCGCACACAAGAATTTCATGTAGAAACCCATATTAAATCAAAGTTCAAGAGAGATAACCTGGTTAAAATTGTCGCAGATTAAAAAGTTTGGAATATGCACATGTTCACTTAGTAGAGATGATGTTTGAAAGGTTTCATCAAAATCGGTTCATTAATGTAGGAGGAGTTGCGCGCACAAGAATTTGTTCGGATGGAAAGACACAATAAATCTAAGTCAAAGGGAGATAACCTGGTTAAAATTGTCGCAGATCAAAAATCTTGAAATATGCGCATGTTCACTTAGTAGTGATGATGTCTGAAAAGTTTTGTCCAAATTGATTGATAAATGTAGGAGGAGTTGCGCACACAAGAATTTCAGGTCCGGAAAGACGTACGGACGGACGTACGGACGGACGGACAGATGGACGGACGGACGTACGGACGTACAGGGCGATTCCTATATAGCCCCCACTTCTTCGAAGCGGGGGTATAAAAACAGATTAGTTAATCTGTTTAAACCGATTACTAATCTGTAAATACAGATTAGTTAATCTGTAAAAACAGATTAGTAATCTGTTTAAACTGATTAGAAATCTGTAAAAACAGATTAGTAATCTGTAAAAACAGATTAGTTAATCTATAAAAACAGATTAGTATTCTGTAAATACAGATTACTAATCTGTAAAAACAGATTAGTTAATCTGTTTAAACCGATTACTAATCTGTAAATACAGATTAGTTAATCTGTAAAAACAGATTAGTAATCTGTTTAAACTGATTAGAAATCTGTTTAAACAGATTAGTTAATCTGTAAAAACAGATTAGTAATCTGTGAAAACAGATTAGTAATCTGTTTAAACAGATTAGTAATCTGTAAAAACAGATTAGTAATCTGTTTAAACAGATTAGGAATCCCTGGAAATATACTATGGTGAGGCGGTTCTACGCTGCCGTAGTTTCCTACTAATAATACATTACAATTATAATTTTTTCATTACAACTTGATCTTGCTTAGCTTTTAACTCTTGACCCACTGAGTATTTTCAAAACAGTTTTTATCAAATCTTGTCATGGCTGCTGTGAAGCAGCTATGACTAGATTTGATGAAAAATTCCACAAAATTTAACACAAGAAATCATTGCTAAAAAATTCAACTAACAGGGGAGAAATCTGAATAAATGTGCCCAAATTATACTTGGTTTAGAGGGAAGAGATTTTGTGTCCTGGGCAGTAATACTTGTTATGTAAAACTTGTATTGGACAAATATTGGAAAGAGGGGGGGGGGGGGGGGGGGGGCACAAAATTGGGGGGGGGGGGTTTAGACCCCCAGCTACATCACTCTAAAAAACAATCACACTCACCTTTATTAATTTTTTCACACAATAGAAATATTTCATCTCCACCACGAGCTTTTCCAGATGTTTTATCCACACGACATATTATGAGATCTTTAAATGCTTCTGTAAAACAAAACATAAAAGTAAAATTCACGTTACTGTATTTGAATATCTGTGACTATATTTACTCAAATTAAAAACATTAAATTTACGGGACTGATCATTCAGTTCATAAAATAGTTACTCAAAATTCTAAAACACTCCAGAACTCTAGGGTTTATCAGGTTTGTAAGTTTTAGGCTTTTTTCTTCTTTTTTTTTTTTTTGATACAACCCAAACAGGTGCTACATAAAACAAAACAAAAATCGAATATAGAACCTTAGTGAGCACGCTCACATACCCCACGCACCCTGATATTTCAAGCTCTAATCATTTTTTAAAAATAAACATAGATTCTAGGAATACTGTAGAAAACAGTGTTCTGTAGTTTCAACGGTACTGTTCTGTAGGCCACCATGTTAGACTAACATACCAAAAATCAGCTCAATATCTGGAAGCGTGTAGGAAAAAAGTCCGCAAAGTTAAAAAATTTATAGTAGTTTATATATTTTTTATACTTACCAATGACCCAGACTTAGCTGGTGCTAACTCTAACAAAACCAGGGCCAAACACAAATTTTGCCCCCCAATCCCCAAAATTTGCATCCAAAACAAAAAGAAATCATGTCCTAAAGGACCTCCATACTACGCCTCTACTGCGCATGCGCAGTGACGCAGTCGTCCCGAAATTGGCGCCAATTATCATTCTTACTGGCAGTGCCTGGTCAGCGCTATGTACTCAGCGGGGAGGCAAGAGTTCCCAACTCCAGGGAGGGCCATCCCCGTCTGGGTCATTGGTAAGTATAAAAAATATATAAATTACTATAAATTTTTTAACATTTTTATACTGTACCAATGACCCAGACTTAGCTGAATAGTAAACAGGCTGGAGGGCCTAGGACATAGAGGAAAATCCAATAAGCTCAACTATATAGTAAAGAGGTAACCCCTTAAGGAGAAAAGGAGTATTAGGCTTTACATGTATCTTTCTTATTTAATATTAAATTAGAAAGATACACTACCCTTAATAATTGAGCACAATAACATTCATGTTCTCTATTAACATCCAGTATAACCCTTATACTAATTATTTTTAAAGCAAGCCAATAAATAAAGTAGTCCAGAGAATTGAGACTCTTTATAGTCATTTAAAAGTGTCCGAGTATTGTATATTAAAGCCTGTTTGACACTTGACATATACAAATGCTTCACACCGAGCTACACTTTAAAAATAAGACATGAATGAATTTAAACATTAATATTACACTTTAAAACCATCCCGGAAGCGACTCAGACATACTGACTTGGAGGAGGCATTCCCTTGCTTTTCACTATAAAGCAGGTGACCTAAGGGAACACCCCCCCCCCCCCCCTTCCCCTTGCCCTGGGTCAAATAGCCCAGAGCGAAGAGGGCAGCCGGACGGAGTCACTGCCGGAACAGAAAGCTTGCATAACTATAGTTGCAACTGTTTAGTGGACGACATTCTGAGCAACAGATAACGGACCTAAACAATGCAGGTCTCCAGAAATGGACTCAATATTTCTGAGATAAGAATTCGTAAATGTGGATGGCTGAGACCAATAAGCAGCCTTCATTAAATCTGTAATAGCAACACTATTAGCATAAGCCCAGGAAGTAGAAAGAGCTCTTACTTCATGAGCAGAAATCTTAAGCACAGACTGCTGAGAAGAAGATAAATCTTCATAAGCAGTACGGATAGTTAACTGAATCCATCTAGCAATAGAATGGACTGAAATGTCCTTTCTATTAGGCATCAAAGACAGAAAGAAACGTTTCCGTCCCTTTCTGATAAACTGAGATCTCTGTTTATAGATACGTAGTGCTCTAACAGGACAGAGTAAAGGCCTACGCCCGTCTGAAGACGGAAGAGCCTTAATAACAATAGGTTCCGGATATTTATTAGGAGCCTGATTCTTAGCTAAAAAACCGACATTAGTAGTGAAGGTGATAGTGTTCCCAACACTACGATAATGAGAATCATCCACCGATAGTGCATGAAGCTCACTGACTCTTCTGGCAGAAGAGAAAGCTAAGAGAAAAGCTGTCTTATAAGATAAGAATTTGAAATCTACTGTCCCAAGAGGTTCAAATGGCTTTTCCTTCAATTTAAGGAGAACCCAAGCTAAATTCCACTTAGGAATTAATCTAAGAGTTCTGGGTCTATTTATCGAAAAGTTTCTAACCAACTTCGATAAAGAAATGATCCAATTTGTAAACTATCATGATGTGCATAGGTATCAGATAACATAGATCTATAACCCTTTATAGTAACAGGCTGCAGTTTGATTTCGTCAAACAAGTATACTAGAAAGTTTGCAATGTCTGGTATAGAGGGATCAAATATATCTACAGAATGATCCCTACACCAACGACGAAAAACCTTCCACTTAGCCGCATTGTTTAGTGAAGAGGAGGTCCTCCTACAGTTAGAAATCGCGTCCACTGCTCGTCCTGTAAAGTGCTTGCCATGCAAGAAGGACCGCACAACGGAAAAACGTGAAGGTTGAGACCTTGCGGGTTGTGATGGAGTTGGCGCGATTTCCCCTGCGAAAGAAGATCCTCTCGCGGAGGAAGCTTCCGCGGTAGGTCCCACAACAGACACCTGAGTAGATTTATCCACGGTCTCTGTGGCGACAGAGATGCTACCAACAGAATCTTGCATTGAGATTGTTTTATCTTTAGCAATACTTGTTGAATTAACGGCGCTGGAGGATACGCATATCCTATCATTCCGTCCCAAGGGATCGACAGAGAGTCTACTGCAAATGCTCTTGGATCCGGACACGGAGACACATACGTCTGCAACTGATTGTTGAGATGTGTCGCAAATAAGTCTATCATTGGCCGTTCCCATTGGTAGCAAATCTGATTGAATACTTGTTTGTTGAGAGTCCACTCCGACGGCAACAAACGACCCTTTCGTGAAAGGGAGTCTGCTAGCACATTCAGACGACCCGGTATGTGACGGACCGAAAGAAGAACATGATGTTCTAACGCAAACAGAAGGATTCTTTCCGTTAGATTGAACAACGGAACTGAATGAGTGCCTCCCTGATTCCGTATATACGCCACTACTGTCGTATTGTCGGATAGGATTTGGACATAAGCATCGTGAATAATGTCCATCCAGTGACGTAACGCAAGCCAAATTGACATCATTTCCTTGATGTTTATGTGCTTGCACAGGAATTGCGGATCCCAAAGACCCTGGCATCTCGAATCCGTTGGGATTAATGATGCACCCCAACCTGTTTGACTGGCATCCGTCATAACGGTAAAACTCGGATCCGGCAACTGCAGCGGAACTCCCTGAGTTAACCACTGAATGTTTGCCCAAGTCTGAATCTCTTGTTTCACTTGATCTGACAAGAGAACGTCTACATCGAGCGAATGAATTTTCACACTCCAATTCTGAGTCAGGAAAATTTGAAGAGGACGTGTGCGTAGCCGCCCCATCGGAATAAGATCCGCGGCGGCTCCGCACAGACCTATCAGTCTCATAATTCTCTCGCCGTGACTTTGTCTGCGTGCAGACAATAGCTAGCGTAACAACTGACTAATTTCGCTCTGGTTAACGGCAGACGAACGAGATTGTTGTGCGTCTCGAAGCTCATTCCCAGATGAGTGAATGACTTGGACGGCACCAGATCCGACTTCTCCTCGTTTACTATAAAACCGAGACGTCGGAGCAATAGAAGAAGATTCTGAACATCGTTCTGAAGCGTTAACTCGTTGCCGTACCTCTGAAGAATGTCGTCCAGGTAGGCCGACGTTACCGCAGACGAATGAGCTCGGAAGTAGATCATTACCGAGTTCATTACTCGAGTGAAAGCCCAGGGTGCTAGATTCAATCCGAAGCACATCGCCCGGAATTGATACACCACTCCAAGGACTGCGAAGCGTAGATACTTTCGGAATGTCGGATGTACCATGACGTGAAAGTACGCATCTTTGAGATCTATGCTCGCTGCATAATCGTTCACCCGAATACTCGCTCTGACCGATCGAATCGTCTCCATATAAAACTTCGGAGCGACGATCAGCTTGTTTATCCAGCTCAAATCTATGACTGGACGGAACGAGCCGTCTGGTTTCGGAACCAGAAACAGATGGCTGTAGAATCCCAGAGATTCCTGGTTTTCTACGACCTCTACCGCGTTCTTCATTAAAAGAGACTGCACCTCTGATAACAGAGCGTCTCTTTTCTGTGGATTTGACGGAAGATGAGTCCACTTTGGACTTCGAGTTAATGGAGGCTTTCGTTTGAAGGATATCTTCAGACCTTCCGAAGTCACTCCTCTCACCCAAGGGTCGTCCGTAATCGACGCCCACTCTTGTGAAAAACTCGACAACCTTCCGCCAACCGGAACGCGATAGAGGTTTAAGCCATCACCTCCTGGACCTGCGAGGCCTGCGGTAGGAGAAACCACGTCTTCCACGACCCGCACCTCGCCTCGTCGACCTCGGGGCGTCCGACCGATTGTCCCGGCCTGAAGGACGTCCCGAACGAGAGTCGCTATCCTGACGGTCTCTCGAATAAGACCAAGAGGACGCACCGGAACCTCTATAGGAACCTCTCTTGGGCGCATTAGACCCAGAAGTGCCGGTCTTATTCGTGTCTGCTGTATCCGACTTCTTAGGAGCCGATCTGAACAACAGAGAATCATTAGCTTTCTTTTTAATTTTATCATAAATAGCGGAAAGCTTGCCGTCAAAGAGAAGTTCTCCTGAGACCGAAGCGACTCTAAGAGAGTTCTTCACCTTAGAATCCACTAGTGTGGATGTAGCTAGGGCTGCGTCACGTCTAACCAACTCCAGATTTGCCACTGAAAGGGCGGAGTTACACGTGGAATAAGCTACTGCCCTTGAAAGAAGTCTTAAAGAGGATTGTATATCCTGAAACTCTTCCCCTTGAAGGCGCAGTGATAACGCCTTAGTAAGGTGATCTGCGTAAGATAAGGCATCTAAATTGGCTCTGTTAGACGCAATAGCTGTTTCCAACACCGCGGTTGGAATAGAAGCTGACGACGGTAATGATAGCTCTAAGTCTTCCGCCTCGTCGTCCATACGCAGAGGAACTCTCGGTATACCCTGTCCTGCCGTATCGAATTTATTCCTTGCATTAATGAAAGGCAGGTTGAGAGTATTAGCGGACAAGAAACCTGCTTTCCCCGTCCTGGAAGCAAGTTTAAATATAGCGTCGTTCAATAATTCAAATGTTCTAGCAACATTATTGGACTGCGACGGAAACTCGGGAGCGATGTCCCTGAACCGCTCAAAAAATTCAGAGTCCAATGACGCTATAATTCTCTTGTCCGGAAGCGCAGCAGTCTGGCCCGACGGAACAACTTGAGGGAGAAAGTGCCGGATGAAGTCCACGGCAGCTTTATGTTGTTCCGAAAGGGATAGCTCCAAGTCATCCGTATCCCTTTCACCATCCGGTCGGACCTCATGATGTTCCCGGTCGTCCGCCCCCGATGCTTCGGCGGAGCGTACCGACCCAGCGCCGTCGGATAATTCTCGATCCGACACCGTTTCTGTCGGCTGCTGGGATGCTGCGATAAGCTGTGCTATCTGCACAAGAATGTCCGGCGTCGAGACCTGCGGAGGCGCAGTCTTTCGCTGCTTCGCCGAGGGCAGCTCCGCATCAGATGGCTCCCGCATACTTTTCCTATGCGAACGTCCAGAGTCCATCGGTCTCGAATCCCTGGCTGCCGGATGGTGTGACCTGGTCGCTGAAGAATCCTTGATCGGCGAAGCTGGTAATATATCGGCGGTCACGCAGCCAAGGTGCGGTCGTGTGCGCTGACGAGAAGAGGAAGCCTTAACAGTCTCTGCGGACTGCTTATACAACGGAGCGTCCCGAGCGACGGACGTATGCTCCGCTAAAGACACATTTTGTACCACAACATCTGGTCCCAGATGTTGTTGTACAAGAGAGGGACCTCTCTCGCTCGCGGCCCGGCTGGACCTGGACGAGCTAGGAACCAGACTAAAAGGCTTCCTCCGTTCTCGCTTACTATCCGCCGTCACTGGGTGTGCATCTATTATGTTTATAGTGCTCGCATCACCCAAAATTTCCTCTTGGACCGCATCGGACGAACCCGGCTGCCGAACCATTCGGTGAATGGACGCTACACCGGGCGAGCTAGCGGACGACATTTGTCTAATCTCCATGAGCACTTTTGCCGCTAGCTCTGAATTCATTTGTGACGACGGACGCACACTTGAAGAAGATAACATGGAAACATCACCCTGTTCTGGTTCCTCTGAAATAGAAACTGAGAGAGTAGAGTGACCTTGCGGAGAAAGAGCCGGCATCGCTCTTTCTCAAGAAACAACATATCGTGACACACGTTTCCAATGTTTCTCATCCCAATGTTCACATATAGAACAGGGATTAATGCGAGAACACTGACTACAATTAATACAATGATCATGAAAGTCAGAGGAAGATTTCTTCCTATTACAATTTGAACAACGTCCCTTCATTGTGAAAGAACAACAATAAGTCCTAGTTACTCGCAAAAACCCCTGACACAAAGATACATAATAACATGATCCATTAATAAATGAAAAAACAATTGCAAAACAAAATAATTTTGAAAAAATATTTTTTCAGCGAAGCCCAAGTTGCTGAAAAGGAACGTTGAGCCCCGATGGATCCGATGGCAAAGTGTGGTCAAAAATTTTAAATTTATATAAAATAATTAATGAGACACTTTCGGATAATATAAATGTATCTTATAATGAGATAAACTACAACAAAGGCAAACAGCCCCCCTCAAAAAAGGCTGTTGCCAATGAAAACAAACAGTGTAAACACACTAGAAAACATGACTCTAGACACTGAAAAAACTGGCCCGGAATCAGTCATCAATTACACTCTATCTGATGCAAAACAGAGACTCCCTGGGGAGAATCTGTAGAACATCAGATGGAAGATGCAGAACACAAACGTTATACACCCATGGGTGAAAACGTAACTATGGGGAAAATAACAGAAAACATTCTGTAACCAAGTAACTCTCCCAGGAAGTTTTAGAAATGAAATTTCTCAAAAATATGCCAAAAGCATGGGAGAATTGCAAGGGGGGACTTTAGAAGGCTAGGGGAGAGGAAACACTGAATAAGCAGTGCAACAATTAGCAAGAATGACAACAAGAGGCCCATGCCTCGAAAATAGGCAACTTAACATAATTTCATCAAAAAATTTTAAGTACAGCCCTGATTATTTTTTGCCACTTCTTTTTCCTCTCCTCCTTCTATCCTCCTTAGAATCACATTTTCTCCAAAAATTACGTGTCTGGCATCCTTTAAACTGAGATTTACAAGCACAAAGATCAGTGAGATGTTGACTGATGAAGGGCCAAACAGAGAATGATAATTGGCGCCAATTTCGGGACGACTGCGTCACTGCGCATGCGCAGTAGAGGCGTAGTATGGAGGTCCTTTAGGACATGATTTCTTTTTGTTTTGGATGCAAATTTTGGGGATTGGGGGGCAAAATTTGTGTTTGGCCCTGGTTTTGTTAGAGTTAGCACCAGCTAAGTCTGGGTCATTGGTACAGTATAAAAATACTGTAATTTTGATGAACTTTTCAAAGTTCAAGGGCCGTAATTTCGGTAAAAATCAGTGGAGCAGAACAAAATGCAAACTTGATCTGTAGGCCACCATGTCAGATTAACATACCAAAAATCAGCTCAATATCTGGAAGCGTGTAGAAAAAAAGTCCGGAAAACAAGTAGGACTGACTGACGGACTGACAGACTGATTGACCAGTCAAAAACATTATACCCCTGCAACTTTGTTGCATGGGGTATAAAAATTAGAGCTGTACAGTTTTGGTATTTTAGGTCATATCTGGTCTCAGATTTGGTAAATAAGAAAGAGTCACAATTTCAATTTTTACCAAATGTCAACCCAAATTTCCAACAATGTCTAAAAAAATAACAAAAGTCCTGCAGTATATCAGAGAGATTTTTGGGAGGATAAGTACAAACAGTTTTTCCTTATTTCAAATTCCGTACCTAGATAATATTATCCCTTGACATATATTCCTGGAGAGAGCTATCCAAGAATCAATTGTCAGCCATGGCATTATCAACAGGTGGAAAAAAAAAATTAATTACAAGCAAGCCTGAAAATAAGCGAACTGTCATTTGCAAAATGGGGTCCCCAGAGGGTGAATTTGCTGATGCTATCCCATACAGTGGGCCAATTTATCCTCTGGGTACCTCTTGCTGTTTAGGCTTGAGACCTTGATTCAGAATGAGGTTCACATAGGGTAAATTTAGTGATGCTACCCTGCTATACAGGGTAGAATCACCAAATTCACCCTCTGGGGACCTCATTTTGCAGATGACAGTCTGCTTATTTTCAGGCTTGATTACAAGAATCAAACGAATATTTTGCGTGAAGAAATTCTGATTCTCATGTGAATTTTGGGCCCTGACTCCTCCCAAGGAAAGGGTCCTGGGTCCTTGCAATTGGGAACATTTGTGCCATAGAAGGCCATAACTGGGAATTTCTGTCAGTCACAGAATGCAATAAAACCTGTAACTTTGTGTCCATCAAAACTTCCGGTTACCACTGTTTTGTTGTCAAAACTTTGGAGTTACCTTTCACTGTCAGGGAATGAGCAGGATAATTTCAAGGGAGATACTTGTTAACCCTTCACCCAACGGCCAGCACTATTCACAAAAATCACCAATTAATTTTCATTATTTTTTCATTTTTTTCTCAAAAACATAGGTTATCACCCCTCATTGGAACGAGCTCGATGAGCTTGTTCCAATGAGGGGTCATAACCTATGTTTTTGAGACAAAAAATGAAAAATATTAGTTATTCAAGAATTTTGCTTGCAAGTGTCGTCTGCTTTTCAGGTTAGGAAAAGGGTCAATGTATTTACATATATCCCCTTCAGAGAAACAACAGATGAGCAACGTAGAAACAACATTGAGTGTTATATTGACTACTGTCTGCCGATTTCGATTTTTACAAAACTATTATTACCAAATGTGTTCATGCCCTCAAGGGTTTTATAAGTTAGATAGATTGGAAAAAATCATGCCCATGTCCTACTGGGAATGGAGATACTCTCATAAACTTGTTTTATCTTATACAGTAGAATCCTCTTAATTGAATATCCATTTTGCCAGTGAAAATTATTCAATTAACAGGAGTATACAATTAACAAGAATTTGGTCAGTTTCCTGTGTTCTGGAGATAAACTGAGCATTTATTCTATTATATCTTGTTTGACAGAGCTCATAGAGCTCTGTCAAACAAGATATAATAAAATAAATGTCTGTATTGGATGTAGTGAGACCAAAAAGGTTGATAAATAAGGGGAGTTTCGTGCGTGTCACAGTAATTTTTTCGACATATTACAAAAATTTATATACAATTAACAGGAGTTTTCTCTACAATCCATATGCAATTAACAGATCAAATTTGTACTGAAAGTATGGTAAATGGTTTTGTGTTTGAAAATTATATTCAATTAACAGGGATATACAATTAAGAGATATCCAATTAAGTGGGCTCCACTGTACTGATGTGCAAAATGTTTAACCATCTTATTAACTCCCTACTCTTCTGGTCTTGATTTTAGTGTTAAAACGATTTTTCGACTAGTCGACACCGATGTGATTAGTACTAAACAAATCTATTAACCGATTAGTGAATCAATTGTCGATTAGTCGCCTGAGTGTATTCTCTAAAGCCTTGAAGTTTCCACTTTGTGCGACAATGTAACTTTAAGAAATTTAATTTAATTTTATTAAAATTAATTCGGTGCTTTCAATTTGAGGTGCGCTACCGCACTCACACTTCTACATTGGAAACAAAAGCTCTCTACAGATGTTCACACTTTTTCAATACATTCTTGTTTTGGGTAAATGTTGCTGTCATAAGTAAGATTGGTCAGAAAACAAAACGTCACATAAAGATATTTACTACTGAATGAAATTTTACAACTTCCATTATATAGTGCACATACTGACC
This sequence comes from Pictodentalium vernedei, assembly GCA_031216915.1. Taxonomy (NCBI): domain Eukaryota; kingdom Metazoa; phylum Mollusca; class Scaphopoda; order Dentaliida; family Dentaliidae; genus Pictodentalium; species Pictodentalium vernedei. Next base: position 452,749,813 of record CM062292.1, on the reverse strand, counting down.
AAACAAATCGCACTGATTGGTCATGTGATGTATTTAGTATTCAATGAGGCTATTATTTATAGTTTGTCTAGCTTTTCATTGGGCGTTGATTAAGTTATGCAGGTCATGGAACAATCATGTCATCAGAGTACACTTCTTCAGTGACCTGTTTTCTGCTTTCAGAAAAACTTTGCTAAGTTTTTTAGCACAATAACAAAGTGCAGAAATTTCTTATTAGACCACAATATACAAGGGAATTTTGCGGGAAAAGTTCAATTTCGCTTAAAAATATTTGACAGAACTGAATATTGGAACACCAAAGATTTATTTTTAGACCAATTTATTTTTTTGTGGCACCGGTTGTTTGGTCGTGAGCACATGGAGACATCGGCTTCCGTAATGTCGCACAGTTAGACCCATTAATTGTATCGTAATTTGGAAGACACTCCAGCCAATGAATTCAGTTAAAACCACAGTTTTGTAGAATTTATTGCTTAGTTTAGCATCTGACATTTGCATAACCGACTAGTCGATTAATCGTCGACTACTACCTGGTGATTAGTCGATTAATAAAAATCCAAATGGCATTAATCGTTTCAACACTACTTGATTTATTATTTCTGAAAGAAAAAAAAACAAACTGAGTTGGCTTTCCGATGACCACTGGGAAAATTAACTGGTTGAGGGGTACATTTTTGGGGTGATCTGAATTTGCTCATCAAAATTTGTTTTATTACAGTTTATTGAAGAGTGCCCATAGGCACCACAACCACAGGCATTCTTCAATAATTTGTGATGAAACAATTTTATATAAACAAAATATTATATTTACGTTCTTACTGAATATGAAAAATGAGCAAGGAAAATGTTGGCTTTTCCTCTGGTACCCTCGTGTTTTGAAAGCCCTGAAGGTGGCTTCTAGCACTCAACCAGTTAAACAACAAAATGCTTGCAAGAACAAATTTTGCTTACTTTTGTCATGAATAGGGTGAGACACAACAGGTGGAACAATTCTTGTAATCTTCCCGTTTTCATCAGGTAGGAATACTTGAAAACACAGTCTCACCACACTGAAATCTATGTTTGACGCTTTTGTATCAAAACCAGCTGCAAAAGAAAAATGGAGATGAAAAGTTGAGAAAAAAAGCCCATCCAAACCAGTTCACAAGCGAGCTTACATGTTAGTTGTTAGAAATTGCGTAAACAGGATGGCTGGCATAGTAAAAGCAGAGATGATAAAAAAGTATATCAACAATTTTTTCCAATAGGTTACCACCATGTTAACAGATTATGATGTAAGCACTTTATTTTCCAGCCTGATAAAGTCATTGACTGCTACGAGATTCCTCAATTCAACAAAGCAGCAAAGAGTACACAAATTAGTGCTGGACAGATGGTTCACTGTCCTGACTGGCTTATCGAAGGCTATAGCCAGATAAATAAAGATTATTACCATTATGTGGATGTACAAAATATGGATCTGAGTCGAGCTCCGGGTTCTTAGGGCAGATCATGACGAGCCGAAAAACGTCATTTCCATTTAATTACACTTCAGCCCAGCCACATCAAGGGACATAACTACACTATTAACATCAACTGCCATTCTTTCACTGACGATGGGATCGAGACATTCACGAGAAGTATTCACTGAAACTATTCCGCGGTGCGTGGCCCGATAAACGTTGATAATGTAGTTGCAACTCAAATTTTTGTTGTACCAAATCCAAAATTTAAATGGTTGAGGATTTTGGATCAAATTAACCCTTTACCCAATGCAGACAATTTCAAAATTTATTATTTTAAATATCATTTTTTAAATTTTTTCAAAAAATTTCAACAAAACCATATCATGTGACCCCTCTTTGGAACGAGCTCAAGGAGCTCGTTCCAAAGAGGGGTCTCATGATATGGTTTTGTTGAAATATTTCGAAATATAATATTTTTTCAGCTGCTGAATTTGCATATTATGCGGGCGTATGTGGGCGATTTGTTGGGTAAAGGGTTAAAATCAAATTCACCACTTTTCACATTGTAGATATTGTACATTGTTACAACCATAAATATTATCAGTCTCCACTCAAAAACTGCAATCACTGTCAACTCGACTGCGTGGGCAAGTCAATCAAAAATGCGGAATATTCCAAAAATGAAATCAGGGTAGTTCTGGAAGTGGAACTTCTTCAGACTCTTTTTCTATCATCAGGTCTCCTGTACAGGACAACTCCCCTCCCCCCCCCACCCCCCGCCCCCTCATACAGGAAACCTGATGATGGAAAAAGAGATCAAGACACTTGGTAGGATTTTGTGAACATCTCCAGGATTAAAGAATTTTGAACCAAGTGACTCGAATCAAATCAATTAACCCTTTACCCAACACAGATGATATCAAAATTTATTATTTTAAATATCATTTTTTCCAATTTTTCAAAAAATGTCAACAAAACCATATCATGTGACCCCCTCGTTGGAACAAGCTCGTTCCAACCAGGGGTCACATGATATGGTTTTGTTGACATTTTTAAAAAAATAATATTTTTTAATTGCTGAATTTGCATATTACGTGGGCGGATGTGGGCGATTCGTTGGGTAAAGGGTTAAATTGGGACAATTGTGAATCAAATTAAATTTTTGAAGCTTTGCAGGACTCTAGTTGTCCGAGTAATTCTTGGTGTATATACATGTAACATGAAACATTTTCTGTGAATACTCAGTAATCCCAGGCACCATAAATAAATACAGGATATCCAAATTTTTATGGAATGCCCCCCACCCCCCCCCCCCCCCCCCCCCCCATGGTGATCATGAAGCAAATTTCTTGGTATTTAGCCTATAGACTTTATACGTCATTGAGTATGCTACATGCAATGCAGAATGTTCACACATTATTGTGCACTGAATTGATGGGTAAAGAAATAGTGCGTGTCTGACAACTTAAATGTAAAATATTTCACCAATGGAAAGTACATCATTATCAATATTGTGGATGACCAGTTGCAAGCTTTCTCAACCGGTTAGGCTGGCCACCAGTTGTAAACCAATTATCTTGTTTACCGTCTCAGAGCTTTAAATAAAAAGAAAAGAAATTGTTGCTTGAAAGGTTCAGTTTACAGTAAACTCACTTTGGAATGGATCAACATTAATTTCCTTTCTCATCTTCAGTGCATCCTCCACATCTTTCTTCTTGACACACTGTATACCAAGATGAGGAAAGCTGAAAAAATATGAAATTTTTTCCAGTAAAATAAATTTTGTGTTTGTACCCGGAACTTACCATACCATTATATGTTGTATTTTAGATTTCTAGGTCCATTCAGTGGAAAAATGCTTAAATTTGTTTAGGAATCCTCCCAAAGTTCTGGTTTTGAAAAAGGGTATAAACTTTCAAATCAAAAAGGAAAACCATACAAAGTTATGAGGACCCAAAAAACCAGGCATGCATAGCTAGTACCCTCAGAAATCAAATTTTTTATGGTCTTTTTTCAATGCTTAATTTTGGATATGTGAGGTTGTGTTCGTACACCTATCCCACACCTTATTTGCAAATCACAGAGGTCCGTTTTTTTTCCACTCTCCTCTAAAATATGAACAGGGTGATATACAATGCTACCTTGTTAATTGAATAGTTACTTTACCAATGAAATATATTTAATTAACACGAATATTCAGTTAACAAGAATGTGGTCATTTACGGGCCTTTAAATTCTTCCCAACTAACGACGGTAAATGCTGTGTCCAAATAAGATAATTGCACCCAAATTATGCAGAATTTGAAACTTTTTCCAAAGTTTTGCAGTGTTTCAGCGATATATAGTCTGTCCAGGTTTCCCCGATGCTTGCAATATAGCTTAGAGCTTACCTTTGAATCAAACAATGCAACAGATAAATTTTTTTTTTAAAAAACCCACAGAGTTCGCCATAGAAAAGCAATCGGCGTCGACAGTGTCATATACGACACTGTCAACGTCGATTGCTTTTCTGTGGCGAATTCCATATGATCATTCACTTAAAGCTTGAGATCTATTATATTCATGTTTGTGGGATTTCTCAGTAAACGCCATACGTAATTACATGTGAAGTAGATCTTTGGCTTGACAATGGGAATCTAAGAAGCCTTCTCGAGTTAGTCGAGTAAACTTACATCAAAGGGTGGTCGGAGGGAACCAGTGAAAATGGTGAAGACCTATAACACAGGGTTGTAAACTAGCATTTTAAGACAGGGACCTAAAACCTAAAACAGACGCCAAGAAGAAGAAAATACCAGTGCTTTTTCTCCAACCATGCAGGCCACATCCATATTTTCGCTGTTGTGCCCAAATTAGACTGATCTAAAGGTCTGGTCATTTATCTGTATTCTGTAGTGATAGACTGAGCATTTATTCTATTATCTTTTCTGACAGATTTTGATGGTCTGAAGTCAAACATATCTGTAAATGGGAGGAAATCAGTACAGTTAAAACTATAAGTCCCGTCATGAACTGTGCGCTTATCTAGGCTTAATTGCGCATAGGAATTGCATGCAACTGCCATATCGAATAGCATCCAAAGCACGGCAGATTCTTCTGGTTACTCATAGCAAACACAGGCAATGTTTCTACCAATGGACCTCCGGGCTACTCAGAGGTCCATTGGCTGAAACATTGCTTGTGCATAAGCCATATGTACATAATTTGATAGCCTTACTATGGCATTAACACGCAGATCAACACGCTATTTGTGCGCATTTCATGACAGGACTTCTAGTTTTAACTGTAGCTGTCATAGTAATTCTTTGATGTGGATGATTCATAGGTAAAGGGTTAATTCGAAGTCTTATTCAAAGCTACATGTGTGTATCTTGGAATGGTCTAAAAAAACGGACTAAATGGTCCTTGAAAATGGCTTGGACGGGTCCTTGAAATCCTTGAATTAATCTCATCCTCAAGACAATGAATCGGAATGTAGTGGTTAGAGCGCATTGAACTTCAAATCAAAATTCGAACCTGACCAGCGGTAACTGCATTATGTCTTTGGGGAAGGCACAGAATCTTGATTGTGCCATGTACTAAGGTATACTGCATGTCAATGATGCACTTGTCTTTAACCCTATACCCAACATAACAAACCATACCAGCCAGCACTATTCTAAAAAAATGCCAATTAATTTTCATTATTTTTTTCATTTTTTGTCACAAAAACATAGGTTATGACCCCTGGTTGGAACGAGCTCATTCCAATGAGGGGTTATAACCTATGTTTGTGAGACAAAAAAATGAAAAAAATCAGTTATTCAAGAATTCTTTTCGCAAAGGTCGTCTGATTTTCATGTTAAGTAAAGGGTTAACCAATGCTAACCCTACTTGTAAAGAGTTAGTACATTGGGGAGTCTGACAGTTGCTTGCCATTGGTCATTGGTCAGTGGTTATCTGCAGGACTCAGGCTTCTTCCACCAGTAAAAATGTCTGCCATGAGGTGACTCCAGCTGTTTTTGAACCCCAATAAATAAATAAATAAATAAATAAATAAATAGGAGCAGTTCTCTTATCATTAATTTCTTGATGCCCAACTCTATTGGCATTCCCATTTAACCCTTTACCCAACTCAGACGATATCAAAATTTATTATTTTAAATATCATTTTTTTAAATTTTTATCACCACGATATAGCCTTGGTTGCTGATGTGGCGTTGGACACCAATAAATGATAATGGTGATCAATGTAACTGTGAGAGAGTATGTATGTATGCAATTATTGTACGGCCATCGAGCACAATGTATGGATTCTAGGCTTTAAAATTATTATTATATGAGGGAATTTCTTTTAGAAATCTTTATCTTCAGGTCCACCAGGCAGAATCCTTTCATATTTGGTATAAATCGCCTCTACGTGAGTCGGATTCAACTTTGTTCGAATCAGGTCCATGGGTTAATATTTGGGCTCTCTACTGGAGTCTGTTTAACTTTAGTGCAATTTGAGGGAATTTCTTCAAATATCTTCTTCAGATTCACCAGTCTGAATCCTTTCATTTTTTATTCAAATCCATTCCTTCGATGAGCTCATTCCAAAGAGGGGTCACATGATATGGCTTTGTTGAAATTTTTTGAAAAATGTTTTTTCAGCTGCTGAATTTGCATATTACACAGGCAGATGTGTACGATTCATTGGGTAAAGGGTTAATCAAATCCTGGCTGCTGTACAACAGTCATGACTCCTGGCTGCTTTACAGCAGTCATGACTTGATTTCATGATAAATTCATGACAATACTCAACAGGGTAAGAGTTCATTAATATACAATTAAGTTGGCCTAATGTGCTTACGTAACGAAGTCTGTATCTTTCACCTTCAAGGTGCACACCCCCATTTTACAATCTTTACCCACCAATGAATGTGGATGTGGTCTTGCTGGAGAATCCTTAGTGACACACGACACGACAATAACTGCCACTCCTTTGTAGTTATGGATCTAAAAGAAAAAGAGGATAATATTATAACAAGACGTACTGTCACAGTGCCGAAGCTGTGATGATTCGTGCAATGCCAATGTTTTAAAACTCGTTGGTGACAAAAAAACTTGTTAGTGATAAAAAAACTTGTTGGTGACAAGTCCATAAATGTGACAGAAATTATCCAAATGACATGCACTATTGAGAGGGTGTAGACATCATGAAGATACACTTGCATACCAAGTATGGTGTCATTCCAGCCAGCCAGCCAGACATATAAGAGCTGCTCATCGCAGCTAACAAGCACATCAGTTAACCCTTTACCCATTATAACGGTCAAAACCGGCCAGCACGATTCTCAAATTTATTTATTTATTGATGTTTAAAGTCACATACTTATGCACAATAGCTAATCATGACCGTGAGAGTTTTACGGGTGGAGGAAGCCAGAGTACCCAGAGAGAACCAACGACAAGCAGCTGCCAGCTCCACAACATTGTAACGTCACACTGCAGCACAGGCAGGGTTAGATTGGTTGAAGTGATGTGCACCATTGACGTGCAGTACGCCTTAGTACACAGCGGCATCGTGCCCCCATGTGGACAGTCAGGGTTAAGTGTCTTGCCCAAGGACACAATGCGGGAGTCTGAATCGATCGTTCAGACAGTCACCCATCAAGGACTAACTGGGCTTGACAGTGCTCAACTTCGGCAATCTGATGAGAACCGGTTACCGCAACGCCACCGCGCCCAGCGATTCTAAAATTAATTTTCATTATTTTTTCATTTTTTTAGTCTCAAAAACATAGGTTATGTCCCCTCATTGGAACGAGCTCAGTCCAATGAGGGGTCATAACCTATGTTTTTGAGACAAAAAATGAAAAAAAAATTAGTTATTCACGAATTGTTTTTGCAAGTGTCGTCTGCTTTTCATGTTAGGTAAAGGGTTAAATGATGCTCTGTATAGAAATCTGCAAATCTAAAATTTTGGATCGAAGTGATCACAAATCGAATCAGGCAGAGGATTTTGAAACAACTGGAATCTCAAGTTGTTAATATACTACTCAAAGTTTGCTAAGCACCAAGTACATCTAACTACCTGTTTTACGTTTTCGTTGAAATATTGTAATGAAAAGTGTATATATTTTTTATTTAATGTTAGGTACAGGTAATGTGCTAGGGCTGGACGATATTTCGATATACCGGTAAATACCGGTATTGGAATCGATACCGGTTAAATATCGTCTATTTTTTGGCAATACCGGTATATCGTCTGTAACGATATTGGTTTGGGTCACATGATAATAAAATTTCAACATGTGTTTTTTCGTTAAATCGCACAGAAAGTTGCTTTGAAAATACAGGAAGTTTATCTTTCCTTATTTCGTGAACAAATGATAAAGAGTGAGAGATGATGAGAGTGAGTAACGTTCTATCTCGTTTATCATCACCGACATGCAAGCATTCATGGAGAAATTATGAAATAAAAATTTAATACTTGTTTGCTAAATTTGTTTGATTATTTTTAATTAGCGAATAATTAAAGTAGCACAGATCACACAAATAGTTTGTTGTTACACGGAAAACACACCCGACAGTCACGCTGTAAAAACACGGTCACCTGCTGTTGGTCGCATTTGTTTGAACTGTAATCAGCAAGCCATACTTATCGCTTAATTCGTTGTCAGCAATCTGACACAAAAATGTTTCAAATCACACATATTCACAATTGCGAAATGTGCAACAATTTTTGTCAAATATGACAGAGGTGTGATGCCATCACTGGGAGAAAACATTGTCGGCTGGTGATTGACACCTGCAGACTATCATGAAAGTGAAGGGTGATCACGTCTTGGAGGCGTGCTTAATATCAAGAGACCGACTGGCCTGACATTTGACATTGTCATCTGAGGACGTTCACTGCTGGAAGATAGGAGAAGGGGAGGAGCTACTACTGGTTCTTTGTGAAACCAGGCCCTCGGAATCCCATCAACTGGATACCCGTTGTTTTGATAAAAAGTTTTGTTTGCCACTGTTTTCATGAAGCCACACATACGCAATTAACACAATGTGACAATTGACTGGCTCAGTAATTAAACGCTTATCAGTCAAGAGAGGCTGGCCATGTTTTTACAGGAATTAAATTGACAAAGACTAATTTACTTGTATCCCAGATTCAGATGAAAGCCAGTAAACCCATGATAATGTTACGGCTTATTTTCGTATTAAACAATAGGTTCAATAACTTTGTAGACATGAATTATTATGGTCTTCCATTCAAATCACTCATTTTTCCAGTGCAGTAAGTGATACTTCTATCTTTTGCTCCAAAAATATATTTTTTATTCATGATATCCCTTGCACTTGATATGCGTTTCACACACTGCTGCACGATATACCGGTATATCGCGATATTTTTTCTGATATCGTTACCGGTATTCAGATTCCCATATCGCCCAGCCCTATAATGTGCTTATTCATTTTTTATTTAATTATATCTTTAATGATTTAAGTACAGAAATTAAGATTTTATTTGTGTTTGACATTATTTTTTTAGCTTTTGAATAAGATAACCATGGAAAATGGATATTATTGGTAATAGAGGAAATTTTTCAATATGCCAAAAAGTTGACGGAGCGAAGTGGTATGGGTTCAAAATCGAGTATGAGACTCATTACTGTTAATTACAGCTTGACAATGCCTTCTCATGCTCCCAATCAGGTTCCTGGTGGTCCTCAGTGGGATGTTGTTCCATTCTTGGACCAGCATGACACCAAGCTCCTGGACACTTCTTGACTGGACTGGATGGGCTGAAATTGCTAGCTGCAACTCATTCCAGACATGTTCGATTGGATTGAGGTCAGGGGATCTTGCTGGCCAGTCCATGCGTTCAATCCCCATCCCTCTGTCGGTACTCCCCGACAGCATGGGCAACATGAGGACGGGCATTATCGCCCATCAGAAAGAATCTATCTCCCACTGCACCTGCATATAATCTGACGTGGATATCCAGGATCTCATCAATATACCGTTGTGCAGTCAATGTACCACGTTCAAGGACACAGAGGTCTGTACGTCCATCCCAGGTGAAGCTGCCCAGACCATGATTGACCCTCCACCATAGCAGTCATGCTCAGCAATGTTGGCTGCATGGAATTGTCTTCTCCATACCCTAGAAAGCCTATCTGTGTGGTCTAGGCAGTACCTTGACTCATCTGTAAAAAGGATAGGTCGCCAATCTTCTCTGGTCCATCCAATGTGGTCCATGGCACATTCATATCGCACCTGGCAGTGGTTCTGGGACAGCGGAATGCGAATACATGGTCTTCTCGATTGGAGACCACCTTCGTGCAACCTTGCCCGGATAGTCTGTGTCGAAACATTTACCCCGGGTGCATTCTGAAGGTCACTGCGAAGCTGGGTTGCTGTGCCAAAGCGGTTCCTACGGGCCTGAATGATCAAAAACCGGTCTTCAGCTGCAGATGTTACCCTGTCTCTGCCACCACCACGCCGTCTTACTGGAGTGCCATACTGCTGAAATCTTGCCTAGGTTCTGGTGATCACCGTATGGTGCACACCAAGGGCTTCACCAACCTGGCAATGGGTAGCCCCTTGCTCCACCATCCCTACAGCCCCCATATTTCTGCTTCAAACAAATGTCTTCTTATATTTGCCATATTCAATCATTAAATCACATGGGTTTGTGATGAAATGAAGATTGAATACCCTACACATGTCATGTACATGTAGACAGTACACGAAAACATCATGAAAATCAAGGGGTACATGCTTTCCATGGCTGTCACGAAAGGTCTGCCTGTCAAGAGAGCTAATGTAAACACTGGGGACCATCTCAACACATTCCTCAATCATATCCACCCAAAATATCGCAAATATGTCACAAGCAAATTTCACAATGCTGTGCCAAATATTTGGTGCTTAGCAAACTTTGAGTAGTATATTACACCTTCTTACAACCGTAAATATTGTCAGTTGCCACTCAGGTATTGTATCCAATGGCGACTTGTTGGTTTGGCCAAATCAATCAAACATCAAAATATCTCAGAAAGGAATCAAAGTAGTTTCAAAGAGTTAACCCTTTACCCAACACACAGAATATCAAATTTTATTATTTTAAATATAATTTATTCAATTTTTTTCAAAAATTAAAAAAACAACATATCATGTGCTTCATTTTTGGAATGAGCTTGTTCCAATGAGGGGGTTCACATGATATGGTTTTGTTGACATCGTTTGAGAAAATTTTTCGTTTCAACTGCTCAATTTCGAAATTATGCAGCCAGATGCGGCTGATTTGTTAAGTAAAGGGTTAAAGATGAGACACCTGCAAGGATTTTAAGAACATCTTGACAGTTCGATAATTTCCAAATCGGTGACTCAAATTTCCGAGAAATTATGCTGACAATCACTAAATTCCCTTCATTTATAGACCTATTTGGCCTCAGATCAAATGTCTGTACTGGCCTCAGTACATCCAATACAGGCATTTAATCTATTATATCTTGTTTGACAGAGCTCATGGAGCTCTGTCAAATAAGATATAATAGAATAAATTCTCAGTTTATCTCTGGAATACAGAAAAGTGACCAGGTCTCTGTTAACTGAATATTGCTGTTTATTGAATAATTTTCCCTGGCAAAGTGACTATTCAATTAACAGGCTTCCACTGAATTCTGGTTTAGGTAAATGGTTGAAATGTATAGCATATATTCACGGTGTACATGTATTTGAAATCGGGCCTGTAATGGTCTCTAGATACATGTATCACTTTAATGGGATATAATTGTTTTTTGTCAAGTGCTCATAAGATTTGGGGCAGACAAGAAAACTAGAGTACTGTATTTACTCTATGTATTGGGACAGCTAAAAATAATTATTTTCACAGGTGTCTCAATTCTTAGAAAATGGGGAAAGAACACAGCCTGGTCTTGATTTGATGCTGAATAAAGTTGTGTGTGATTCGTTTTCCATCACTATATACGAAAATAGCCGTCCAATTTTTTTTATATTTTCATTTTTTGCTTCCATTGCGCCCATTCCAATGAGGGATCATAAGCTTTGTTTTGGAAGCAAAAAATGCAAATTTTTAGTTACTCAAGAATTTTTTTATGAGTGTCGTCTGCTACTAGCGACGGGCCAACTGGAAACAAATCTCCTGAATATCCCAAACTTTGGAGCATAAAAAAAATATAGTTTTCTGGAAAAAATGTGTGTCCCAATACATAGAGTAAATAGGTTGAGAACAAGGCTGGAAATAAAGAATCGGTCATCTACAGAAAGAGGTCCCCAGAGGGTGAATTTGATAATGCTATCCCATACAGTGGGTCTGAATCCCCAATTTATCCTCTGGGTACCTCTTTCTGTTTAAGCTCGAGATCTTGATTCAGATTGAGGTTCACAGAGGGTAAATTTAGTAATGCTACCCTGCTGTGCAGGTAGCATCACCAAATTTAGCCTCTGGGAACCTCATTCTGCAGATGACAGTCAGCTTATTTCCAGATTTGGTCGAGAATGTGACCCTTTTCAATTTTTTTCCCTCAGCTCAACATAAACAGCCTTAAATGTGTACCATTACTCCCAGATGACAACAAGCCTTACAATCTAACCCTTTATCCAACATACATGACAACAAATTTTGTTATCTTAAATTTTTTTTCAAATATGGTATCACCCCTCAATGAAATAAGCTTCACAAACTTGTTCCAATGAGAGGTCAAATGATATAGCTTTGTTGAATTCTTTCGAAAAATAAACAACTCAATTTGTAATGTCCAAGAGTGAATGGTAATGGCTGATATAGTTTTGTTGAAATTTTTGAAAAATTATTTTTTCAACTGCTGAATTTGTATATTACGAGGGTACAAGCAGACGATTCCTTGGCTAATGGATAATATTATTCATTCAGGGCTACAGTTAAAAAAACTGAAGACATCTTGAAAATTAAATTGTGGGTAAATAAATAATGACGATAAACCAATATTTTTGTAATTACACCGGTATTCAATCGATATTGGTTTGAATATCGGTATATATCGGTTTATCGTTATACCGTAAAGCCCAAGCATAAAGTTTAGATTTTATACTTCGGAGATATTACAAATAAACTCACCCTAATCGATGGATAAGTCTTTTTATCATTAGTGCTTCTCACACCTGGAGTACTTCCTGCAGATCTGCCTTCACATTCATATCTAAATCGCAGTGCACCTGATTTAGGCTGCTCAACAATTTCTGTCCATACATCATTGACGACCTGTGGTGTTGCTTGACTGGGGTTTGTAATCGGCTTACCCCTGGCAGATTTTCTGCCGGCTGGTTGTGAATAAACTTTATCATCAGATTGTTGCAATATCATTTTTCCTGTCAGAAATATAATTATTAATTTACTCATTAACGTTGTGTTTGGCACAAGCTGTGAAATCAAAAGAAAATTAAATCTGATAGCACTTTTTTTTTAATCGATGCTGATGTGCCCCCATAATGGTATACAAATACAGTAAAACCTGTCTTGAGAGACCACCTGTCTTGAGAGACCACATCTGCCAGGCACCGATTGGTTTTACTCTATAGTGGACCTGCTATGGGAGACCACCTGTCTTGAGAGACCACCTGTCTTGAGAGACCACTGTGACCTAGAACCAACTTGTATTTTTATGCCATAATGGACCTGTCTTGAGAGACCGCCCCTTTGAAGACAGAAACCATGACAAAAATTTTTTACTTGTTCTGGAATTGGAAAATCCATTGTGGTTATACTAACATAATTAAAAGTATTAAAAGCTCTTAATTGGGTTTCAATTGCTAACTCATTAAAGATTGAGATGTTTTTATAAGACCCCTGTGAAAAGATTAGGATTATTGCTGAATAAACAATTTCATACATACCTGAAATGTGACAGATAGGAATAAAAATAAATTTGTGTTGAAAATCTTTTTGTAACAAACTGAAATGGACTGTTATAAAAATTATAAAAATAAATTAGTGTTGAAAATCTTCAATGAAGATTTTCAACACTAATTTATTTTTATAATTTTTATAACAGTCCATTTCAATTTGTTACAAAAACTTCATAAAAAAGAACAACTACAGGTAATTACAAGAATCCATTCTTCTCCATTTCTGAATTTTGTGGTGCTTTATTCACTGACTTGAGAAAACCTGAAACCTGTTTTGAGAGACCACCTGTCTTGAGAGACCACTTTTGTGTGGCCCAAAGGGCGGTCTCTCAAGACAGGTTCTACTGTATTAACAAGGTACACAACTCGCTTTTCGAAAATGATAGCACTCATTTTCATTATACCCTCCTCCAATTTGATTGACCATACATATCCAGCAGTACCCGGTATCAAAGGAAAGGGGAAAGAATAAGCTTTACAATGGTGTATTACATGACCATTGGGTGTTCTTGGGTTATTCATAATAACTGGGAGAAGTCACAGAAAAAACACAAAAAAGCACTTTGTACCAGTGGTAAGTTACTGTCATAATTAGGGGGCGCGGTGGCTCAGTTGGTAGAGGTGCAGGCTGCAAGCCGAGAGGTCCTCGGTTCGAATCCCACCTGCGGCAACCGCGTTGTGTCCTTGGGCAAGACACTTCACCCCGATTGCCTACATGGGGGCACGATGACGCTGTGTACTGTGGCGTACTGCACGTCGATGGTGCGCATGTCTTCAACCAATCTAACCCTGTCTGTGCTGCGGTGCAGAGTTCAGAGTTCCGATGTTGGAGAGCTGACAGCTGCTCGTCGTTGCTCGGTGGTTCTCTCCGGGTACTCCGGCTTCCTCCACCCGTAACACTGCCACGGTCACGATTAGCCATTGTGCATAAGTATGTGACCTTAAACATAAATAATAAATAATACTGTCATAATTCAGCAATTCTTTCTACATTTAACCCCTTGAAACAGAGTGCCCCATTTTCTGGCCAGGAGCATGATATGTCATAATGTCATTAAATAGGATGGCTGTTCAGTAAATGTGTGGAGTAGGCCAATCAATATTTTCAACGTGCAGCCTTCGGGCTGCACGTTGAAAATATTGATTGGTCTATCCCAAATAATGAATATGGACTCTTCTAATTGCTGCCATTGAACTGGCATGGAAGGCACCAATAGAATTCAGTGAGTTAAGGTTTCTGGTGTTTGGTTACAGTATTCCCTCAAAAATTCATATACTAACATTTTACGGGTGCAATGTACTCCCGTTTCTGATTTCACGGAAGATTAAAACTGCACTCGTCAATTTTGTTCATTTCCAGCACTGTATTTGCTTAAATTGTCTTTTGTGGTGAATGGTGTCACACAAACCATTGCAGTTTATTTTCCAAGTTTACGAGCCCAAAGTGTTGTTTACAATTTTATCATGTTTTTAACACATAGAAAAACTGAATGGAAACAGAGTTTTTTATTCCTGAAAAAAAAAAAACTGAATCTGAAAAATTAAAACCACCCACCTCTAACTGCTTGTTTCCGTGTATATACTTTGGAACCCATTGATGCTCTTTCATCTTTCTTGGAGATCAAGCAATAGTATACAATACATTTTCAGCATAACAGCAGTATTTTGATTTTGAGGATGCCATGTGAGGGAGTGATGGTAGGAAAATCATCCTCAAGCGATGTGGGATGTAGGGCTACACCGTATATCGATAAACCGATATATACCGGTATTCAAACCAATATCGATTCAATACCGGTGTAATTACAAAAATATTGGTTTATCGTCATTATTTATTTACCCTCAATTTAATTTTCAAGACGTCTTGAGTTTTTTAACTGTAGCTCTGAATGAATAATATTATCCCTTTATCCAAGGAATCGTCTGCTTGAGTCCTCGTAATACACAAATTCAGCAGTTGAAAACATAATTTTCAAAAGTTTCAACAAAACTATATCATGTGACCCCTCATTGGAACGAGCTCGTTGAGCACATTCCAATGAGGGGTCACATGATATAGTTTTGTTGAAATCTTTGGTTAAAATCTGATAAACTAATTTTGAAAATAATAAATTTTGATATCGTCTGCGTTGGGTAAAGGTTTTTCGAACTGCATCATCAAGGCGTGCTAATTTGTTCCGACCGTGATGCCTCAAGTCTTGATTGTGGTACTTGTGTTCATATATCTGAATAGTTTTCGATATTCCGGTATACCATGGTATTTTTTGGAATACCAATACTGGTATACATTTTTGAATATCGTGCAGCCCTAGTGGGATGGAATGGAGAAATTCACCCTGTAGAAAGATATTTAACCTAGAAATGAGAATTACAAATTTTGGGTTCCAATTTCATTTCTTTCTCCTAGGTGGAATTTCACCATCTCACCCCCACACCACTTAACCCTTTACCCAACGCAGACGATATCAAAATTTATTATTTTAAATATAATTTTTTTTAATTTTTCAAAAAATTTCAACAAAACCATATCATGTGACCCCTCATTGGAACGAGCTCAATGAGCTCGTTCCAATGAGGGGTCACATGATATGGTTTTGTTGAAACATTTTGAAAAATTTAATTTTTTCAACTGCTCAATTTGCATATTACGCGGGTGGATGCGGGCGATTCGTTAGGTAAAGAGTTAAGGATAACAATAACCCAAGGCCTGCATGCATTCTGTACTCATGTACGCATAGCCAGAAATTTTAAATTATTGAATGGAAACAAAATGCTGCATCCAGTTTAAGGCACCAATATTTAATAATTTCTATGCCACACAACAGGCCTACCTGGGCTCTATGCCCATTGCCCAGGTAGGCTTGGTGTGCGGGGTAGAAATTATTATTATTGTCGATGATTTTGGAGCAGTGGCTCCATCTATAAAAGTGGGACGAATATTCTTCTGCTACCAGAGGCAGTAGCCAATGTGTGTAGCACTGAGCTGGGAGAGACTATAGGACAGAGATATATGTGTAACTTTCTGAGACTTGTTGGGCAGCTATCCATTTAGTAACTAACCTGATTCTGCTTGTACAGTGGCACGTTGAAGATTGTTAAATTCCATACTGCCTTCTACCAACATACGTTCCAACTCTGCACTCTCAACGTTACACATGTGTGTCAAATCTAAAAATATAAACACATCAAAGCTTCGAGAATCTATTATTGGCATCGGCTGATAATGGGGTAGTTGGCAAATCATCAACATCGACAGAAAAGGGCATCCTTTGCTGATAGAGGTGCGCCGATTGTTTTAAGGTCAAAATAAACGTTTGGGGTTTTTTACTCACAGCCATATCGTCAAAAATAGAGTTTGCACATGAAACTTTTGGGGAATGAGTCAATACTGCTGATTCCAGAATTCTGGGCGTTTTAATATTCTATAAATAATTTAAAGCTTAGCCACAATTTCAATTTGTCACACCGTCATGTATGATTCTTATTACATGGAAATGCCAGCCCAGTTCTTAACTTGTAACATCGTTGTTTAAAATTGAGCTTTCCTAAAAAAATTTCCCAGGTCAAATCTCCCCTGAAGACAGGTAAAGTTGCCCCCCATCGAGGGGCGAGTTGACGTGGATAAGTTGTCTGGGGAAGTTGATTTAGTGACGAGTTGACTAGGAACCAAGAAACACAACCCCACAATGAAATTTTAACTGCAACTTTGCAGGCTTCGATCAAGTTATTCACACATTTTCATGGAACTTAAAACATCGGCATAGTTATCAGCCGATTATTAGATTTTTAACATCTGTATTAGCCAATGGTTCATTTACCATATCGTTTCATCACTAGTTTCAAGCACAAGATGTCTCAATCTGACTTGATCAACTCATGAGTATAATTTTCTTGGTGGAAATACTGGTGATTTGACATTTTTCTAGGGCTGAAACGGTTGGCTCATTTTCATAACCGACTAACCGAGAGCTATTACCGGATATCTGGTTATCCGTGGCCATTATTTCACCAAATACAGGATCAAAACTATAGGAAATGGAGAGCAGTATTCTCAAACTATTCCGTTGTGTACATATAAATGTACGTTGTCGAGTACTCGACAACGTTCATTTGTATGCACAAAATGGAATAGTTTGAGACTTGACAACGTTCGTTTGTATACATACTGCGGAAAAGTTTCTGAGATTTCTCAGTACTCACGGAAACTGTCAATCATTAACGAAGAATTCAACTCCAAAGTCATTATTTCTCAATATATACAACGCAGATTCGAGGTGTAATCTATCACAAAGGAGAAGCGGCAGATTTACTACATTTTAAACGTGGAATGACGATCACTATCGATATTTTGGATAACCAGTTGATGGTTTTTCTAATCGATTAGGTGGCTAACTGGTTTCAAACCGATTATCTGGTTATCCATTTCAGTACTACATTTTTCCTCTCATGTGATCTTACCTTTGGAAATTTCGATTTTACTTTAATATTCTGCACATGGCCGAGTCATAATTAGGCCTTCACAGTATTCAATTTTTTATACCGAGTTTCAGTATTTTAAAAATACTGCGGTATGACTGAATATCAAATATCGCCAGAACGAACAAATATTTGACCATTTTTCTTAAAAAAGACTTTGGCATGTCTAAAACAAGGTGCCCTCTCTGTGTTCAAACCCACTCCCCCAATTTGGAAAACTTTAAAAGTCTGCCGGTTCGCAGGTGAATTTGAAATGAAATTATGTGAGTAGCAATGTGTTGTCATTACCCAGAAGATGGTAACGGTTTCCTTTTCCATCTAATGTTCAAGAAATGGATTGTTGCATGTCTTGATATGTCAAAATGAGGTAAGTGGTTTTATTTTATTAAAGTAAAATTCATTCTGAAGCAAAAATGGTGTTGTTTTTATTTTCACAATTTCTCTTTACTGAAGATCAACAAACTTGACAACATGCACTCGCACTTGTCAATTATGCCCTAAACACGCCCATAATAAAAATCGCCCATGAATAATTTATACATGAACCAGTACGTTAAGTGTTAATTTTATGTATTGGTAAGTGTTAAACACACACACTACCCTGGTGACCATTCATTCTGGAGGTCCTCCTGAGATCCATCCAATTTTTCTCCAAGTATGCAGCAGTTAAACAAACTGTACAGGTTGCACCCTACTGACAATTAACTGGAGAATTTTATAAGAGTACAAACTTTTTATTTATTTTTACTCAGATTACCGTCGGAATTGTTAAAAAAACTGTGAGACACGGTATACCGACTACACTAAAACTAGCTCAGTATTGACTAGGCATTAAAAAAATTACCGGCTTTCGGTTAAATACCGAGAAGCCCTAGTCATAATTCCCTTGTGGCTCAGACAAACTACATATATATATGTACTGACAATGGACTACTGGGTAGGTAATATGCCCAGGTAGGCCTGGTGTGTGGGAAGAAATTATTATTACTGCTGATGATTATGGAATGGGAGAAGTGCACCTTTGTTGTGAATAAGGTGTGTTATAGGAGTGAGAGTATGATCGCACAGATATGAAGCAGTGGCTCCATCTATAAAAGCAGGGGGAATATTCTTCTGCTACCAGAGGTAGTAGCCAATGTGTGTAGCACTGGGCTGGGAGAGTCTATACGACGAGATATTTGTGCAACTTTCAGAGACTTGTTCAGCAGTTATCCATCAAGTAACTAACCTGTTTCGGTTTATGCACAAATACAGTAAAACCATTTGCCCATTTTTGCTGGGTATTATGATCAATAGATTTAAATCAGCCAACCCTGTAAAAAATAGCCCAGGTCTATTTTTACCCAATAATGGACCGCATCCACCAGGTAATAAGCAAATTCAGCAGTTGAAAAAGACAAAATTTCAAAACATTTCAACAAAACCATATCATGTGACCCCTCATTGGAATGAGCTTGCCAAGCTCATTCCAATGAGGGGGGTCAAATGGTTCGGTTTTGTTGAAGTTTTTAAAAAATGATAAATTTTGATATTATCTGCGTTGGGTAAAGGGTTAAGGACTTTCAAAACCTTACATGTATCTATATACACTGGAACCCTGTTAACCCTTTACCTAACATGAAAAACAGACGACACTTGCAAAAAATATTCTTGAATAACTAATTTTTTTCATTTTTTGTCTCAAAAACATAGGTTATGACCCCTCATTGGAACGAGCTCGATGAGCTCGTTCCAATGAGGGGTCATAACCTATGTTTTTGAGACAAAAAATGAAATAAATAATGAAAATTAATTGGCGAGTTTTGAGAATAGCGCTGGCCGGTTTTGGCCGTTGAGTTAGGTAAAGGGTTAATTGAATAGCCACTGTGCCAATGGAAATTATTCAATTAACAGGAGTATTCAATTAACAGGGATTGTGTCACTTTCCTGTATTCTAGAAATAAACTTAGCATTTATTCTATTATACCTTGTCTGACAGAGGTCTATGAGCCCTGTCAAACAAGATATAATAGATTAAATGCCTGCATTGGAGGCCAAATAGGTCTATAAACAAAGGAAAACTGGGGAGAGTCAGGGTAATTTCTTGACAGGTTACAAGATTTAATATTCAATTAACAGTTTACTCTATAACCTATATTCAATTAACAGGTCAAATTTGTACTGCAGATATGGTAAATGGTTTTGTGTTGGGAAATTACATTCAATAAACAGAGTTACTCACTTAAGAGATATCCAATTAAGTGGGCTCCGCTTTATCCAGTATATTTCATTATTGTGTGGTGTCTGCCTACTTACAAATATCTTATTGATGGAAATGATATATTTAAGTGTTTTGAGTAATGCATTGGTTTTTACATTGTACTTCATAAATGTATGATAAAAAAAAACAAGTTTCTATTTAAAACATAAATTCACAAATAGGATGACATCATACCAGGAAAACCTGTATCTAATAATAATTGTCAGGGTTATCTTGAAAACAAATTCCATACTTGTTCAACAATTCTTCGTGGGTGATCAATTAATTCTTGAAGTTCAAGAAGTTTTGTCCTGTTTAACCCTTTGACCAACCAGGGCCACATCCAGGGATAATTTGGGGACACTTGTCCATGAATGCAGCAGGCATAACCAAAGGCCGTGGGCGATAGAGATGGAACCTGAAAGTACTGTACCGAATGAAACATTTTTAAATGACACAAAAGTTGAAATTACCGTAATGCTTCCATGTGCTTTCCGCATACCTGTTCCATAATTTTTTTTTTATCTGAGGGCAATTGCCTCAGGCGTATTTTTAGTCAGCTAAAGTATCCTGGTTTGGGATTCAAGTGATTTGTGTTGGTTTTAGCCAAGTATATTTTTTGCAGACTATAGGAAAGGGATTATACACAAATACAATGACTTTGAGCACCCAAACTGTTATACCGGTACCAAAAACGTCCCTGCCAACAGGCACAATATCAAAATTTGTTAGTTTATTTCCCTTCCAAATTATTTATTTATTGGTGTTTAGGCCTAAAAAAATTAAAAAAACCTGTTTCTCAGGCCCTCCCTTTTAGCTGCCGCATGCTCTCTTTTTATCACCAATTTAAACTTTAAAAAAATTAAAATTAAATGGTTTATGTATGATATTTTACCCAAGTTAAAAAAACTGATGAATTTGCCCTTTGAGTGCAAGAAGGCTTTGCAATTCATTAGCATTGCAAAGCCTTCTTGCACTCAAGGGATGAAATACACCACCACCCATGCTATTCTGTAGATTATGAGGCCTAAAACTTGAACCAAGAATATGAACTTTTGATGGCAAAGAAGTAATTACTGAAATAAAAAATAAAATAAAAAAACGCTCGCCCGCATGCAATTTCACAAATAATGGCCCGAGAAACAGAAGATCTACTTTATGTGGCCTTAAAGTCACATACTTATGCACAGTGGCTAATCATGACCATGATAGTTTTACAGATGGAGGAAACCAGAGTGCCCAGAGAGAACCACTGAGCATCTGTCACCTCCTCAACATTCTAACTCTGTTCAAGCTCCGCTCAAACAGGGTTACAGCGGTTGAAGACATGTGCACCATCGACGTGCAGTATGCCTTAATACACAACGGCATCGTGCCCACATGTAGGCAAGTAGTCAACTGGGATAAAGTGCCTTGCCCAAGGACACAACATGGGTCGTCCCGGACAGGGATCAAACTCGGGACCTCTAGCATAGAAGTCCAACAGTCTACCACTGAGCCACCGTGCTCCCCGTTTCCAAATTCTTACCCAAATATCAACAAAGTAATATCATGTGACCCCTTGTTTGAATGAGTTTGACAAGCTCATTCCAATCTAATGAGGGGTCAGATAATGACTTTGTTGAATTTTTTCCCCACTACTCACCAATTTGTAAATTATGCAGGCTGATACGGCCAGGAAAGAATAAAATGCAATTTGGCTCAACCTGCCTTTGATATCTGGATTCTTTAACATAACTGATGCTATCATGACATTTGTAATGTGCATTCAAGTTCACAGTTATTTTTTTTTTACCCTTTACCCAACGCACATGATATCAAAATTTTTTATTTTATTTATTGCTTTTTCAATTTAAAAGAAAAGAATTCAATATATACTAATATCATGTGACCCCATCATTGGAACGAGCTCATCAAGCTCGTTCCAATGAGGGGTCACATGATATGGTTTTCTTGAAATGTTTGGAAGCACATTTTTTTCCACCGTTTACTTTGTAAATTTTACGGGCAGATTCAGTCACTTTGCTGGGTAAAGGATTAAAATGTGTGAATGAGACACTTTTTGACAGTTTATTTCTGCTGGTACGCCAGCATTATTACTGTTAATGATGGCTCACATTTGGTCCTCCTAAACACCAGAATTACTTGTTTAGTATCATATATTTTTATATTTCTACAGCTTTTTCCTTTGTAAATAAAAACCAAATCCAACTCCCACGACCTCGAAAGTGTTATTCAACTCCCACGGCGATATCCTACTCCCAGTCATCACAGACTACTTTCACTATCAATGACGCAGTTGTTCCGCCTCGAAATCCAGCGGTAACACCCAATTCACTTCGACAAATATTCTTCTTGATATTCCAATTGACAGTGAACAATAACTATGTATACATCCACACAAAGTTATAAGAAGTTGAACATGACTACTCATTCATGGTGATTTATTGAATTATTTCTTTAAAATGTGTTGATTTACTTCATAAGTTCATATCTCCGATCACTTGAACTTCCATTTGAAAACGAGCGTCACTGTATTCTTTTCAGATGACGTCATATTATCACTTCATTCATTCATGTTTTTGTGTTCAAGCGCCGATTTTTCCAACCGTCAAAACAAATTGAGCGACCTTGGGAAACTGCTCTTGGATGACGCAAGAGGGGTATTTGTGTTGCAGATATTATCAGTGAAATATAATAAACACAATAGTTCACTGCTTGGAGTAACGTACGATGGTTATTCTCACATGGGATGCGGGGATTATATTCACTTGCAGGCCTGGCATTCTGAAAAATGCAGGAGGGTAAAAAATCGCTCTCCTCAATCAGCTTAGGAGAGCAATTAGCTTTACACAGCATTTTAAGTATCCAATTGAACGAACTCATTGAAACTGAAACCAACAGACTACATCAGTGATTTTATTAACATTACTAAGGTAAAGCGAAATCTCTTAGACATCTAGATGTCTCACTCAACAACCGAACACACACTTGACAAGACCTGTGTGTGTACCCAGACCTGTTGTCCAAGAAAGTCATACGCCTACCACTACCACCTTCAACCCCCCAAGGGGGTTGAAGGTGGTAGTGGTAGGCGTATGACTTTCTTGGACAACAGGTCTGCTTGAATCTACATGTACAGTCACATCCTGGTGCAAGTGCTTCAAGTGACAGGATAGTAGTAATGGTAGTATATTATAGTGAAATATTCCTTGAAAAATTACCCCTCAAACTGTGATGTCAGTTGTTGAACTTGAAACTAACAGAAAAAAAAAATATTGTTGTGACCCATTTTGCTTCAAATGATTGCAACTGTGTTTGGGTATGTTTGCAGCCATTACCTTTTACCACTAAACCACTTTCAAAATGAAATTTGGTGATGTTATGTGACTTCGAAGTTAAATTACATTTTTGCTTTACAACAAAAATTTAATGTGAGCATAATACATGTAATCTCAATCATCCCCGACCAAAATATTTAGGAGGGCAATTTTTCGCTCTCCTTAATTCTTTCAGGAGGGCAGTAAGGAGAGCTAAAAAAATCGCTCTCCTGAAATTGCCAAGCCTGCACTTGGCTAGCGCCCGTGAAAATAACCTTCTGCATCCCACTCGAGAATAAACATTGTATGTTACTCCAAGCAGTGAACTATTGTTTATTTATCTGTACTTTACTTTCTCTCAGATGTTTGAATTGTTGAAACCTTTCCCCAAAACATACCGTGCGATGTTCCCAGTCGCCATTCTCCTCCTGATTCACAGAATAACAACACTTTGGCGGGCCGCTCATTTGTCGCAGTTCTCGGGTGAGAAGGCCTTGGTTACCCATGTGCTCCCAACTGCCTCCCTATTCCCCAGCTTCTTCTCCCCTCCCAACACTCGGATACATACTGCTTGATGACATCCCTTGTCCCAGGGCTTGTATTTTGACCAGGCCGATAGGCCCCGGCCTGGTAATCGGTTGCACAAATATTCTGATGAGGCTGATCAATCAGCCCCATCATCAATCTATTGTTTTCCCAATCCCTGCGAATCAAGAAACGAGCGATTTTGTAAAACAAAATAACTTCCGTCAATGGGACTAATCTATCGGGCGATTCTGGGTTTATTCGTTCACTTCTGCCAGGGATGTTCTAAAAGCCAATCGCAGATGAGAGTAGAAAAAGTGAGGGGAGGGTATGGCGAAAGTAAAAACAGGTTGATACTGACCTTATAAACCATATATGATGTAACGACTTTGAATCCCTTATTTATCACCGCGTTCCGTTTTGATTACTGTTTGATTGCCTGGCACAAGTTTTAAACATATTGTGGGAAAAGCCATACGAATATCATCGGTAGACTTTAAAAAAAATATTTTGTGTAAGACTGTTGTCAACAGGACCACGAGCATCTATTATAATAAAGAGAATAAACATAACCTCTGATTGAGCATTTATTCTGAAATGTTTACACAATAATCTGTAATTCCTGCATCTTATGTGGATTCCCCCCCTCCCCTCCCTGCAAGCTGTCTTCGAAACTAACCTGTCACAAAACAAAGCAATTACAATTGATTTGGAAAAATATACACTGAACATGTACTGGTTCATGCGTTAATTATTCATGAGTGATTTATATTATGGGGGTTTTTAGGGAATACCGTATTTACTCTATGTATTGGGACACTCTATGATTTGGGTCACACATTTTTTCCAGAAAACAATACTTTTTTTTATGCTCTAAAGTTTGGGACATTCAGGAGATTTGTTTCCAGTTGACCCGTCGCTAGTAGCAGACGACACTCATAAAAAAAATTCTTGAGTAACTAAAAGTTTTCATTTTTTGCTTCCAAAACATAGCTTATGATCCCTCATTGGAACGAGCGCAATGCGCTTGTTCCAATGAGGGATCATAAGCTATGTTTTGGAAGCAAAAAATGAAAATATAAAAAAAAATTGGACAGCGATTTTTGTATATTGTGATGGAAAATGAATCACACACAACTTTATTCAGCATCACATCAAGACCAGGCTGTGTTCTTTTCCCATTTTCTAAGAATTCGGACACCTGTGAAAATAATTATTTTTAGCTGTCCCAATACATAGAGTGAATACGGTAACTGACAAGTGAGAGTGCATGATGTCAAGTTTGTTGATCTTCAGCAAAAGTGAATTGGTGAAAATAAAAACACCGTTTCTGCTTTGGAATGGATTTTATTTTAATAAAATAAAATCACTTACCCCATTTTGACATAGCAAGACAGGCAACAATCCACTTCTTGAACATTAGATGAAAAAGGAAATCTGCATCGTCCTCCGGGAAATGACAACACATTTCTACTCACCTAATTTCGCTTCAAATTCACCTGAGCACCACTGACTTTTAAAGTCTTCGAAACTGAGGGAGTAGGCTTGAACACAGATAGGGCACCTTGTTTTCAACATGCAGAAATGTGTGTGTGTGTGTGTGTGTGTGGGGGGGGGGGGGGGGGGGGGGGGGGGGGGGGGGGGGAGGGGGGGGGGGGGGGGGGGGGGGGGGGGGGAGAGGAGGCTGAAATCACAAATATGTGCCAAGACGCAAGACAAGGATCAGCATGGTATTAATATTACCTGATTAATAGTCCATAGCAAATTAATAGAAGGCAATTAGGTCGGAATTATTAATCTTTAGTCATAACAAGTCATCAAATAACACAATACACATGAAATAACAATATAATATGCACATGCAAGTGTAAAAAAAAATAAATCAGTCCCAGTGAAGAAAAATCAGCCTGGTCGACCACTTCACCAGGCATATCGATCAGCCTGGACACAATTCTAAAATGCAAGCCCTATATGACCATTTTAATGTGATTTGCTACAGCCGTTAAAGCAATTTTTGTGTCGACATTGATAAGTGAGATAGGTTGCCAGTTTTTTTTATAAATGCCTTGGGTTTATTTTGCTTCGGAAGACAGGTAATAGTACCCATTCATTGTGGATAAGACAACTGTTCAACTTGCATCACAATATGACCAGAGAAACACAAAGAAAGTCATAACAATAAAACATTACAGTATAAAACCATTATTTCTGGTTTTAATGTGCCTAAATTAGGACAAAACAGTGCCCCAAAATAAATGAATTTAACCCTTTACCTAACATGAAAAGCAGACGACACTTGTAAAAAAAATTCTTTAATAACTATTATTTTCATTTTTTTTTATCTCAAAAACATAGGTTATGACCCCTCATTGGAATGAGCTCGTACCAATGAGGGGTCATAACCTATGTTTTAGAGACATAAAAATGAAAATTAATTGGCGTTTTTTGAGAATAGCGCTAGCCGGTTTTGGTCGATACATTAGGTAAAGGGTAAAAGGCCTGCACTAGCATGTTGCTCTTATGGGTCATGTTAATTCTAACCTACACACCCTCCTTAAATTCACTGGGGTTCAACAATACATTCGACATCCAGGGTTACTTCATGTTGGACAACTTGATGAGTGGAGGGAGACTCAAATGCTCTCTTTAAATTCACTGGGGTTCAACAACACGTTCGACTTCCAGGGTCACCTCATGTTGGACAGTTTTATGGGTGGAGGAAGCCATAGGCATAGTATCCAGACATAACCACACAGTGGTGGCAAGCAACTATCAGACTCCTCAATGTACTAACACCACACAAGCAGGGTTAACACTGGTTGAAGATAAGCGAGCCTCTGACGTGCAGCACACCTAACGACCACCGTGCCCCCCCCCCCCCCCCCCCCCCCGTGGGCAATCAAGATTAAGAGCCTTACCCAAGGACGCAATGCAGTTACCCCTGGTGGGGATTGAACTGTGGATCTTGCAGTTTGAAGCCAAATGTGGTAACCACTGAGCCACGGTGCTCACCTGTGCTAATTTAGGTCTGGTCCCCTGATGTTTGTAATCTTACCAAAGGAAGC